>OZ007599.1:229555520-230755520 GCA_963931845.1 Maratus michaelseni
CAGAAATGAAAATCATAGATGTGTAGAGAAAACCGATTACTTTTTTTCTTTGTTTAATGAGGCATATCTTTAGAAACAAAACTGTTGATGTAACCCAAATTTTAGGGATTAAGAAAACTTGAAAGAACAATTGTTTGACCTTGTGTTACTGGACTTACAGTGCTATACATATTGGTGGAATGAAAGTTTTTATGGATGCAATAAAATATTTTATAGGACTGAAATGATTTGTTACAGTAAAACTATTTTATGTTTGATAAAGATATGATTATGAGTAGATATACGATATTTGATCCAACTGGAAATTTTTATGTCGCATTATTCCTCTCTCTTATCCAATTCATTAGGAACTAAAACTCAAACAGCCTGCTTTACGTATATTGCATTAGATAAAATGTCTTCAAGGAGGATATTTGAAGGGAAAGCTAATTAATTTCTCGTAAAAAAAAAAAACAATATATATATATATATATATATATATATATATATATATATTCATAATTGGTTATATATATATAATCTGAAAAACTTACACAGCTATTTATTTTAGCGATTCAAACTTACGAGAACCTCCTGTTTCTGAACAACTCTTTAACAATTGAGCAGAGAGGACTCCTCCACCTCCCTCCCCTGCCCGCTCTCACTGAATACGGAACGCATATAACTGAATTTTAAATTAAATTAAATACATACTCAATATCTTATATATATATTTAAAAACTGATTTTTATACTCAATATAAAATTCGAGAATGTCCAATTATTTTTCTAAGAATTCATGAATCACACTGCTTACAATGTCACAACAATGGTATACCTTTTTCTAGACATGTCCTATAATTTTGATTGAATCGCACTCCCCTCCGATCATTTAGCTAAACATTTAACCAGTCCTAATTTCAAAAGTACATTTTAAGAGGACAATGGATAACTTATGAAATCAAAATATAAAGTCCAAATCTAATATACACCGCCACACCGCATTATAATGAAATTTTGTAGCGGCAAATGCATTTTCTAACACATTCTGCTTTTAAGTAAAAATTAAATTATAATTTTAAACCAAACTGTAATTTTAAAATGCGCAACTAATAGCTTTAAACCGAAATTTTCTTAAATTTATTTTTATGTTAATACAGAATTGTTCTTTGTATAACAAAAAGATTTTAGCATTAATGTTAAGCTTAAAAGCTAACAGACTCTTTAAATTCCAACTCTTTATTCAACTATATGTATTTAAAGAAAGTGATCTTGAAATAAACAAAATTCAAAAAAGTACAATAATGCTTTTGTATGAGGTTTGAGAACAACATCTAAAATCATTATTATTCCGCTCTCAAAATCTAAAATGTTATTTCAAGTAACCTTATGCAGATTGTTTATATATATATATATATATATATATATATATATATATATATATATATATATATTGTTATAAATTGCATAAGTATAATATAATAAATAAAATAAAGCTGTACAGATTCTTAGCAATTCAGACTTTGTAATTAGTTGAAAATACATGAAAAAAAAAAATATTTAGCACATCCTAAAATATTTTATTGGTTAAATATTGTGAGCTTTAATGACTGCAATTGAATCTACATGGTTAATGTAATTGAATGGTTAATTTAAATATATGTTTTATCGCTTTATTATAATTTAAAAAAAAATTATGAATCCTTATCCTTTTCCTTTTTTCCAGTCATCAAGATAATTTACATTCTACCAATTTAACATTACACTGTTACGATATATATTCCCCCCGCCCCACTCTCAGTCTTACAAATTCTCTTCCCAATTTGAGTTATTAATCGTGAAGAAATCATAACGGTCGCGATTCAATTACTAAAATAATAAAATTGACATCAAGAAACAGTGGTTTCAACTTATATAGGCCTGTGGGGCCTGAGCCTACCTAATAGTGTGAACTGCACGATTAATTACCAAATGTATATATTTTATGTGGATAGTGTTAATACAAGTATTTTCTCCCTCAACCTCAAAATAATAATTATAATAAAACAAAAATTGACCGTGCAATTTTCTCAAAAATTTTTGGACCCACTTAATATTTTTTTTAAAGTTGGCACCGCTGTCAAGCATTACAGTCTGTAATGTTATTAAACTCAATAGATTGACTAATAACAACTTGTTGGCCTTTTGTAATATAATAAAAATTCTACATTTAATAAAAACGCTATTTTTAGACATTTTATTATAAGCTGTGTCTATGTTTAGAAATTCCTTCCCCAGTTTCCTAAAGTAATACGTTTCATTAAGAAACAGGTAACTTTAATTAATTTATTTATTTGAAAAGGTTTGACTTTATTCAAACAAAAAAAAAAAACTGACGAGTGAATTGTCTGGGAATTTGGCGGATTTAAGTATAGAATTTTAAACTGAAATATTGAGAAACTTATAGCAAAGCATTGCTCATAAAAGAATAATTAATGCAAGAAAGTACTTCTGTATTAAATATTTTATCTTTATCGGCGTTAATCTTCATCAGTAAATATCAGAAACGAAAAGCGCGATATATTCAGAAACTGAATGAAAATGTTTAAAAAATTAAAAGCGAAATCGAAACATTTCAATGCATTTTGTAACATACACAGTCATTTATCTTTTATAACAACAAGCCATTTTGAAAAATAACTCAATACAATATATTCTTACTAATTGTTTTCTGTAAACAAAGTACAGTTTCTAATAATGCAAAAAAAATAAAATAAAATAAAATAAAAAAAAATAAAATAAAAATAGCAGGTTATTTTGATTTTTTATTTTAGCTAAATTTCGACAGAGCCTTTCTCCACTTGTTTAGTCTAAACAAAGAATTTTGAATTCTTCATATTTTACGTTCAATGTATGGTTTTACTTTTTACAACATTCAATTTTGAATGCAAAAGAATTACTCTTGTAACTAAGGTGTTCGGACTGCCCCGCCGGCCAATCGACCCGAGAGTCGGTGTGTCCTCGAACAGAGGAAAGCTTCGCGCCCCTAAACAGATTCAATATTTTCCCCTCGACTGTACATATACATTCCGATTTGTGTAATAAATTTCAAGAATTCGTTTATGGATATCATACTCAATTAATTGACAGATAGCACAAGATAGAAATGTTTGTTATCAAAAATCGAAAATTAGAAAATTTGATCACCAAAGAAATTGAAGATGCACAGAAGAAATTTGTGGGATCGGATACCAAAGCGGAAACGTCGGCAAAATGATTGAGGGAGTAAACAATCATCTACATTTCAAACCATGCTTTTGAAAAACAACTTCAGTGAAGAAAGAAAGAAATAACTGGAGGGCAAAAATATTTTGTGTGGATTTTGTTGTTGATTGGAAAACGTGATTTTGCTTTTCAAAGAATTTCCACGAAAAGAAGAACATATCTACAACTTTGATGACACTTTTCTCAATTATGCAAACGTAAATATTTTACTTGCTCTCTAATTATGATAAACATTTTCCAAATCATGTGAAGAATGAGTTGAAAAGAATACATTTAATCAAAATTGTTTTAATGATTTTAGGCTACTACAGCGACTATTTTTGGCTGTACTTTTATGTAGAAACATTTTATAGTGCAATAGCTATTTAGCATTTTAACAATGTACTTAAAAAGTCATTTTTCATAAGGAGACAAAATATGTGCCCCCCCCCCCCCCCCCAAACTCTCCTCTTATCCCAAATGTTGCAAATGTAATAAGTAGTATTTTCACAAGCAGTATGCTGTGTTATTTTCACATGAACATTTAATTACTCCTGTAATATGTGGTACTTTTGTAACAAAAAAAAATTATCTTGAAAAAAATCTTGAAAACTAATTTTAAGATTTCTATTTCCACTGCGGAAAATGTGTCTTTGAAAATGTATCTTTTTTTAGATATAAATATTTTTAAAATAAAGTTTGCATACTTTTTTTTGTGTGTGTTTGTGTGTGCTTGGTGAGGGAGATAAATATAGAGACCACATTTAAAGATGTTGTTTGCTTTTTAAAAAACGCTGGTGAAAATAAACAGTATTTTATTTGTTGAATGTTAACAGAAATTATATCTATCAGGCTTATAAGTGACTTGATAACAAATTTACACATTCATATTAAATTAACGAAATGAATTTTATTTAAAATATATTGGCATTCTTAACACTCATTCTTGTATCATAAGAATCATAAAAGTAAAATTTATTTACACAATAGTTTTAGATATATTTGTTAAAATGCAAATAATAAATAAAATAAGATATTTTTAACCCCCAAAAATATATAAGCAATTTTAAACCTTTTACTCCCGGTTTGTACGATTTTCTTTCTTACTTCGCCTTGTATGTGGTTGATTTCAACCATGTATTGACTTTACATCTGATGGACGATTAATTTTATACGATTCAAAATGGCGAAAAACAGTGTTGTATCTATTGTATTCTTTTTTAGGGTGATATCAACAAAGTTTTCTAATTTGTTTATCTGTCGCCAGTTCACGTTGTTTTTTTTCTAACTTAATAAGTAATCCTAAGAAGCATCAATAACTCTAAAATTTCGGCTAGAAAGTCAACATGTCATTTGAAGCTTCTGATTAAATAGGATAATTTATTAGTACATATTATTACTATTAATTCTGTTTTGCCAGTAGACCCAACCGTTGATCAATTAGAGATTCAGATCTTTAGTCCAACGATCAGCCAACCATTGGCTCAGATGCAATTATAGCTGTTCGCCGAAATAACTGCCAACTGTAAGCCAACGTAGGCAAGGGGACTTGTATAAGAGAGGGGCCTCGTACGCACAGAGCACAATACTAAGATTGAAACTTTTGTTCAAAGTATGGTTAACCCACATTCCAGGATTTGGCGTTTCTCGCCTTGGACAAGTTCGGTTATACTAGTGAGACAAGTTAATAAAAATTAGCTTGGAGATATGCTAGGCCAACAGGGTTCCTACAGGTCAGGGAATTTCCCTGACTTTAAGTCAGAAAAGTACCAGTTATTTACTTACAGAAAAACTCGCCTTATGCAATCAAGCGATTACATAAGTGGTATTTTTCTATAAGAAAACAGTGGTATTTTTCCTGAAACTGCGTAGGAACATAGCCAAGATGCTTGGAGATTCGTTTTTGTCTTATAAAGCAATTTCTCTTAATCAAATTTTATTTTCTGTATATGTTGCCAATTCTCATATATAGAAGGCATATAATCGGATGCCACACAGTAGATCTTATAGTAGCCATCGGATTCTGAATTCCTATTCGTCAAAAGGGAATGTCTATACTGGAAAAAAAAAAAACTGTTTACTTTACGGAAATATTCTGTATTTATTACGAACTTACGGGCAAAATCTGATAAAATAACAAAGTTTGTAGTAAATGAAGATTATTTCCGTAAAATGAACAGTTTTTTTACTGGCGTCTTGCCTGACTGTTCCTTTCTGTCAAATCAACAGATTTTTCTTTCATTTATTTTTCTTTCTTTCTTTCTTTCTTTTTTTTTTTTTTTTTTTTTTTTTTTTTTTTTACAGTTTTAACGCATAATGCTTGCTTGGCTATTTTGCGATGATATTTTTATCATTCTCATATGCTAATCTAATGGCATTTCAGTCAAGGTAGGAAAACTAAGTTACATTTAACATTAAACTGTTCCATCTTTAAAAATCGATCGGTTAATTACACAATTTTTCTGAATATTATATAATATTATCCCCTGTCAATAAAAAAAATATTAATATCTAAAAATATAAAATTCTTTATATCGGCTATCACTATAACACATATATAAGCGCTTTGTGTCTGGTTATGAAAATCAAAAGAAAAACATCACTGGATCATTGTATTGGAATCTCTAAAGATAGATATTTCGTTAAAACCGCAATCACTATAATGAATATTAAAAAAATCTACATTATATAAATTGTTAATATTGTTTAAAATTATTTTTTATAACTTAATTAAATATAAAAAAAAAAAGAAACTTTCCGTTTTTTTATTCCAATTATTTGTATAACTTAATTAAATATTGAAAAATAGAAAATTTTCCTTTTTTCATTTACATTAATTTTTAACTTAATTAAAACAAAATTTTAAACAAACTGCTTCCTAAGGTTGCTTTACTGGCATTACATAATACCAGAGGCTATAAATCTTGAGGGAAATTGAAAATAAAGTTAAGAAAATTTTTCTATTAAATGATGACCGCAATGTGTCAATGTACAGTACATTCGGCCAAATATATATATATATATATATATATATATATATATATATATATATATATATATATATATATATATATATATATATATATATATATGTGTGTGTGTGTGTGTGTGTGTGTGTGTGTGTGTGTGTGTGTGTGTGTGTGTGTGTGTGTGTGTCCGTGTGTGTAATCTAAATATAGTATGTAATATTTATTAATTAAATTCTTTTATAAAAGCTTTTGAAATTTGAAATTGTTTTAAGTTATATTAAGATTAAATTTGAAAATAAAATAAAATCTCTATATATTTCCATCTTTCTTTTATTATTATTATTATTATTATTATTATTATTATTTTATAATGTTACTAATTCATTAACTAATTAGTAGAAGTATTTATTATTATTTATATATATTATTAAAACTAATATAATAAATTTGTAAATCAAACTTAATTTTTGTACAATTATTTTTCCTACTGACGGCAGCACTTTTCTTGTCAAATAAAGGTTAAAAATAATTTTAATTTACCTATAGGGGGAGGTAATGCTATTAAATTTTACTTTTAAATATTAAAATTAAATGGGAAATTTGTATATTCACAAATATAAATATGTTTTTGATTGTATTCAGTTATTTTTATTCACAAAAAGGAATTTGGTGTGTTTTAAATCAATCTGTGGTGTTGTGTAGTATTTAAGGTATTATTTCAAAATATGTTCTCTCAACTTGACTATCGTATCAAGATTATGTTATTTCATGATGTGAGCCATGAGGTCGATATGTTAGCCAAATGTGGACCTTATGATGTTTACGGAATGTTTGATAATTATTGTGAGTAAAATATTTTATCTATTCTTTACAAGTTTTTTATTTCCAATTTTACTATTTCCAATTGTTTTCTGGTAATAATACAGTATACCTGGTGGGATGTACTGATCTTAGCATAAATTCCAGTACATTTTTATGAAATACTGTATTATTTTTAAAACACGTGTAGATACATCCAGGCTGAAGATTAATATTTACACGTGTTTATTCATATCCAATTCTGTTTTAAATCTCTTGTTATCCAAATTTCCATTATATTACATTTTGTGACAAATTAGTTCATATTTCATTTCGGGATCCATTTGTGTTCGCTTGATATCTACTTCCAATTATTTTACATTTTATGGTTTATTATATAATTTTTTTTTCTTTCTTATTAAATATTTTTCACATTTTCAGTATTTTTGGCCAATTACTATCGAAGCAAATGCTATGGTAATATCATGATTGCACTTGTTAATTATTAACTTTGTGGTATTCTGTCTACACTTTATTACTAATTATCTCTTTGGAGATTTAGTTAGAATGTTACAAGAACTTGATTAATGTTTTTTTGAAATTCAAAGATATTATATATATATATATATATATATATATATATATATATATATATATATATACATTTTAATATTCAAAATGTCACAGAAAGAACTATAAGAGCCATTCGACTGGAAAACATGTCATTTTTTGATTCCTGCTAAAAAAAAAAAACTATGAACTTTTCAATACGAACACTCAATTTTTACACCATATTTGGCTTTGTCGATAAATTTTTCCTGAGGATACCTTAGGATGTCATTCGATCAAGTAGTTAGGGAAATATGAAGCTTTAAAGTTTGAAATTCCTAATGTTAACTTAATTTCTAATTGTTGCATAACAGAATGCGGGTATTTTTTTAAACATAACTCAACATTTACTAGACGGAAAGAGCTGTGATTTTGGATTAGCATATTTAAAGCTTTTAGAAATGGGTTTCTATTAAAAAAATTGTATGTTGCAATTCTATATTTTACGAAACTTAAGTTAAAAAGTATCTTTTCTAAATAAGTTTTGAAAAAATTATAAATTGTAACATACGAATTTTTTAACAGAAATCAATTTCTAGAATCTTGAAATATGCCAACACAAAATGACAGCTAATTCCGCCAAGTAGTTCTCGAGTTATGCTTAATATACTACCCACATTGCAATCTGTGAAGCAAAGATTAAAAATCAGTTTAACATTAGGAGTTCCAAACTTTATAATTCTTAAACTACTTGACCGAATGACTTCCAGTTTGGTAGACTAAGGTAAACGTTTCCATAAAAGCCAAAAAATGATGTCAAAATTAGGCGTCCGAATTGAAAATTTTAGAGTTTGGTACAATTTCAGCATGAAAACGACCATCTAAGCTTTCTTATTATTTAACAAAAATTGCAAAACAAAAAATACATAATTTCCATTCCAACGGCAATTTCCGCTTTTTCCCTAAGGCAATTTGGTTGTTAAATGCATAAAGTGTCTTTTTTTTCCCCGCATGTAGTTTGATATACATTGATAAAAGAAGTAACATAAGGAAGTCTCGTTTTTGGCATATTGTTTTTGGCTACACTATAAAACGCTGTTCAACATTCTGCAGTTTTTAAATGCTACACAATTTGTTATAGAAAACTGTATAGCCATTTTTTTTTCATGATGCTTCTAACATGCACGAATAATATAGCGGAGTGTCTTAATCCAGATTCAGAGATACAAAAATATCAAACCATTTTACTTACACATCATACGTAGTATAGAGTAAGTCTTGTAATCGTTTTGAAAATCGATTTTTTTTTTTTGACGGATTTACATGTTTCAGACACAGAAAATTCCGAAAAACATATTTTTAGAATAAAAATTTTGCCGTCCGTCTGTCAGTTTGTCTGTGTATGTGTCTCTGTGTGTGTCTGTAAACGCTCTATCTCCCGAACAAATTGAGATAGAGACTTGAAATTTGGTAAGTACTTAGTATGTAATAATGGAAAGAAGCTTATTGAATTTCAGTAACCTCGATTATCCGGAACTATTTTTTTCGGACTCTCAAAATATTCTTTCTGATGAAAGGTATATAAAATTTTCAAAATTGTTTTTTTTTTTAAGGAGCGAATATAAAAGACAATAAAAAATCATAAATTTTTCATAAAGAATGAAGTCGATCGGATTGTGAGATATTTGTAATCCTATTTCCACACTCTTCGATTTTTCATGACCCTGTATTTCATTCAAATTTCAATTCAAAGATATATTTTAATTGGAAATGAGACGCTTAATCCGACGCAGTAAACCGTTAGTTAATATGATTATCAATTTTGGAGTTATAAGGATGTTTCTTTTACGCATTTCAGTAATAGAGCATTTATAGTTTATGACGTCATCAAGCCACGATTTTCTTCGAATTGCAATGCATTTTATAAATAGTTTACACATGCTTTATTTTAATATTTTACATTATGCATATCCATGTTGGGTAAGTATTACGGTGCCCCCCCCCCCCAGGACTAGTTTATGCTTGGTGCTAATGTAAATGTGTTAAACGTTGTAGTCATATGCTGCACAAGCGATAAAATGATTTGAATTCGTTAAAATATTTGCGCCCTTGTCTCTGGACCAGTTCGATCCTGCTTGTAACACTATCAGTAACTATGTTTAGTAAATCGCCATCAGCATATCAATGAGTTAAACGTATCCAGTTTATTGTTGCAAACCGCGAAGAAGCTACTGTGGTAAGACAGCATTTGTCATTTCTCTGACGGGCTGTGTCATCACTTCTAACAAAACATCATTTAATCTAAATTTTCCATGAATCAAGAAACCGTTACAGAAAGAAAAAAAAATAATCCTGTCAAATAGATTGATTTCACATCCATCATGTTAAATGATGGTCCCTTACATATTCATATACCGTGCTTTCACCTGTAATACAAAGTTAGATTTTCTCATTTATCATCAAGTTTGTGGCTCAGATATACCGAAAGTCAGTTATTCGTAAAGACCCGGAACAGAGCGAAATAGCAAAATATCTACTAGATGGAAGCAATTTAACTGTAATTCATTTTAACTCCTTATCTGAAGGAAGTTTTTTTTTTCCTTTCTTGCGTAGTAAGTTAAGCTTTCGAGAGTGTTTTTACTTGGTTTTCCAATAATTCCGAAAAAAAAAAAATATCTACCTCGATATTTAAAGCTATCCAAAAATTTGGAGTTAATATTTTTATTTATTTATTTATTTATTTATGTTTATGAATCGTTTTGAAAAGGGTCTTTAGTTTAAAGCTGTTCTTAAATTAAAACTACCATAAAAATGACTAATCACCCCCAAGTACGAAATAACTTTCGTCCACATAAACAACAACAAAAATAATCTAATTCAGATTCTGAATAGCTGGGATTTTTTAAAAAAAAGATAAACCAACCATATTTTTAGGACATTAAAAAGCTAGTCGTTGGGGGACACCGTAATACTTACCCATCATGGATATGCATAATATAAAACATGTGTAAACTATTTATAAAATGCATTGCAATTCGAATAAAATCGTGACTTAATGACGTCATAAACTTTAAAAGCTCTATTACTAAATTGCGTAAAAGAAACATCCTTATAACTCCAAAAATGATAATCATATTAACTAATGGTTTACTGCGTCGGATTAAGCGTCTCATTTCCAATTAAAATATATCTTTGTATTGAAATGTGAATGAAATACAGGGTCATGAAAACTCTAAAAGTGTGGAAAATAGGATTACAAATATCTCGGCAAATAATTATCCTATCGACTTATTCTTTATGCAAAATTTATGTTTTTTTATTGTATTTTATATTCACTCCTTAAGATAAACAATTTCGAAAATTTTTATATACATTTTATCAGAAAGAACATTTCGAAAGGCCGAAAAAAAATAGTTCCAGATAATCAAGGATACTGAAATTCAATAAGCTTCTTCCCATTATTATATACTAAGCATTCACCAAATTTCAAGTCTCTATCTCAATTTGTTCGGGAGATAGAGCGTTTATAGGCACACACACAGACGGACGGCAATTTTTTTTTCTAAAAATATGTTTTTTCGGAATCTCCAGTATCTGAAACGTGTAAATCCGTCAAAAAAAAAAAAAAAAAAAAAAAAAAATGATTTTCAAACGATTACAAGATGATGGGGGTATGATGGGTAAGTAACAAGAATACAATAATAATAATCAGTTAGAAATCATCCGGAATATTATTTAGAAATAACATACATATGAAAGGGATTATTTTATATAATCATTTTTATGTGTGCTCGTGAAAAGGCTCAAGCAAATGATTGTGAAATGACTCAAAATATTTACTTTATTATGCATAGGAAGCTTTATATAATAGTATGGAAAAATTATATATATGTGTGTGAAAAAAATATTAAACACAGGACAGTGAAAATACAAATATAAAAATTTACGAATGTGTAATAGATTCTTAGCACAATTCTTAGTAGTGATTATATGTTATTTCGTCAGATATTTGCGGCATAAGGCCTAAAAAAGTGCAATATTAAAGTCCTTATAACATATGGGAAAAAATTGGTATGGTTTTGAACACATCTGTATGATTGAATTTTTACATATTCACTCCGTGGATAGATAGAGTTGCAAGTGATTGTAAATATGGTCGTCAAAATATTCTTCTCGTGTCAAGTCATGAAACCACAAATTACAGGCAGTTACGCCATAATGCATTTATTTATTTTTTAATCCAAATGTGCTAATTAGTATACCAGATATAGAAAATAACTAATTGGGAAATAAGTGGGAATATTATGACAAACCTAAAATTACCAGTCTGTACATAGCCACAAAAATAGATCTTAATGTACATTTATGAAACCGCACACACGGATCTGCGACAAATAAATTTTATAATTTTTTTTATTTATGTAATTCTTTGGGAATCATTATAGCTTACGTATGATGTTTGAATTGAAATTTGACGTAAAGTTTGTTATAGCGAATATATTATATATATACATTGCATTTTTTGCGACATGCGAATGTTCTTGCTGACTGATGATTAAACACTCGTGTGTCGCTTTGTTCTTCATTTTTTATCATCTTATTTCTATATTCCACTAATGTTCCAATTTATGATTTAATACTTTTTATTTTACTTTTTGTTTGGCATCATCTACCTTAAAAATGTTTGATTCTTAATATATTGACCTTTCCTGGTCGATTTTTTTTTCTATTACATACATATATATTTTTTAATATAATTATTAATGTATTATTAAATGCCATCTTTAAATAAGAGATTAAGTCAATTTTGTTAGACGAACTTCTATTTTTTTTAAAGGTATTACAGTATATTATATATATATATAGTAAATAAAACGTCTGGTAATTGTAAATGTTTGAAGAATGAAAAGTAAACAATAACCGTAGAATTTTTACTGTTTTACTTTCTCTGTTGAAAGAAAAGAAAAAAAAAAGAGTAAATGTATATGTAATTGAGAAGGAAGTTCGAATATTAAGTGGCTCTTGAGTCGTCATAGCATGAATAAAATGTTTATCATAGAAAAATATAATTATTATTTTTTTAAACACAAACAATAAAAAGGGAGAGGGGTTAAAATTTATTAGTTTACACCTATGGGACTGGGCAGAGGTTTCAAATCACGAAATTTATTTCTAACGCTTTGGACACATTGGAATCAAGCTTGTTGCCAATTAATAGATAGGATTTCACATATTGTTTTCAAGGTTATTAATATAATTCTATAAAATTTAAACATAACTTTTTTAATGTAGCAACGATTATCTTCAATAAATCTTGAAATTTGTAACGCAATAAGGGATTCGAAGGCTAAGCACATTTATCGCAAATTTAATATTTGAATATGTAACAAACGATAAAAATGTTTATACTATATCTGAAGTATTAATTATAACGCAAATTCTTAATGTACGAAGTACGAATGAAACATTACACGTCAACTAAAAAAAAAAAAAAAAAAAAAAAAAAAAAAAAGCGAGCTATTTTTACAACATTGGTGTCAAAATGTTACTTTATGAACAGGTTTAATACAAATTAAATACTTTTTGAGATTCAGTGGACTACTTCAAAGTGTCTCCGTGTTTTGATAACATAGTAAGTATGTTTCTTTTTAAACGTGGTATAGTCAGATTATAGGTAGTCTCAAATATTTTTCCCCTTCTCAGAAACGTGAATCTCTTTAACTAATTAAAAAGGTCAGTTTTATACGAAAAGCGGGGAATTTGCCGACTTTAATATTCGAGAATCGTACAGCATTTTTTCTTTTTCCCATAAATGTATATTATATCTTGAGTTTTAATTGATTACTTTTCGAGGAAGAGCTTTCTCTGACTGTCGTGTTTTGAAAATAAGCTTAAAACGACAAACGACAGAATATTTTCCAAAAGTTGTTTTCCCTTTGTAAAAGAAAACACTTTTTGATTTCTTGGTATATGAATAAGAATACCGACCAATTTCGCGCATTTACTAATGAAAATGATTTCGTGAATGTGTCAATCATCAACGTCAAGTACAACCTTAATCAAGTTTATTTAAATATACTTTCATAAATGCATTTTGATTACGCTTATGTACTTGATCTAGTTAATTAACTGAACTTAAATTCATTTTACGAACTTTCATAGAAAACGCATTATAAAGACAAAAATCATAAAGATTAGGTATCATCCATTTAAAGAAATTAGCAGCTCTAGTTTTCATCTCTAACGCAAAAGCGTGAAACATTCCAAAGAGGAAAAATCCACGTTAATGACTTTCTTTTTCTTTTAGTTGTTAGGTATGAAAGATTTCAAGTAGAAGAAAAGAAAAGAAGCTGACAAAGAAAAACGAAACGCGAACAACCTACGAAAATATTAGTAAAAAAATATACTGAAATAATTACATCTCCGTGAACTGGAGTGCAGTGCGCAGAAAAATGAAAAATAAAAAAACGCCAAAAAATGAGACGAAATAATAACAAAAAGAAAAAGAAAAAAAAATGGAAAAAATAGTTTTGGAAAGCATCCTTGTAGTGTACGCCAAAGTTAGATGTGCCCAGGGAAAACCTCATTAATCTTCTGGCTGGCTGTCACATACATACTGATGAGCTCGCAGGCCTTAAGAGAAGGTTATGCTTTGAATATTCTTCCACGGGAGTTGCTAATTAATATTCGCGCTGTGTAGAGCAGATAGGCTCTCTTTGGGTTCGTATCTTCCTTTACTTAACGCGCGCATAATAAAAGAGAAGCATCATTTTCGCCTGAGCATTGTTGGTTTCTGATCATGTATGCAGATCCGTTGAGTTGCCAGCTCCCCCTATCCCCCGGTATTAAATTGTCTTTCAATGACAAAGTGCTGCGAGAAAATTTGTTCTGGTGGTTGATTAAACATTGCTATCGTTCTTTACACATTGAACCATACTGCACAGAAATGGATCATTACTTCAAATGCGAAAAAAATTAGTAATTATGTTGAAAATAGTTCAGAAAAACGTTAATTACTCTTGTTACTGTGTCTTGGGTTAAAGAAAACGTTTCCTTCTGCTATTCGAAAATCAAACAAGCGAAGGATTTGATTTTGAAATTATTTAACAAATGTCATGGCTTATGTTTCTTTTGCCCTAATAAGTATTAAAACATTTTAAAGAATTACCTACAGTAACAGGCTAACAGAATTTGCAGTGCATGTTTTGAGGTATATTCATGTTTTAATTTAAACTATCATTAATTAAGATTTAGAAAGATAAAGGCTTTCTTTAATTAGCAAAAGCCTATTTATATGATAAAATTTTAACTCCTTTCAAACTGATGGGTATAAAGGCAAAATTTTATAATCGAAGAATGAGAAATTTGCTCATTTCACGAGTCTAATTTTCTAAAGAACAGAAGATTTGAAATTGCGATAATTTGAAACTGCAGAAGAATTTCAGTTTAAGATTTTAAGCGGCAGTTGATGATTTTGAAGTTACATGTTCAGTTTTATTGCCATAAAGAATGAAATAATTTATTAGAAAAACAAAAAAGTTCCAACGTGACTCTGAACTCTCGCCACATATTTTAATATAGAAGAAAAACATTGCTCTTAATGAAAACATAGTCCTTGTCTCTTTTTAACCCTTTAAGCGTTAGGCCAGTGTTTTTCCGTTTCATGTAGTCATGTTAAAATGGCTGTAGACAAAAATATTTTTAACATAATACTTTTTTGAACCGTATATAGAAGGAGGAGATATAAAAGATATTATAGCATCAAACAGCGATTAAAAATATATATGTACTGGGATTTACAAGCATATTTATAGAAATATTGGAAAATCTTCAAACGGTGAAAGGGTTTTAAACTGTGCATCATCATTTCTCGAGCTTGAAGCTAACAGTTAAGTTCAGATTTAGCGTCTTATATATTCCGATTAAAATTAGAATGTTTCTAATAAGGGTAATTGTGAATACCTTGTGAGCTTTCGACCGCGGCTGTTATGTTTAACCAGGAGTTAAAAAATAGATAATAAATGTGGGCGTTAGACTCTTAGATATTACATTGAAATAGACTCATTTTAAAAAATAATGTGGTTTAGGATTAAAAAAAAAAATATGTTTAAAAAAATCTTATTTGAAATATTTTTCTCTAACGTATTAAAGTATGTTTTCAAAGATTCTGTTAGTAAAATTTCATTATATCACTGTTATTTTTACAAATAAAATTTCCTGCATTACACGTCCCGGGAACAATTAAGGTCAGATCTGACCCGACCCCCGAGCATGCAGAAAAAAATGTAAACCCGAGTCTGGTCCAAGTCTGATGAAAAAAAATAAGCCCATGCTCAGACAAGATGTAACTGTCCAATGCAGATATCTATCCTCTGGACATGTTAAATTTGTGTATTGATGTTGACAATCTAGCATAGGCCCGTGCAGTATATTGATAAATTATTCTCAGCAATTATTCTCAGCTTTATTTCCATTGAAAATTGTTCATACTTGTCGGATTACTCAAACACTTTTAAATTTGTTACATTTGGCCGGTTAGTCTGCCAACTTAATTATTTATCGGCCCGTTTAAATCTTTTTATCCACCCGGCTGGCCCATTTATTTTTTCTATCACCCCGGCCCATTCGAAAGTTTGTTCTCAATTTTCCCGGCCGAGTACATTTCTCGGGCCAGTTCCGGGCCCGTGCAGACCTCTATTTTGCAGTCCCATTAAATAATAATAATAAGAAGAAACACATTGTTAATATCTTGAACAAGTGACTGTTTCATTGTTACTTTATTAACTTTGTTATATCATAAATTTTATTATAGCAAGGCTTAGCATTCAAAATAAATTATGCGTCAGATGAATTCTGCGTATTTCATCCCCATTTACACATTAAATTTCTTTTACTTTTAGAACACTCACCTCATTTTTAATTTATTTCCTTATCTTATAAAAAAAAAAGTAATAACTAACATTAAGTTTTCAACTGTAACTAATATTAATAGTCTCAGCTAACATTTATTGATTAACTTTAGGATCATTTCATGACAATTTAACTACATCTTATAACACACCAACAGGGATTTTAGGGAAACTTTGTCTATACATACACATTACACCTACTTTGTTGCATAGGCGCTTACTTCATGGGTGCGAAATAGGTAATCGGGCATATACTTCTTCCACTAATTAAAAAAGTTTTTGCCCTATTTAATTACTGTGATTAATTAAGACAAACAAAATATTTTAAAATTTGTGGTGGAAGTTGGCGCATATGCTTTGGATCAAAATCTTTTGTTTCAAGACTTTGAGAAATGGGAGAGAATATTTTAGATTTTTCAGCAAATCACACATTTCTGAATCTGTATTTTTAGACTGTAAAAATCAAAATCTTCAAAAAATTATTTCTCTCTCTGGATCTGAAGTCTGCGTAGGCTTGGAAATGTCACTGTGACTCAATAAATATATGCCAGTTTTAATAAAAGAATATTGAAAAATAATAATTTGTAATTTTTAAAGGGAAAATAAATAAATAAAGTTATGATTATTTTTCTCAATATTTGTATATTATAAAAAATGCCACAAAAAAGGAAAATGAAAATTCAATTTATTTTTGTTTTAAATAACAATTTACACTTGGGCGTCCTCGTTAAGAAATAAAAATTCTGGCTTTCTTATGACTTATATAAAAATTTTGGCCTTTAAAAAAAAGAAATTGCACCAATTAAGAAATAAAAAAATATATAAAATATATAAAAAATATCCGTATATAACTTCGGCTGTGGTACGTAAATAATAACTGCACATTTTAAATTTAAATAAATTTACTAACGGTATTGAATTATTTAATAATTATGAGTCCTTACAATCGCACTGAATTATTTATTTTTTTCAGAACAAAATTTGCAATGTACAGTCTCAGTACATATAACACATAGACATACCCAATGAGGGGGGGGGGGGGGGTTCGCTGATAGGGCTACAGTCCCATCTGATTTTCTTTCTTTCTTTTTGAGATAAATGTGTTTAATTTTCTGGATGCGACGAACTTGTTTATCTCGTTAGTCCTGTATAGAGCTCCTATTTTACCCTTATATAAGAGTCTTGGTCCTGTATGGGTCCTCATGCCTGAGACCAACAAATCCATTTTCATATGACTGCAAAACAGTTCCAAACTTGTTTTAATGAATAAATGACTACGTATATAATATTCTTTGATCATTTGACAAGATCTAGAAGTAATTTTGAATAATCTAGAAACAGTTTCATTAATTTAAGGATTTGTTTAGTGTCTCCCACCAGGCGAAGACAGGACTGAGTAGGTAATGTACAAAAAGTCCCCCCCCCCCCCCCAAAAAAAAAAAAAAAAAAAAAAATCATACCAGTGGGTTACAAATTATAAAAAAAAGGTTGAATTGACACGGAATGGCACTTTAATAAAAATTGAAATACAAATAACGATAAAAATCACAGTTGAAAACTAACCAAATGTATTGCAAAACATTTATGTACTATCTACCCAGTTCACATAAATAATTATAAAGATCAAAATGAAACTTTACCATATATAACTGTAAAATATTTATGTACCATTTATGTACCAAGTTCTCCAAATACATTCTCGCATTTATCTAAAATACATTTGAATAATATTTGATTTTGAATAATCTAGAAACAGTTTAATTAATTTAAGGAGTTGTTTAGTGTCTCCCACCAGGCGAAGACAAGACTGAGTAGGTAATGTACAAAAAGTCCCCCCCCCCCCCCCCAAAAAAAAAAAAAAAAAAAAAAAATCATACCAGTGGGTTACAAACCATAAAAAAGGTTGAATTCACACGGAATGACACTTTAATAAAAATTTAAATACAAATAACGATAAAAATCACAGTTGAAAAATAACTAAATGTATTGCAAAATATTTATGTACTATCTACCCAGTTCACATAAATAATGATAAAAATCAAAATGAAACTTTACCATATATAACTGTAAAATATTTATGTACTATTTATCTATCAAGTTCTCCAAATACATTCTCGCATTTATCTAAAATACATTTTTAGCACGTTGTGATATATAAACAGCCATTTATAATAGGGATCAAACAGTGTAAACAAAGATATTTTGAGTTTTATCTTATTGATACAAATGAACCAATAATGTGATAATTTTTGATGAAGCATTTCTTTAAAATTCAGAAAGCCAGTGGGTATTAACTTGTTTCAGACGTAAGATTTCAATCGGAATAAAACATTAAGCCAGAATCTTAAGTGCAATTTTATTTAAAATTTTCAACTTTAAATATTTCTTAAATTTTCATTAATCTGGACATTTATGCTTTTGTATGCTTTCTGGCAGATTCAATGCAAATTCAACGAATTGTTTAAATTTCAATATAAAACTCGTAAAAAGTCCATTACATTTTGTCGTTTATAGAGCCAAAATTTTAAAACAATTAGTTCATTTCCATCAGAAACATTTAAATATACTATTTTATGAAAACGCAATTTTTAATCTTTGATTATGGTGTATGTTCAAGCTTTAATAATTGTTAATTTTAGTTATGACCTCATTTAGAGCATTTTAGAATACTTCACGTATTAAAATTTTACAAATACTGTTTTCAATTACTTAAAGCTTCAGAAATCTATATTATAAAGCAAAAACATGTCCGTCAATAAAGCTGAAGTCATTTCGGCGGTGTCAACACTTGATCAATAAATTTTGCTTTTACTCCAAAATTTTTTAACTTCTAATCATTGCTCGTTTTCAATTAATTTACACTGTCGAATAGAGAAAAATAATGTTTTTTTTTTTTTTTTTTTTTTTTTTTTTCAAATGCAATTTGTTTGAAAAGTGTATTTCAATTTACTGATTTTTTATTGTTTTTAATATAATTTTCGAACATGATCACGTACAACCTGTTTACAAAATTAACCTGTTTTCACTTAAAACAATATAAATAGTTCAGCATTTGTTTCCGGCTAATATTCATTAACGAAATTATTTCTTCATAAATAAATAAATAAACAAATAATATAAATAACACACAAATTTAACAGAACAAATTTTAACAAACAACTTTTTTAAAACACTGCAATTATCAGAATCAAAATTCTGTTGTAAGTGACAAAATCTTTGGCGATTTCTTCGGCTATTAACTACTGTTATGAGGCTCATACGAAAGTATCGCTTTTTATGCACTTCAAAACATTATTTGAATACGTAATTGATATGTTTCATATAAAAATGCTTTTTGGTGTTTGAATAATAATAATAATAATAATAACTAAATAAATAAAAATAAAAATGTTTCACCCATATCCTAATAACCCGGAAAGCCCAGGTTGGATCCCCTAGTTTATTTAATCCAGATTATGGATAATATTGCTAAACATAAGCTTAAACATAACGCATTTCCAAATTTTATTTCTGACCTAAAACAAATTAAAGTAATTGTAATAATAGATAATAGTCTAATCTTCAACATAAACAACTTTCAAATGAACCCTTATAAACGAAAGATAATTTGAAGAAATAATCATCCACAAAAAACCAGTTTTGTTTTCTTATTCCAAGTGAAATTCTTTAACGTTTACTATTTACTTCGGTGTTTTCAATTAGCATGAAAGTCTCATTAAATCAATACATGCAAAACATAAAAAATAGTTATTTTCAATATTTGAAACTGGTATCACGCAAAAATTACATCTAAAAAAAAACGCGAATGTCTTACAAAATATATATTACATGTAAATATAAGAATAAATATTAATGTTTATCGCATACTTGTATTACCACATGCACATTTTTATACACACTTTATATAAAATTTATACTTTAATGTAACATATATATATATATATAATATATAAAGTAATATAAATACATATATATTATAAATAAATATAAAATGCATATGACGTAAAAGTATTTAAAGAAATAAATATATAGCAACATATATATAACATATAGTCTCACACATTCACATAAAAATCTTGAGTCTCAATACTTTCATTTTTATCGCATACTTGTGATTTTTACGTAAATTCGGAGTAAAAATATTCTTAGAAACAGATTTTTAATTAAATCATGCATAAAAAAAAAAAAAAAAAAAAACTGCTTAACATGTGTTTAATATGTTTTTTCACAATGACTTCATACATCGTTTATGTAAAACCGCCATAATTCAAAAGACAACATTTTATAAAAAATGCATTAAAAATATTCCAGATTAACTTAAATTTCAAGCACATTTGTGAGTGCCCTCTGCTGGCGAGATTTTTACAGATATATAATTAATACTGTATAATAAAATATAAGATAAGTACTAGATAATATTTTTCCTTTAAAAAAACATGCAGTAATAAATTTAAATTAAATAATAGATTTATACTAATAGAAATTAAACAAATTACAATTAATTGAAATTATATTCAACATACCTTATTCTATAGCGTGTGGAGAATATCCAATAATTAATCCTTGTTTCAGTTTAAAACCAAAGCTTACTTTTTAAAACTTGCAAGTGGTTGAAAGCGAAAACAACGAGTTCTTGATTTTCCAATTTATTTATTCGTTAGAATAACAAATCAATCGTCCAAGAAATTCTTAAAATGAAGTTCACAACTGAGACAAGGCTCTTTGTTAAGAACTCATTTATGGTATCTGTTAATGGTATCACTAAACGGATTCATTTAATCTGTCTTCGAAGATATTTACACCTCATTATAGCAAGTTAATGTTGAAAACTCCCCGCCGTGAAACATCCTGGCACAGTGAGAGCCGTGCATTTTACCGGAAATATCTTTCAATGCTTCTTTCAAATAAACTGCCGGACATTTAACATGTCTATTAACAACCAAATAAAAACCCATTTCTCCCCTTATCCGCCGGAAGATCGTTTAAAAGTACTACTTCACTTTTCTGTAAATCGAATATCAGATGGTAAACTGAAACCTCATAGAAAATCCCTCTCTAATTATCCCCAAGCATCTTTGACGAGATCATCTCTAAGACCTATTAGTTTGAGTAGGTGGCTGTGGACGTTACAGGGATCATCCTGTGAACGATATAGGTCCCAAGTGACCAATTTGGGGACCAAATCCCACCTCTAGCGCGACACGTGATCCCATCTCCAAACTGTATATATGGTTGATAAATGGATATAAACAGGAATGGAGTCTTCATTGTAAGTGGGTTTTCTATATTCCCCCGTTGAAACCACTATAAATCTTTTTATTGGAATGGCGTGACAACTGAAGAATTTTTGGCTGAGTTTGGCAAATTATGGTTTGTGGCAGATGTTTCAAACAATATATGTGTTATTGATGCATTAAAATATATTTCAATTTAAATTGCAATTAAGAAAGATTTTATTGAAAAATAAATCAATCTTTAATATAATTTTATGAAAACTAAAACATTTCGGTAATAAAAAAGTTTAAATTATAAAAAATATATATATTAAAACAAAGAAAGTCAATTCTTTATTAGTTTTGCAGTGCATTCTTTATTAGTTTTCATTATTATAAAGTTAATTTATTAAGTTACAGAATGAAAACTTAGCTTTCTTTAAAGAAGTATATTAACAACAGATATAACAAAAAGTAATTCATATTGGTAGACTTATTTTACTTTAATGGAAATTTAATTTTTTTATTGCACAGACATATACGGAAATATATACATAACAACGAATAGAAAAAACATCTAAGACGCATTTATAATCAGACCTTTATATTGAACAACAAAAAGAAACGGGTGAAAGAAATTGAAGAGGGAAATAATGTAAAACAAAAAGTTCCTTTCGACCGTTAAGGACCGTAATATAATGTATGGGGAAAGAAATTGAGGGACAAAATTAAAAAGAGCTATTTAAAAAAAGCAACAATGACATTAAAAATGAAGGTTTAAAAAGTTATGAAATTCTTATCAATGGGAGAATTTTAAATTCAATCATATTCTGTACTTTGAAAAATTTTAATATTCGCAAACGGCACACATTAAAACAATTTAAAGTTAGAAAATTCCTTCCAGTTAAAAAAAAAAATTCTTTGTTATTTCACTGAGAAAAAAATTAAATAAATAAAAGACCAGTATTGTTTCCTGTTGTTGCAGAAATATCTACGAAAATGTTATGTAACCTCGTAAGTTCAGAATAACATACGATTTCGCAAAAAAAGTCCATTAAAAACCTCAGAAATTAAAATATTTCAGCAGATTTTCGGTAACGTTTCTGAAATAAAAGAAGCTTTGTTTGTTTTCCGTAGTTTTCAAAAACGTTGTCAAGTAGTTTTTTTCAGTTTTATTATTCCTCAAATGGCCGTTGCATAAAATACAGTTATTCAGTAAATGTAATATAATGCGACTTTTTAATTCGTAAATAATTTTAAGTATAAATGCATGAATTTCTGTTATTATACGATAGGTAACCATCAGGGACGGATCCGGCCATTCATTTAGAAAGGGCAGGGTAACGTTTCTTCATGAGCTAATTTTTATATCTTAAGTTCTTTCACAACTTCCAACAAGCTATTTCATGAGATATTCATGGACATTGTCATTAGTAAACGCATAAAATTTGCAGATATATTCGTAAATGTATAAAATTTGAAGATATATTCGTAAATGTATAAAATTTGCAAGTTCTATTCAGATATACCAAGAAATGGGGAATTTCTGATTATCTTATAAAGCCAGCGATTCTTTCAGAAAATGGTATCAAAATTGGCGTCTTCAGCCGATTTTAGGGACTTGGCATTTACTTCAAGATCAATACTAGACAGTAATTAGTTATAATTGAAGAAGATGTTAGGTACCAACTTAATTTATAGAAGTGTAGTACGAAAAGATAAACTTTTTTCTCAGAATTTAGGTTTATCGTGTTAAATCGAAATAAATATCTTAGAAAGATAATGATTTTTATAAAAAATCAGGTTAAAGCAAAATTGTGTAAAATCTTTCGTATAAAAACAGAATTGGTTGTATGTGGTTATCTGAATACAAAAAGCAAAGTCATCTATATAAAAAAATTTCGCATTTACAGAATAAGGAGAATAATGTATGAGTAACGAGGGGAAATAAAATAGTAACTTTCAAGTTCTCTTCACGTAAAAGAATCGAACTCAATACTGTAGGTTTCAAATAAAAATTTTCGATATTTTTTCATACTGATTGATTTAAAAAACATATTTCTAAAAAAAACATTTACAAAAATTGCAGAGGTACCCACGATTCATGAAACCTTTCTGTTATCTTTAGAAACTACAGAAGAATTAATCAGAATCTTGAGAAGCCAATAAGATTCAGAAATTTGGGGAAACGCTTGTAAAGTATTAGAAACAATCCGCTGATGCCTGTATTTTTCGGAAACAATACAAAACTGTTTCTAAAGTGTTATTATTCATCTGGTACCCTTTGTATTAAACATTATAGTTTTTCAACAAATGTAGGGTAGTGCGCATTTTTTAATTCGCAAATAATTTTAAGTATAAATATGTTGTTATCTGAAAACAAAAAGCAATGTCATCTGAAAAACAAAATTATCTTCCCATTTACTGAAATAAATAGAATAAAGCATGAGCAAAGAAGAGAAATAAAAAGTAACTTTCCATTTCTTTCACGTAAAAGTGGACCATCTCAATACTATTTGTTTCGTATAAAACTTTTCGATATCTTTTCATACTGATTAGTTTTTAATAACAGAATCCTCCCCTCCAACAGAATTCTTTCCAACTTTTTCTGTGTATTATCTTTTCGAAAACATGCCACCTGCGTCTAGATATGTTTGAAGAATAAAAATCGGGTTCACAGTCATTGTTTTCCTCTCTCGTAGGCGTAAACAAAGACTTCAAAAACCACTGAAGACGGGCAACTTGTCAGATAAACTTGTCCCACTACTAAAATGAAGCCACATTTTCGGGCATGCTGTCATCATCTGTTTTAGGTAGTTTTCTGCTCCTACAATCTTTTCAGAGGGACACAAGAATTTTTATTCTTATTTGTTTTTGCTTTTCGCAGCATTGAGTGGCGAATGGAATATCTGCAGTCGCCGTCATTGCTCCTATACAATACTAACCCTCCCGAAAATATATTTTTTTAAGGGAAATGTATAAAATAAAAGATTTCGGACTTTTTTCGTGTTTAGAAAAAAAAAAAAAAAAACAGCCATAATTTTCCATATTTACTCACAAACATATTTTAAAGGTATGAAGAGTAAATAAATATTAAAGAAGAATAGGTTAAAAAATATTTGAACAATTTATCTTTTTCTTTATGCTGAAAAATATATCTTTCTACATTTTTTCTCATTTGCATTCTGTTTTTAATTTATATGCTGCAAATTAATATCCGTATCGTATTTTTTTCTATTCATGCACACAACTTTAAGAGTTCTTATATAATAATAGTGCAGTTTATAAATGTAACAGTACACAAAATAAATTTTTAAATTCAGCTTATAATACACAATATACGAGTTGAGTTTTCCAACTGATTGAAAAAGTGTCCAGGCCGGGACTTGAAGCCGGGACCTTGGCTTAAGCTATACTTTAACAGTTCTCATATAAAAATAGCAGAGTTTATAAATGTAAATGTACACAACATAATTTTTTTAATTCAGCTTATATACAATATACGAGTTGAATTTTTCAACTGATTGAAAAAGTGTCCAGGCCGGGACTTGAAGCCATAACCTTGGCTTAAGCTGAAACGGTCTACTTAATGAGCTATATTGAACAAATAAGGTGGACACAATTCTCTCGGACAACTGATATAACAGGAATGTTGTCTGAGTGAATCGTGTCCGCTGGATTTGTCCAGAATAGCTCAGTAGGAACAGCGTTTGTAGCTTAAGTCAAGGTCTAGGGTTCAAATTCCAGCCTTTGGACACTTTCTCACTCAGTTGGAAAATTGCAATTCATATTATTTATTTACCAATTAGAATAATTATGTTAAATTAATGAAGTATATGTACCTAAGTCCAGTTGTGCTTATTATATATATATATATATATATATATATAGTGTTAATATAATATATTTTAATTTTATTAAGTGTTTTTATTTAATTTAATTTTGTTTGAAGCCACATTATTTGTGACTAATTCATTTCAATATTTAATCAATATTAATTTTAAATTATTTGATTCTTAATTCAAATCTTTAGTATTTTAATTTAATTTATTTTAATTGATGTTGCATTTTTAGTACAGTTATTTAATCGTTGTTGTCATTTAATGGTACATTTTTAATGTTGCATTAATTATTAATTTTTCCATATTACTACTTATTTATAACATAGTATTATTAATTTATACATCCATTACTTAGATATTATTCAACATTCTATTTATTAATTAATTTCATTTATTTATTATTTAACTAATGGCTATCATTAAGATAGTAATTTGGTTTAATTATTAAACACTAATTTCCATCCATTCCTTTATATTTACTTTTACCACTAGAGGGCAGCACTATTTTAAGTTGTTTTTTATTATTAATTTTTCCATCTTAATACTTATTTATAACATAGTATTATTCATTAATACATCCTTTAATGTAATTCGATTTTCTATTTATTAATTAATTTCATTTATTTATTATTTAACTAATTGGTATCAATTAAGATAGTAATTTGGTTGAATTATGAAACATTTATTTCCATCCAATTCCTTCGATTCAGATTATATTCACTTTTACTAATAGATGGCAGCACTAATGTTCCTGTTTATTTTATAATCCATTATATTTTAACATTATTTCTGGCATCACTGCAAAGCAATTTATATTTCTAAGCAATTTATATTTCTAAAATTGGCAACATGTTATGATTTTTTATGCAATTCATTCCCCAGTCATGTTGGAGTTTTCATGATGGTTCATGAACTGCAAGGTATCTTATTTATATCTCTTTTCATCTTTATGGATTTTATACTTAATGTCTCTATTAAATGTTCTCTCTGTAATTTATAAGTATGGCTTCTTTCCTTTTTAATATTGTATTTTATTTTTTATTTTATCACTGATTTGAATCATTGTATTTGAGATGTAGTCCCAATATCATATTTTTTAGCAATGTATGGCTAATATGATGATGAAACATCTCATTTCATTTTATTTGTGGTATTTAGGCAATTGGGACTTGATAATTCTGTCTAAATTCCACAAATTTCATTTCATTTAATTCCATTTATTCAATTTTTATTTAATTTCTTATTCTTTCAATGTTTTTGATTCCATATTAAGTGTGTTGGGGAATCTTTCATTGTCAACTAATTATTTCATACTTAATTATATCATTGTTTAAGTTGGTGTTATGATAATGTTTCATTTATGGTTATATATATATATATATATATATATATATATATATATATATATATATATATATATATATATGTGTGTGTGTGTGTGTGTGTGTACATTTAATTATTCCCCAATCCCCCATTTTTTAATTATTTACACTGTTTTCTGAAAAAGATGAATAATTAACCTTGTATCTTTTTTTTATTTTCTGTTAGTTCGAAATTATTACACCCCTTTATAATATATGTATACACACGCCAATATATATATATTGCGTAAGCACTTTTTCGTATGACAAAAATTTTCTTGTCTCCATTATTACTTATAGATGTGTAGGCGGTAGCTTCTGAAGAGAGGTTTTGTACATTTAATTCAATTTAAAAGAACTTTAAAGTGTTTAATTATTGGATGTTTACAAAACTTTAAAATCTGGAGGGGGGGGGGGGGGACTTATATCCAGCAGCGGATTGAAAACTGTTGTTGTTGTTGATGATGATGACGGCGATGATGATAATAATGATGATGATGATGGTGGTGGTGGTGGTGGTTGTATATGTATTCAAGGATATTTATATGTAAACTATTGGACTCTATTTAATTCATGATTTTATTTGAAAATTTGAAAAATAATTATTTTTACAAATCACAATCATAAAGGACTAGGGCATGTAAAAGTTGATCCTGCCACAATTATACACAGTTATAAAAATTTTAAAGTGTATCATAGAACAATTATTAACTAACAATGTGCAACAAAAATATATTCAATAAATGCTAAGTAAATAATAAATAATTGGTATTAAAATTGTTTAATGTAAATTGAAACTACTCTAAAATAACTAATTTACTGAGACCACAGAAATATAATTTTATATAAATATATAAAAATATGTAAAATAAATGTGTAAAAATATAATATAATATTTTTTATTTCATTTTCAAACGGAAAAGTTTTTCAAGTACGAGCTAACTGAGGTACCAATTTTATTTTAATGCTTCATTAATCTTTATACCTCCAACATAAACATATGTCAAAATCAAAAGGGTACCTCTATTCGCTGTTTGTAAAAAAGGTAGATAACATGTCAAAATCCCTTGTCTTTTATACCCATTCCAGTATAGGCCATCTCCTTTATATGGGCAAGAACACTATCTCTTTTTTAACAAATTATCTACTTTTTACTATATTTTAATATATATGTGGTTTCTTCTTAATTATTTTTTCTTCCTCCACCCTTCGGTGGCAAATAGAATACTATCTGTAGTTCGTATCATTGCTTCTACACAATACCAACCCTTCCGACAATAGAAAACTATATAAATAAAACATTTTTCAGAGGATACTTTTCCTTACTTTCTTCATGTTTAGAGAAAATGACTTTCCATTTTACTCGCAAACATATTTTTAAATATAAACATAGTATAAATGTTCGATAATGCTTTCCGTAATAAACAATTTTTTAAGAATAATATATATTTAAAAAATATATTTGAACAAATTAAATTATCATCTATAAAACGATCTTCATGTTGAGTTGAATTGATTTTCCACATATATTTCCTCATTTTTCATCTACGTATTTAAACCGCAAATCCGAATTTTTGAGAGCGATGTCGGCTGATTTGAGCATGTGCAATGAGCTTTTTAATGTGATTTTCTGTTGCTAAATTAAGTGGGAAACCAGTTTTGAATTGATTTCATATCAGAGAAACATTGAGGGAAATTGAGATGGCCGAGTTGCCCAAGGCCCAAGAAAGAGGAACTTTGGTTTTCAGAGGTTAGCATGGGTTCGAACCCCGCTTCTGGCATAAGATGTTTCTCTAATAATGTTTCTTATTATGATAACTCAGTTCAATAATATAAAATATATTTTATTTCAGAAGTTAAAGTTACGGATTTTTTTTTTTATTATTATTATTCCTTTTTATTAAGAAAAAGTTACCACATTTTTAAAATTATTGATTTTGTATTTTAAATTTTAAATTAAACGCTTTAGCACATAATTATCGTTTAAATAAAGTGAAATGATCTTCAATTTTTTTGTTATAAGTTTTATTACATTTGATAGGAAAGACATATACACTAAGAAAAATAAGTGTTTTTTTTTTCCGAAGAAGAGGACGGCCCCACCAGTGGCTGAGAGGTTCTGCTCTCAAAGCTGGTAGACGGGAGGTGCTGGGTTCAATTCCCTATCGCGCCCGTCGACCTAACTGTTCGGAGTTTTCCGTGGTTTTCTTCAAACCTTCCCGTAAATACGGGTTAGGATCCCTTAGAAAGACCCCCTAGGACCTGTATACCTCATGTAGATAATCGGCCGTCATAAATCAACCAACCGAAAAAAAGGAAAGAAGGAAAAATATTTAAATAAAAAACTGTAGTGTCATCTATTGGTATTGCAATGCAGTTAAATGTTTATATTTAAGAATACTAATATAAAATTTTAAATTCAAAATTTACCTTATTTGTAAAATTTTAAAAAGATCTTGTTTTGTTTTTTCGGGTCTTAAAAGAGAATTCTCTAGAAAATGTTCTGTTGTTTGTATTCATATAAAGACAGTTAATAATGCAGCATATCCCCAGCCCGGTTTAAAACGAAAAGTTTTCATTTCTTTTAACTATTGCTAGCAAATATATTGTGTAAATTTTCTGACATTTTAATGATTCTTTTAACCTTTTCTGTGGAACCATTCAGTTATTTACCGCAAAATTTTGACGGGTACTATCTAGCTTTCCTTTTAATTTATAAAGTGCAAACTGACATCCGAACAATTCTTCTTTCTCTTCCTATATGCATTACGTTAACATTTAGCATACAACAGTGCAATTTAAAACATATAAACAAAACAAAAAAAATAATAAAAATTCTTAATTAACTTCATATGCAATATAATTAATTTATGTTATGTTTATTAAAAATTTTTTTAATGTATGCTATAATCATACAGACATTTCTTACTGGAAAATATGAATAATTAACCTACTTTCTTTTTTCTACATTATGTGTCAGCTCGGTGTTAATTACATTCTTTATCATTTAATGTCATTGCTTTATGTGTCATAAATGAATATTCACTTAATGCCATTGTTTCATACGTATAAAAAAATTATATAAAAGTTTCTCTCCGGGATAGAGGGGGATTTAAATTTTATTTACAAATGTACATTTCATTGAATTTCTCTTGTAATTTTATTTTAAACTTTAAAAATTAACTTAATTATTATTTTAAAACATACTCATCAATTTAAAATAGGCTAAAATAATATTTTAAATAGGTGGATTTTTTTTTTTTTTAAGATTCTTTTTCATTTTCTTTTTAATGCTGTTCATTTTCTATAAAACATCAATGCAATTTCTTTTGTTTTGAAATCGTTGATACATTTATCAATTTTTTTCCTTTTATTAATCAAAATCCCATTGTAAATTGGGTATGTATTTAAAACGGAATAAAGTTTTTCGGTTACTTACTGTGAAAAGTTAGATTATCATTATATCGTTTTAAAGTAAATGGTTAAAAGTAAATATTTGCTCAGTAAATGTAAAAAAAAAAAAAAAAAAAAAAAAAAAAAAAAAAAAAAAAAATTAATATTGTTTTAAAAAAACAAAAATATACTCTATGAACACGAATTTTATGAGATGTAGAAAATGTTAAAAATAGGATTAAAAAAATTCCTCTTTTATATTTGTGGATGTTCTTTAAGGGAATATGCTGATATATATTGTGAAATTATTTCATTACTACCAAAAATATACTATATTATTATTTTTAAAATTTGAATTTCAAAAATTAAAAAAGAAAGTTTTTTTTCTTCAAGGATTTTAACATCGAAACAAGCTTTTTAAAAGCTAAAATCAAAACCTATGTTGAGTCTGACAAACATTTCTATAAAACATATTAACGATATCATAAATAGCTTACATGTATTTTATGAAAATGTTTAGATATTTCATTTTCAAGTTGAAAAGTTGTCAAAAATCTTATGAGATAACTGGTAATAAGCATATAAATAAGATACATGTTATTTTGTTCTAAATAGTATTTTTATGGTTAAGAGGCTACTTCACTCATCCCGAGAAAACACACGTTCTCTAATGTTAATCCTATGGGGGGGGGGGGGATATTTTAAGACATCTCGTTTGCATTTCAATATTTTTAAATGATTTTTTTTTTTTTGCATTGGATTGCTGAGGTCAATCCCTATATGCAGGCCCTTTTGTACTATTTCGATTTGATTACATTTTTTTTTTTTTTTTTAAATATACTTTCACTTTTGAAACCAGTTTCGAAAGTGAAAGTATCCTCAATTAAAAAAACAACAACCACAATCTAAAAAGTAAAAACAGGCTTGCATACAGATCGATCTCAGATTCAATGCAAAAAAAAAAAAAATAAAAATAAAAAATAATAATCACTTAAAAATATTGATATGCAAACAAGATATCTTAAAATATTTCCCCCATAGGATTAACACTAGCGAGCGGGTGTTTTCGCGTGAGCGAAGTAGCCTCTTAACAGTAGAGCTGCTCGTATAAAGGCCATGGCCCGATCAATGACCCAACATATCAGCAGTTGCATATTATTTGTAAAGGGAAAATAATATGAGTTGATTGAATGTAATTAAAAATATACCTTTAGTAATGTAAAAAATAAATAATAAGCAGATTTAAAATACATATTGTATAAATCAGAAATACTTTCTCACAATATATTTCACATATTCATATATAAAATAGTACATGCAATATAGATTTTTAAAGTATGCAATGGACCATGGACGCCGTGCGTTTGTAGGCTCTCTGACATGTTTGTTTTTCTGCAAGTTACCCATGAGCAATCCCAATGATAGTGACTAGCTTCACTGTATTACATTAGTCTGGAAAAAAGGATAGTCTCAATGAATATGGAATCCAGCTGCTCGTCCGAGTCTGCTAAAAAAGTAAGAACCAGTCCCGGCCCAAATCTGCAGAAATAAGATAATCCCGGACGCTAGTGGCCCTAATCTAATTAAACAAAATTTGCTATAGAACTAAATTTAATAACGGTTTATAATTTATTTAGTTATACAGTAAAACTGTGAAAACAGAATTGCCAGGGACAGGAACAATCTCCGTTTTACAAGTTACTGTCTTAGCATGTATGATTGTATATGTTATACCTTCCGTCGGACCCATGAAATATTTTGGTTTAAAACAGAATTCCATTATAGACAGGTACCGTTTTTACAAGTTTTATTGTAGAAAGTTTTTCTCCATGCTTTTAACAAGTAAACGGCAAAAATTCTCCTTTTTGTTACGACTAAAACTTACTAATCTATGATACTCTCAATTTTATGAACTTTTCACGCACAAAAAACGTCAAAATTTCATAAAATTCAAAGTATGTTAATTTTATATGTTTTGGCCATAGAAGAGTGAAATTTTTACTTTTAACCTATTAGATCACAAGAAGCAAGTTTTTCTAAACATACATTATATTAAAGACCCAAAGACCGTATAAAAAATTAAATTTCGTAACTTTTTCAGAAAATAACTAATTTGAGGTAAATACACTTATATTGCCAAAGGTGACCGGTCACTTGAGATTTTAGACGTTTTGTTAACAGTCTAGAAAAATAAATGAGGAATTAACCTGAAACTGCAGGTGTGTAAACAGTATAGTATAGGTTATATATTTCTGCGAAGATTTTTTCCCGAAACTCCTTAGGGGACTGTCAACAAATTGAAAAATAACGAATATCTTTTGGATTACCCTGTAAAAACTAATGTAGCAAAAGTGTTCAAACTCGAGATTATTAATAAGTGGCTTATTGTGATATAATGTGTTCATTTTTCTGAGGATAGCAACTTTTGTGAAAGTCTCAAAATCATAGCTTGAAAATTCTGAAAATTATCGTCGATAGAATAAACTCGAAATCCGTTGTTCCCAAAAGGAAGCAAAAAGATGAGGGGTTGTATCCAAATATAGTAGTACGTGCAATATTGTGTACGCTATCTTGGCACTAATCAACAGATATTTGATACAACCCCTCATCTTTTTCCTTCTTTTTGGGAACAACGGATTTCGAGATTATTCTATCGACGATAATTTTCAGAATTTTCAAGCTATGATTTTGAGACTTTCGCAAAAGTTTCTCTATATACTTAGCTAATACATTATGCATATTATATTTTGATTGCATTCGCGCATGCGCAGTGAAACATTTTTTAGTAAACCTGCTCATTTTTCATCCAATTTTTATTATTTTTTAATTCTAATTGCAGAGTGTTATGTACAATGTTGTTTGACATGTTTTCTCAAAATAACTTTGGGACTGTTTTTATAAAAACCTTACTTTCTCTACGAGTATACATGCTATCCTCATAAAAATGAATACAGTATATCACAATAAGCCACTTATTAATAATCTCGAGTTTGAACGCTTTTGCTACATTAGTTTTTACAGGGTATAATCCAAAAAAATTCGTTTTTTTCAGTTTGTTGACAGTCCCGTAAGGAGTTTCGGGAAAAAATCTTCGCGTAAATATATAACCTATACTATACTTTTTACACACCTGCAGTTTCAAGTTAATTCCTCATGTATTTTTCTAGATAGTTAACAAAACGTCTAAAATCGCAAGTGACCGGTCACCTTTGGCAATACAGGGTGATTCATAAAAGATGGGCAGAACTTTAAGGGGTTATAGTACACTTAAAGACAAATAATATTAAATAGGAGACTAAGGGTCCCAGACGTATTCCCAAGGAGATAGGGGGCATTAAAGTTTAGGGTCCGAAATTTCAAATGATTATAAAACATGGAAAAATTGGTCGATTCGTTTGCGGTTTTTGCAAAAAATTTTCTTTATGCCAGTATTTTCTTGAAATAAAATTTTAAAGTTCAATTTCAAAAAATGCCGATAGGGGGCGCTTTAGACTTTGGAGTAACAAACAACTATTTTTTAACGTTATTTTTTGTATTTCTTTAAATGATTTCGAAAGCTTAGACTTAAACTTAAATTTTGATCTAAAAATCTGAGTCCTAACGAGTAGTTAAGTAGCGTAAACTGAAATTTGAAATTTGAAACCCTTCTCCCCCCAGAACAAAAATCAGTTATTCCCGATCTTTGTGTCGTAGATTAGGCTCTAACTACTGCCGCGTTTTGCTAAAATTATTCTTTATGTCAGTATTTTCTTGAAAATAAATTTTAAAGAAAATTTTCAAAAAATTCCGATAGAGGGCGCTTTAGACTTTGGAGTAACGAACAACTATTTTATACCGTTATTTTTTGTGTCTCATTAAATGCTTTCTAAAGCTTAGACTTAAACTTAAATTTTCAGCTCAAAATCTGAATCGCTGAGCGTGGTTCAGTAGCGAGGGGAGGGGGTTCAAATTTCAACTTCTGAACATAGTTCAGTTTGCACAACTTAACCATGCCCAACGATTCTGTGCTGTGATACGAGGCAAAAATACAACTTTCGTCAAGGACTGCATAGTCGGAATTCACTCATAAAGGCACTGGCACAGTTGGAAACGTCGCTCATGCAAACGTTAAAGCTCCATTCCTGACGCTAGTCACCGGGTGAAGAAGGAAACAGAAAGTATGCAAATGTCAAATGGGGAAGAAGAAGAACACGTATGCAAAATTTCGACACGATTCAGGCATAAAAACCACTGAACGGTGAGTCAAGTGTAAGTCGCTGTAGTAATGAATCGGAAGATGGTGCCCTTCACGAATAAGGAAAAGGCTGAGATGCATTTAATTTACGGAGCGGCAGATGGAAATGGTGCAGAGGCACAACGAATGTACGGAGAGCGATTTCCTAACAGGCGGTTGCCTAACCGCAAAACTTTCGAGCGCTTGCACAGACAGTTGTGTGAGACGGGATCATTTCTCGCTTCCCGGTCGAATGCAGGTCGTGCAAAAAAGGACGAATCAGTAGTTGTTGCAGAAGCCATTCTGGATGTAGTAGCGGCGCAGCCAAGTACAAGTACACGAACAGTGGCTAGCCAGGTGGATACCTCACAGTCCACGACTTGGAGGGTACTGAAGGATGAACATTTGCTCCCGTTTCATGTGCAACGAGTCCAGAAACTGTCTCCAGGGGATTATCCAAATCGTATTGAATTCGCCCGCTGGTTTCTGCAGCAGAACGCGCTAAATCCACATTTTGGACGAACTGTGCTTTTCACCGATGAATGTACCTTCACACGTGAAGGTACATTTAACACACACAATGCACATGTATGGGCGGATGTCAATCCACATGCTACGTATCCACATGCTCATCAGAGACGCTTTTCCATCAATGTTTGGGCAGGAATCCTCGGAGACCACCTAATCGGACCGTACCTTCTTCCTGAACGCCTCAACGGTAAAACATACCTCACATTTCTGCAACATGTGCTGCCAGACCTGTTAAACGTTGTTCCTCCACGCATCCGGCGGGTCATGTGGTTCCAGCACGATGGAGCGCCAGCCCATTACGTACGAGACGTCCGCAACTATCTGGACATCACATTTCCGAACAGATGGATTGGTCGAGGTGGTCCTGTTGCTTGGCCTGCTCGCTCGCCAGATCTTTCACCCCTCGATTTCTTTTTTTGGGGACGATTGAAGGCTCTTATGTATGAGACACCCATTGAATCCCCCGAGGAACTGGTCGCCAGACTTTCCGCCGCTGTAGGGGAAGTGCTCGAAAAGCCTGATGTTTTCGCGAATGTTCGCCGTTCCATTCGTCGCCGTTGTTCTGCGTGCATAACCTCTGGTGGTCACAATTTTGAACATTTATTGTGATTACATGTTAATAAATATGCTTTGGTAACATAATCCTAATTTGTGTCTTTTTACCTCGTATCACAGCACAGAATCGTTGGGCATGGTTAAGTAGTGCAAACTGAACTATGTTCAGAAGTTGAAATTTGAACCCCCTCCCCTCGCTACTGAACCACGCTCAGCGATTCAGATTTTGAGCTGAAAATTTAAGTTTAAGTCTAAGCTTTAGAAAGCATTTAATGAGACACAAAAAATAACGGTATAAAATAGTTGTTCGTTACTCCAAAGTCTAAAGCGCCCTCTATCGGAATTTTTTGAAAATTTTCTTTAAAATTTATTTTTAAGAAAATACTGACATAAAGAATAATTTTAGCAAAACGCGGCAGTAGTTAGAGCCTAATCTACGACACAAAGATCGGGAATAACTGATTTTTGTTCTGGGGGGAGAAGGGTTTCAAATTTCAAATTTCAGTTTACGCTACTTAACTACTCGTTAGGACTCAGATTTTTAGATCAAAATTTAAGTTTAAGTCTAAGCTTTCGAAATCATTTAAAGAAATACAAAAAATAACGTTAAAAAATAGTTGTTTGTTACTCCAAAGTCTAAAGCGCCCCCTATCGGCATTTTTTGAAATTGAACTTTAAAATTTTATTTCAAGAAAATACTGGCATAAAGAAAATTTTTTGCAAAAACCGCAAACGAATCGACCAATTTTTCCATGTTTTATAATCATTTGAAATTTCGGACCCTAAACTTTAATGCCCCCTATCTCCTTGGGAATACGTCTGGGACCCTTAGTCTCCTATTTAATATTATTTGTCTTTAAGTGTACTATAACCCCTTAAAGTTCTGCCCATCTTTTATGAATCACCCTGTATAGTGTATGTTTTCATATGATGAAGAACAACATTCGAAACATTTTTGCAATTGGAACTGTACCTTTAAAACTCCTTACAGGGCCGTAACTATGGGGGGGGGGGGGAGAGGGGGCATGTGCCCCGGCCACCACAACAGAAGGAAAAGGGGGCGCCACATGAAGATTTGGTTTGTCGTTTTGAACAAAAAAGTACATATGAAATATTAGTGAAAATATCTTGTATAACCGGAAAGTATCTAGACATATCAGTCTATAAATAAGAAGAACTCAATAAGAGATATTTTCCCGAAACTGCTGCAGATAGTTCACGAAGATATTTTATGGTATGAACTCATTGTTATGCCTGCAGTAAATGCTAGTTTTTGAGTTCGTAAGACAATGTGACTCATGTCACTATGACTTTAAACGAATCAATTGTTGTAATTTGTAATACAACAACTACAGTAAAATCTGGGAAAATTAAATTTTTATGTAATGGAATCATGTCTTAAATTAAAAAATTACATGGTCCCAACAGAAATAATACTAACAACTATACCTGCTAAGACGGAAACCTGTGTAAAGCTGTATTTTTTCCGGTTCCTTTTGATATCATCTTCACAGATTTTAAAGAATAAATATTTGACAGAGCTGATTACGTATTTCAATATTAGTATTTTATTATTACATATTTTAAATTTTAAAATAAGTCGACTAATAGCAACTTAGTAAAATTCTCTTTGTAAATTTACTTTGCGGAGGAAGGAAGGGGGTGCCAAAATTCCAGTATGCCCCGGGTGACAATAAAGCTAGTTTCGGCCCTGCGACCTTTAGGTATTAGATGTTGATTAACTATTAGAAGGGACACCCTGTATATTAATAAAATATTTTCAAAAGAAACTGGGATTCAATGAAGGTTTTAAAGAAAATTTTAGGGTTGGAGGAATATTATGTGCATCCTTTTTAATATTTTATCTGCGCAAAAATCCTAAACCAAGAGACTGTGTCTGAAGTTGAGCGGTCTAAAGTATGCTTTATTTTTTGTGGAATTCGATGGCCCAGTTTTACCAGTCTTATTTCGGAAAAAGGAGCAAAGAAAGCAATGCAATTAAAAGACTCAAGGTGTCAAGGCGACAGGAAGTGATCATTCATATAACCTAGTGCTTATCCGGACTAACGCAAACACTCCTTTTTTGAAACAAATGATCAGTTTTCACAGGCATTTGTTATTTGTTTTCTCCATTTTAAAAAACAACAATCGCCGTTTTAATGAATCCTGTTTGTTAAAAAGAATTTGATTCAATAGAGTGGTGAATTACGATTAAGATCAAACTACTATAATACTGATTTTAGTCTTTGAAAGATTTGAATCATAAAAGCGACTAATTTGATTAACCAATAATTCATATAAGCGGAACTGACGGTATCCGTTTTTAACACTTTCCAACATAGTTGAAAAGTGTTTATGAATTCGGCTTGTCTGTCTGTCCGTGACCTGACTCGCGCATATATATATATTCGGATTGTCATGCAATTGAGGTTTACTATGGCATGTTCGGTACTGAAAACGAAGTGTGTAACTCTTATAGTTTTTTTACAGGGACACTCAAAAGAATTCCGTAACATTACGGTCTATGGGGCCATTTGCGATTCATTTAAATGATGTTACACAATTTCAAACATATTGAAACTGATATATATGACTGAGGTGTACTACAAGAGATTTATTATAGAATATTGTGTGTATAGCATTCATCGTTCATTTACAGGGACACACAAAATAATTCGGTACTGTCTATTATCAATAATTGCTTGAAGTGCGTTTTCAGTTGCTGAATGCGTTTTTAAATTTAACTCTTTTAGATCTATTACTTGGTATGTATAAATTCTATATATCATATACAATACAGATCAGCACAAAAGTTCTCGAGTGCATTTCCATTTATTGATGAAAATTCCAGAAGGGGAATTTTAAACTGTGCAGTGCGTTTCCTAACTGAACTAAAATTTAGCATTCTACGTAGTATATATATATATATATATATATACAAATCTATAGATCATATACAGGGTTGCACAAAATAATTCGGATATTTTTCAGAATGTTGTTGTTATTGCTTGAAATTTGTTTTTAAAATATTTTGTGCGTTTTCCAAATTGTTTTCTTAGGTATGGGCTGGGCTAGTTGAGCTTAAGCCGAAAGGTAGGCCTCCCCGCCCAGTTTGACGTTGACATTGTTTTCTTAGGTGTCATCTTTCACCTTTTTAAACAGTAAAGATTTGTAAAATTAGTTTGGAAGTGTTGGAAACTGTTACATAAACTATGTTTGATGCATGATTTTTCGTTCTAATTAGTTCTGTGAGGGGTTAAACCCCATAGGACCCATAAAATCTCCCTTCACTGCACCATTGTATAAATCGTATAGTATTTAAAGAATTTATTTGTTAATCAGAGGCGAAAAAATTTTGTATTATTATTATTATTTTGATTATCTGTTTAAAGCTAGAAACCAAAAAGAATAAATTGAATTTTAATAAATTTTATTTTAGCAACTAAATTTTAAAAACACACACAAATTTTGTCACAAAAAATCCGCACATTATGCAATATACTTTTAATTTCTTTGAATTATTTGCCTAGCATCAACTCCCTCGTCCATTCAAATCTTCGGTGCTATTCCACGGCAAAGATTTATGACTCCTCAACCATAACAAACAAATAAAGATCTTTAGTAAATTCCTTTCATATAAAGAAAGCCCCCCGGTGGTAATACTCAGAATAATATTCCATCTCTAGATGACAGATAAGAGAAAGCGGAAGTTATCGTTGCTATAGAAACTCTCTGGTTCCCTTCCTCGGTGGCCGACCCAACCGAAAGATCATTAATAACCGTCTTTTGCTAGTGGACAAGGCTGGAAACAGATGGATCCGCGAAACTCGGTTTACTTTAGACCAGTGTTGGACACCTGGACAATAAGACGCACCCTTCTTTCTTGTCTTCCCAGGGTGACAAATTTATGGTTCCCTTGGCGTCTATTTGTAATGCAATAGGTAAAATACACTGCGCGTCATATTTTGCACATCCCATTCGCTATTTACAGAGACTATCATTCACAAAAAGATGAGATGGATTACCTTTATATTTCCTTCATGGAAATCTGTATAAATTTGAATTTAACAACTTTTTTACTTATAAAATACGAGAAAAAATAATTTCTTTATATACTTACTAATTTTATGACACTTAAATAATTCTTATAGGCTTTTTAAGACTACTAATAAGTCAAAATACAACTTCTGATATTTGATAAGATTAGTGATACAGTAAAATTTTCACACATTAGCGTTACCTTCTTTTTTCAGTGGTTGTATTTATTTTATTAAAAATAAATGTATAACTTTTTCCATATTTTATATCCTTACGAGGGTGAATTTGATAAATAAATACTTTTATTTCAATTATTCATTTCAAAATCTTATAAACTCTACTTGTAACACATTAGCATTTCTTAAAGTATTGCTATCTTGTACAGGAAAGTGCCCAGAATGTACTGGAAGAGGCAGCTTTGAGAGGAGTGGGATTTTTCAAAGATGTTCCCATAATATGATTACTTACCGGAAACGCAATCCTTACTTTTCAGCGAGAAGATCTCCACATCACTGATTTTACGTGCAGATCACCACTGATTTTAATGCGATATCTAAAAATCACCGCGCGTCATATTTCGCGTGATACATCCCCTCCCCCCCCACCCCGCTGCTTACAGATAATAGTATTCACAAAAATATGATATGGATTACCTTCATATTTCTTTCACAGAAATCTACACGGAGCGGACAGGAGCTCAATGTGCCCAGGAATAACAATTTTTAAAATTAATAAATTTGTAAAAAGTTATATATATAAACTTTTTAACTTATAAGTTTTTTAAAAGTTATATATATTCAAAAGAATGCATACATTGTATAAATTAATATATATAGATATATAATTAATTAATATTTTTGATAATATTAATTGATGTTGGAATATTTGATTGTTGGATATTTACAAAAAGTTGAATTATGTGCAAATAAACTTAATTAATGTTTTATTTCATTAATATGACATAACACAGTTTACTAAAATCAATGCTCAAAGCAGACGCATTTCATCAATCTTTTCTGATAATCTTTCGCATTTCTTTGAATTCATACAAACAAAAATTCAATCTGAAAGTACAGGTTAATTAGAAAAATTATTAATGGATTCGATTAACAAATTAGTGAGCATTCCGCAATCAATCTCTACGTTTTGTGATTCTTTTCTTTTTTAAAGATTCTTACGCAAACATCCAACACTGCCATGAATAAATTTAAGTAAAGACATCATACCATAATTAATAATATACCAGACTTTTTCAAACTAAAAATATAGTTTCTTGAAATAATCGTCAAAGATTTCCGTTTCCCTGATTATTTTTTTTTTATCTCGCCGTAGTAACAGGATGCCTATCACAGTCGACCCCCAGCCAATGCTTAGGTTTAATATTACGGCAATTAACACCGGCATATACAGTCTGTAAATGGATCATTCCATGTCATCTTTCCTAGAGGCTTCTGCTCGACCCCCTTCAATTTTGATGTAATTGATACAGGGCATACATATAAGTCAAAGATGGATATCTGCTAGCTGACAGAGTATGAAGTAGTATAGCTGGGTTGCTCAGGATACAAGAAACCCCACTCATTGTAAATGTGTGGTCTAGTACAACTTTTTGTGCTATATATAATTGAAGTATTGAATATCAAAAATCAATAATACATTCATCATTACTAGGCCTCAAAGTAAGCCATACGGCCTGTCGCGATGAATTTTACCCTTATTTTAACAACTTGTAACTACTAAACAAATTAATTTAAACGTTATAGTAACTTTACGACTTTACCAATCATTTACCTATGGAGATGTCATAGAGCTGCTGAAGTTGTTTTTCCTGCTTAAATATTCTTTAATTTATTCATCTTTTAAATCCCATAAAAAATCTTAAATTAAACCCAGTTTTAGAAATCCCATATCTCAAAAGGGACACTTCCGATTTGATTAGAAAGAACACACCTTAATTGAGAAGAAAATGTTTATTTCATTTTGGGTCTCTTCGGTATAAGGTTAAAAAAAAGCAAGGTTTAAAACATCTACTTTCTGTGAGATTCGTAACTATATCTGCCGCAAGAAACTGATTCTAAAAATGTCTCTGGAAGACTGAGAACACTGCAGTAGGGAAAGAATAACATAAAAGTATCTGTAATATAGTAAGAATAAAAGTTTGTGTGTATGTGTCTGTCTGCCGACTGTGAGACCGCTGCACGCAGAGCTACAAAATTATGAAGTAAGCTTTCCTCTATGTATGTAGTTTTGCACCTCGAAGCCCAATTTTGGAATTTTTGATTAGCTTTTTTTTATTTAACTTTTTATAAGATTTTTAGCATTTTTTCACCTTTTGCTTCGATTTTTTTACATTAGTAAGAGGAAATCCGGTTCCAATCTTTTAGCCCAATATAGTAAATTTTGTCTTCTTTTCAATAAAGTTTATTCAGAATTCATACAGCAAATTTTTTAATTTTTGGCGATTTTGTTTTCCTTTGCAAATAAATTTTTTTCCTAGAATGCTTGATTGGTTGGTTGGGTGCCTTTATTTCGACCTCACTTATATCCAAAAACGTCATTTTATTTCTCTTTTTAGCTTGGAGAGTGTTGATAATTCTTTACAGATAAAAAAAAATCATGAATTTAAAAGGGTAGGGTAGGTTATTAATTACAGCAATTGGGATTTTTTGATTAGATTTTTTTTAATTTAATTTTTATGCGATTTTTAACGTTTTTTTCACGTTTTGCGGCGATTTTTTTACATTATTAAAGTGAATCCAATTTCAATAATTTGTCCTCTGTTCAATAAAAATTATTCCGAATTTCAACAGCATTTTTTGAATTTTTCGTGATTTGTTTTATACGATTTTTAGAGTATTTTCATGTACGTGACGTCATTTATGTATTTGATTTCAGAAATTGGCAACGATACTGTATTTGTATGTCAAACCAAAAAAAAGCACCATTTTTCTTCTTTTTCAAAAGTTAACGATAATTGTTAATGTTAAAGGTCCATTGTTTAATTTTGAAGGGGAAGGGGGTCTGTCCGGTCGTAATTTAAATACAGTGAAATCTGTCTAAGGCGGAATCGCTTGGGACTGAAATAAAATTCCGCCTTAGACAGATTTCCGGCTTAGACAGAGAAACTTTATAGACAGAGTATTAAACATTTCTTTGGCTAAAAAGTAAAACTAACGTATCTTTTAACTTTTTTAATTAAATAAACATGAAATCTCAGTATATATTTATAGTAATATTAATGTACACTACAAATTGATAGTACACAAACACACTGGTATATAAATCAAAACTACAGATTTTGGTGAAAAAAACAGTTATATTTTTCCTTAATAAATGCCTTAAAATTCTGTTACCTGAAACTTATTTAGAAAAAAAAATCGAATATTGTTGTTTGTTTATTTTTTTTTTCTTAATCGCTTCTTTTTCGGTAGCACATTGTATTTCAGTTAACATTGGTATTATTTCATAATTATTTCGCTCTACATATATGTAAAAATTTTGTAAAAGCGTTAAATTCTTAAGAGCTTCACATAAGCTTTTAAGTGGGATATTTTGTTCTTCGAGTTTAATAATTTCAATTTTGTCTTTTAAGGAAAAAGTATTCGACGAATTTGATTTATTAATTCATTTAGGAATAATGACTTAAATTATATAACGAATCTAGTCTTTATAATATAAGAGTGTATACGACAACGATATTGTCTTCCTAGTACTTCCTGGTTTAAACACAAACTAAAGTTGTGTACACTTTCACAGTCTGCATTTTCTTTACCTATTGAAAAGAGCTAGTAGATATTTCGGAAAGTTGTGGCAATATCCTTTTTGTCTGAAATTCAAGGAAGAAATCAGCCCTTTTTGTATATTATACCACAAACGAAAGTTAACAATTGACGAGGGGCGAAAATACTTCAGGAGATGTTGAAAGTGGGCTGAAATCCCCCATAAGGTGCAAATGTGGCAGCCCTTTCTTTTTAAACAGATCTTCTTACATTACAGAAAACGGAAGAATCAACTTGTCAGAAATCCCGTGTCCCATTGTTCAACAATTCAGTCATATACAATAATAGAATCATGCTAATATCCCCAAACCACTGCAGCAATCAGTGAGGCCTTCTTTTGACCTCTGGGAGTGAAACTGGACAATAAATGTCATTATGAAAAGATAAGGTTTCTTTATATTTATATTTCACAGCGGAATTTTCTTCCGTCTTAAAAGGTAAATTTTCTACCTGCGGCCCCAGAATGAATGTCCGGTTCCGCGTTACACAGATTGTTTCCGTCTTAGGCAGATTTCTCGAAAATTTCTATGTTTAAAAGTGTGGGACTCTGAAATGTTTCCGGCTTAGACAGATTTCCGGCTTAGACAGATTCCGGTTTAGACAGATTCCACTGTATCTCGTTAATGATCTGATCGAAACTCCCTTCTTCCCCCCGCCTCCAATATCAGAACTTTTTAAATATTGGTCCGATTCAAACGAAATTTTTTCTAACGTTCTTCCTAAGGTGCCCAGGTACTAGATAAACTTCGGTATCATTTTTCAACCCTTGATTACCACCATTTCTGCATAATAATTTCCAGGGGGGGGGGGGATTTATTTTCTCGGTTCTATTGGCCCGATTTCAAGAAGAATTGGTTCATTCAACTTAACATGAACTAATTAAGATATAGATTTGACGCCCATGGTCCTAGAAAGTGAAACTAAAAGATTTTCAGCGCGTGCGCAGTACGCCTGCCATACGGTGCCGTCGACGGCAGCGAGGACACGTATCGGAATTTCGTTCGGAAAGAGGATTGTTTAGAACAGAGTGCGTCCCCTGTCGGTGGAAAGTGGAACTAAAAGATTTTGCATTTAATATTGGCCCGATTGAAACGAAATCTTTTCTAACATTCTTCCTAGGTCTCCCAGGTACTATATAAATTTCAGTATTATATTTTCAGCCATTGGTTACCACAGTTTATGAATAATAATCTCCAAAAGGGATCTATTTTCTCGGGTTCTATGGGCCCGATTTCAATGGGAATTGGTTCATTCAACTTAACATGAAGTAATTAAGAAAAGATAACTAATTAAGATATAGATTTGGCGCCTCCTGGCGGAACTAAAAGATTTTGCTGCACATCTGTTATACAGTGCCGTAGGAAACGGGGACAATTGCCGGTGTCTTTTTTGGAAAGAGGTTTGTTTAGCACAGAATGCGCCCCCTGGAGGTGGAAAGTTGAACTAAAAGATTTTGCAGCACGCCTGTTGTACGGTGCCGTAATCGGCGGGGGCACATGTCAGAGGTTTGTTTACGGCAGAATGCGCCTCTTTGTGGTAGAACTAAAAGATTTTCCTGCGCGTGCGCTGAAAATGACTATTTTTACCGAAATCGCAAAACAAAATTACAGATTTGATAATCCCAGATAACGAAATATTCTCATATTCACTTATCCTCGAATATTAAGAAAACTATTGGAGGCATCGATTCGAAAGTCACAGTATATACGAAGTTTATCTACCTGATTACGAAAACGCAAATTTTCTGAAAATCGGACGTTAACTTTTCTTAATTTTTGCAAAGAACTGACCTGATTTGAATCAAATGACACAGACATTTAGGGGGTCGTATTGAATGTACTTCCGCTTCGGGGTCCGTCTCTCTATTTACTTCCCAACAGACGAAAGGGTTACCAGATAAACGGTTTTTTGCATCGATTTTTAAAGTATTTTCCCGTTTCGTACTATTTTTTGAAAGGATTTGGGCAACGCCGAGTGGATCAGCTTATGCAATAAGTGAGTTATTCCATGTCAACTTTTTTATATGGTCCTGGCCGTGTAGCGTATTTCACATATGCACATTGTCAACGCGACCGGAGCCAATACTGTCCTCTGATTGGTTGAACAAGTTTTGTCACTACCGGTAAATGTACACGTCTTGATAAAAATAATATAGTAGACACCTTTTCCTAACCTTTTAGGGTACACAACGCATTTCGTCGTATCAAAAAGTATTTAAAAATACATTAAGAGTAATTTGAGTTTATTTCAAACATTATGTTATTACCGTATCAAATTTTGTAATGTTATACTTCTAATTTTAGTTTATACATAATATAAGATAACATAAATTATATAATAACTAATTTAATAATTAATAAATAACTTAATCATGGAAAACAATGAATTAGTATTATTACAACGATATTATAAAAAATATTTTTCTGGGTAAAAATTAATAGTTAGCCTTTTTATGTGTTACATTACTATATAACATTTAATGTTCCCTATTATGCATTAAAAAGTATATATATTTATTTATGTATTGATTTCTCAAATGAAATAAATAGTTGCTGCTCATAACTAAGCATTATAATTATCTATATGTACTGACTTTATTAAAAATACCACTAGTCCTTGGTAACCCTCTGCCCCCAATTTTAATAACTGATACATTCTTTTTAATGATATAAAATAAACCAATTAACAAAACCACTAGTTAAAATTCTATATACAGTTTTTGTTTGTCTATATAAATATAAAAAACTGTTAAAAAGTCAGTTCTATAGTCCACCCAGTACTCATATATTCAAAATTGTGAGGGGTGGGTTAGATGATATAAATTTCGCCAGAGTAATTTATAATAATAATAATGTCTATTATTATTATTACGAAAAATAACAAACAGGAAAGCAGAAATGTAAGTACTTTATTTTTTCTGTCTTATTTGCTATTTTGTATAAATATACAAATGCAATATAGCTGAAAAAGAATCCTGGCGCTGGGTTTACATTTTTCTACTGTTTAATGAAAACATTCAGTAGTTATGGATTATGGTAAGCAGTGTTATTGAACGAAAATAATTAATTTAATGTAAATTACAGACTTTATACTTATAATGAAATATGAAGGAAAAAAAATGAAAAAAATCTTACCCCTCTCTCTCCCCAAAAAACAAACTTTAAATAAAACTAATAAATAATAATAACTTTAAAACAAATAAAACAATTCATTATAAACTTTTAAAAATGAATTTAATTCAAATTTTCTCAAAAATTTAATTGTTTGCGTTATTTTTATTAAGTTAATTAATTAATAACAATAAAAAATTAATTGTATCGTTAATAGTTTATATAAATAATTTATCATTTACTTGTTTAACAACTATTATATGAACTATGTAATAGTTATAACAGGGTAAATGCAAATGTATTTTTTTTAAATTTTGGTTACTATAATCACTTATTATTAACTTCATTAGGATGTATATAAATGACTTGCAGAAGCACCCGGCTTCTAAGTTCTTCCGGGTTAACATAATTTAAAATACAATAATACGACAATAACAATGACAGAGCTTTATGCATTCTCGCCCATATATCGATAAAAAGACAATAAAAAAAAAATAGCGTTACTTTGATTAGACCATAGTAAAATTTCTCAGCTTTATAAATGAGAGTGCGTATTTTCTTTGCGCATACAATAGAAAAATATGCGATTTTCCTGACAATGAAAAAAATCAACCAAATGTCGTAGCATTTTTTGAAATTCGCTTTCATATGGAATATATTTATATTATAAAACAAAACATATCCGTGAGTAACGTCGACATCATATTGACGGTAGCAACGACCTAACCATACAATTTTGCTTGTACAGCATTTCTGTAACTACTAAATATCGCAAAATTTCCTTTTTTACACTGTCGATTAGAAAAAAAATGCACTTTCAAATGCAGTTTGAAAAGTTTATCTCAATTTACTGTTTTTTTTTTTTTTTTAAGTTTTTAAAGTAATTTTAAAGCATGAATATCTTTTAATCTGTGTCCAACCCAATTACGATAAATTAACTTATTTGATCTTTATAAATTAAAGACATTTACTTCTAAACATAACACATTCAATTATCATGCGGCGGAATAAAAAACAAATGTACTTTCAATGCTATTTGTGTGAAAAGAGTATCTCAATTTACTGATGTTTTATGGATTTTAAAGTAATTTTCAAGAATGGATATTTTTAAATCTGCTTGCGACTGAATTACAAAAGATTAACTGGTTTGCTTTTAAAACTATGTAAATAATTCAGCAACTGTTGGTTTACGTGTAATATTCCATAACTAAATTGACAAATTAAATTAAAACTAAAAAAAAAACAAAGAAAGGAAATATGGACTCGCATAATATTAGAAGGAGTGTTCAAAATACTTTCACAGTTCTTTCATAGTTTTAAATGTTTTAATATCACTTATTAATTACATTTAAATCAACATCACCAAAGAAAACATTTTATTTTTTCTATTATTCTAAAAAAAAAAAAAAAAAAAAAAAAAAACTATAAAACTGAAAAGTTGCCATATTTCATTAAATAGCGTGGAATAATAAAATAAAAAAACAGCAAAAATAAAATAAAATAATGGAAACATGAAGTTAGTAAAAATGACATTAAGGATTATCTTAATATTTACTCTTCAGTTAGGTCTAAATTGCATAACCGAACCACTACAGTAACATTTAAAAAAATTATTTCGTGGGCTTGGGTAAGCCTTTACTTTATGGACAATAATAAAAGTTAATTTCAGAAGATCAAGAGATTCCACTGATAATAAAACATCATTTTATAATTGAAACTTAAATTTCCATTAATAAAAATTAAATCTATAATAATTAGGTGAAAGTTATGTCAATTCTATATGTACTTTTAGTAGCTAAGTTTTGTTGAAAAACGAAAGAAATGACCATCTCTTTAATATAAATCATAGAAAATGTTACCACTGCTTCTAAACCAATAAAACACTTAGCAGTATAACGTATAGCTATAAGATGCAGCTGTAGTATACAAACGAAGTAAGAATAAAACATAGCAGACGATTATTTAGAGTCAGTTCGAAATCACATTGAAAACTTTCACTTTAATAGAATGTTACGTCATACCAAGGATTTTTAATCCTTTTACTAAATTGTTTTCTTGAAATTGAAACGACTGTATTAAAGTAGATAAAGTTAACCCCAAATAAATTTAAATTAAGTTACTACATCATTTTAACGCACTTAAAGTTATCGTTTTCTATTTACATAAGGGGGAAATCCCCATTTTCTTCTTAGAATCACTTCAATTTAGGAAATGCAAAAATATAGCGAGTGATTCTGAATTTTTATTGGCTTTACAAAGAAAATAAACGTGTTATCATTTGTTTTTAAATTGTTGTGCCGTTTTTTAGGATGTGGCAACCAGGAAAGAATTATTGCATTAGAAATTGAAAGAAGAAGAAAAAAAAAGATTTCTGTAATAATAAACTACTAGATGGAACCCGTCAAAATTTGACGGCAAACAACTTGATAGTACCATAAAAATAAAATTTATAGTTGCTTTAACTTGACAAATTTCATAGTGGGGAGGTTAATATGATTAAGTGGTCACAGACCTTTCCAATGATATATAACATGAGGGTTGTGTGCAAAATTTAGAAAGTACCCCTTGGGGGGGGGGCAAAGTGGGGAGATGGGCATCGGAGATGCATAATATGATATAAGTGGTCACAGGCCTTTCCAATGATATATAACATGAGGGTTGTGTGCAAAATTTAGAAAGTACCCCTTGGGGAGGGGGAGGGGCAAAGTGGGGAGATGAACATCGGAGATGCATAATATGATTAAGCAGTCACAGACCTTTCCAACAATATATGACATGAGGGGTGTCAACAAAATTTAGAAAAGTATCCCTTGGGGGGGTGGGGGGGGGCAAAGTGGGGAGTTGGACATTTGAGATGCATAATATGATTAAGTGGTCACAGACCTTTCCAATGATATATAACATGAGGGTTGTGTGCAAAATTTATAAAGTACCCTTTGGGGGGTGGGGGGGCAAAGTGGGGAGATGAACTTCGGAGATGCATAATATGATTAAGCAGTCACAGACCTTTCCAACAATATATGACATGAGGGGTGTCAACAAAATTTAGAAAAGTATCCCTTTGGGGGGGTGGGGGGGGCAAAGTGGGGAGATGAACATCGGAGATGCATAATATGATTAAGCAGTCACAGACCTTTCCAACAATATATATCATGAGGGGTGTCAACAAAATTTATAAAAGTGCCTCCCTTAGGGGGAGGGGGGTGGCGGGATGAACCCCAGAGATGCATAACATGAATAAGCGGTCAAAGACCTTTTCCAGCGATATATCACATGAGAGGTGTCTGCAAAATTTAGAAAAGTGTCCCACTTGGGGGGGGGATAGACCAAGATGCATAATATGATTAAGCAGTCACAGACCTTTCCAATGATATATAACATGAGGGTTGTGTGCAAAATTTATAAAGTACCCTTTGGGGGGGGAGGGGGGGTGGCGGGATGGACCCCGGAGATGCATAACATGAATAAGCGGTCAAAGACTTTTCCAGCGATGTATCACATGAGAAGTGTCAACAAAATTTATAAAAGTGCCTTCCTTAGGGGGGGGGTGGCGGGATGGACCCCGGAGATGCATAACATGAATAAGCGGTCAAAGACTTTTCCAGCGATATATCACATGAGAGGTGTCTGCAAAATTTAGAAAAGTGTCCCACTTGGGGGGATAGACCCGAGATGCATAACATGAAAAAGAGGTCACAGGCGTGCCAACTTGCAACTTTTTCTCGAAGGTATTTGACAATATTAAATTTTTTTTTACCCAAGACAATTTAACGATATTCTTAATTTTTTTGCGTAATTCGTCAAACGTTCATGGAAAAAATCATGAAATTCGCTAATCAATAGTTGATAAATTATAAAATTCAACAATCGATAGCAGTAAAATTGGTCAATCGATAATGGAAAAATCACAAAATTCATCAAATGGTTCACGTAAAAAAAATTGTCCTGCACACTGATGATATGATCAAAAGGGTTTTGAAGTATAGGACAAAATTAGCACTTGCCAAACAGCGAGTAATGCTGAAAATTTGGCAATGGACTTTATTGCCACCACTGGTCAAACATAATAGTCACACTCACCAATTGCGATGATTGAATGGAAAAAGATTTTTTTCTCCGCTGTCGCTCGACAAATTTCGAAACCATTTGGCGAATTTCACGATTTTTTCTCCGAAATTGACGGATTGTGATTTTTTTTCTCGAAGCCATTTGACGATATTCGAAAACTTTTTCCCCCGAAACCAGTTGATGAATTTTGCGATTTTTCCACTGTCGATTAATGAATTTTGCGATTTTTCCGCTATCGATTGACGAATTTATCAACTATCGATTAATGAATTTCATGATTTTATCCATGAACGAACAAATTGCGCACTTTCTTTCCGCTAATGTTTGACACATTTCGCCCTTTACAATTCAGCCAATGAGTTGAACGTTGTTTCTTTCCAGAAATGTCAAGAATGAAACAATGATTCTTTAGGATGAATTTTCTTCGTTCGATGCACCATGGAAGAATGTGTGCAATGCAGCAACGGGCGTCACAGACTTTTTAGGGCACCTGCAGACTAAAAACATCTAACCAATCTTCGGGGGAGGGGGGGGGGGAAATCACAGATTTCGTCAAATGATTGAGGAAAAAACACTAAATTCATCAAAGGATCATGGGGAAACATGACTTTCGTTAAAAGACATCAGAAAAAACATTAATTATGCAAAAGGATCGTGAAAGATAAGCAAATTTTGTCAAAGAATCGCAAAAAAGGAAAGTTCACCAAAAGGTCACGCTTTTTTACTAAATTTCGTCTAAAAATTGCGGAATAAAATGTATTTTATCAAAGAATCGCTGGAAAATGCGAATTTCGTTAAGGATCACGAGAAAAATGCGAAATTCTTCAAAGGATCGCTGAAAAAACATGAATTTCGTCAAAGAATTGCTGAAAAAACATGAATCTCGCCCAATAATAGAAAAATCATGGTTCATAATCATTATATCTAGTAGTATATGTAAATACAGTTTGTGATATAAGACAAAATTAACACTCACCAATCGGCGAGTAATACTGAAAATTGGTAATTGATGTTATTGCCAGTACTGGCTAAACTTAATAGTCACACTCGCCAATTGCGATGATTGAATGTAAAACGAAATTTTTTTCCCGCTGTCACTCAAAGAATTTTTAAACCATTTGGTGAAGTTTTTCCCGAAACCATTTTGTGAATTTCCCGATTTTTTCTTCAAAATCATTTTTCAACAATATTCAACCCAATACGCATGCGTCAAAAAAATCGCCGGCCAATGAGGTGAGAGTCTATTACTGTCTCTATTAACGTGTTTGGGATCATCTCCTGTTTTTTTTTTCTTGCACATTGCATTAAACCTAGGAAGGTATTTATATAGAACTCACTGTGGAGTGTTTAGAAGGTATTTATTTTATTTATTATAATTTGTATGAATACTTAGGTGTCCATTTCGGATTTACTGTTTAAAAATGAATTTAGGCTCATTTAACATTCGCGAAATCAATCCCGATGGAAATTGTGTTTTTAGATCTCTATCATTTTGTATATATAGTACAGAAAATAATTATTCAAACGTACGTAAAAATATCGTAGAACACGTAATACAAAATTGGACCACTTATAGTCCGTTTATTATCGGGGATGAATCTTATGGTGTTCCGATTGCTAATGAAAACGATTATGTAAATATATGGTTCTTCATAGAAGTATGTGCTTCTTCACACTTCAATAGAAGCATTGTTTAAATTAATATAATTCTACAAATATGATGCAGTTTTAAAATATTGAGTAATGATTAATATAGTCAAGGAATCTACTCATATACGTAATTAAGTTTTGGTACTTCTCTATTATCTCATCGACCACTTTTCATAACAAAAAACTATCGCCAAACTGTAACGCCAAATAAACGGGAGAACGTTGTCATTAATACGCGACGCGCAAATGTTGAATTAAAAACCACTTGACGACATAACAAACACGTATAATGCTTCCGACATCAAGTAAATGGGATTGCATTTTTGGCATTTAATCATACATTTTGGCAATAGTATTTTGTTATGAAAAGTGGACGATGGGATAATAGAGAAGTACCTAAGTTTTTTATACCAATTTTGAAAATTTATCTTTTTTTGACATTTAAAAAAAATAACAGAAAAAACATTACAAATTTGCCCATTTGCTCAGCGGTCAAAGGATTAAGAAAATATTAATGATTAGCGGAACTGGTTCTAGCTATGAAGTAATATTATTTTGCTCAAAAACCCCCAGCAAAAAAATAATTACAAAGAATAAGTAATCGTCTTTAAATATACAAAAAACAATGTGATTAATGGCCAGGATTTTTTTACATATAACATTTTTTATATACAAAATAAAAACCGAAATAACCTCATTCATTTCACCCGATGTCAAAAATAGTTTTTTTTTCCACATTCTTGGGCAAAGCACTAAATCAATAAAATAACCAATTTGTGACAAATTATGAGTTTCATATGAATCGCCCATGAACGGACATGCAAACTGGTAAAAAATGAATGTAATAAATTAAAACATTCAAGATTTGTATACATACAAACAATACAATGTAAATATTAATATTGTTTGTATATATACTTCTTTGTATACATATATTGTTTGTATACATACAAACAAATATAATGTAAACATTATTCAAATATTAAGAGTTTGCAAATCAAAACATTCTAAACATTTGTATACATACAAACAATATAATGCATACATACTCTTTACAAATAAAATAGCACACTTATGTAATGACAAAACTTTTAAATCGAATAGAGATAATATATTTCTGTTAAAAAATAATGCTAAAGTTCAGACTTACATATATTATACATTCACATAAAGCTAGTCACATTCCTGCATATTTATTAAATATTTAGTTGCTAAATATAGAAATAATATTTTATAATTTATATTCAGGCGCTCAGATTCGCTTTTTTCGAACACATAATAATAAAAATATTACTACCGTGCGTACTGTCTTTTGACATTATATTTACATAATAGTTTTCATTAGCAATCGGAACACCAAAAGATTCATACCCGATCATAAACGGAATATAAGTGGTCCAATTTTGTATTACATGTTCTACTATATTTTTATTTACGATTGAATAATTATTTTCTGTACTATATAAACAAAATGATTTGATTTCGCGAACGTTAAATGAACCTAAATTCATGTTACACAGTAAATCCGAAATGGATACCTAAGTATTCATACAAATTACAATAAATACAACAATAAATACCTTCTAAACACTCCAGAGTTTTTTATATAAATATATTCCTACGTTTAACGCAACGTGGAGGAAGCCATCAAAGATCAAAACAACAGGAGTTGATCTTGATCCCAAATACGTTTGGAGACAGGAATATACCCTCGTCTCATTGGCCGGTCCTTTTTTGACGCATGCGTACTCGGTCGAAATTCGATGGAATATTTGACATTATTAGCAAACTGTTTTAAATAGATGGATGGGAAATGTTTGAAAAAGTGGTAGAGAATGGTCTGAGAAATTTTTAAAGTTGACAGTAATTTTACTCGTGTTCTAAAACATTGAACATCAAGTTTCGTTCAAATCGGACAAAAACTGTAGATTTGTATAAGGAACATACACACACACACACACATACATACCAAGAACGGCTTTTATATATATAGATAAGGATTCTGGGAATATATATATGATAAATATGTTTTTTCTTTATTTATTAGTTAGTTTAAAATATTTTTCCGTAATGTAATTAATAATATCTTGCTATTTCTGAATTTTAAACTATAACTGTGCATAAATATATATATATACTACATCTGGATTATAATTTCCCCTAACACTATTAAAAATCATTTATTTAGACTTATTTATTTAACTAGACTTTATGTTTTGACTGATTTTTCTAATAAATTGTTTTTAATCTTTTCGGAAGAAAAAAATTAGAATATTTTAATAAAAACAATTTAACAATTAATTGATAAATAATTAATACTCACTAATTATTAAAACGGTTAAAATGTTTAATATATAAATTAAATTATTTTTTTAATAAATTATTTTTTATAGCAGCTATAAACTGAAATTTATCCTTTACCTGTTTGTTCATCTAACATTTTAGTTACTGAAATTTAAAATTATCAGTATAATTAATAATTAGACTAAAATTTATTAAATTAATATTATTAATAATTTATTATTTTATTTAAATGAAATTAAAAATTAAAAATTAAATTTTATTATTTTTTTTATATTACTTTTTATTAAATTATTAATATTTAAACGCACTATTAATATTAATGATTTGTTAAATTATTTAATTAATTAAATTGTTAGTATAATTAATTATTTATTTATTAATTTGATTATTAAATGTAACAATTAAATATTGTTTTTACTAATTCACTAATTAAATGTTATAATTACTGTTTTATTATTGATTAAAAAATAATAAAATTTATTTTGCAATTTATTAAGATTTGTTTTAAAAATTAATAATACTTTTAAAAAAGCAAAATTGTTAAAAGGCAAATTGTAAAGGTTCTTTCGAAACTGATTTTCACAAATTGCACGACGTATTTGTATTTATCTGGAAATCAGTAAGCCACTTTTGAAAGTCCTGTGCATCAGATAATTTTATTCTCAGCATACAAAAGAAATTTTCCTCTGAAGCTTACGTACTTTCAATAACTTTAAATTCGAAATCAGATGGCAAAAAATGTATCACTCAACTTGTTTAGATTTTTAAGAACTTATTTTCCATATAATCCTATGGGCTTTCCTCCTTAATTTATCAATTTATCACTTTATTGCCTGTATCTTTTTGAGTTTTCACGATATTTGACTGATCTTTTTATGAGTTGCTCTATAGTATTGACTATCAAATGATGACAAAAAATCTTTGCTGTAGTTCACGCATGCGAAGTTAAAATTTATTTCATAGAAATATCAGTATCTCATCAAATATTCAATATTTTAATATTTTAATTGCTGCATGCTATAAAAAATAACCCCATTTGAATTTTTCACAGAAAAGTTAGCATCTTCAAAATATGCGTGCTATTCTTACACAAATGCACAAAAACGATGAAAAAGACCTACATAGTCATTTGCTACAGTGACGGATCATTTTGAGCATTTTTTGTTTCTTGGGGAAACGCAAATATTATTTTATTATTAAATTTACTCTACCCCCCCCCCTACCCTAATTTGTCCTCGGGACTAAATCTTCACTAGAAAACATGAAGTCATACATATTCTTTACATCCTCAAAGTTCAAGGGCATGTCGGGCATTTCCTCACGAATTTCAGTAGATATTCGAGAAAACGTCTGAAATCGGTCACTGCCCCTTAATTTCTGGACATCAGTGGTACATATTATGTACATATATACAGAACCTGCGGGCACATTATCTCTTAGGTTTTGATAGCCTGTGGGCTAAAAACTAATTGTAAGAATGCACGTACTCTCGTGAAACTTTTAGTATTTATTTAGATTTCTTCATTCTAAAATGTTCGATTTTAAAAATTAAAATTGTAATCGGAACACTTTTTGTATAAGAGCAAATATTTTTAGAGTTTTATAGCACAAAGATTCGCATAATTTTAGAGCTTGAGTTTTCTGTTCAAATATTGCATGACATCACTTCTCCATGGAGCGTTCTATGTTGTGACGAATCCTGAGAACCCCCCCCCCCCCCATAATCCACGAAACACCATTGTATTTAGTAAATGTAAATGTAGGGTGTGGATTTACGGATCTATCATTGAACCACATTTTTTTAAGTGCTTACTGCAATGGTTTCCAAGCGGTTTGGTTCTATTGCATCCCTTGGAGGTATAGTATATTTCCGTCGTCCGCTATAATTGTTGAAGCATTATGATATTTTTTCAATTAACAAAAGAATAGATATTATGCTACCGGATACGACTTCGTTTTGTAAAAAATATAGTCTTTTTGATGCAGCAAAAGTAAAACTGTATAATTGGGTGAACAATAAGGTGAGATATATATCTCAGTGAATTAATCATTTATTTTGGATGCATGGCACAATACATAAAAATATAAAAATAAATGTTTGTTTTACGACTACTAAATTAAAAATTTGTGAGATAAATATACAAAAATGAAAGATTGAGATAAGTTTGATTTATGGTTGGCATATTTTTTCACGTTCGGTTCGATCAATGTGCAAATTGCCACATTTAGTGAATTGAACACTGGGTTACTGCAACGAGATCTCATGTCTGTTCTACCACCAAAGAAAGGTATCATAATACATTAAGAGATTTTGTAATTCAAGAACTGCAACAAGGTGGATGCTTTCAGGACAACTTTCATGCAGAAAGATACATCTCCCTGTATTGTTCATTCAATACAACCATTATTAAGGCAGCATTTCACTAATGAAAAAGTCATCAGTTGTTATATTACAACAGCTCAGTTGAAATTTCACTGATGCAAAAGTCATCAGTCTCGTTACTTTAGAACAGCCCAGTTGAAATTTTAATTGAGTTGAAATTTAATTGAGTGTTAAAATTCCAGTTCAGTTTCAATTTTCGCCCATTTAACATTGTCCCACGACTTTTTTTTTTTTTTTTTTTTTTTGTGTGTGTGTGTATTTTTCTAAAGAACAACGTTCACAATACAAAATCTGTATCTCTACCAGCTCTGAAGAAAATCATTAGTCGCTAGTTCTGCATATGTTTCCACACTCTCTGCGCTATAAGATATTTAAATTATGGTCTTGTGATTCCAGCCCGATTAAGGGGGCATAATAAGGGGGCATATTGAATATTTATCATACGGATATCGATCATTCATCTGAAGGCATATTTAACATTGAAATGTGTAAGCTCACTGAACATTTATTTGTGTACTATAGAGAAAACTTTTAACAAATTTTTGTACTAAACATTGTATTTAATAAATGCCAAGCGCATTATTTTAATTACTTGTAGTTTTAATTCCATCTCCAGAGAAATATAATTCCTTCCAGAATAACTTGAAGGACTCTTTGAAATTATTGAACCCTTTGAAATTATTGTACTTTATTTAGATCTCTTATTACTAATAGTTTGAGTAATCATAAGTGTATTCTTATAATCGTAGAATATTTTGTATTCTTCCTGTCCTCTGAAAGTTCCTCTAAGATTAATATCTATACAGAAGTGAATGACTGATCTTAATATGAAAGACTTTAACGGAAATGAATATATTTTATGATTTCGGCTGAAAACTATAACTGTGACAAGTGTATATACAGACATGGCATACCAATAAATGTAAATATTATCATTAAAATATAATAAATAACAAAATGCAATCGCTTAAAACTATATATCCTGTAAGCTTAACTTCCCATCGATTGATCACTTGCATTATTATAAAATTTTGTTGTATATTAAACAGTAAAAATCAACTGCTGTTCAAAAGGAAAAAATGTATAATCGGCTAATTTATTCATATGTTTAAATGAAAAGCATTACAGAAAATATTATTTCAGTTGAAACACATTTTGCTAGTACCATTAGTTTTAATGATATTAAATGATAACAGATTAAAGAAAACAATAAAATTGCTGTGGAAAAGTTCTGTATTTATTAAAATTACTTTTAATCTCTATATTCACAAAGGAAAGTTCCGTCAAACTGTTTCCTATTTTCAATGCAGTTCCTTCAAAACAGTTGAAATTAATTTGAAATATTCTGGCTGTTACACTTGATAAAGTTTGTTTTAATTAGATGTTAACACATAAAAAATAGCCACTTTTCATTCTTTCAGACAGCGAATTCATCTTGTAAGGAACATTGTGCCAAGAGTTGGCTTTTTTTTTTTTTTAGAACGTGGCTTAAGGGGGTAAACATGATATACTTGAACACAAATACCCAGGATACACGGAATGATAAAAATTGTGTCTTAATGTCAAACAGTTTTAGCCAACTTAAAGTACATAAAACTGCACTTTATTTTGATTGATTCGACTCGCAATTAGCAATTAAATGAAAATGCTCTTCTCGGAGCTTGATAAATTCCCTTCTAATGAGATGTTAAGAGATTAAAAAAAAAAAAAAATAGACTCTTTCTTCTCAGGCAACTAGAGCAGCGCATGCATTTAGATTTAAAGATAAATGTGCCAAAAATGTTTACAAATTTTACAATGTTAAAAAAAAAATGAAATTTTTTAAAAAGAAAATTTCTAATTTGTATTTACTTTTTGCAATAGTGCAATAAATGTATGCGTTTTAGAGAACAAAACCCCTCTCTGATAATAAAGGAAAGATTTTGTTTCAAAGAATATAAAAACATTATTTTTTGATCTTTATGAAAATTCTGCTTAGTGTACACAACGCAATTGAAAAAAAATATTTAAAAACTCAAATAGATTTTTATGTTTAATATATATATTTTTAAATTGCTCACTATAACAAGACCAAAAAGCATTTTTATGTGAAAAATATCAATTATGTATTCAAATAAAGTTTTGAAATTTATTAAAAATGGTACTTTCGTATTAGCCGCATTCCAGGGGTTAATTTCACTAGTTACATACTAACTAGTTTCACTAGTTAAAGAAAAACATTTTTAATTCTAGTTATTTCACTGCTTAAGCGCGTAGCTCAATAACATATCTGTCAAAATTAGTATTTTCTTTATATCATTCGTTTATTTATTTATTGATGAAATTTTTATTTCCATATGGAATATTAGCCAGAAACAAATACTGAATTATTTTTATTGTTTGAACTGCAAACGTGTCAGTCTTCCATAAGCAGGCTGCACGTGATAGAGATAGGTGTTTTTTAAAATATCATGCTTAACCAATAAAATATCAGTAAATTGAGATATAGTTTTCAAATAAATTGCATTAAAAGTACATTTAACCCCTGTTCGATGGTGTAAATATTGAAATTGTGTGACATTTAGTTAGATAATAAATATGCAAAAAAAGCTAACTTTATTATTCAGGTTGTTGCCGTCGTCAATATGACATTAGCGTTATTCAAGGACATGTTTTTGCTTTATAATATATACAGATGGTGTTAACACTGTATGTCCCAGATTATGAATTAAAGATAATTTCACCTTCTAAAATTTTTCTCCTTAATTTTTGAAAATACGTTATAGAAGATTTGTGGAATTATTAAATATATTTGTATGGGAAAATTTTGTCTATTAACATTAAAAAAAAACTAAATCTATATTTATAGGGATTTTGGGGAATGTTTACAACACTTTACAAACCATTTCTTTAATATATTGGTTTTAGTATTTTACAAAAATTAGAAAATGTATAAATATAATGGCTTGACAATATAAATATAGAAATTTTTTGGAACTGAAAGTTTAAACTCAATTTCTTTCAACATCAAGAAAGCGGAACAGTTATAAATGGAAAAAAAGATATCGATAATACCTTTTTTTTTTAGTTTGGTACAGTGAATAATAATTTTGGAACATGATAAAGTAAGTAATCTATAACTCATCCTAAATTGTATTACTGTCAATCGCTAAGTTAAAAGAATGTATAAAAAGTTTATTTAATTGCACATTAAAGTACCGCCGGTGTATAAAGGGTTAACCCAAAGGTATTTAAAAATGGTTCTGTTAATGTAACAATGTGTTACATTAACAAAACCATTTTTATGTTACATTAATGTTACATTAATGGTAATGTAATGTTAATGTAATTGTTAATGTATATTGTTAATGTAATTGTAAATGTTAATGTAATTGTTAATGTATATTGTTAATGTAATTGTTACATTAGTTAACACATTTGTTTACATTGTAACACACAGTTTACATTGTTACATTAGTTTTGTTAATTAAACAATTAAAATATATACCTTAAATGTCCTGCTTTTAAAAAAAATCGTGACAATTCACATGAATGCGTAATCCTTTACAGCGAATAAGGAATTATCATATACAATTTCTTTAATTAATCATCAATATTTATTTCTCTCTATTCCACGGATAAAAGCAATATTAAAAGAAAAATGGATTTATGCGGACACAAATATGCATAACATTTCAAGGTTTTCTATATATTTTTTTCGTAAAGTGTTAGGAAGAAAAGAAAGTTCTTAGTGATAGCGAAATTTTCCATATTTAGATATATAAGTTTTAAGAGTTAAAAATAATGATGGCATAGGTTGAAAATTTTGACACATCGAATATTAAGTTTTCCTCAGTTAATAATTTAAGGCATATAATTATTTATTTTCCTTTATAGTTAGTGAAGTTTAAATGTTAACGAATGTTTTGAGTCCATACACCACATATGTTTGGTCGGTAATCAAATATATGAATATTTTCTTTATAAATACCGCAAGTGCTAAACTTACTAATAGAGTTATAGTCCTATTTTCTGTAATAATTATTACAATTAAAAATTAGCCATGGTCTGTTTAAAATAAATCTTTTCTCTTCTCTTTTATGGGAATATATCGTATATTCGTTGAAAATTACAAGTCTAGAGTCACGATCAGGATTGACTTTCGCAGTTTTGCATTTCAAGAGATATATTGTTACTGTGAGAAGTTTACTAATTTATTGTGAGAAACATAAATATATAACAGAACAACTGGCTTTTTGAGTTGCAAAATTTGAAAACTAAATGTGGAAATTTAAGGATTTAAATTTGATATGAAACTAAAAGTTATTCGCACGACTTATTGTTACAACATGCATTCAAAATTCATACATTTTCATAAGTGCATTTCATGCTTTCACTAAATCGTCAAATTATATTAAATAACAGTAACACAGCTTAAACATTTGAATTTTTATTATCGCTGCACAGGATATAATAAAAATGTAGCTCTGACTATTTCCAAAATATGTAATAGTAACAGAAATACAGAAATACAATTTTCCAGAAAAATTGTCTCTAAAATTTTGCAGGATATTTTTTTTTTTTTTTTTTTTTGCGATATTTCTAAATGCTTTCGGGAATTTAAAAAATAAAATCAAAGTTTCAAAGACTCTGTTATTTTTCTTATTGTGAATTGACGAATAAATATTTTTGTCAGCGTTTTAATGAAAATGCGAGCATACTTTTCCGGACCCCACAGGTGGTTGCACTGAAGACAATGAACAATGATGTATAAATTTCGCTTCGCAAAGTTCCTGTTATAAACATAAATCATCACCCTCTATCTCCTGAAATAAAGTAATACTCAATTTCTCTGAAATCTCATACACAATTTATCAAGGCATGATTTATGTAATATGCGTTGTTCCGATAAAATAAGTTTCCTGTTTCTTGACTATTTTTACCGCATTTTTTCGATAAATGATGTTAAACATAATATATTATAAACATATGTATATATATGCATTTTTAATCAATGTGTATGTTAACATCTTATTTCTGAATTTTTTGGTGAGTATGCTTGAAATTAGACATAGATTAGCATAAATAATTCTTACTTACTGAACAATATGTAAAATTCATTAAGGTAAGCTCTTTATTTTATTAATGCAGTGCTTTATCTTGCTACACTTTTGATCAGATGTTACATCTTTCAGTATAGTGTAATCAATTTATTTTCAATTTATTTTAGTGTAATAAGTTTATTTATACAAAGTTCTGTGTAAACATTTATTTGAAAAATATTTGAAAATTCACGATGTTAGACTTTATTATTAATAATAATAATATACACTGGTGTGCAGAAATTAAGGACGAGAGGGTTTTTCGAATGTAACGTTGCGCAGAGGATTCCCACGTCGACCAAAATCATACCATAAGATCTTCAAGATGTGAAAATATGGGACAAGTGATAAAATCCATCTAAACAAAGAATCAAAAAGGATATAAAAGCATTTTACTGAAAAGGTCACTTGGAGCACAAATGCAGAGAAGACAGAAACGTTCATCTTAGAAGCACCTGGCAGAAAAAATTCAGTCTCTAATAGGGGATATGACCCCTGACTGCTATGCAGGATTTGCAACGGCTGTCCATGCTGAGGACAATGTTGTCTAGCAGCTCTTGAGGAATAGAGTACCATTCCTCTTGTAACGCCAATTTCAACTCCGGAATCGTTGCTGCCGCCTGATCACCTGATGCCAAGCATCTCCCGAGAAGGTCCCATACGTGTTCTATGGGATGAAGGTCCGGGGATGAAGGTCCAGGCCAATCCATGCGTTGAATATCTTCACTCTTCAGGGGCTCTTCGATAGCCGCTGTACGATGAGGGGGAGCGCTGCCGTCCATGAAGAGGAAGTCCGGACCCACAGCACCTCTAAAAAGACGCCCGTGAGGCAAGAGAATCTCGGCGCAGTAGCGGTCACCAGAGACCGAATTTCCTTGGAAGACGTGGAGGTCCGTACGGCTATCAAGCATGATACCACCTCAAACAAGAACTCAGGCACCTCCAAAGCGGTCCCTTTCGATGATGTTGGAGGGGTGATTACGTGTTCCCTGCTCTCTCCAGATGTGTATACGTCCAGAATCACTCGTCATACAAAATCGGCTCTCATCCGTAAAGAGTACTCGATCCCACTCCTGTTGTGACCAATTTTTATATTCCTGACACCACAGAAACCTGAAACTTCAATGAGCAGACGTTAGTGGTACACAACGTACTGGTCGTCGTGCATACAGGCCACCTTTGTGCAGCCTCCTAGCCACGGTAAAATATGATATCCGACGGCCAGTAGTTTGCCTGTTTCATTTCGCCTGTAGGACAATATAACGGGCCTCCGCTGCTGTTGTTGCGCATGGGTGATCACTGCTGAATGCTCGGACAGCTGTTCCTTTCGTTTGAAATGCACTCTAGACTCGTGAAACGATGCTATGAGCGATACCGAACTCTTGTGCTACACATGTCACATTTCGACCGCCTTCCAACTTCCCAATGATTCGACCTCGTGTAAGGTTATCCAGGTGACATCTTCTGGATTGCCTCTTGGCCATATCACACAATAATAGAAAAAAAAAAACGTCGCTGAAATCACTTTACAAAGTGCAATAGATATCACCAAATTTTTGAACAGTCACTGCCTCTGTGCTTTTATCCCCTTAGCACCTCCTCCTTTTACGCCATATGCCATATACGGCATGCCCTGCTGCATTTGTTTCAGGTCTATCCCCTGATTGGTCTTTCATTTAGTTCTGTTGCCTTTTTTGGCTTTTATGCTAATTTATCAGCTCTGTCTTTAATTTTTGCACACCAGTGTGTGTTGTAAAAACTCCGGCGGGATTTATAAAATTCGAACTGGTAGCTGTGGCTAACCGGAGTAATTACTCAAGTTGATTTGTAGAAAGAAAAGTTTCTTTATTCGAAGCTCGAAGTACAGAGCATTCCTTCTACAGGTTTCATTATTTAAATAAAATAGAACAAAATAAAATAAGATGAAATGCGTAGGTGCAGGTGATTATAAACAAGTTCCATAAAGTCCTCTAATTTCTCCTTAGGTCTCTACACCAGACAGTCTCGTTCTAAACTTAATTTCCGTTCTCTGTATTCGGTGATACTATTTAAACAGGACGGGGTGTCCTTGGGTGATCGAGACGGATAACTCCTCCGAGTTTTCCTCTCACAGACCTGGCCGTCTGTACTCCCTCCGTTTCACTTCGCTCTCGCTTCACTGCAAGACTCCGCTTTTCAGGGTCACGTCCTACCCTTTTGCCTCCGAAAAACCCATCTCTCTCTCGTCTTCTCTTCTTCCTCTAGCCTCCGAAAAAGGGGGGCGGGGGAAGGTTCACCCCGGCCTCTTAAACTTACGGCAGCCTATCGTTGTGGATATCTGGTTCTCATTCGCATATTTCAAAGGACTTCCCTTGGCGTCCGATAGTCTCTGGGAAAACCTCTCCATCTGCGACCTCACAAGTAGGATAAATAATTAGTTAACGTCGGATAGTCGCCATGCCGTCTCGAGTATTGTTCATAAAATGTCCACACCATTCAGCACAGGAGATTGATCGTTCCTTTTGATCTGACCCGACAACTCCGGGGGTCGATCGGTCACAAGTTACCTACGCTGAGATATTGGGAAAATGTCACAGCATTACCCCCTCGAGCAGATGAGATTTTTCAAGCATTTGGAAAATCTTACATCATTACTGGTGCGCTAGCCTTCCATACATACCCAACACACATGTTAATTCTCAATAGAGGCTTACCTTAAACATTATTATTCACAAGTTTACAATACACTCTACAGACTCACATCGTTAAATTAAATTTCAATATTCATTGCTTGATTCAAATGCACCATTATTTCAGTTACAAAATGAAAAACTATATACAAAATTACTGGGTGGAATATTATTTATTCCATTCTACTTAAACAGTCTACATGTGGAATTTGGTATACCTGGCCGATAACCTAACGATCTGCGAATATCCTGCCTTTTTCCACAATCTCTAATTAGTCGGAAATCATTTCCGGCGTCGTTTTTCGACTGTTTAACCTCGCTGCCTTTTATTTCGTTATGCGGCGATATGTATCCTGGGGTTTCTAAACAATCAGAACTGAAAACCGTTTTTCGCTTCCTTCCTAACGCACAATAACTGTTTACCCCTTTTGTTGTTTTCTGTCCCGAAGATTTAAACCTAAAATCTTCCTTTCGTTTTAAGATTGTGTCTTTATTTTTTTCCCCCATGCTTACTTTCCCGGATTTCATTCCTTAAATAAAACACCCTCGCTCTTTCTTTATAACCCTCTTCCTTCATCCTTGATTTGGGTGTCGCGCGGATCGGGGTCGTCGCGAATTTCGTTTTAATGGAAGATTCGCAATGCGTTACTCCTGCACGTTGGCTAAGGGGAAAGGGAACAAAGCCTTTCTTTTCCTTCCTGTCCGGTTTTCTCACTTCATTCTTTTGATAAGCCGAAACTAAGCGGTTCGTGGGGTTGGGGGGAATTGGGCGGTCACTCCTGTGCCTTTTTTTCGGTGCTGCACTCCCAAAGCTAACAGGCGGTTTCGGTTTCATTCTGTCTAGCAAATTTTGTGTTTTGCTTCCCAATAAATAATAATCCATTTCTATGTCTGCATCGACAATACCTGCGTAAGTCCTAACTCTTTTTCCTAAATCACACAGATTAAGCTCTATTTCTGCGAGGGGTAGACATTTTAAATCATTTTGTAACGGTTGCTTTACCCACACGACTCTCCCTGTGTATTGTTCTCGGGTCACCTGGTTGGCACTAATTAAATCTAGCGACGTAGCCGTGTCTCTAAAAATTTTCATTTCTTTCCCATTTATAATCCCTTGTGTTAAATAGGGCTGGAACATTTCGTTTAACTCATCGAGGTAAGCCAACCGATTAACCACTTCAGGTATTTCACTACTCCATTTTAGTTCGGGGCAAAATTTGCGGATATGAGAAAAACTACCACAGTGGAAACAAGACCTGTCTTTTCGCTTATCAAAAATTACATCTCTATCTTTTTTATCTTCCCTCTCCCTCCAATTTCTTTTCATTTCCGCGTTTTGGGGTTCTGTCTCTGGTCTATCAACCAATCTGTTTCCCTCAACCTGTTTGCCGTTATTTGGATATCTAGGCGGGGACTGTTTCATCTCTGTTCTTCTAACCGCCTCATAATGATCTAGTTTTTGGGTCAGATCCAATGGCTTAATTATTGTACTCCAAGAGTCAATAAAATGCTGTCTAATTTCAGAGGGCACTTTCCGTTTGATCTGGTCAGTAATTATCAGGTCCCTAAGTTGACTAAATTTGGACACCTGAATACCGCTTAACCATTGGTCGAAATAATTCGTAATTTCATACGAAAAATCTTTCCAATTTTTTTCTTCCGACCGTGGTGTTGTTACGAATTTGATTCTGAAGTCTTCTGCACTAATTTTAAACCTTTCGAGTAATTTTCCCTTCAAAAAATCAAAATTGTCCGTTTCGTCTGGTGGTTCTCTAAGAATAACTTCTGTCAATTCTATAGGAAGTAAACCTAGCAAATTTGTTACCCATTGCGACTTATCTAATTGCGCTTTTAATGCCTGTCTCTCAAATAAGTTGAGATATAAGGAAATCTCCGATTTTCCCATTTCAAATTTAGGTAACACATTTTTTAACAGAATTTTAGGTGCCCTTTCTATTTGACTAGATGATAACGTTAAAATATCATTTTCCCGTACGGCCCTAATTCTCGCGAGCTCATGTTCTTTCTCAATTTTATCTTTTTCCAATTTCGATCTCTCTACACGGTCTTCTTCAATCAACTTTAATTGGTTTAACGCCATAGTCTCATCATAATCGGGGGCCTCCGTTATCTTTTTAACCAATTTAGGAATTGTATCATTTGACAAAACCTCTACTTCAAATTCTATCGCAAGGGTTTGCAGATCGCATTTTCGAAATCCCGATATGCCTGCCATAATCACTAATTTTAAATTCTAACACAATTTAATTCCAATTTCCCGCACATAAATGCAATAAAAAAAATACACAATTTTTTTCACCCCCAAAACAACATAAAAATAAATACAGTAGTTTCTGCTCGACACAAAATACAATCAATATTCATGAAATTTTGATCGCAGGTCACAGATTTTTAAAATTTTGAATTACAAGCAAACCAATTCCACATATAGGCTACAATTTGCCAAAAAAAACATATATCTTACTTTAACTTAACTGAATTACTAACAGACTTCAACTTAATCTTACAACTTCTTTAAATTCAAAATTTAATTCCTTAGCAATCTTCAAAATAAGAGAGCACATTAAAAATTTCGGCCGAAAAATACAATTAACATAATTTGCTTTTCACCAAACAAAAAATTTTTAATTAAAAAGATTAAAAGAATTTTTCAATTACTAGAAACAAGATAAATTTAAAGTTTGTTACACTTTTAATTTACCTTCAACACACAAAAACATCTGTTGGTAATTAATATTTAAAATTTATACTTATATTACCGAACACAAATAATTAAAGAAAAATTGCTTCCTGTCCAAAATTAAAAATATATACACTAAGCCTCCACTGAGAATAAAACAAGTGCTCACCTGGGTATAGCTCTGTCTGCGATTCTCGGCGGTGATTCTGCTTTCTTTTCTCTCCACACTGTCAGCAAAGTTCGGATGCTTCTGGTTTCTGGTTCAGCGGATGCAGTTTCAGATCAGCTCGGGTCTCTGCCTTGGCTTTGGCGGGTCACTTTGGGGTCGGTGGATCTTCCTCGATTCAGCGGAATCTGTCTCTCTATCACAGGATTCTGTACGAATTCGGCGAGTTCTCCTGCTCTGCCCCGATTCGGTATGTAGATTCAGGTTCCCAACGGCTGGTGTAGATTCTGAAGAAATTCAGCGAGTTGTCCTACTCTGCCCCGAATTCATAAAACTTTGTCACGCACGTTTCTTTCACCACTTTAAATCCCTTGAAGCTGCCACCATCTGTAAAAACTCCGGCGGAATTTATAAAATTCAAACTGGTAGCTGTGGCTAACCGGAGTAATTACTCAAGTTGATTTGTAGAAAGAAAAGTTTCTTTATTCGAAGCTCGAAGTACAGAGCATTCCTTCTACAGATTTCATTATTTAAATAAAATAGAACAAAATAAAATAAGATGAAATGCGTAGGTGCAGGTGATTATAAACAAGTTCCATAAAGTCCTCTAATTTCTCCTTAGGTCTCTACACCAGAAAGTCTCGTTCTAAACTTAATTTCCGTTCTCTGTATTCGGTGATACTATTTAAACAGGACGGGGTGTCCTTGGGTGATCGAGACGGATAGCTCCTCCGAGTTTTCCTCTCACAGACCTGGCCGTCTGTACTCCCTCCGTTTCACTTCGCTCTCGCTTCACTGCAAGACTCCGCTTTTCAGGGTCACGTCCTACCCTTTGCCTCCGAAAAACCCATCTCTCTCTCGTCTTCTCTTCTTCCTCTAGCCTCCGAAAAAAGGGGGGCGGGGGCAGGTTCACCCCGGCCTCTTAAACTTACGGCAGCCTATCGTTGTGGATATCTGGTTCTCATTCGTATATTTCAAAGGACTTCCCTTGGCGTCCGATAGTCTCTGGGAAAACCTCTCCATCTGCGACCTCACAAGTAGGATAAATAATTAGTTAACGTCGGATAGTCGCCATGCCGTCTCGAGTATTGTTCATAAAATGTCCACACCATTCAGCACAGGAGATTGATCGTTCCTTTTGATCTGACCCGACAACTCCGGGGGTCGATCGGTCACAAGTTACCTACGCTGAGATATTGGGAAAATGTCACAGTGTATATACAGTGGTGGCCAAATGTTTGGACATTTTTTGAAAGTTTCATGCTTTTCAACTTTGTGTGCTTGTAGAATATATTAATTTTCACTTAAATACAAACCTTTATATATCAAATTGAAGGTAATTTAATGTAGAATTTAATAGTGAAACCAGTATTACAATATATGTATTACAAAAAAAGTTATTTTCATTTTAGTTGAACAAACAAACACAAATCGTTTTGAATAAGGACGTGTTTTGTAATAAAAGCGTACTAGCTAATCACAAACACTATTCTGAGGACCAATCAAATGTCTGTAACTATAGTTTAGGTTATTTGGATGGTAAAAGAGTTATTGTTGTGGAAATATTTTCCGGAAGGATGCATACTAGTACAATTAAATAGAGTATTGCTGTTTTTGAATATTTAAAGTAATTTTTTTAATTAAACTAATTTTAAACAATGTCATCAACAAGAAGAACTAATTGGACATCTACAAAAAGAAGCCGAATTCTCATATTGAGAGAAAATGGCCTCTCTTATGCTGAAATTGCAAGACAAGTTGGTGGTTTAGTGACTTGTTCTGGTGTACGAAAGTTCTGTTTACGTTATGAAAAAACGAAATCAGTGAAAAATAAGGCCAAATCAGGCCGAAAAAAATGCACAAGTGCTACTGCCGATAGAAGAATTAAACAGCTATACCTTCCAGATAGAAAAATTTCATCAGATCCCATTAGATGTGAAATGAATGTAGTGGGTATTACAGTAAGTTCAAGAACAATAAGAAGAAGGTTATCAGGATGTGGGCTACAAGCTAGAATTCCAAGAAAAAACCATATTTAAATCTAAAGCAACGCGAAAAACGAGTTAAGTGGGCAAAAGAATACATTAAATGGTCAGAAAATCAATGGAAGCAAGTAATCTGGAGCGATGAGAGTAAAATATCGCTCTTTGGTAGTGATGGTAGAAAATACGTGAGACGTAGAGTAGGAGAAGCACTTCATCTTGATTGCATTGAAGGAACTACAAAAAATCCAACAAATATCATGATTTGGGCATGTATGTCTGCAGATGGTGTGGGCCGAATTCAAGTGATTGATGGCATCCTGAATGCCAAAAAATACATCGAAACTGTCCTGGAAACAAAATTGATACCTTCCATCAGGGATCTTTTCCCCAACAACGCACCATTTATTTTTCAGCAGGATTCAGCTCCATGCCACACAGCAAAAGTATGCAGAGCATGGTTTCAAAATAAAGGCATAGATATATTACCATGGCCAGGAAACAGCCCTGATCTCAATCCAATTGAAAATTCGTGGGGACGTTTGAAAATTCTTGTACGAAAAAAACGTCTATCCAATAAAAGACAACTTATTGAAGCTATAATTGATTCTTGGCACCATGTGATTACGAAAGATGAACTCCAAACACTCGTTCACTCGATGAAAAGACGCTGTGAAGCTGTCTTAAAAAATAAGGGTTATCCTACTAAGTATTGATTGTGCAAGTATCACTTTAAAAAAATGCAAATCTAAGATAGATCTTACTATTAGTTGCATAACTTTTTTTGTAATACAGATATTGTAATACTGGTTCTATTATTAAATTTTACATTAAAGTACCTTCAATTTGATATATAAACGTTTGTATTTAAGTGAAAATTAATATATTTTACAAGCACACAAATTTGAAAAAACATGAAACTTTCAAAAAATGTCCACACTTTTGGCCACCACTGTATATATATATATATATATTACTGCAAGCTTAAAAAATAAAGAAATTAGGTCATGTATACTGGTGCAATCATTATACTGGACAAGATTTTTTTATATAAAACATATAATTTAAAAGCAATTCAAAAGGCGAAAACATGAATATTAAGAACATTGGATACTTGTGTTGGGGAATTGAAGGACGCAAGCAGAGTTTAGGAGCACAAAGAAAAATCTTCATGCAAGAAATAGCAAATTAGACAGAAAATGCAAATTAGACATATATAGAAAATTGAAAGCCATAGAAAATGATTGGGAATGCAGAGCACCGGCAAACATTTAGTACTTTTAATAGCGTGTATAAATTGATTTAAACTAGAGTATTGAATATCAGAACGCGCGGCCTTTATATGTAACATCACCTGAGATCCGAATACTCGAACATATTCTATGCACGGTTTATAATTAATTCGATATTTAAATCTCACAAGGAAATCACCAGTCGTTCACTTCACGGCTTTGCTTTAAATACTGTCGATTAGTAGAAAACCAAAGTAGAAAATAACCTTGAAGTAATTAAGTGCTCCCAAAATAAAATAAAATAAAAATGAATTTAAACATTTTGGAAATACTGTTCGTCTAGTTAAAATGTTTTGTCGCATCAACGAGAGAAGCATCATGGCCGAATGGTTATAGTATTACCTGGACTGTTTGAATTCAATGCTCACACAGACATTTTGGTTCCGATTTTTTTCATTTTTATTTATTTAATAATGTTTCAACAGTTACTTTATATTTTCATAATAAATGGAATGATTATTGATGAAGATAACATTGGAAATTAATAACACTTATCAAATTAATTCCTACTGTTAAAATATTTATTTAAATACGATAATATACTCTTATATTATATTAAAATTTTGCATTACAGAGTCTTTTAATCTTTAATTTAAATGAAATACTATCAAATATGTTTAATTTTGGAGGCAGATAAAAATCAAGAATTATGCGAAAGCGTTTGCGCAGACGATAATTTCTCCATTTATATACAAGTATTTCAACTTTAAATTACTACAGAGAATGCGAATCATAGTATATGATGTAAAATGTCAATGTGGAAGATAATGTAAAGATAAAAGATTTAATAATATCCACTATTTTATTTTAAAAGAAATATAAGCACTTATATTTACGAAAGACCAGTTACGTGTAATTTTCCATTAAGCTTTGTCAAGAATAGGATATCGTTAGAATATTAATCTATTTTCTTCTAGATGAATACGTAAGTATTTTGTATATACTGACATAATTTCCATGTAATTGTAACAAATGCCATAATCAAGTGTTTCTCAGGTTTAAATGATTTACCTTTTTGTTCATATGCTATTAAAATATGCAGAAAAAGTAAATATATTTTCAAAAACATTATGAATTTTACGCCAGAAAAAATAATTAAAAAAAATATTTGGGGGAAATTTAATTTATTCAATAGATATTTATTTTCTCCAATGCTTTTATGGAAAAAGATTTTTTAATAAAACTTTTAAAAGTTCTTTTTATCACAATCTAACAAATATTTCATTTTAATAATAGAAACACATCTGATAATATTTCTTAATATCAAAATTTATTTTTTTTCAGTAACATTTCATTTACCAGGGAAATATAATACAACCGATAAAACATTATTTAATTTAAAAAAAAAAAAAAAAAAAAAAAAAAAAAAAAAAAAACGGAAAAGAAAAATCTGAAATAAAAGGACTGCCTGGGTTTTTAACATAGCTCGTCTAGATATAAGCACAACACTATAAGTACTCGGCAAGACGTCTTATCGAGATAAGGCACTTGTCTCGATGATCCGACAAAAGCTTTAAGTAGGTAGTAGCTTTTAAGTAGATATAACAGTATTTGAAAGATTTAAATTCATTTTTATTTTTGAGTGTTTACATCTAATTAATTCAAGGCTATTTCTAGCTTTGGTCTTTTGCATAACTTACATTGTGTTAGGAATTCGGTGACTCCAATGTCTGGTGCACAGAAAAAAAAAACACTTAAAACGGGTAAAAAAAAATACGATTTGGGTTAGGGATTCTTAGGTATGAGGTTAGCCAATTTGGGTTCATGTCATGACCCATGCCTGTTTTGGTTACCACTGTGTATACATTTTAGGTACCATAAGACCCATTATGGACACCACCCAAAATGGGTATTTAACAGTGCCCAAAATGGATTACACAGTGGTAACCAAAAGAGGCATGGGTCATGACATGAACCCAAATTGGGTAACCTCGTACCTAAGACACTTTCAACCTAAATCATTTTTTTACCCATTTTAGGTGTTATTTTTTGTGTGTGGTCTTCTTGTCAATTTTGAAAAACACGCGTACTATAACAAGTATATATATATATATATATATATATATATATATATATAACAAGACACATATATCGGCAAACTGTTTCTTTGTGATGCTACGGTCATATCTTGTTCACGAGGACTAAACTCTCTGGGAACTGCATTTAAATTGGAAATCGACCTGCTAATTAATTAACGAAAAAAATTAGAAAATTTATTCCCAACCAAATAAAATGAACAATAAAAACAAAACACCTTACCACATATCTTCCTTAGCTCGATCTGGCTCATAAGTTTCCACTGGAAAACACGATGTTCGGTACTGCAGAGTGACTGCTGAATTTTTTACTGTTACACAACTTCCGGACGCTAATCACACGTTCAACATGCTGTTTATTACACTTTGTAGGCACTAATTAGCATACTTTACTGGCGCTGTTTCTCACCAACTGGCCCCTAATATGAGATGGTTTATATCCCTACGCTGCCGCCATTGCTATATATTTTACACTCCACGTTTTTACTCCTACCACTCCTGAAGATAAATATACTTTTTCTTTTGTTGATTGGTATGCTGTCACCACCGGTATGAATGTGTGATACCGGACATGATATAAGTTCTAAATTACTTGACTGCGGCACTTCGGATAAATATTAAATTAATATTTATTAATTACACACTGGAACATTCACAACAAAAATTATATTTACAATTTTTCGTCAAGAATATAGCAGATTCTGACCACCTACTAAATTACAAATAGTATGTTCTCTACGTACTTTGGCGAAACACCATCACAATGCTGTTCTCGTCTCTTTTAGACGCATATTACTAACTTTGTCCAATATAACGACCACACAGGTCTCGAAAATAAAGTCTGCCCTTAGGATTCCTCTTACGGAACACTTCTTGTAAGACAAACTCTGGTGATTTGCAAATTGCAAGGTCAACTTCAAAAATCAACTTAAAAAAAAAGATATCTCCGCTTGCACACAGCAAACGCTGAACTCCAGTACACTATCTGTTCCCACCCGACGTGAACCAAAACGCAATCTCCACTCCTTCTACTACCAAGGCGGTTCTGTTGTCATTTCCCCCACTCATTCCAAGGGATTATATCCCTTTTTTAAATTTATTTTCCAAAAAGGTCTAGTTAAACAGTGTAGGCAATGGAATGCTTCTTTAACCAAGTACGTAGGAAAAAAATGTATAGATAAATACAATACATAGTAAAGAAATACAGTTTATTAATTAACCAGTGATTTTGATAAAAATATACTTTTCATGGACACCAGAAGCATAAAAATCTGACACCTTCCACCTTAGCGGAAAATATACAATTTAGGGGCTAATTTTTTTTAAACACGTGATAAATGGAAAAAAAGTATGCAACCTTATAAAAGTTTGAAAAGTTAATCTAATAGAAATAACTGCTGGGTTCCATCGGAATTATCGTTACATACAAATTGCAAGGTGTCTGATCATTATCGAGGCTAATGAAAAAGAAAGGCTACCGCGGTGCTTTACTCGTATATTTTTTTACAGACCGCGGGAGTCACGTGATACTTGAATGCACCAATGCAAGTGTACGAAAAGAGCATCACGTCACTCTAGCGGTCTGTAAAAAGAGATAAGTGGAATGCACCGCGGTAGCCTGTCTTTTTTGTTAGCCTCGGATCATTAGCTACTGACATCTCCATTGAACCGTATTATAATCTAATTACTATAAGACATTATATAATTTGCTGGTACACTTATATAAATACACAATACATATATATAAATAAACAAAAATAATTAGGCTTGGAGCATGTTATTTCATTACAAGCTATTGGACTGAAGTCGCTGGAGTCATCACTACCTGATCCTCCCATCTTTTTCTATGTAGCCTAGAAATTGCGTCAACATTCAAGTGTTGAAATCCAGGACGATGAGAAATACTCAGTTTTCAGCTTTACAAGCTCATCTCGGAATTCAGTGAGAAACTTTAATAGGTTTGTGGTCGGTTATGACCTCGATCATATATGACCATATGTCCACATTTTAAACTTACGCAACCCAAAGAGAACACCCCAAGCCTTTTTCTCTATACTTGGCCCATTCTGTGCCTCTTATAATGGTGGCACATGCATGTGCCACCATTATAAGAGGCACAGAATGTAATTTAATTATATTTTATATTATATTTATATCTTTACAGTAAATCCTTTCTAATGTAGAAAGATTTTCAAGCATGGCATATCCAAAGACGTAGATTAAATTTTGTCTAAGGCTATCTATAATAAAAAAAATTCTCATTCCCAATTTATTGAAATAAATTTGAAATAAATATTAAAATGTGTGTCCATGTGGCCTAAGTCAGTTCTGAGATTCAATAAAGAACCTTGTCAACATATCAATTTATTTTATACATAACAAAATACATAAAAAGGCATAAAAGCTTTATTAAAAACAAATAAGACAAACATTAAAAATAATCAGTGTAAAATAATCATAATATTGATCTTGTGATAATGACAACAATTAGTTTAAAAAATTAACTCTTATCATAAATATTTCATTACTGGTATCCTAAATGCTAAATTTATTTGAAAATAACTAATTTGTTTCATTAGTATATAAATTTTTTCATTATATTGAATTCTGATTCTAAATAAAATACGATTATAAAAACAATATCTATTACTTTTTGTAGGATGTCCATTACTGAAATTTTGGGTGTTTTGATTTATTTTTGTTATTGCAGTTAAATTTCGATTACAATGGGAAATGTAGCTGAGATTATTTAAATATCGTTGACAGATTAATATCAGTGTTGAATTCAAACATTTTTCTCCGGGAGAGATTATTGCGGCTTGGAGGGGGGGGGGGGGAAGGGGGGAGTTGCACTTTTGTCCATTCCAGTAAAAAGAATAAAATCTCACACTTTTCGGGGTAGGACATCATTGTTCCGGAGAGGGAATGCCCCGCCCCCCCAGGCCACCCCCTGAATTGAACACTGATTAATATAATACAAAAGAAACTGGACTTAATAGCTATAACTATTAATTCAAAAATTAAATTTCTCAAGGGAATGATACATTTACCCTGTATATACATATGTTTGTAACATAAAACATTTCTTTTAGAGTGTCAATTTTTATACTACACATTCAAAGAAAATAATCAAGTACTAAACTAAATATACTTACTTATTGCAGGTTCTTCTATAACTTCATCATGATCCGCAGGTGGATGATTGCAATAATGACACCATCCATTGTACGTAATGTTATGTTTCCTAACATAAATTCATTGCATTTTCCACAGGAACATTTACATCGACGTCGTTTTAAATCGCAGGAAAACATAACTCCTATAATCAGCGATTAATATTGTTGCAATTCTGAACGACAATAATAACAAGACAAAACTTCTTGAGTCAAAATAATCGTCTTGCGAAAAGGATATATATATAAACTCGGTTTGTGTCGTCAGGTGCCGCCATTCGAATAATCTACAAGAGACCACGCCATTTCTTCTGGTTAAGGGTCCATTCTTCCTCCAGACCTCTATCCCTCATTGAAAGCTCAGAATAGGATATGTTTAATACATAGTATATTTAATATATATTTAATATATAGGATAAGGGTTCTATTGTCTGTGATTGAAAGTAAATATCCCGCTCAATGCATCATGGGTTAAACATTTGTACGCATGCGCGCTTCCCCACTGTACCGCTGAATAAATGACCGGTTTTTTTAAAAGGCACACATTTAGCTTGGTGCCTCTGACAGATTTCGCTATGTCATCGGTGCCACTGAAAGATTTTGACACCGTCATCTGTGCCTTTGATGTTTATCGGCTAATCAGAGGCAATTTGTCTGTGTTCCTCTCATATTAAATTAATAGAAAGCACGATGCGCTGGTGCCTTATATATCAGAGGCACAGTTTTAAGAGTGTACCGCTCTAATATGCTCACATTTCTCTACCCAACTGTACAAAAACATAATGATATCAAGCATTATATGCTTGCGAGTAATTCCTGTGAGCTTGCAGGGCCCGATTCATCTCTATTTGGAATGTAGCTGACACACCTGATAAACTGAAACTCATTTTCGCCACTAATAGGTCCCATTATGCGTTGTAATGCCGTCAAAGATTTACCTTCATCTGCAATTTCAATCTGTCAATATCCCCTCAATAAATCTATCGATGACATATATTTAGCAGCCCCCGCAGTATTGCATGTGAATCTTTCATTGGGAATGTCGGTTCCTGAGTTACAGAATTTAATGCTTAGTAGTATATACATAGCCTAATAGTTGCATTTTTATTTGCAACGCAAACGATTGGTTGACTAATTCTACATTGGATACCTCAATTAAATTCAACACAAACAATTCTTGAATCTATCAACTTTCTCTTTATATGCGGTAGGCACAGTATATAATTTTGTTTTTTCCCTAATTATTCCCGGTTTCAGATCAGTCCAGTGTTGACTCACTTCTGCCGGCCGTACGTGACTCCTAAACACTTCCTTATTTTCCCTCAAAATTGATTTTATATTTCGGACTTTGTTATTTGACAACTCCTTTATCTCAAACATTTCTATGTCCTTTTCTACCTGTTGTTTCCGGTCTAGTACAGGAGTTTCCCCAATCTCACAAAATTTTTCATCACTAAATGAATTTTGGTTTTGTTTTTCGACAATAGTTGCCGGCCCTTGATACCTAGAATTTAATTTTTTCGAAGAAACAAGGATTAAAAATACTATTGTATCACCTACCTGAAAAGGTTTATCGCACATTTTCACCCCTCTAATTAATTGACACTCTAAACATGACACAAAAAATTTTTTAGTTACTTTAGCATAACTTCCCAATAAACTGGCGGGTCCCTCCTGGTGGTTCTGACTCGGCCCCTTCAGTGGGAAAGATGACTGGAAGCCAGGCACTGCGAGATATTCTCAGATGGGCAGCTCGGACTCGTCCCCTTCAGTGGGGAGGATGGCCGTAAGCCAGGGCCCGAAACAGCGACATGTTCATCGACACGACAGGGACCACCACCTCTCCGTTGTGCGCCAGTGGGAAAGGGACGTCCGAAAAAGCCGGAGACGCCACAAAGACTCGGTGTTATGGGCCAACAGGTTTGGGTCTCCCCCTCGCAAGCGCAGGTTCTCTCCGGCGCGAGGACTCGATCAATGTTCGGACCCTCCTCCGTAGGTGGTAGAAGTACGTCCCGTAGGCCAATCCCAGTTGGTCGGTTGCGCCGAGGTAGGTGACGCTGGGAAATGGCTAGCTAACGGTGGACAGACCGTCTCCAAAAGTTTATCCGAGGAATTGACGGAGGCGAGATCGAACTCTGAAGAGTTGGGTTGGGTTGATTGTTGACGGCCAATTATCTACACTTGGGATATAGGCCCAGGGGGAGTGCCCTTCGTGGGGGTCTTTCTAAGGAAACCTAACCCGTATTTACGCATGGATAAATCCACGGTTCGAAGAAAACCACGAAAACTCCGAGCGATTAGGCCGACGGGCGCGATTGGGATCGAACCCAGCACCTTCCGTCTATCATCTTCGAGAGAAGAACCTCTCAGCCACTGGTGGGGCCGAACTCTGAAGAGCACAGTGTGTGGTGGCTCTATTGTGACGCTTGGTCAGTGCGTGAGGCGGCGTGCATCGACCCTCGGTACTGGCAAGCGGTAGGGCGTAGTTACCGACATGGGACCTTTGGGGCAGGTACCATGGCCCGCAACCACCACGTCATCCTCTGCAGCTGGAGTAGTTGTGTGTCGACCTCAATGATTGAAAAGAACAAGGAGTGCCCAGAACCAAGTATGGCTTAAGTCCGAAGGCGGTCCCTCAGGTCGCTGAGGCGGAAGCCATATCTTGGTGGGCACCTGCTTCCTGGACTGTTTGACTACGAGGATTCGGACCGGAGGCTCGCCGAGTAACGCGTCGTCGATCAAGCCAAAACTCAATCCTCGGGTCGAAAACCAATCCAGCGTGTATTTGCGTAATCGGAGCTTGCCGTGCCCGATGGTTGGATTAGCGAAAGTCTAATAATAACTTTCAACTTATTAAACTCGATCAGGACCATCTCTTTGACGTTTTTTGAAAGAGTTTGAAATGGCCTTCAGAGTCCTATAGTGGTTCTTCACTTAATTTTCCGTTGTTGTCTAACATTTGTTGTGTTTTTGTTTTGTGTTTGTTGTTTTTTGTGTGTTTGTTTTACACGTGAATGATCTCTCAGTGGAGTCGATTGGGTATCACTTGCATTTCGCTGCAAGGTTAGCGGGAAGCAAAGCCACTGGGGAGGACAATCTTAGCCAGGGCGTGTCTATGCGTCAGGCACCCTTTTCCTCGAAGTCCAGGGCTGACGTGAGGCCTCTCCTCTCGCCGCAGCCAATGAAAAAGTCGTTTCCTCCTTCCCTAGGACTCGATTATTGGAAGCTGCGGTAAATTAAGGGTCTTTGTGGAAGTTCGGCATGTGACCTAGGACTCTGTTCCCTCTTTAGGGTTCCGGCTACGAAGCCTTCGAGGGACTCCAATGTCTCACCAGGTGTTTTGTGGTGGTATCCTCGTAGCTTGGGCTCCACCGCATATCGTAACGACCTTTGTCGTCAAACACGTGGGTTCATTGGGAGTGATGTGCAGGTGGCGGTGCTCTCACCGGTCGCAGCGCATACAGGAGGACACTCCTGGTTGTGTGCGTTAAAAGACCCTCAGGACTTGGGTGCGACGATTGACGTGCTTGACGGGCGCCACTCGGCCCCTGGCGGCGGAGGTCAGTTTTATACCTTCCTAACAAAAATATCTAATCCTCTGTAATGTTTCCTTTGTCGTGCGGTGACACCCATATATAGATATATGTGCTAATTTTATTATTTCTTCCCTTTTTACTTTAGGTACCACTAATTAAGCAACCGTTTCTCTTATCAATTTATCTTTATGATACAATAAATCATTTACCACATAACCCCATTTATCATTTTTAGCTAACTCCCAAATTCTGTCTAAATATTTACAGTCCATTTGGGCTTTCTTAAATATATCCGAATTATTTTCCATAACTTTATCACCATTACTTTTCCGTGCCTCTGTTTTTTCCTCGTCCTAACATTGTAGATTCACCGTCCTCGTTTTCACGGCATAAATGTTACAATTATCACCTCCTACACTTTCCTCTTCATCCGCTTTATCAACGCTCCCTTCCCTATTTACTATTTTAGCTTCCCTACTTACTGTCGGATTTCACTTCTCCGTCCACACCACTTCGAAATATAATCCGGTCTTTTGATATGCTACCACCACCGATATGAATACGTGATATCGGACACGTTACGTGATGTATATTCAAGAAAAACCTAACTCTTTCAATTACACTTAAACTAACACTTTATTAACAATATTTACACTTAAACTCGGATGTAAATTATCCGGTTTAATATTAAATCAAAATAATTACAGAAAACGCTTTACGTGTACCGTTAGGCTACGTTAATTCACTCAGCACCGAGATTCTATTAATCTCACATCCGCTATATCTCTTCCTTTCGAGAGATACTCCTCTCTACACGTGTCTCAGAGTGCCAACTCTGAACGACCTTCTACCTTCGCACCTCCGTTAGAACTAACTTCACTCTCTTGTCATCCACCCGAGAACCTTTCTGTCTACGGGGCTCCTGGTCTGTTTCCAAGGGCCTGTCTTCCTAAATAATGGGTGCAATATCTTTCTTATCTATGAAAGACCACATTGCAAAGGAAATACTTCTTTCATTATATCCAACTCGCTCCCCTCCGGATTAAGATTTTTTTAAGCAAGACTCTAACGGTACACAATAGATACATATACAATAAGGTAATCCCTTAAGAATAGCTTTTAACTCTTGCAGCTACCAGAGAAAAATGACACCCCCCACCTTAGCGGAAAATATGCCTTTTAGGGGCTAATTTTCCTCAAAACTATGTAATGTCTGAGAAGAGTTCAACAGTTCCTTGATAGGTTTCTTCATTACTACAATTACATAAATATTTCAAGGTGTCTGAAATTTACCTACTGAGATCTCTAATGAACCATATGATAACTACAGAATAAAAATTACACATTATGCTAATACACTTTTATAAACACAAGATGTAAATACACTTATAAATACACAAAAAAAAATAAAGTTACACTACTATTATGTCATTTCAACGTCAGTCCTTAGGCTGATATTACTGGAGGCGGTACTACTTTTTCCTTCCAGTCCTTCCTCGTTAACTTAATTGGTACATCCCTTTTCGCAATGCACCCGCTTGAATGGCTAACTTCTGCCTCTGATGTCCCAATTAAATCTTCCTCTAACCAATCAGGCACTTGCCTTTCCCAGTCCTCTTTGTACGTGATGATAACATTGTACAATTTTTGTTTCATCTTAACCCTCTCCGGTTTACGACCAATCCGGTTTCTCTCCGTTTCTACCAGTTGTATAGGACCCATAAATAATTCCTTATTTTTCCTTAAGATTGATTTTATGTCCCCAACTTGAATATTGGTTAACCCTTTTATTTCAAATTCATTTATGTCTTTCTCTCCCGTTTTTTCTCTATCTAACAAAAGAGTTTTCTTACGATTTTCAAACTCCCCGTCACGATCAAAGACAATATCGACTACTTTATTTTTGGCCATAAGTTCCCTCATTTCATCTTGATACACCAGTTTCTTACTCCCGTCCCCTAACTCAACTATAACTGCAGGTCGACATATTTCCTCTTTCTCCTTATCACTCCCATTCATTTCCCTCGTTAATCGACATTCTACACATGATTCGCAAAATGTTTTAGCTTCCTCTGCCATATTTTCCCAATAAAATGAATGCTTGATTCTTTCTAACATTTTCGTAACCGAGTGATGTTCTCCATATAAGGAGGTATGCGCTAGTTTTAGAATTTCCTCCCTTCTAATTATAGGTATTACTAATTGAGCTACCGTTTCATCTACCAATTTCTCTTTATGATATAATAACCCATTAACAAGATAGTAAGACCCTTCATCAATTTCAGCTAATTCCCAAGCTTTCTCTAAATCTTTACAATTCATTTGGGATTCCTGAAATGCATTTAGACTACATTCCGTAACTTGATTAATCTTACTTTTCTCTACCTCGGCTTTTTCCTTCTCCTGACTTTGTAAATTTTCCGATCTCGTTTCTACAACATAATGGTTATTATTACCATTTCTAATCCTTTCCCCTTCCTTCACTTTATTCCTACTATCTTCCTTACATTCCCTTTCAACCGATTCTCTTAATGATTTCTCGTTGTTTAACCCTGACAATTCATTAGCCACGTCAGGATGTAAAATTACCTGTTCCTTACTATTATCAATTATCGCGCAAAGTACATCCTGATGAATTACATTAGTTTGACCGCGTTTTGGAATAGCTAAAGGTAATTGAATTAGCGGCGATTTGACAGCCTTACCAAATATCCCTTGTAAATAGATGCTACCAGCCCCTCTTAGTTTCTCTGCTGGTACTAAATCTTTATGAACGTCGCTAATTTCGCAACCAGAATCCACTAATCCTTTTGCTATTTTCCCATTTACACTAACCTCCACTTTCTCGAGTTTAATTAACTTCTCTCCAATAACTTTAGTTCTCCAATGGGGAAATTTCACACGGGAGGAATACGTTTTCTTTTGTGTGTAACTGATAAAGTTTATCTGGAAATCCTCAAAAATTCACTCAGAATCGTTAAAATAATAGAAAATAACTTTGAAATACTGTTTTTAATAATGCAAAAACATAAACAAAACCACGTGATACAAAAACGCGACGTGATTGGTTGTGACGTCATTTGCCGCTAAACTGAAATGTTCACGCTTTGCGCGTATACTTTTTCCCATTGCTTTTCCTATTTGCAATCTTGTTTCATCTGTTTCTTAAAATTTATTTAACGTTATCAACTTCAAATTTGTGAAAAAGTAAGATCTAACTTATCTTAATATAAAATATATCGTTCTTTTTTTTATTTTCATTAAAATTTTGATTAGAAAATGTCGATTTCGGCCGGATATGTTAAAGGGCAATCAGACAATCTCCCAAAAATAGATGCTCTTTCCATGTTTGCCTTTTTAGGAAAGAATTCTGATTTCATGGGTGCAGAAATACGAGGAGTTAAATCTAAAAGGTATATATTTCTGTTCTAGATTTACTTTGATTTATTAAATAATAATAATGATTAAAAGCTAAAATAATAGTACGCGATTCTTGATTGTTGTTCTTGAAATGAATTATTTTCTTATTTCATCATATTTCAGTTTAAATGAAAGTTTAATTATTTTACAATACTGATAAAGTATATTTGTTATAAAATAAAATATTGAGAAATAAGAAAGGCCTTTTATTTAGTTAGTACTTAACTTAGTATATATTTTCTGAGTAAAAAAAATTCTCTGTAAACTTTAAAATATTGCATTCATTCTTTGACATTCCTTTTTGCTCTATCTTTCAAAAGTTTCCATGAAATTAAAGTTTTTTTTGTCACGGCCTTCCTTTTTTTATCCTAAAGCATTTATATGTTTACTTATTCATATTTTTCACCCCCCGAAAGTTCGATTTTTTTTTTTTTTTTTTTTTTTAAGCCACCAATTTGTGCTTTATATATATATTAAAAAAAAAAAAAAAAAAACTATTTTTACTTTCTTCTATCTTACAAGAAGAAAGTATTGGATTCATGAAAATTTCCAACTTCCGGTTTTCGACGGATTTATACGTTTTAGAATTTTAGAAGGACCTGAACACTCTTTGACTGTTCTTAGAAAATGTCTGTCTGTGAGTCTGCGATTCTTTCTGTCTCTATGTGACAAAAATTTTGTGGGCGCTCTATCTCAAGAACTAATGCACGAAATTTAATAAAACTTTATATTCAGTTAGTACCTGATATAATTTGGTGCTGATTAGTATTTGGTGAAAATCGCCCAACAGGTGGCGCTGCTATGCTGCATTTGTGGAGATTTCCGCAATAGCTCTATCTCAAGAACTAATGCACTTATTTTCATCAAACTTCACATTCAGTTAGACGTTGACATAAATGGACGCTGATTACGTTTTGGTGTAGATATCCCGATAGGTGGAGCTGCTATACTACTTTTTTCATTACTTTTACGATAGCTATATCTCAAGAACTAATGCACGGAATTTCATCAAACTTCAGATTCTGTTAGACCTTGACATAAATAGATGCTGCTTACGTTTTTGTGTAAATAGCCCAACAGGTGTCGCTGCTATGGTACTTGTTTAATTATTATCACGATAACTATACCTCAATCACTAATGCATGGATTTTCATCAAACTTCACATTAAGTTAGACGTTGACATAAGTTGTTGTTGATTAGGTTTGGGAGTAAATCTCCTAACAGGGGGCGTTACTATTCTGCATTTTCCAGGATTTACATGATTTTAGGAAGTCATATCTCAAGAACTAATGCATGGAACTTAATAAAACTTTAGATTCAGTTAATCCTTGATATAAATTGGTGCTGATTCTTTTTAGTGTATGCGAAGCCAGTGTGAGATAGAAGAAAGTTTTGGGATTGGCACATCTGACTAGTTTTGTTTTATAGTCAGTTGCTGAAACACTAGGGAATATTTCAGCATCTGCTACATGCGCAGTAGTTAGTGCTTTATCATTTATGGTCAGCAAATTCATTACAAAATCTTCTGTTAAAGATTCTGAGACCTTATTCTTCTCATTTTTGGCATACTCCGCTTAAATTTCTTGTGCTGTTTGATGTAACAGAGGCAAGTTATTAGAAAGTCCTCATTTTTAATTACATATATTTTTTATTGTACATATTTTAAAGATTCATTCTTTGCTTAAGAATTTGTTTGCCTGTTTGTTTAACAATTTATATTTATTAAGTCCTGCAAATTTTAGAAATTTATTAGTTATTTAAAGATTATCAAACCTTCACTATATTATTGCTTAATATTTAATAATATCACACAACATAAACATAACATTGAACAATATTCTTTTTCAAAACAGTTCTATAGCCAAGGGTGTTTAGGAGAATTTTAAGGGAGGTTCTAACTCCCTAAACTATGAATTCTCCAATGTATTTAAATTTCTGTATATTAATATAGAGCAAACATTTTCCTACCCCCCCCCCCCATTTTTTTTCTGGCTATGCTACTATTGTAAAAATACTTATTAAAAATTCTGAACATGCTTCGCTCAGAATGTATGATTTCAGTTAAAATTTGTTTTCATAAGTGATTGCATTTTTTTTTTTCATTGATAAAATTATACATTAAGAATGGATATCAAATTTAGAGGTTTCCAAAAAATTGCATTATTATTACTGAATAATGAATATATACATTTCAAATATGAACTATCGATTACTTGAAGACACTTCTTAATATGCATAAATAAAAGGAATGACTATATGTATGATACATAAATATTTCTTTCTGTTTCATATGTGATTATTCTCATTCCTATATTCCAAAAAAGAAAAAAAAAATGCATTTATTAAAATTTTATTTAGATTCAATCAATAAATAAACCACGGATCTATTTAGGAAGAAATTGGGTCCTTTAAAAGACCCTTCACAATTTTTTTCATTTCAAAACAGGACCCTTCACAAAACTTTTCACCTTAAAACAAGACCCTTCACAAAATTCTTTGTCTTAAAAATGGGCTTATCACAAAACTTTTCTCTCTTCAAACTGAATCTTTCACAAATTTAATCATTTATAAGTAAAATCCGACTGTCACTTTACATATATAAGGAAAACATCTGTATTTTACATGCATATATCTTCTTAAAAATGTATAAACAAGAACCTGAATATAACGCTAATTTCAAATTCACAAAATTATGTCTAGATTTTTCACAAATGTAAAAAGCTGTTCACAATTTCATAAAAACAGGACCCTGGGAGAAAAGTCTGAACTGATCCCTGTAAACATACAAATGAAGAATAGCAGATTATAAGTTTACAAAAACATTTCTTTCGTGTTAACATCATAATAAAATAAATTCGCAAACGCTCACAATTTAATATATGCTAAAAGTTGGATACTATATTCAGGAAGATTAATCATTTCAGAAAAAGTTAACATTTTTTTTTTTTTTTTCGGAAACAATGAATGCAAAAATTTATTATTCAAGAAAACAATACAAAACAAATAAAAAAATACATGTAAGCTTTCAGATTACAATGAACTTAAAAAAAGACAAATTCAATTTTTTAAGATCTGATAAATACGTAGCACCTTTGCATTGAAATATTGTGCAAAAAAAAAAAAAAAGTATACCTTATTCTATGAAATACAATATTGTAGTGCGAGTATTAACTTGTTACCGATACTTTATTTCTACATCGAGATCTGGAAATGAATTTCTAAAAAACACGATGGAATAAAAATCTCACATGGAATTCACAGTATTATTTATTCATTACAATACTTTTACAATACTTTTAATTTGTTATACTAATCATTTCTAAGAAAAGAAAAAAGCGTAAAGCAAGCCATCCCCCATAGAAAATAACAGGGAGAAATACAGCGAGGGTTTATTTACATGGCTAGTGAAGTCAGAACAGCTTTTATCACGTGACGTGGCTTTTTTCCGTGACGACAAAAACTGCGTTTTAAAAGTTAATTTAACGAATTATACAAGTTTCAAATATATGTAAAAATGGTATCAAAATGTTCGTATTTTTATACTCTATCAGATGCAAGTTAAATTGAAAAACTTGAAATTTCCCCATTCCCTTTTGCTCCGATTCTTGCCATACTGGCTCCCCTTGGTAATTCTTTAATTCCTCGCACTGAGACATTATTGATACTAGCCCTTGGTTCTTGTCGGTTATTAATTTGATTACTTCCCTCATTATTTCCTTTTGTAAAAAATCGCTGGACATGGCCTCGTAAACCACACTTAAAACAGATAGGCGTCGTATATTAGGTTTCTTACATTCCGGTTTTCTACCCAAAAATGGACTAACTTCATTATTCCCATTTTGTCTCCGATTACTACTAAATCCCTCATCTTTTGCCCTTCTAGAATCTTCATTATTAACATACCTTTCTTTACCTTTATATCCCTTATAAGTTACCGCATAAGATTTTTGTTTAGCATCAAAGAAATTATCACATTCCTTAGCAATTTTAGAAACTTCTAACCAATTACTGTGCTGAGTTAATCCAACATGCGTCGCGGTTTCCTCATCTAAAGTATTTAACAACTTATCCGTGACAATTAACTGATTAACCTTCTCATACGTATCTGCACCTCTAATCTTACAATAATTTTCCCACGTTGCTATTAAACGCGATACAAATAATACATGAGTTTCATTTTGATTCCTTCTAGCCTTCTTAAAGTTTTCCAAACACGCCTTCGGTGTCGGCTCGTGTTCCTTTAGAACTAATTCCTTTAATTTCTCATAACTCTCAATTTGTTCCCTAGTAGTGTATATTAGCAAGTTATCGGCCTTATCTCCTAACATATTTAGTAAAATTTCCGCCTGCTGTGTTTCCAGTACATTTTTTGTTTGGAATGCTCGTTCGAAACTGCTAAAACACAGATTCCATCCCTCAGTCCCTTCTGGAACTTTGATAGACAAAGTTTTAACACTTTTAATCAATTTCTCTAGGCTACTCTCATGATTAGATTCTCTACTCCCATTAGAATTATTCGCCGAACTTTGAATTTTTAGCCTTTCCAACGCTAACTCATGTTCCAATCTCAATTTTTCCGACCTCTCTTCTCTATCTAACTTTTCTCGTTGTAGTACTAACGCTTCTTCTTCTAACCGTTCCGTAACAATAGTGCTAGATAATTCCATAACGGCCCCCTCTTCATATTCGTCGCTCTCCACTATCTTTTTCTTAAGCTTAAACCTGGTATCATCTTCCGAGACTTCAATCCCTAACTCTTCACATATCGCCTGAAGATCCACCCTTTTTATTTTTAGTAAGAATGCCATACCTTCTACCGATAATTATTACCACCTACAATAATACTTAACCACAATATCAAATTACTACTACCTCCAATTCTACCTTCATAAATTACCTCCATATATTATACTATTTAACATATTTCAAATAAATAATAATAAAGTGATAAATTTCCTTCAACAATGGTACCCCACAATTTGCTTCCAATAACACAGTAACAATAATTTCAATTTGATTATTATGTAATACAGATTTTAAATTTATACAATTAAATAATAAAATACAATTTACACAATAATACTGATACGTTGCAATTTGAATAAAACACTGATGCCAATCACTACATAAAGATATCCATCTAACAAAAATTTGCATGAAATACACCTAAATTCCTAAATTTAATCTCAATGAAATATTTCAATTTTCCAAATTTGTTTTCGCATAAAAAGTAAATCACATCACTTTTTTTTTCTTGGACCTGAAATTCTTCCTTGAAGGTTATTTCAATTTAATTTAAATTCTACACAAATTTGCCTTCCTCATTTCTATTAATACTTCAAATTTAAAACAAACAGTATCACTTAATTTAAATATTACTTTAATAATAATTTAAATTTAAGAAATTTCAATTATTCCTTCCAACTATTAACACAATGCATTAATTTTAATCATTAATCTTATCCGTTTAAAACAATTAGAAAATCACTTCTAGTAATTAATATAAGATCCTTTTCTTAAAACAATAGTGTAAAATGGCTGGTAATATCTCATTTGATTTAGTCCAATTATTATATTGCACATAAATTATCATAAATTAAACACAACATTAACTTAAATTACCATCAATTTTACACAATAAAAAACAGTAGGTTCGAGAATGTCAGTAGAGTAAAATGATCAAAACACCTTACCTCGTACTTTATTCGCTGAGGCAATTCTCTGCTCACTTTTCCACAGGGTAAATCTTGCACTCTCGGGCAACAATCACTGTACCTTGCTTCACTATGCACAAACACACTACACACAGCACCACCACTAGTTCACTTCACTGTAATGACGATAGGCTAGCTGGCACTGGTCTACGATGATAGGGCACACACACTTCCGCTAGGCGATCCGGCGTAAACTGGCTGTAATACGGCTAACTGGTACTGGTCTACGACGATAGGGGACAAACACTTCCGCTGGGCGATCCGGTACAAACTCTCTGTAACACGGCTAACTGGCACTGGTCTTCGGTGATTCAGATCCCGTCGCTGCCAACATTGTCGGATTTCACTTCTCTGTCCACACGACTTCGAAATATAATCCGGTCTTTTGATATGCTGCCCCCACCCATATGAATACGTGATATCGGACACGTTACATGATGTATATTCAAGAAAAACCTAACTCTTTCAATTACACTTAAACTAACACTTTATTAACAATATTTACACTTAATCTCGGATGTAAATTATCCGGTTTAATATTAAATCAAAATAATTACAGAAAACGCTTTACGTGTACCGTTAGGCTACGTTAATTCACTCAGCACCGAGATTCTATTAATCTCACATCCGCTATATCTCTTCCTTTCGTGAGATACTCCTCCCTACACGTGTCTCAGAGTGCCAACTCTGAACGACCTTCTACCTTCGCACCTCCGTTAGAACTAACTTCACTCTCTTGTCATCCACTCGAGAACCTTTCTGACTACGGGTATCCTGGTCTGTTTCCAAGGGTCTGTCTTCCTAAATAATGGATGCAATATCTTTGTTATCTATGAAAGACCACATTGCAAAGGAAATACTTCTTTCATTATATCCAACTCGCTCCCCTCCGGATTAAGATTTTTCTTAAGCAAGCCTCTAACGGTACACAATAGATACATATACAATAAGGTAATCCCTTAAGAATAGCTTTTAACTCTTGCAGCTGCCAGAGAAACCTGACACTTACTATCCTCCCTTTGATTCTAACAATGACCCTTCATAGTTTACTCCCGACAATTCATTAATTACTTCAGGATGTAGAATTATCTTTTCTTTAATATTATCAGTTACCGCGCAGAGTACTTCATGATGAACTAGATTAGTTTCAGTTTCTCTTCTGGTACCAAACGCTTATGAACCACAGTTTTTTCATAGCCTGAATCTATTAATCCTTTCGCCTTTTGTCCATTTACACTAACCTCAATTTTCTCGAGTTTATTTAATCTGTCTAAAATAACATTAATTTTCATTTCCCCTTTTGCTGCGATTCTCGCCACAATAGCTCCCTTTGGAAACTCTTTAATTTTGCTCATGGAAACTTTATTTACACTAACGTTTGTTTCTCGCCATTTATTAGCATGATTATTTGTTCATTACTTACTTTAGTACAAAAACGTTGGTAATGACCCTTCAAGTCACATTTAAAACATCTGGGTGTTGAAACCTCATTAGATTTCTTAAACTCTCTTTTTTACCCGAAAATGAATTAACCTCATTATTACTATTTTGCCTCCAATTACCACTAAATTTACTATCACTTTTCAATCAAGAAACTTCGTTGTTTACATACCTTTCCTTATCTTTAAGATCTTTTTAAGTTACCGCGCAGGATTTGTGTTTAGCGTCAAAGAAATTATCACATTCCTCAGCAATTTTAGTAGCTTCTAATAATTAACTTTGTTGCGTTAATTGAATATGCCCAGCGGTTTCTTCATCTAAAGAATTTACTAACTTATAGGTTATAATTAACTGATTTACCTTTTCATAAATGTTGGCACACCTAATCTTATAAAATTTTTCCCATGTTGATAGAAATGCGATATAAATAAAACGTGAGTCTCATTTTGATTCCTCCTAGATTTCCCAATATTTTCTAAACACGCCTTTGCTGTCGACTCGTGTTCCCAAAGAGTTTACAAAGTTTACTATTTCTTATGTTACAAAATTTATTATTTCTTATGTTACAAAGTTTACTATTTCATATTATCAAATCAACTAATTTAAAATTGTCAAATATTCAAATTAATACGTTTCATGTTAGTAAAAATCAATTCCCTTTAAAACTTGTAAATTCTTTAATTGTTTACAAATAGTTTGTTTATATATCAGAAAAATAAGAAATTAAACTATTTTTTTAAATATAATAACTTATGTTTCTCTCTCTATATTTTTTATTACTATAATAATGCATCATTAAATTTATTTCTAGATCGTAAACAACAAAAACTGTGCGAGAAAATTCATTAGATAAAAATATGAATAAAATGAAATTATTATAAGCTCTGCATAAATAATAATTTAAAAAACAAGCAAATAGGTGAGGCTACATCATTCTAATTTCACGAGATACAAATTTCAACTTTCCACATCAAGATTATAACTTAAAATGTCTGCTTGAAAATAATGTGTGGAGCCACTTGTAATACAACATAATATAAAATCTTTTTATAATAATAAAACATAATATACAAACAACACTGAAACATTTCACATACCTGTATATAAAGAGTGATTCTTTTTATTGACTCCCCTGGTTTATTTATTCTAAATAAATGTCGTTATTTAGTTATTATATTAATAACTATGCGGCAACGATTATGCAGCAGCGATGCACTGAAATTCAAAGTCAGCCATCTTGTTCGAACTCCCCTATGACTTGCGAAAAATGAGAGGAAACAAGTCAACACCTCATGAAGAGGAAACGAATCAGCGCATGCGCAAGATACCAGTTGAATGGCGGGGTGAAAAAGTTCGAGCAATATGCATTGTACGGCACCCTAATTAGCTTCAATCACCCAGTGAGTGACCAAATGGCACCCTAATAACATTTTCAAGCCTGTACGGCACCCTAGCGTTTCAAACGGCACCAGAATTTCACCCCGGGTTCCCAAAAGGCACCGAATTGTCACCTCTAGTTTTAACAGTGTAGACCTTTTTTTCCTAGCCCAATTAGTATGATATGCCGACTCCTGAATTTTTTACTTTTCCAGCTCTAATTCTTGTTCCAATCTCAAATTTTAGTGTCTTTCTTTTATGTCCCTTTGCCGTTCAACTCGTTCAGTAACAATAGTGTTGGCTAACTCCATAACGCTCTCTTCCTCATAATACCTTACCATATATCTTCCTAGCTTGATCTGGCTCATAAGTTTCCACTAGAAAACACGATGTTGGGTACGGCAGATTCACTGTTGAATTTTGCACTATTACATACCTTCTGGCTGCTGATCACATTTTCAAGATGCTGTTTTTCACACTTTACTGGCGCTGTTTCTCACCTTCTGGCTACTGGTATGAGATGGTTTATATCCCGATGCTGCCACCATTGTTATATATTTTACACTCCACGTTTTTACTCTGGCACTCGTGAAGAGAAATATTTACCTTTTCTTTCGTTGATTGGTATGCTGTCACCACCGGTATAAATGTGTGATATCGGACAGGATGTAAGTTTTAAATTATTTGACTGAGACACTTCGGATAGATATTGAATTAATATTTATTAATTATACATTGGAACATTCACAACAACAAAAAAAAATATTTACAATATTTCGGCAAGAATATAGCAGAATAATCCTGCCCACCTACTAAATTTAAGTGACACAAAATTTTTAAATATGAACACCAGTATGTTAGTAAAAAAAAAAAAAAAAAATTCATATTATCTAATGTGAAACTATCAGGGATTCAATCAGTTAAAATAACAGTAGGGGAAAACTGGTGTCACTGGTATCGAAGTATTAAAATAAGTGTAAAATAAGTCGTCGTTGATGAGTTAACTTAAATACTTTACAATAAAATTTTTTGAAGATTTGTAGCTAGTGAGATTAATCGCTTATTTAAAGCCCTTATTTTTTTCATTGTGTGAATTTAAGTTATTGATAATTAAATTGATATTTTCGGGAAATAGAAATTTGTAAATCTAAATTACCATCCACTATAGCACTATAGTTTCAATTTGAGAAAAAAATGTTTTTATCTGTCATCTATGGTGTCATTTTGTTTGTGCTAAAACAATGAATAAGTGTTTATAGTACTATGGTGACTTCGGGTCTCAAAACGCATAATTGAAAGCGACCCCACCACCACTACCAATCAACGGAATGTGTTTAAAATCCGTCAGAAAGAAAATTTAGTTAGTTAAATTTGAATATACAGGGAGCCCTTTTTCAATTAAGATATTTATTGATAACAGTCGAATTGAAAATATGTATAATTTATATGTCCTTGCCCAACATAAATAATAAAGTTACTTAACCATATTGTCGTGTTACTTAACCTTATTAACTCGACCTTATTATTAACGAATTTTTTCAAAATCCCGTTCAAATTTTCCAATTTTCTGAGCAACAAATCCATAAATTCTATAAAAATATCTACACGTATATAAATCATTCCATCACTTGCATTTAAAATAAAATATTTATGTGGTCTGGGTGGCGCAATGGATAAGGCGTTGGTTTCGTATCCAGTAGGACCCGGGTTCGATGCTGGCCTGGGTAAGATCGAAAACGAAATTTAGATTATCCTTCTTTAATTGTAGCTAGAGATGCTTCCATCGATAGATGGCAGCACTAACTTTTTTTTTCAACTTTTCTCTAGCTACCCGGGGAAAAAAATGGCGGTATTTCAGACATTTGAAGTGTCTGAATATCAGACACTTACAAGCATCTTAAAATATTAAGACACTTCAAAGTGACTCTTTTTTTAACCATCCGTTTCAGACACTTATATGACCGTGCGGGTCGGATAAAGTTGACGCTAATTTTTTTCATTGCGGTTTGGGTTCAAGTCGGGATGACTTTAAATGTTTTGGGGTCAAGTTCGGGATGACCCGATTTAAAAACTTCTGAATAGTTTTCAATTGAAAAAAACTATATCTTTGAATACCTAATAAATGATATTTGTTCATTTTTTTTACAAAAAATATAAAAAAATGATATTAGACATATAATTTTACACTACTTTTCGATAATTGTATTTAAATATGGAATAAATTTTGTTCATTTTTATACAAAAAAGATAAAATATCAATATTAGAGATGTAATTTTCTTTCACTTCAGATTCGGGTCGGGTTAAGGTATGAATACTTCATGTTCGGGTCGGTTTCGGGATTTGGGTGGACGAAATTTTTTTGTCGGGTTTGGATCGGTTTTCTTGTTGACTTTAATCAGAACATTTAGGTTCGGGTCGGATACAACACGATCCGTGCAGGACTGTAATTCCAGATCAGCGCAAAAAGCTATTATCCAATTTTTTCGCAGTTCCAAACCACGTTGCTGAAGCTTAATCAGGCTATCAAAAATAACCGCAGAGGGAAGCTCTCGAAAGGGATGATAATGCAACTCCAAGACAAAGCTAGGTCACATCTCCCATGTAGCCAAAAAGACCCTTGACTTACTGAAATAATTTCGATGGGAAGTCCTCAAACATCCTTCGGACAGCCACGATATCTCTACAGTTGACACCATAGGTTCGTCCCTTAAAAAAAGAAAAAAAAAATCAACAGTTCACCCGTGAAAATGAAGTGCAGAAAACGTAGAAAAATTATCCGTAAGCTACCCAGGAATTTATATATATTGAAGCCATCTTACCCTCTGAGATCAGTGCATCAATTTCAACGGCATGTATATGTGTACGTGTCATAATGCACATTAACCGCAATTTAAATATTTTATAATTAAAATTTTCTGCAATTAAAATATTCTTTAGTTATGACCTTAGTTTCCTTTTCAATTGGGCACACCTTATTCATAAAAAAGAAATTTTCTGTTCGACATTTTAATACGAATATAATTAAATAAGCAAAATTTTTACAATAACTTCAGATTAAAAAATAGTAAGCCATGATAATTTATTTTAAAAGAAATTGAAAATACCACAGTTTTTAGATAAAAAATAAGTTGAAATATTTTGTTGTAAGAGCCGAGGACTACTTCAAATAAAAAATGTAATGAAAGTGTCAATTTCAGAATATATTGATATTGATTTATTGAACTCTAAAACAGTAAAATTTAGACAGCATTTTACTTTAGAAATTTTGTATGAAAAATACAAAAATTATCTGTGATTCAATGAGTTATTACTGAAAATAAATCAGCTAAGAAGCAATGATTTTTGATTTGCAGAAATGTAACATGCTGTGAAATATTATTCTTTGAATCCACTCGATGATATTGGCAGCATGTCAAAGATTATCTATTCCAATTTTTAGATACTGAAAAGAATATTTTTGAATTATTTTTCAACTATACAGTAAGAAATTAGTTTAATACTTTCAAAATATTATATGAACTGAACTGCTTTAATTTTATTGGTGTCATTTTCTTTAGTGCATTTTTTTCACAACATATGAATTAGTTTAATTCAGCTTTTAAACAATTTTTTGTTTGTAACTACTGATTATAGTATATGATGAGTCCATGTACATTTGATCTGAATTAGTCAAATACTTGTTTAAAACGTTTCTGGGCAAGAAGTACAAACATGCTAAGTGGGAAAATAAAGTTTTTACTTGTTATATGTAGGATTCAAATTTGATATATCCAGCAGACTTTTTTAAAACTTTTGTAATTAGATTATAGTAGATACGGGAACTTGTTATATCCACATTCTTGATATAAATTTAAAATGCACATATTTCTAATTGACTTCTGGAGAATAATGATATGTAAAGTTCTTCATAGCCGGAAAATGATGCTGAAGTTTTCTAAAATATAAGTATTTAATAAGCAAAAAAGATTTTTTAAAATGCCACGAATTCTTTCATAAATTTTAAACAGATTCCTATTTTTCTAAGGTTAATCAATATCAGTTAGCATCAGTCTCTTTTAAAACATAGTATCATATCATCTATAAGGATTACAAGGGTTTCAGAATTACCATTTTTTTTTTCAGATATTTTTCAAAGGTGATTGAAAGACAATTAATACGAATATCTTTACATGATTTTTAACACTAGAAACTATTGAATAACGACAGATATAAAAATGCACGTTCTCAATTCATATGTAATTCAGTTTGCCCCAATTATTATACAAACTACGATAAAATATAAGGAAAATATATATATATATCATTAATTTATAAGAGAATTTTATTCTTTCATTTTTTCAAACGTAGAAAAAAGCGCTTTTTTCAAAATTCATTTTTTTTATTGGGGTGCGAAGAGAAGCCGGTGTAACGAAGCGTAAGCGCGAAGTGTCCTCTAGAACAAGGTATTAATTTATTATCACAGTCTTCTATCTTCAAAACGTCGACAGACAATTTATTGTTCGCCTCACGTTTCTGCGGTTTTATTTATGAACCGACTCCAGGAGAGAGGGGGTGGGGATTCCCTAATTTCTTGTTTTCTGTCGCCGAGGCACATTTGTTGCGGCAAGATTGCATTAATCACATTATTCACAACATCGTATACCATTTTCTATACAAAAGAGAGGATTGCTGCTGTGTATGGATATGAATGCATGTATGTATACGTGTATATGTATGTGTGTGTTAGGGAATCTTTTGAGAACGCTCCCCTGCTTCCGTTTGAAAGAGAAACACAAAACTGGAAGTTGCTATTGTCGAATGAACACAGGTTCATTCATGCCATTAGAATTAACTCTCGCCTGTCTTTGAAAAATGGCTCTATCAGTGGAGACATGGCGCCTTGCTCAAGCTCTTTTGCGGGACTATGCTCCAGTTTAATCAGAAAATCTTATTATGCCCAAGTGGCAACATCTTATGCTAAATGTCGCAGCCAAATGCAGTTGCACAAACAGAGGATAGAAGCAAGCTCTTTTTTCTTCCCCAACAAAAAACTCATTTTTTAAGCAAGAAGAGACATAAGCGATATATCAAAATTACCCGACGGCTTTCACTTATGAAACTGTGAGAAACGAGTTTAAAATAAAGCAAAATAGGGAATTTTAAAATAATGAATGCGAAAATTTTGAGATAATGAGCATTGTGTTCTAGAACACTTTTTATCTGAACTTCATGATGCATCTACTTAGCTATTGTTAATGTCTATTTCTGATTTAATTAGAGAGAAATTAACGGTTTTAATCCTTAAATAAGAGAAGAATTTAAATTGAAGAAGCATTTATTTTAAAGATAAATTTCATATAGTTTTCTCTATTGAAAATAATGAGGTATTACTCTTATCAATATAATTAGATTGCTGTAGCTGTGAAATATGTGACTTGTAATATAGGGAGCAATATACTTTGAAAATGTTACAGTTTTTACACAACATCCGATATTATTCATAAAAATACTGACGAAAATCTCTATCAAGAAACACTTTAATGGAAATGACATGAAAACAGACTTTTATCCTGGACATTTTTAAGGAATGTACATGCTCCTGGCTCTTAAGTTCAACAAATTGATCATTTTACAAAAGTTTGTCGGACTTCCAATTCTTCAACCTTGTTCATTTTAAGACACTTGTACACAACTGAGCTTAATTATTTGCGTTAATATCATTTCATATAAAAATATATACTAGCTGCTTGATAGATTAATGATTGATTAATTCTGTGTCAGGACGACATTTAGAAAATGCGCTTATATGACAAATGAGTTTCAAAATTAGCGCTCCAAAGATAGAATAAAGTGACATGTGTAAATTTCTAAACGAAATAAATGAAGATTGAATGATACTTATAATAATTTAAGCAGTTTGTAAAGTCTGAATATGCTCTCATAAGGTACAAAATATTGCCTGGCACTAACAGACATTTATTAGATAGAAGAGAGCAATTATAAAATTTCTAATTCAATAACTATCACCTAAATTATTGACCGTAATAGAGGAAAAGTACTATAAATTTCTAACATATTGATAATTATTTTATTGGGCAAAATATATCTTTTAAAATTACGTATATTTTCTTTTCTGGATTTTACTTACTTTTTTACTCTCTGGTCAAAGTAAGAGAATTTTTCTTAGGTCTTACTAAATAGAACTGCAAAATGTATATAATTGCATTAAATGAACTTTGAAAAATGAAAGAGAATGATTTCTAAATGACATACAAGAAAAGGACGAGTATATACGTGTACTGAAAAGAAAAACTCATTTAATGTAATTTCGACATGATTTACGAATGAGAAAAATTCAGATTTAATTGACAAAAGTGAATTGACTTCTGTGGTAACTTTTGTAAAATTATCTGGGTTTAGTCGAATAGAATTCTAAAGCTTTTATATATGTATGTGTATATATATATATATAGTTGTAATATGAATAGAACGCTAAAAAAATGTATATAAGAATATTAATTACACTTTGCTAGTCAAGGAGAATAAATCTTACAGAGTGCGTACACCACAATTTCTGAATATAATTTTTCGCCTTATTTAATCGTAGAAAAGTATTACAAATTGTGTAATTAAATAAGGCAGTTACAAATTCTGCAATTTAAATATTAAATAGAAAATTTTAAATCTGAAGTAGTGGTGCCATACTCTTTGGAAATACTAAGGAATGTGTGCATGCTATGTTAATACATGTGTATAGCTGGAAGAAAAAAGCTCTTTTAATGCAATATGGGCATGATTTTACAGAAGAAGAGAAAAAAAATGAAGTTCAGTGGACACGAAGTTGATTCTGTAGATATTTTTGTTCAATTATTTCGGTTTAGTTTCAAATGTTTTTTTTTTCTGCTTTCAATGAGCTTGGTTTGTAAAAAATATGACAGTGTAATTATTACTAATTTACACATATTTGAGTTGTATCAATTTCAGCTATTCATCTCCTAAATATTAAGTTATTAAAATTCCACTATTATCAAATAAATTTGTAAATAAAGAGAAAAAAAAAAAGAAATTAGTGAATACAAATGTTTTACCGCCAAGCTCAGCTCAATCTGAATGTGAAAAAGAGACATCGTTGAGTAATTCATTGTGAGGATTCTATATATATATCTATATATATTCTAATTAAAAAAAATTATTAAATAAAAAAATATTTTTATATCTACTATTCTTTATAAGTCCAAGTAAAAGAATGATACGTAAAAATTTTAATTACTTTAAATATATACTATCTGACCCGAAAAGCATTGCCCGGGCCCGTGATAATAATTCTAAACAGAACTCAAGTTTATGTGATTTTTTTTTTTAAAGAAGCTGCACCAAGTGCCCCAAGAAGAAGATTAATATTCAAAATTGGTGGTAGCTGAGGTCCGAGAAATTTTTTGTCGTTCATGTAGTAGCTGGAAGTTCTAATAAGTTGTTAGTTGAAAAAAAAGCTAGAGAATCGGACGATTTTTAAGGAAGCTACATAGTAAAGGGCCCAAAAGCGGCCAACTGATAGTTTTGGGCAGAGCCCTAAGAGCGAAACATCATAAAAGATCCTAGTACTAAGCGTTGTAGATCTTTCATTAGTCGAAATTAAGCATAAGTTTTAAATTAATAATAAAATTTTACAGAAATGCTTTAAAAAGAGCACTAGGGCCCCAATAAAAACACGAGGGTGGAGGCCCGGTAAGATAAGTCCAAGACTCAACTTTAATGTTATGTAAAGAGCACTCTCAGAAATAAAACACTCGATTTTGACGATTTGGAAATCCTTAGGCCTTATTTCGTTATTTTTGACAATCATTTTGTCACAGAGTAACGTGTTTTTTGACGAAACGCGAATCCTCAAATATCTGACGAAACTGTTTCCTCACTGTCAAAAATAAAACTCTCACTTTTGACAATTTAGCAATTCTTGAGTTATATTTCATCATTTTTGACAATCATTTCGTCTCAAAATTAAGTGATTTTTAATGAAATGTAAAATCTCAAATATTTGACGAAAATGTGTCCCCATTCACGGCCAGATTATTTTTGTTGTTACAAAAACGTTCAAAAATAAATAAATAAATAAATAAATAACACGAAAGTACCAAATTTACAATATATTAATGAAAACAGAAACAAAAATATTTCATCCTTGGGGGCCGCTATAACGCGAAAGTACCAAATTTCTACTTTATTTTTTATATCTGATAATTTGCGTCTATCCTTTTTGTAACGATTTTATGCATTTCTATTGCCTATTCAAAAATAAATTCTTCTAAAGTTACAGAATTTCGTTAAAAACGGTTAAAATAGTAAAATGCAAACATCATTTGATCCATTTTCGATCGAAAGTAACAACCATTTTCCCAATGGTTAAAAAAAAAAAAAAATCAAAATTTTAGAATTTTTATTAATTTAAGAAATATATTCATATAACAATAAAATTTAAAATATGCATAACTGATCCCTTTCCCCTCTATAAACAGTAACGTGTTAAAATCTTATCATCTAAAATTGATTAACTCTCCTCCCAATATGCCCTTCAAAATTTATTATTTCTGACCAATAAATTAACTAGATCATATTCTAATCATTCATTGAACAAAGGAAATTTCTCTAATAAATTATATTAATCAAGCCATATTCTAATTATTTATTAACCATAGAAAAACCTTAATAACAATCTAGCCTTATTAATTAAAACATGCAGAAATTATAACAGCACCGATAAAAATACTTCTAAAAATATTAACACACATCAAAATCCCATAGATACATTTAAAATCAAATTCATTCAAGGTCCCACTGGCGAAGGAAGCAGAACAGTGGTCTCCAACACCAAAGATCGCGCGTTCGAAACCCGTTGAAGACTTCAGAAATGTGTCTTACTTTTTAACCCTGTCAATTACAGATCCTTCTAAAATTATCAATAGATGGCGGCACCACCAAACTTTTTTTGCACTTTCGAACAAGCAATTTGACGAAATTAATTTCCTCACTTTTTTGAGGAAAGAAATTTACTCGATTTGACGAAATATTCGCTCGGAGCATTTCCCAGGAAACAGTTTCGTCAAAAACGAAGAAAATTTCGTGGAATTTGAGTATCCATTTATAACAGTGAGGGTGACACAATTTGGGGGTTGAAAAATATATGGTACACAAAAATTTCAAGGGTCCGAGCCAGGCCCCAGGGGAGAAGAGTCCTAACTAGAAATAGGGTAATAACCTAATTGAGAAAGAGCCCCAAAAATGAAGAAGATCGGATTAAAAGGTTGCAAGTTATTATCACTTTAGGAAATAAAAACTTCAGGGGCCCTTTACCGGGCTCCAAGAGTCCAGGGTCTTAACTGGAATGTAGAAATGGGGGAATAACAAAATTGAGAAAGGGCCCTAAAAACGGAAGATCGGATAAAAAGAGGGACAAGTTATTAACAATATAGAGCACAAAAACTTAAAGTTGTCCATGGAGATTAAGCCCCAAAGAAGTTGTTAGAAAATAATAGCTAGTGAATCGGACGATTTTTAAGTGAGCTATAGTAGAGGACCCAAATAGGCCAATTGATATTTTTGAGCAGGTCCCTAAGAGGAAAACATCGTAAAATGACCTCGTACTTAGCGTTTTAGATCTTCAATTAGTCGAAATTAAGCATAGGGTATAAATTAATCATGATAATACAATTTTAAAGAAATGCTTAAAGAAGCGCCCTAAAACCCCTATTAATAATTGAGGGTGGTGGCCCGGGAAAGGAGTCCAAGACTCAACTTTAAAGTTATGCATTGAGAAGGTGACACAATTAGGGGGGTGTGAATGCATGGTGCGCAGAAAGTTCAAGGGCCTCGGACCGGGAACCAGGCGACCAGAGTCAAAACTGGAATGTATAAATGGGGAATAACTGAATAGAGAAAAGCTCCCAAAACGAAGAAGATTGGATTAAAAGGGGGCAAGTTGGTAACAATTTAGGGAACAAAAACTTCAAAGGGCCCCAGGGGCCAGGGACCTAACTGGAATTTAGAAATGGGGAATAACTAAATGGGGAAAGGGGCCTTAAACGAAGACGATCGCAAAAAAAAGGGGCAAGTTGTTAACAATTTAGGGCACAAAAACTTAAAGGAGCCCACGGAGGGCCGGGTCTTTTCCAAGAAAATTTTTTGTCGTTCATGTAGTAGCTGGACATCTTAAGAAGTTACTAGTAAGTAAGAGTCGAAATTTGCCTGTCTAAACTTTTTTAATTCATAAAAGTCAGAAGCGTATTTTACAGTTAAATACAGAGTTTCACACAACCCAAGTTCTTACAAAAGAAAATGTTATAATATAGAAGATTTCACACATGAAAGAAAACCAGTCACAACTTTTCTTACTCATATTTATTAATTCTTAATAGCCTGAATCGTATTTTATAGTTTTAAACAAAGAGTTCAAAAGCTCAGACGAAATAAAGAAGATGGATGAAAATTAAATAATGATTACACAAAATTAAGATCCATTCATCCATCTTAGATGTATTTGTAACAGCAACAGCCACCAGTTTGGTATAAACAATGAAATGAGAAATTAAATTGTCGAATAAGATATCTTTAACCAATTGATATAAAAAGAATTTTAATTGGAATTGTTTTTTGCTGCATACAGCATGCTCTTTTAATTTATTAGTGTACAAAATAAGAATTCTCTGCCGGGCTTTGAACTGCGTGCTCAGACAGAAGAAACTGTGCCAAATGTCGGCGCATGTAATTTCAAAGCAAAGAGCTTGAATCTAGCAGACAGATGTGAATAGTTTAGGACACGTTTCGTTCTCTTTCACTCAAGGAAGCAGTTCAAGAAACAGGGAAAGCTATATGACTACGTGCCATTAATCATCCGATGTCATACCAAAAGGAAAATGATGCAAGTCACATAAGTTCTTTTACTGTTTACTTAAATTAACAAGATTCAGGTGACATTGGCAGAGTTTAAACAACGACTTTTACGGGAATCACTAATTAAAGATAAAAATATTGCTAACCTTCAATATTTTGCTATTGCAGATTCCAGTCATTTCTTCCCATATCGTCAGAAAATAAAATAACATTCCTTACGAGTTTACTTTTCTTTAAAGCAGTGATTGATCAGGCTAAAATTTATTGTCGGTGATATCTCGCAGATATAAAAATAGATATACGTATGTATCTTTTTAATTGCACGCAATAAAATCAATAAAATATTTATACATTGTTAATCCTGGAATGCTATATTAAATTTTTCCTTAATTTATGAACGGTTATGTACATCGTGGTACAAAGGTGCCTGAAATAAAAATAGGATTTTTAAAAAATCTTTCAAAGTATTTATTTCACAATAACAAAATATAAATGTAAATTATATATACATACTAGTATATAACCCCGTCAAAAATGACGGATTGTTGATCAGCATTCCGTTTTCATAAGACTTCATAAAAAACAAACAGCATGAAGATTTTATTATTGAAAGGTTTGTACTGTAGAAAATTACTTTTTAAAAATGACAAATGATTTCTATAGATAAAAATGATGAGGATATATATATATATTTACTCAATATTAAATTTCTGAAATAGTTCAAACGATTGGACAAAACATTCCAATTAAATATTAAAAACTAATCCATGTGCGAAAGTTTTTGTAAAAAAGTGTTATGAATGAGTTTCTAAACAGCTTGACTCACCACAAAACTCATTGTTTGATTACATAAGCAAAATTAAATGCAAATTACGCTGTTCTATGTATTCCTTATATTTTAATTACGTTTCATAAGAAAAAAATCCCTGACGGCTCGGGCTACAGACACAGGTAGATTTCGAAGCCGCAGACCGTGGGGCACCTGTTTATTGGGAATTGCAGAAGAAAGACCTATTTGCCATGATGTGGCATTTGAGACCACCCACTTCGAAACATACCTCTGCCTGTAGGTGGAGCCAGCAGGGATTTTTTCGTTTTTAATATTTTTTTTACCGTAAGAGTTGGTCCTATAAAAAATAGTATATAACGTCTAGTATATAACGCCCGTCAAAAATGACGGAATGTTGATCTGCGTTCCATTTTCATAAGACTTCATACAAACAAACTTCATGAAGATTTTGTTACTGAAAGGTTTGTACTGTAGAAAAGTACATTTTAAGAATGGCAAATGATTTCTACAAATACAAATGATGAGGATTTTTTTTCTTTTACTCAATATTCAATTTCTGAAAAGGTTCAACGATTGGACAAAATATTTAAAAATAATCCATGTGCGAAAGTTTTTGAGAAAAAATAAATATTAATGAGTTTCTAAAGAGCTTGACTCACAGCTCATTGTTTGGTTACATAAGAAAAATTAAATGCAAATTCTGAAATGGTTTAACGATTGTACAAAACATTAAAATTTTGTTCGTTTTAAATTGTCAAAGTTAATAGTATAATAGAGTTGAATTTTAATATTTCTTTAAGAACAAAGAATTCCAGTCACGAAGAAACAAATGCATAGCAGAAAAACATAAAAAGAGACAAAAAATTGCATTTTTATGGATATTAGCTTCTTAATTCACAGTAGGAAAATACCCCATTTAAAATGACAGAAAAAACGAAGTTTTCCAGTAGTGAAGAAATAGTTAAAATAAATACAACGATGAAAGTAGATAATATAACTTTTAAAAGTATTCATCAAATTAAAACCTGATTTTGTCTTATTTTAAAAATATGCCTGAAAAAACCAAAACCTTCGTTTATATTTATCGCCAATAGATGGCGCCAGAACTGCGCCGAAATGTAAAATACTGAAGGATCATCGCAAAGCCTCTCTATGAAAGCTATCTATCATCGCTATTTTTGAAAAAAGTGCTGACAGAAAAAAATTAAAGAAATCCTTTAAATTATTTAAAGATTTTAATATGCTTTTACAATATTTTAAGAGCATAATCGGATATTTTAATGAAACGTCCAAAGAGTCATTCCTTTTTTTTTCTAGATATTGGATTTGTGTATTTGAATGGCAACACTATTCGTTTGTTTACATCAGGTAATTGGATGTTTAATCTGTTATTTTTAATTGAAAACTTAAAACATTATAACTGGATATGATATACAGGGTGATTTTTTTTAAGTTGTGAAAGTAAAACACTATAACAAAAGAACCACTGATCCAAATGACCTAAAATTTCACCATGGGAATTTTTTTAGCATGGTTAAAAAAAACTTAAAATTGCACCGACAGATGGCGCTGTAAGGTAGCATAAACAAAGAATATCGTCTGTGGGAGGAAAACAATGGACGGTACTTTGAGAATCTTCCGTAGACCCTCTGTCGTCATTGGACCTTTTCTTAAATTCTTAAGTGTTCTAAATCTCCTAAGAGCAGTTGCTGCGCTGTCATTATTCTGATAATACAGTTTCACTAACAACGCACGGTCTGTCAATGCAGCAGTCATTGCGAGGATTTCCGTAGAATAATGAACACGAGATGCACCTATTTCACGTTTTTACGCCAATGAACCCGACTTTACTGCATGTACAGCGCCATCTGTCGGTGTGATTTTAAGTTTTTTTTAACAACACCGAAAAAATTTCCATTGCTTTGGGACCATACTGGTGAAATTTTATGTCATTTGGATCAGTGGTTCTTTTGTTATAGGGTTTTACTTTCACAACTTTAAAAAAAAATCACCCTTTTTTACGTTGTTAGTGAAACTGTATTATCAGAATAATGACAGCGCAGCAACTGCTCTTAGGAGATTTAGGACACTTAAGAATTTAAAAAAAGGTGCAATGACGACAGAGGGTCTAGGGAAGATGGTTTCTCAAAGTACCGTCCATTGTTTTCCTCCCACAGACGATATTCTTTGTTTCTGCTACCTTACAGCGCCATCTGTCGGTGCGATTTTAAGTTTTTTTAACCATACTAAAAAAATGCCCATTGCTTTGGGAGCATACTGGTTAAATTTTAGGTCATTTGGATCAGTGGTTCTTTTGTTATAGTGTTTTACTTTCACAACTTTAAAAAAAATCACCCTGTACATGTTTTATACGAAAATATGCTGAACAGACATTATTTCAAGTAGAAGATATTATCATTTAGTGGTCATGTGTTAGCATATATTTTTCAGTAAGACTAACATGGCGTTTAACTACGGTGAACTCGTAGACCAGTGTGGTTCAGCCCGGTTCCGTTACAGACACTTTCTCGCCTTTGGATTTTATTATAAGTAAGATAACAGAAGAGATATACATCCAAAGAGAAATGTGGTACAGGTGTACCCCGAGTAAAATTTCATGGTTAAATTTATATTTAAAGTATTTTATTAAAATAGCCTTGATATTAGTATCAAATGCTGCCATAAAGAATGTTTATTAAAGTAAACAACACTAATTTTAAATTTCTATGTTAATAAAATATGTTGTTCTGTGATATAACATTGTTGTTAATGAATGTCCATTATTTTAGATCTGTAATTCGTTAAAAGCCTAAACTATCACAACCTTCTTTGGTCATGTAATATTGAATTGGCACTAAATACTATCGTGACTTCTTGACTAAAAGACATCTGAATGATCTGAGGGTTCTTGTTAACTATTGCTAACTTTGCTTCGCTTCTCATTATTGTGGAATTAACCTTTGCTTATCTCTCGTATATTTAAATGTCTAATCCTAATATGGTACTCTATATTTAATTATGTCAATAGAATATTTTAAAAGATCTCTGTTGAGATAGAAACGGAAAGGAAAAAATAAATAAATTATAAAAATATTAAAATTTCAGGTTTTGAATGTTAAAAAAGATTATTAAACCACACTCACAACATTTCTCTCCACCGCCAAATATACAAAAAATGCCACCAAATTATTTATCATTATTTTTTATTATTAATTTCAGTTATTAGCATCTGCTATTTAATGACATTCTCTAAATGATACAACAGCTTACAACATTATTCAATCTGCTTGATTCTTATTTTGCATTCACCTGCAATTGGAAAAAAAAAAAGAAAAAATCCACAATGTGATGTTTATTCGTATTTTATATTTTATTTATTTTACATACCACAGTCTTTTTTCTGTTGTTTTGTATGCTGTTTAAACTGACGAAAGAGTTGAATAATGAGCCTGTTGCCTCTATAATTTATTCATCAATTTCCGACCGGCTTTTGTTTAGGACGCTAAAGCAATCCCTGAAAATTTGCGCACAACTATCTAACGCGTGCTTTCACAGGTGTTAACGGTTCAACGTGTCCCGGTAGTACCTAATAAGATTCATTAATTTTCATTTTCTGTAAAGCTCCACCCTCGTAATGTAGAATAAAATACTCAGCGCAGGATTTCGTACAAAGAGCAGTTCTTTTCTGAGTGAGATGATGACATGAGTAAAAAAAAAAAAAATCCAGCAAAAGAATAATTCTTTTTTAGTTTTTAATACCGTCTGAATTAAGTAATTACATTGTTGTTCATTACTGATGTATATCATTATGGTATATTATTGGATATAATAGAACTATGCGGCTGCCTATTAAAGATTAGTAGGGTTATTAAAGATTTTTGGTTGTTTAAAAAAAGAAAGCATAGCTTAAAAAAGAAGATTTTCGTTGACAAAATTATGATTCACAAAATAGTAACAAACTGATATGATAAAAGGCTATGTATAATTTGGAAGAACACCATTTCAAAAAGATTTGAGCATCTTAAATTGATCCTTTGCTGAGATAAAAATTTTGTATAGCAGCATGGTAATAAATAATATTCTTTAATAGTACAAGAAAATACTTAAGTGCTAAATTATTTTGAAAAAGAAAAATTAAAAAGAAATGTACTAAAGATAACTTTTAATCGGAATGGGAAAAGTATAGTATGTAAAGTACATAAACAAATTTAGTAAATGAAAAAAAAAAATTCTTCAAGGTCGAGAATTTTTTTTCCTTTCAATTTCTTTTCAACGTTTAATTTTCAATTTAAGTGAAACTAGAAGTTATATATATATATAATGCAAGCACACAATCACAATAAAACGCACAGATTACGATTTTCTTAGCATATTAATGATTTTGAAATCAATAAATCTGAGTGAAAAAAAAATGAGTTATTTGCCTTATATATTTTTACTACATTAAATTAATTTCAAGTGTACAAATTTTAAAACTTCTTTATTATTATTACTTAAATCATGTTGTTTTCATAATAATATTCAAAGCTAAAACTTAAAAAAGTTAATAAGTGTGTCAAATTATTAATTTTTTAATAAAATTGAAATAGGTCGTAACAAATTTTCCACCGTAATTTGAAACTAATTTTCCAACGGATTTAAACCGATCACTAATTTCTAATTTGCCTTTGTCATTTTAAAGTCTGTCTAAGTTGCTTTAACACTAGTTGTGTAAAAATAAAAATAAAAATTTGGCGTTCTTAAAAATAAAGGAAAGAAAATAAATTAAGCCAATTTTTTCATGTCGGAAACTCTAAATTTTAAAAATCAGGGAAAAACAGAGAATGAGTGGCTGCGAGAATAAAATAACAAAGTTCACGACGTACGTGGTAGAGAATGGATTCACGAGCTTTACTCATTGATCCTCTTCTTTTTCAGTGACATATATTTATTTATTTAACAAGAGAAGTTTTACTTTTTTAACGGGATGAGACCAAGGGATTTATATACACTGCAAAAATCTAAAGACAAGGATAAGAGTTTCAACATGGAAACCACGCGAGATTCCACCCTTCTCTTGCAGTTAAAAAATCTATCCATCTAAGATTTGGTGCCAAGCTCCCAATGGGATTGAACAATTGTATTGTTGATCGTGATCGATAGGTTTTAGGACCTTCCGTATGATCTTCTTTACCGTTGAAGTGTATATACTTCTCCCTTTTCACATATCCGATTTGCCCGGCATATATGGCAAGGTGAAAACGTAAGAGGGATGAGAATCAAAATAGAATGTCTGAGTGTCATTTTATTTTTTATTTCATTTTTCTTGGAGCGTGAATAAAAATATTAAAAAAGCCAATAATAAAAGAATTTGATAAAAAAGAAGATCTTGCTTTGAATGATCTCGGTGAAAGGTGAAAGAGAGCCTGAAATCTTTATTGGTGCATCACAAGAGAAAAAGTTTGGTGGGTTGTTTGTACAAAGTACACTGCTGGAAGGTGGTAGAAATCAATAAAGAAGAGGAGATAAATTTGAAAAAGGTAAATCTCCTCTCTTCCTTGTAAGTAAATTTTGAAGGTTCATCCCCATTTATCCTCCAATTGCTTTCAAATTCATTTTTTATCCAATAGATATAATTTGAATAATCCAAATTTATCTGACACAGATACGGTAGTATTCTGAGATAGATGCAACAACTGCAATCATTTGGGACAGATACAATAACAAATATCACCAGCTTCAAATTGGATAAAAAAAAAAGGTCTATCGTTTCAGTAGAGTGTGCGCCAGATATTAGTCAATTATAATTTGTAATCCTGATCATAGAAATCCAAAGTTATCACTTTAAGTAGAATAACTAGAAGTTTTTAACGTTTTCCCATATACACTGAAAATGAGATTTTTTGTTTTCTTCTCTGAAAGCTTTTGCTGAAAACTTCCCATTTACTGTATAAGGCTAGAAAAACTGGACACTTTCGATTTTAGACGTTTTGTCAAACGTCTAGAGAAATACTCGATGAATTCTTCTGAAACTTAGGGAATATAAAAAAAGATGTTTGACCTCATATTTTCAGTGAAGATTTGATTACGCGGGCAATTGGAGGACCAACAAGAAATTGAAGAAAAAATAATATTTGGTATCACCCAGTAAAATAAAATGCACGAAATGATCTGTCGCTGCAGCACATGATTATGTAGATATTGTGCAACATTTGTGTAAGAATTGAACGTATATTCATGGAGATGTAAAGGTTTCTTTAAAAAATATAAGACATTTTTGCAAGTTTTTTGTTATAGCATGCAGGATCTTCAGCTAAATTTAACGCCATTTTCCGAAAATTTCACAAAGTACAGTAGAAACAACATAAAATGATTAGATAGGGCTTTCAAAATAAAGCTTGTCAATATTATTTTCAGAACACATGCAAGTAGCTCTAAACGCGTAAATGGTATTACTTTTCTTTGGGGCGAGACGAGACTTAGCAAGTAAAAGTTGTACAAAACCTTTATCTGTCTTCACAACGCAGGAAAACTGCAGCTTCATAAACTCTCTGACTTGCATCACAAAATTTATGAAAAGAGCAATTTTCTGCGCAATCACAACCTACGCTTTTATCAACCTTCAAATTAGTTAAATATTTAAGCTCACTATATCATTTTCGAAAGTCATTTCAGATTTTCCATGAGAGAGGATCATTTCAATCTAATTTCGTTTACCAGGTCTCATGAATCATTAGCTAGGCTGATAGCAATGCTGGCACTAAAAAGCCAATTGAATCGAAGATCCCTGTGTTACAGTTAACATCTGTCTTTTAGGCGGAGTTCTATTTCTGACCCAAATTTATGGACGATATTCAAATTATCTTTTCTATCCCACTGCAAGCATAAAACCAGAACTGAATTATTTACATTTTGGTTGAGTAATTCTTTCTTATTGAAGAAACACTTACCTTCTTGAATTTTTCCGAATTCCCACATTGTTAAATCTATTTTGTCTTCATCCATAATTCCTGTAGATGCTGAAATAAAAATTTCTAGTTCAGGCACACTGTCAACAGAAGTCACGTAGATGTTTACATAAAATTATTTCATAGATGTTTCTAAGACTGGTTTTTTTCTTAACTAAACGATGCCTTATAACTGCTCTGAGCAAAAATAGACTACAAGTAGACCAAAAAACTACTCTATTGTGTAGATAAACTTGAAACTTTTTAGGATTCGGCTACTACAAATACCGAAAAAAATGGTCTGATTCTTTGACTTCAATTTGAAGAAATGCTCCACTTATATCCGCTACCACAGGTATCGTTATCACTCGAAATCTCAATAATAGTACGGAAATTTGCTCTGCTAGATTTAAACCTTTAAAGGGACAATCGTTTAAAGAGTGTATTCTTCTAACTTTGCACGAGGCATCGAAAACTGGTCTAATACTAGTAGTAAGATTGTCTGGTTTAATGACGGAATGATGAGGTAAAAAATGTCCTGGAATCTTCAGTGCTTTATCTGGAACTTTAATAATGACACTTTCCTCTTCCCATTCTCAGAAAACCTTCAGATATCGTTATTGACTTTAATCCCTTTGTCGAAATTTTTCAATCTTCTTTCAGCTATATGTCTGTTTGAGGGAATCTCTTGTTTGCCATTTATCCAGCGAAGACCTATGCTATAACGACCTTCTTCATTTCTGGCAACTTTTTATAAAATTTTCATGAGTGAATTCTACTTCTTCAGTTTTGGGCAAAGTTTGACTGGTATCTGTAATGCCAATTATTTCCAATTTCCACAATTCTGGAATCTTCATCTCTTTTAATACTATATGTTCGTAATAAGCAGAGTTCCATGGGTCAAACAGGACTGTGATGGACGTTATAAGCGACAGCCGTCAGCTGTGCACCCAAGTTTCGTCAATATTGCTGTCAGATCGCTCTTTAACTGCACACACGAGTGAAACATGTTTCACTCGACCTGATGAGATTTTGGCCATAGTTGTCGCTTTCTATCAAAATTTCTATTTCTGGACTTCCTGTACCTATATCTGTGGCTAGGACTGAGCGATATCAGAAATTTAATATCGCAATATATCAACAAATTAACATTGATATTGCTGATATATCGCGGTACTAATTTAAAGGGAAGAGGAGGAGAGTAAGAGCATTTGCTGTTTTTACTTTCTTCTATCTATATAATAGAAGAAAGTATTGTAATCGAAATTTTTTTCGAGTCAGAGATTCCGGAAAACATGTTTTTACAAAATGTCTGTCTGTCCGTGTGTCTGTCCTCTTTGTATCATCGAAAAGTATATGAAGTTATGCTTCAAATTGAAACAAATTTTATTTATAGGTTTTTGGTTATGACCAGCAGGTCCCACTTGAATTTGGGGATATATCAATGAAAGGGGGCGCTGCGATAGCGATTTTTGATCCATTTTCACTATTGTATCATCGAAAAGTGTAAGAAGTTATACAGATAATTGAACCAAATTTTTTGTATATGTTTTTGACTATGGCCTGCAGGTTCCAGTTGAATTTGGGGATATTGTGCCTGAAGGGGGCGCTGTGATAACCATTTAACGATTTCGAATTCAAAAAGATGTACAAAAAATTAGAAATCCCAAATTTTTTTTTGCGTTTAATGTTTGGTCTTGATCCAAGGATTACAAGGCATTTTTTGTTTTGCCTCTATCTTAAAAAAAGGGCTGAGATATAACAGTTTGAAATTTTAGGGTGGCTGACATTTTGAAACAATACAGCAGGTTTCCTCCATAAACTGGTTTAATTTATGAGTTTTAGAAAACATGGTTTCATCAATTTTTTTTTCATTGTTGTAGCCATCATTGCAATTCTTACATGCTTAACACTATATATTTATATTCACCAACGTCAAATTCTCGCCAGGCTTGGCGGAAATTGGCGAAATATCGCCAAACGTAGGGACAAAAATCATTGTCATATATGAAACCAAATTGGCTAAGTCTGTCAAATTTGGGGAAAATCTCATTCAAATTCAATATTTACTAGAACTGGGAATGACTCTTCAGTAATCGGGTACCACGCATTTTAGCTTCGTGTTTTTCAGTAAAATCAGCTTAAATCTTAAAACCAAGCAATAGGGGGGGGGGGGGCTATCTTTTCCTGCCGGTACAGGCCAGAAGAACTTTTAGTAGTTTTGTATACTACATCGGCTGATCGCATCCAGGTAACCCGACGATTCGCAAGTAGCTGACGTACAACAGAATGACGAAAAATATTGATTTTTTTGCGGTGTAATAGCAAATTTTGAAGTATTAACTTGTATGAGATAGAAGAAAGTTTTGGGATTGGCATATCCGACTAGTTTTAAGATAATGATATAGTATCAACAATTTAAACATAGACCATAGATGAATGCAATGAATTAAATTTTTTATATATATTTGCTCATAGAACATAATTTTTATTTTTCATGTTTTCTAAAACAAAATATTTAAAAGACAATAAACTGATTGTTTAATAACTATTTGCATTTACACGATTACTTTCATTAAGCTTTTGTTTAAATATAGTGTTTCCCCTATTCTTCGCATTTTATGCTATTAATCTTTTTTTGTTTTAGTCTCATTTTCACCACTATGATATGATTAAATATATGATTAAAAAACACATTTAATAAAATGAAATTCAAAATTTTCCACATAAAAATATATAAAATTTTCGTTTCATATGGAATTTAATTACTGGTTAATATTGGTTAAAAATATCAAAATTTGTTTTACTTGGTTCAAATAGAGTTTGGAGGGACTGAGCCTGATTTCGTTTATTCTGTACTTAAAATGAGACCGGGCCAAACCACCGGTACATCACGATCCTTTCATCACTGTAAAAAAAAAAAATAATTCTGAAAATAACGGAAATTGTACTGGCAATCGAGACGCCAGTGCTATTTCCGTATTTTAACGGAAAAAAATCCGTAAATTCCAAGAAATTCTCCGTGATTTCTCAAATATCCGTTTTATAACAGATATCTTTCGTATTTTTTAGAAATTTTTATGTCGTTAAAAATAATTTTATAGGAACAAAAAAAAGGTTATCTCTCAAGGAACATTTTTATAAGGGACACATATACTTTTTTTTTCGTTCATTTCTGAGCGAGTTTTCAGTAAACAACCACCACTTGCCACGAAGAGTATCGAACCCAGGACCTTCCGTTTACTAAACCAGCGGGCTAGACAACTACGCTACGATTGGACACGACCGTACTCAAATGTTGCTACTTACCGTAAAATCCCGATTGTCAGCCCCCCTTTTTCAAAATCAAAAAAGGTTAAATTTGGGAGGGGGTGCTTATAATCGGGATTTTTTCTAAAAATCATTTAAAAACCTGTTTTTATCATTAATTTAGAAGTAAAAAAGGGACAAGAATCTTCCGTATTTCGGCTGATTAAAAAAAAAAATAAATAAAAATGAATTCCCAACCCTAAAATTCTGCCCCCCCCCCACACACACACACCAAAAAAAAAATTAAAGATCATTTTTTAAATATTTTTCTTTATTTCTTATTTTATTGCAACAATAAATACTATCTATCTAAAATCAATCTAAATCTGCTCTCAAAATTACTGTTTCCTCCCTTTGCCCCCTCCCCTCTGGTACCAAAATGCATAGTTTAACTTTTATACTTTTTATTTTTAAACTTCTTTTCAGACTTATTAAATACTCTATATTAAAATAAATAAATCCAACCTACCACCTAAATTAACCCCACCTCCTAAAATCTCTGCTTCTCTCCCCCCTGCCCCCCAACCTTATCTCATGAAGATCCTCCCTCTCCAAATGCATTGCGTAAAATTTAAAATCTGTAAAATTAAAAAAAAAAGAGCGAGAGACTTCCATATATTTCAGCAGATTAAAAAAAAAAATTCAACCCTAAAATCCTGCCCCCCCCCCCCACCTCCACCCTAAAAAAAGAAAAATTAAAAAAAAATATTTTTTTATTATTTTTCTTTGTTTTTTATTTTATTGTAACAACAACTAATCAATCATATAAATCTGCTCTCAAAATTACTGTTTCCCCCTTTGCCCCCCCCTCTGGTACCAAAAATGCATAGTTTAACCTTTATAACATTTTAATTTTAAACTTCTTTTCAGACTTATTAAATACTCTATATTAAAAATAAATAACTCCAACGTACCACCTAAATTAACCCATCCTCCTAAAATCCCTGCTTCATGAAGATCCTCCTGAAATGCATCTCGTAAAATTTAAAAAAAGGGGTGAGAATCTTCCGTATATCTGTAGATTAAAAAAAAAATAATAATAAATAAAAATAAATTCCCAACCCTAAAATCCTGCCCCCCCCCCCCCAAAAAAAAAAAAAAAAAAAAAAAAAATTCAAAATCATTTTTTAAATATTTTTTTTAATTTCTTATTTTATTGTATAACAATAAATAATCAATAATCTAAATCTGCTCTCAAAATTACTGTTTCCCCCTTTAGCCCCTCTCTGGTACCAAAAATGCATAGTTTTCTTCTTAATTTTTTTCTGCTCTATTTGTGATTTTTCCCCAGCAATATTTAAATAACGATCTACATTATACCCTCCTCCCTTCCAAAAAGTCTTCTTTATTTCCTATGTCCCCCCCCCCCCCCAAGTACATACTTTAAAGTCTTTAAAAGTTTTTTTTTTTATCTATTTAGAACTTTCTTGCAACTATAATTAAATAATTATCTAAATTGCTTCTCCCCCCCACACCTCTAAAAATTTGCTTCTCCCTCCCCCTCCCCCTCAGCACACAAACTTAAAAATCTTAAAACTATTTAAAGATTTCATTTAAATTTTTTAAAGATTTTTTAATTATTTAAAATTTTTTAAAGATTTTATGTGGTATTGTCATTTTGTAGCAACAATAAATAAATGATCATCTAACTCTCTCTTTAAAGTTCCATTCTCCATCCCCAGAAAAGGGATGAATTTCTAGACATGGAGGGGGGGAAGGGCAAAGAGAAGATTTTAGACTTGTAGTTTGCTGTTCTCACAGCTGATATTTTGTTAATGGATGGGGAGTTATTTTAGAGAACATATTTATTTCAAAACATACACATGATTCAGGGAAGAACAGCCAAACTGCAAACTAGTCGTTGGGGGCCACCGTAATACTTACCCATCATTGATATGCATAATGTAAATTATTAAAATAAAAATGTGTAAACTACTTATAAAATGCATTGCAATTCAAATAAAATCGTGGCTTGATGACGTCACAAACTTTAAAGGCTCGATTACTGAATTGCTTGAAAGAGGTTTTTCCTTATAACTCCAAAAATAATAATCCTATTAACTAGCGGTTTATTGCATCTGATTAAGCGTCAAATTTCCAATTAAAATATATATTTGAAGTGAAATTTGGATGAAATACAGGGTCATGAAAAATCGAAGAGTGTGGAAAATAGGATTCCAAATATCTCGGCAACTAATTATCCGATCGACTTCATGCTTTATTCAAAATTTATGTTTTTTTATTGTCTTTTATATTCATTTCTTAAAATAAACAATTTCGAAAATTTTTATATACCTTTCATCAGAACGAATATTTCGAGAGTCCGAAAAAAATTGTTCCGGTTAATCGAGGTTATTGAAATGAAATAGGCTTCTTCCCATTATTACATACTAAGTACATCCAAAATTACAAGTCTCTATCTCAATTTTTTCGGGAGATAGAGCGTTTACAGACACACACACACACACACAGACACACAGACACACAGACGGACGGCAAAATTTTTTTTTCTAAAAATATGTTTTTCGGAATCTCCAGTGTCTGAAACGTGTAAATCCGTCAAAAAAAATTTTTCGATTTTCAAAACGATTACAAGACTTACCCTATACTACGTATGATGGGTAAGTAAAACGATTAACATTTTTGCTTTCCTGTCACATATTTAGAAATCCACTCCTCTTCTTCGGGAGAATAGGACAGAGAAAAAATTGTAAACGGAATGATGATTTTAGATGAGTGCTACTTATATGAGATGATTTAAATGAGATGAGTTTCCTTACTACAAAATAAGAAATAGATCAACATTAAAAAAAAAATAATAATATTATTAAAGATTTTAAACTATTTGCTGGGTGAGAAGACAGAGGAGGGAGTGAAATTTTTGGGAGAAAGGGGGATAATTTAGATGATTGATTATTCATTAATATTGTTACTAAAGAGAAATAAATACAGCAGTTTTTTTTAATAGAGTTTTAAAGATTTTTAAATTTGTGTGTGTGGGGGGGGAGGGGGGCAGACACTTTTGGAGTAGACAGAAAACGTAGGTGACAAATTAGAAGGCAACAAGTAGGACATAAAATTTCTTCACATAAGAGTTTTATAAATTTCAAACTTTGTACTCTTTGGATGAGAGGGAAATATGAATTTCGATAGAAGGAGTTTGTAATTTAGATGATTCGTTATTTATTTATTGTTAATAGAGAGCAACAAAGAGGATAGAGGATTTTTTTATAACTAGTTTAATTTTTTTTATATAGGTGTTAGCTAAGTGAAAGAAGCAGACATTTTGGTGCTAAAGCGATAATTGAAATGGTTGATTAGTTATTTATTCTTACAAGACAACAATTTTTTTAATAAAGATTTTAAACTTTGTATCCTGAGAGGAGAGGGGGGGGGGGAGGAAGGAGAAGTGTAAGTTTCAGAGAGAGAGAGGAGTAGAGTGGAGGGTAATTTATATGAATCATTATTTACTTATTTTTACTACAGAGCAACATGCAAGACAGAATATATTTTGTAAATAGAGTTTTAAAGATTTTTTTGCTGGGGGGAGGCAAAAGAGCAGAAGCAGACATCTTGGTGGTAGAGAGAAAATTTAAATGGCTGATTATTTATTTATTGTTAGTAGAGAGCAACAAATAGAGCATAATTTTTTTATAAAGAGTTTTAAATATTTTAAACTTTATATACTGAGGGAGAAGAGGCATAAATTTTGGATGGAAAGGGAGATTGTAGTGTATAGGATTGATTTTTTTTACTAATTGTTACAAGTGAACAGAAAGAAGTACAGAAGAATTTAAGATTCTCAAGTTTTCAAACTTTTTATGTTAGAGAGGGCATAGAGGGGAAACAGACATTTCATGTGAGAGGAATGATTTCATTAACATCATATAAAAACATAAGTGGAAATCTGTCAAAAATATCAAAAGAATGAAAATTGCCTCCCTTGGATTTTTAAAATAAATTTTTTGTGCATAAAAATTTTTTTGTATGTGAGAGGGGGGGGGGGGAGGGTTATATTTGGGAATGGAAAAGAAAATCAAAATTGCTTAAAAGTGGGAAGGGGGAGAGAGATTTGAGATTTTACGGATATAGATATATATATTTTTTTTTTGTTGGGGGGGGGGGCTTATATTCGGGAATGGAAAAGAAAACCAAAATTGCTTAAAAGTGGGAGGGGGGCTTACATTCGAGGGGGGGGCTTACTTTCGGGATTTTACGGTATTTTAGATGCTTTTAATGATGCAAAAACTTGAAAGTTCCATAGATGGATATTTTCAGAGTTCTATTGTTTTTAATATTTTTTTTTAAATTGTTCTATATTCTGCTTTATTATTTGATGCTTTATAACATATAAATTTAAATTTAGTACGTTAACTCAGACATATTTATTAGATGTTATTAAAGTAAATTTTCTTTATATCTTAGTATAAAAACTTATGTGAATAAACAATTTTATAATAAATTAAATTATTACATTTAAGCTTTGCTGCGAGCTTTTGTGTATGGTTCTGTTAAAATGAATAATTTTTAAAATATCAAAACGAAAAAATAGATTTTTAGAGAAAATTTTGAAATTAATAACTTTAGCATAGGTAAGTTTAAATTTGGACTTAATAATTTAGTTTAATTTATAAAAATTATAAACTAACGAAATAAATTATAAACTTTTATAAAAATGAAGTTTATAATTTTATAAATTAAACAAAAAATTATTATTTTATATAAATTTAAAGAGAAAATTGGGAACTTTGTAAAATTATAATTTATAAAATAATAAATTTTAGTTTAATTCACAAATTTATAAGACAAATCAGTTTAGTTTAATACCCACATACCGATAATTTGAAAAGATATTATTTTATGAAACCTTAAAAATATTAAAATAAAAAAAATAGATTTTTAGAGAAAATTTTGTGACCTGGGGATAAGTTAGTTTAAATTTGGACTTATTAATTTAGTTTAATTTATAAAATTATAAACTAACGAAATAAATTATAAACTTTATAAAATCATAAACTTCATTTTTATGAAAGTAAAGAAAAAATAACTAATTACTTTTATAAATTTAAAGAAAAAAATATAAACTTTGTAAAAAATTAAATTTTTTAATTTGGAAAAACTATCCGAAATAGATCTTTTATCTAGCGATTCTTCGGATATTTAAGCTTTTAAAGCATTTAAAGTTTTAATGATGAATGGAACGGTGAACGTTTTTTCTTTAATTTATTCATATCATTGAATGAAAGTAAATTGTACTATATAAAAATAACAATATTTAATTTTTTTTTTATTCAATAATATTTAACATAAACCTTACTTCTTTCTAGTTCAACATGTTTATTTAATTATCGTGTTGTGGACACCAGTTGTGGTTGTATTGACTATACAACGTTAGAATATTTTAACCTTATATATTTTATCTTTCTGATTTATTAACCATTTCATCAATTTAAATTATCACATTTTAAAAATAAAGAATGAGTAAGAGAAATCATACCTGCTGTATTTTTAAAATAGGTGGTGCATGTATTCAAATCTTACTATTTCCGTAATCATAACTATGCCTTAGAGACTAATCAAAGTCTTCTTTTCGGATCACATCCTCTTGAGATAAAGAATTGGCAGGATACAAATGGATGTTGACAAGAAATTATATAGCGTGTCCACATATAACCTGACCGACCTTTATTTTCGCAACCGTTGGTCCTAGATGCATACTTCCAATTACAAAAATGGTTTAAATAAGGTAAAGAATTACTTTTAACGTGATTTGGGTCAATAAAAACATTTATTAAAAAATTACGAAAGTTAAATTTTTATACGGTCCCCCGGTCCTATAAGTGATATTTAGTAAAAATTTACTGTGACACTAACAAGTACGACAAAAAAAGTCCCATTCATCTAACATTAAAATTGACCGAATAATAGCTGTTTAAAGTTGGAGTATATGTTTTGCTGCGAAATAGGGGTCGGGTCATTCACAAATGTAGTGGAAATATAAATAATCGTCAGATATATCAAAAAAATAGTTTGAGAGAAAAATTAACATTGCAATCTAATATAATTGTGAAATCTATAATCATTTTGACATATTAATTCAAAATATACAATTTGTACTGTACATATAAGAGGATAAAAATAACAGAATTTTTGTTAAATAAAAGGATGAAAAACAGCAGCCTCAATTCTTTACAAAATGATATAGATTTTAAAATGCTGTTAGATTACACTATCTTTCAAATTTTGGGTTGTGCCATGTTTTTTATCTTTTGAAAATTGATTCTTATGGATTTTTTAGTGCTGAATCCGAAAATGACCTTCATTTTAAACCATCACGTTAGGATTTTTCTCAAATCGCAAATTTCAAAGTTAAAATTGATCCCCCCTCCCCTCCCAACCTCATCGGACCCCTGAGCTGTTTAGCTGCAAGAAATCCAGTATAAGCCAAAAATTTGAATAAACTATTGAATTAAATAAAATTAAACTGAATAAAAAAGTCTTACATCTATTTTATATCAGATTTTTCGCTGTTTTTTAACCTTGAAATTTACGATTTGCGAAAAATCTTGGATATGATGGTTAAAAGTGAAGGTATTTTTTTTTTTATTCAGCATTAAAAAATACATAAAACGTAATTTTAAAATTTAAAAAACACAACCATCGCAGGTTTATGTTATCTGAAACTCTTTCTTAAACTTGTTGACGATAATCTATCCGATTTTTTTTTTTTTGTGTTATCCTCTAATATAAGTATGTATAAGATAGTAAGCGTCGAAAATTATAATATTACATTGCCATCGGATTTAAGTCAGTATGTAAAATTTAACTTCGATCGGACATTTGAAAGTGAGTTAAACTTCGAGTACAAATTTTAAACTGGAAAGATGATCGTTGCAAGTTAAATAAAACCTTATGAAAATAACATAATTTTTGTTAAAAGAAATCATAGCCTCAAATCCTTTCAAAATAAAACATATGTTAAAATACAATTATTTTAATTAATCTGAAACTTAACTAATAAAAATTAACTCAATCGTAATAGTTGTACGATTTATTTCAAAGCGCAGATACCTTGAAATAAGTTTAAGTACTTTATATACGACCCCAAGCATGGCCAAAATCATCTCTTTTTAGATGCAAAAAAGTGGTATAAGTCATGCATTTCAAAGTTTCAGAACTCTGTCAATTTTAATGTTAGATGAATGGGACTTTCTTTGTCGTACTTGTTAGTGTCACAGTAAATTTTTACTAAATATCACTTATAGGACCGGGGGACAGTATAAAAATTTAACTTTCGTATTTTTTAAATAAATGTTTTTCTTGACCCAAATCATGTTAAAAGTAATTCTTTACCTTATTTAAACCATTTTTGTAATTGGAATTATGCATCTAGGACCAACGGTTGCAAAAATAAAGGTAGGTCAGGTTATACGTGGACACTCTGTATACACATTTACGCATATTGATTTGATTTGCTTGCCTAAGAAGGACTGCTCAAACGAGAAAACCAAGTCTGTAGAGCATAGTATCCCTCCCAGACCCTTTATTATAGTCTTAAAAAATATATTGTTCAGTCACAGCTGAAACCACCGAAAACGTTACAATGGGCGGCAAAACATAAACATAAGAATGAAAGAAAATCTGCGTATGGCCATCCCTGCCAGAATAGCTAGCAAGTGACAGTGACTTATTAAGGTTTTTACAGCAGTGGTACCCCAATGCCGGAAAACACATTTTCCCACGCAACACTGGGCAGCGAGGGGCACCAGTAGGTGGTGGAAGCTTTTGGGCCGGAAAAACTCCCTTGCGACAAACGAGCGTTTCTCTGTCAGAGGTGTACGCACGACAAAGAGCAGAGATTAGCGGAATTGTGAACCAACAGACGGACTCCTTAAGTTAAATCTGAGAGGCAGGTTTTTTTAGGTCGTTATATATGCTCTTTAGTTTCTTATTAAGAAATCGGCGAGTGAGGACATTTGCGAGCCAATTTTTTGGAGGTTTTAGAGTGCACCTGAGATGCAATTGGCTTGTCAATGTGCAGTGAAAATACGGGTGTGACACTGTACCTTGTTCACCGCACTCGCACCGGTCTGAAGATGCATATTTGAATCTGTGTAGGTACTGGCGGAAGCGGAAGAATCCATGACCAGTAAGAAAAGCTGTAGTGTGAGGGGTGAGGTGAAATAGCGTGTAGGAGACTTTCGGGTTTAGCGTATGAATATCTCGGCCCTTTGTTGAGGTGGTCCAATGTACTTGCCGATCGTTTAGAATATTTGCTTTTAATGGTCGTTTGATGTAGTTACGTGGGACTAGAAGGTGGTAATCAATGTTGAATTTTTTGTGGCTTCTTTTGCTAGAGTGTCCGCCAACTCGTTGCCAAATATGCTCTTGTGAACGGACACATGACCAATTCGAGCTCGACTTACGAGATTTAATAGACTTTTCTTGATAACAAGTACTAGTGTGTGTTTGGTTCTGTGGGAATTATTTGTCTTCAGATTAGACAGTCTGTCGCTACATATCTAGTGCAGGGTTGTGCCTGTTTGTGCGTGGATCCATTCGAGTGCTTGGAGGATGGCATATAGCTCGGCTTGGTATACCGTATTTTCGTCGTCTAGTCTGCAGGGCCACTGATGGATGATCGTGGCACCTTCCGTGGCACAGTAAGCTGATGCCACATCAGGTGCTGTTCGAGATCCATCAGTAAAATTTGTTGGCAGTGTAGATGGTGTGTAAATGTTACGATCTGTATTTACTTGGAGTGTGATGTTTCTTCTCCTGGATGTAAATGCCAACCATGGACTGTCCGTTTGATGCTTTTGGATGGTAAAAGCTGTTCTATTGTTTGGGTGTGTAAAAGGTGTAGGATTCTTCTCTTGTTTTACTCATATTCTAATGTTACACTGTAAAAAAAAAAAAAAAAAAAAAAAAAAATCCCAAGTAAAATTACGGACAAAGGCCGGCAGCAGTAATTCCAGACAATGTCCGTAAAAAAATATTTGGCCCATAAATGACAAATCCCCCCGTAATTTTACATTGTAGTAAGTGTATGAACATCCGTAAAATAAGTAGCATTGCCTGTAAAATAACACATTTGCAGCACTGTGGATAAAGGGAAAATGCCCGTAAAATTGCACAACTTACGCATTAAAATCCCGTGTAAAAGAATGGACACTGTCAGTAAAATGACAACTGATGCACTAAATCCTTTGTAAAATAATGGACACTGTCCGTAAAATTTAAAAAAAAAATGATTCAGTGAAATTAGTACACATTATCATAAAATTAAGAAGCTATACTTAATATGTTAAAAAAGTACAATTGCCCGTAAATTTGCATGGTCAAAAGTATTTTTTTACACTAAAAAAGGGAAGGACACCAATAAAAAAATTTATTTTATAAATCTTTAATGTATATTGCTACGATATACACCTTTCAAAAATTCATGATAGATTAAAGGAATTATCAATAATTTTAATATTTGTTTTGCAATTATGGATAATCTAGGATTCCCAGCAAAACATGTCTGGCAATTTCCCTGACCAAACGGGCATACACAAAATCTGCTTTAAATAACACAAAATAACAAGCTGCATTATAAAAAAAAAAAATCAGAAATTTTTATTGTAATAACAAGGTTTATACTCCCTTCTCAGGAGAAAATTCAAGCACCTTTCAAGAAAATTGCAAAATGAAATTCTATAAAATACTATAATGCAAAAAAACTTCATCTTTGCCAGTTTTCAAATAAATGTCATACAACAAACTCTAGAATGTGAAATGCCATGAAAAAGTCTCAAAAATTTAGAAAACTTTTCTCCATAGTATGGTTTTTCTGCATTGCATTTGAAGGAATTTCTCGATCTTGAAACCAACCAGAGTCTACAGATTTTTCAGAGGTGCCATGTAGTGAGAAATATAATTACACTTTTCTGAAAAAGAAATTATTTCAAATCCCGCCCCGCCACCCCCTCCGGACTACTTTGAAATTCCCAGACTTTCCAGGTCACTGGGAACCCTGAAATCCCTTAATAACATGTATAAAAGTCAAATTTTCATAGCACATACTGTACTCCATGTTTTATAATACTTTGATGAAACATGCATTAAATTCTGATAATCAAAACCTATTTCCAAAGTATTAGATTCATATGCATTAATAAATTTAAGGTAATAATTAAATTACTTAAAGATACTTAGCTAACAATTTATAGTTGAACTTTTTTTTAGTTTTTCCAAATAAGATAGACTTCCATCAAAGAAGAGACATCACCCATGTCTTAAAATAAACTTAATATACTTAAGATTGAAATGTCTTACTTTGCCTGTCTTACTTTACCTGATTTTAATATTAATAACCTATGCCAATTAAATGTTTTAAAAGGTACAAGCATTTTGATGTTCAATAGTATTTGGTCACCTTTTGACTTTTAAATGTTACAACACAACAATGGAAGTGGTTATAACAAATTCACCTCCCCCCCCTTCTCATAGAGCATTTAAAAACTTATAAGTTGATACAAATCTTGTACTAAGATAAATATGTAAAAATAATAATAAACAAAAATTTTACCATATTAAATGATTAATGTTCTTTAACATGCAGCTGCTTTTCAACATAAAATGAATAAGAAGTAGTGTGATTAAGAATTTTTTTTTTTTTCTAAAGATTGGAATAATCTGTTTTATGATACCTCAAAATAAGAATACTCAAATGCTAAATTTATTAGTTACATGTGTTTTTTCTCATACCAATTAAATATTACTGTATAATATTAATATTATACATTTAACACAAGAAAATTCATGTGTCACACTTAGTATCTGGTATTTGGCAGCAACTAGCTGAATACTTCGTAAATATGAAATGGTTGTTTAAATTATATTGCAAAAACAAGTTGTTTTCTTGTAATATGACACTATATATATATATTCACTGTAAACACTGAACTAACAAAGTTCATAAATAAAAAGAAGACATGAATTGATTTTAACGAATTTATTACATAAATTTTACACACAGTGCACTAAATTAAAAAAAAGTTAAGAAATAATAATAAAAAAAATTAAATGCTCCACATGGATTTAAAATTACATAATTTTTCAACAAGTCTATGCACTTTGACATTTACGCTGCTTCGTGTGGACGTTTTTGGTGATTTAGATCTTTTTTGTGGATTTATACCAAAGCATACCCTATAAAAAAATAAGTTTAAATATTGTAAATATTACATAAAATTTATAATAAACACAAATTGAGTGTAGTAACAATCTCAGGCCGACAATAATAAACTGATACAATTAACTCCTGCTCAAGAACACATTTAAACTAACTCATTTTTAAACATAAAGACATAAAATTGGCAGGTTTGACTATTGAAGACATTTGAAATTGAAATGAGTTTTCCACTTCTTAATAAATAAATTACTTATCAAGTTATAAGCAATTTTTGTTATGTGATGACTGGTTTTTCTCCATCACAGTGTCATATTGGAAATTTAGTTCAAAACGACAACTCTGATAGTACAGTATCATTTAACATTAGCGGATTTAACATTCGCGAGTTTTGATTATTCACAAAATAAAAAATGAAGACCATTTCAACATTCGCAAATTTTGTTTTATAAATAATATTTTTTTACAAAGTAAACTCACTCTGTTTCACCAATTCCATGAACTATGTTACACTAGAATACATATTGTATAGCCTAAGTTCCAAGAACTTCAACTCTTCTGTTGAGGCAAAATAGATTCAGTAAGGTTTTTCTTTCTTTTTTGTGTGGATTCTTTTTTTATTTACTAAAATTCAAAATCTGCATTGCAGGTGAAATATTTCCTGCAAATATTGTCAGGGAAATTTTAAAACTTCAATAATAACTTGTTAAGAAAGCAATAGAATTCGATTCTTCACTGGTGAGGAGTCTTAAATTTAAAAGAGGCCACAACTTTCTTATATGGAAATTGATAAAAAAAAAAGATCTTTTCTGCTAAACAATTGCATATCACTAAATTTTTTCAGCCATCAACTAGCAAATAAACTTTGTACAATATGTTTATCATTATACAAATTTATTTACAGCATCTTTTTAACGCTTAATAAATATACTTTTTACGTTTTAATTCTTTTTTTTCATTTAAAAAAAATCATAAAACTAACCCCCTTTTGTGCACAGGAAGATAGTCTCAAAATTCCCGGAGGTTTTCGAGAACCTAAGCCTCGCGAATGTTAAGGGATTACTGTTATGAAGAAAATCTTGTGTGGATATATATATATATACAATAAAATTCAACGTTTAATACACAATATCGAACTGTAGCCCATACATTTCATGAGTAACTTGGAATCACCACCCACATCATCAGCATCAGTAAAAATAAAAATTATTATATTCCCCCGAAGACATGAAACAGAATCAAAAACCCAAATGATAGACAGTAACACACCGAAAGCTAATCACGCACGAGCAACCAATAAGATCAAGCTGCAAGTGATGCACTATGACAAAGAAAATCAACCCAGAAAGGTGAGATGTAAGGTACGCTTGAAAAATTGTTGACCAAGGAGTTAAAAATCTATGAATATAAACTGCTTCAAAAAAGTCTTAATCTAAAGGAATATTGCATTTCTTAATAATAGTGGCTGAATCAAAGTTGAAATTATGGCCCTCCCTCCAACAATGACAAACAATAGAGGATTTTTGTAATTCCTTTTTCTTAAGATACTTTAATATAAACAAAGAAAATAAATCAACAAAAAGGCAGGAAATATACTATTACATACAAGAACAAATATGCACTTTGTTCATTTAAAAAAAAACTCAGTTTTATGTTTATATTTAGTGTATAACACGCAACTGCAAAAATTGACCAATTTTCTTCTGTCAAAATTGTACATTATACACACTTTCATAAATGATGAAATACATTGTACGTACACAGATTTCATCATTAAATTTACAAGGTTGCTGTTTGTTATATCGATTACAAAACATACCTCTGAATAAATTCTGCTGTTGCAGGACAACCAATTGGATATTCCAGATTGAATACGTAAAAACTAATGAACCATAACAAGGAAGCTTCTTTAATGTTGACAAACTCTGATGCTTCCGTATGTTCAATCATCAAAGCACAGTTGTCTTCCATCTCATATGGATTTCCTATAACAGGAAAAGTAATTATAAAAATCACAAAAGTACAAGTATTATAAGAAGCAAACATTATTATTTAACAACAGTTTTTGAAACACAACAAAATTGATAATACAGAATGCGGCAGGTATTTGAGAACACTCATTATAGGCAAAAACCTCCCAGTACACCGTAGTTACAAATTATTTTCTTTTACACGTAAGCATATTAGAACCTAGACTGAAGAAATGAATCTTCTTAAAATTCGCCCAGTCATTCGTCTTTTAATAGTGAAATGAAGGCTGGCAGGTTTGATGTGGCAACCACTTTATACGAGAAACAACATTGTCAATGATATGACATTATCAAGACTCCAGAATTCATCAGTTGTGTCTGTAAAAATCCTAGGAAGTCGATCAGGGCACTCGTTAAGGAGCTGCAGGTTCATGAGCCCCTCCAATCCAATGCACGATTCATGCAGCCTAAATAAAAAAAAAATCACAAGGATAGAGGGCTGAAATATATATAGAAAAAAAGGAAAATATAGGAACTTTTCAAATTTATAGGTAACATAAGAGTACTGCGAGGTCTATAATACTCTGGATTGCTTCTGTACAACATGGGAGGCAGTACATCACAATAATAGATAGCCAAAAACGTTCATGACCATATCATCCTCAACTTGTTACCTCCAGCTCTGCAGATATTAACCCACAGGGTTATCACGTATGGGATGTGGTTGAAAGGCACTCCAAATCATACAAGCAACACTGTTGTGGCTCCCAGAGCAGCTGTTGTATGGACTGGCAGCCGTACTCAACAAACATCTGCAATCAGCTTTGACAGCATGTAGAAGCGGTTATCAAGGCTACCAGTGTTTGCAATAAATTAAGTCATCCATTGCATATGTGGTGGTCACTTGTACCACTTAGTGTCTGTTCCTGTTTGAAAGAAGGCATATTTAGTTTTCAAATACCTGTCACACACCCTGTAACAATTAATTTAATACTTCACTTTTTAAGACCTGACCTATTTACCCAACCTACCAATAGGCCATAACCTAGAGTTTATCTTTGTTATACAAAAACAAAACTTAAAGCAATAACTTTCAAACTACTAACCTAATGCAGGAATAAAGGGTGTATCAGGTAAACTCTTCTCTTTCAAATATAATAAACTTTCATCCTTCTGCAACATAAATAAAACAATAATTTAAAACTCAATACAGTTATACATAAATGTAAGCATGGAATAACTGTACATAAAATGGTACATAAATAATTAATAATACTTATTAATTTTAAATTGCGATACTTACATCAAAGATGTTTAAAATTAAGAGAAAAATCTTCTTAAAAATATGTGCAAAGAACTTCAAGAAAATTAGTTTGGTCTTTTTCACAGACAATCTTTGTTTTTAAATTTTGCACTTCCATAAATGCATACAACTCAGGAATTTTATTTGAGAATATTCCTTCATATTCTGCCATTACATCTTTTTCCATAAGAGTATTAAAATGTCTAATCATAGTCTTGCTGAAAAAAAGGTATGGCCAATCGTTCTTCATCTGACATATGGGAATCTTCTGCGATACACTTAAGCGTTGCAGAGGAAAATTTTCCTCCATGAGCTGAAAAACGGAATCCAATTTCCAGTTTTGGGAACAATATTCAATCTTCAGCTGTTCACTTTTTTCAGACAATGTCTTTTCATTGATGGCAATGTCCGACAAAAAATTTGGACAACTGAAATTATCAGTCACTAGCATTTTGCTTGACTTTCTTTTAACGGAGTTGGCAGATGGCCTTCGCACATTCTCAACTCGATCAATGAGATTTCTCAAAAAGCCATCATACCCACTCCCAATTATGACGCCATCAACACAGTCTTCATGACAGGGAACTGCTGTACAAATTTCTTTGCAACTAATTCAAGTTGTTCTTTTACTGGCTTTTCTTCAAGGAACATAACATCAGAGGCTACTACCCTAATGACTAACCTGTATTCGGAAAGACTAAGCCGCTGCTTGTTAAGCAATTTTTTTGCTGTTATTTGAGCAAATTTTTGTACTGTCACTTTGTATTCAAGGCATTTATTTAAATTATTTGCTTGATCAAACAGTTGGCATGGTTCATAGGTCTGGCTTGATTCTGCTGTACTCTCACTTGCTCCTGACAATTGGGAATTGCCTATAAAAATTTAAAAAATATATATTTGAAATTTCGAACTTACATATTATATAAGGATGTAAAGAATAGCCAAATATCGGGCTAAATTATATGTTGAATACTAAAATATTTTGAAGTAATGCATTTTGATTATATACATAAACATTATTTTAACTTAAAAATAAAATTAAACAAGATGCACACAGAAACTGAAACCAAGAGCATTAATAATCTAAACTTGAATTTTCTGCAATATTTTGCGTAAAAAAATACTTGAAGAAAAAAATTCGGCTAAATGCACATCATGCACACACATTTTTATGTGTGCATGAAATTTGTAGGTAATAATATCATAAATAAAAAGAAAAGTGCCCAGTTAAACTGAGGGCATTGAGCTCACAGGCTATTCACACTAATTGTATATTATACTCGTATTTCAAAGAATTTGAAATAAGCCCCTTGAAAAATAAAGAAATCGACAATATATTAAGGGGGGGTTATCCCCCCGTTACCCCATCATAGTTAACTAATGAACCCCTTCAACTAATCAGGGAAGCCTCTTATTACAATGAATATATATATACAAAATTTGAAGAAAATCTGATAATGCTGCATGAAAAACCCATTTATCGAAATTAAGGGGGATTAGCCCCCCCCTTCCCCCTTTATACTTAACCAATGAACCCCCAAAACTATTCAGAGAAGCGCATTATCACAATGAACCTATATACAAAATTTGAAGAAAATCGGATAATTCTGCTTGAAAAAGCCATTTATATAAATTAAGGGGGGATTGGCCCCCGTCCCCCCCCTTTATACTTAACCAATCAATCCCGAAAACGAATCAGGGAAGCGTCTTAACCCAATGAACCTATAAACAAATTTTGAAGCAAATGGGATAATTCTGCATGAAAAACCCATTTATATAAATTAAGGGGGGGATTAGCCCCCCGTTCCCCCCTTTTATACTTAATCAATCAATCCCAAAAACTAATCAGGGAAGCGTCTTAACCCAATGGACCTATAAACAAATTTTGAAGTAAATGGGATAATTCTGCATGAAAAACCCATTTATATAAATTAAGGGGGGATTAGCCCCCCCCCGTTCCCCCCTTTTATACTTAATCAGTCAATCCCGAAAACTAATCAGGGAAGCGTCTTAACCCAATGAACTTATAAACAAATTTTGAAGCAAATGAGATAATTCTGCATGAAAAACCCATTTATATAAATTAAGGGGGGATTAGCCCCCCGTTCCCCCCCTTTATACTCAACCAATCAATCCCGAAAACTAATCAAGGAAGCGCCTTAACACAGTGTACCTATAAACAAAATTTGAAGGAAAAAGGAATAATTCTGCAGGGAAAACCCATTTATATAAATTAAGGGGGGGGGATTAGCCCCCCATTCCCCCCTTTATACTTAACCAATCAATCCCGAAAACTAAATCAGGGAAGCGCCTTAACACAGTGAACCTATAAACAAAATTTGAAGGAAAACGGAATAATTCTGTATTAAAACCCCATTTATATAAATTAGGGGGGATTAGCCCCCCCTGTTCCCCCCTTTATATTTAACCAATCAATCCCGAAAAGTAATCAGGGAAGCGCCTTAACACAGTCAACCTATAAACAAAATTTGAAGGAAAACTGAATAATTCTGTATTAAAACCCTATTTATATAAATTAGGGGGGGGATTAGCCCCCCCCCTGTTCCCCCCTTTATATTTAACCAATCAATCCCGAAAACTAATCAGGGAAGCGCCTTAACACAGTCAACCTATAAACAAAATTTGAAGGAAATCGGACATTTCTATTAAGAGTTATCGCGTTACGTACGTACATACGTACATACATACATACAGAACCGGCGGGCACATAAGCTCTCAGGCTTTGATAGCCTGTGAGCTTAAAAGCTTTAGAATCCAAAACTGCTTAACATTTTCCTAACCACTGTGTCGATAAAGATGAGCTTGAAATTAAAATTGACATTTTTTAAATGATTTTTACTCTTTATAAAGCAAATTAAAAGAGCTGTAAAATTGCTACACTTAGGTATGCAAGTGACTTGAATGTGTTACAAAATGACAGCCAGTTGGGATTTAAGAAAAGCATTGCGAAAAAAGTAAAAATACATATTATATTGAAAGATAAAATTTTCAATGTAGGCAGTTTTCCAGCTTACATACATATCTTATCATTTTTAAATAAAATTTGTTATCCATAGATCTTAATTTTCTTGCTTTATAAAGAGCCCATCATAGATAAAGCCACATCATTACTATTTGACGCATGACATCTTGCCTTTTTTTTTTAAATCATCCACTGGCACTCCAGTAAGAATAACCTATCGAACAGATGAATCCTTGTCAGTGCCTACTCCAATTGATAGTGCCTGGTACAGAAAAACTACATACACTTATTTTCAATATGCAAATTAGAAACTTACCATTAAATAAGACATCCACCTTCGCTTTTAATTTTCTGGCTGGAACATCCTTCAAAATATCAGAAAAGTCTTCATCGAATTTTATATATTGTAGAATCTTCATAACAATCCACACCTTTATCTTCCAGTCTTTCTAAAATCTTCTCGATTTGATTTTTTGCAGATGACGGCAAACAATCCAAGATAATTTGTTTAATCTTTTCCATATCTGTGATGAGAAATAGTAAAAATAATTTAACTCATGATTTTTTAAGTTACTAAAAGTTAAAAAAAAAAAAAAATATTTATTACTTTTGTTTAAAAAAAATCCACTATCTACTGTAATAATATTGTGCTGTCCTCTAAAAAAACCAATTTTTTGAATTTTTCTCTATATAAAGAATTTATAAAAATTGAATATGGCTAAATAATTATGGCTTGTTCTTACTAAGATTTTAATGTTGAACATTTTTCATTTTATCACATTATTACAAAATGGTAGCCAATTATGTGAGAATTTGAAAAAAAACCCCACTTTTCCAAAAAATGAGCCATGTTACCAGAAAACAACCCATACCTGACATAATCAGCTGAAAATGAAGCATTTTATTACATATTAATGGTTTAACATAAAAATATATATATTTATTTAGATCATTCTAAAATTCTATTATAAAAAGAAAATCTGTAAAAATGAAGCTCGTGTTTTGCCAGAATTCTGCAATTGTTAATTTAAATTATTTTAAAACTAAATAAGCACTCCTTATATTATTCTAAATGGTGCATAAAAACAGAACAAAACAAAAAAATTGACTTTAGTAAAATATTTGGTGTAGTACTAGGGTGGGTTGTTTTAGGAAACATTTCAGAGTTTTTTTTTTTTTTTTTTTTTTTTTTAAGAGGACAGCACAATATATATATACATACACACACAAATACGTAAGTAAGTTTAAATAAGCATCTTCTACTATAAAAAATAAAATGCAAATGGAAATTTTATTCCATCTGCTTATAACCAGAGCTCTATGGAAGGAATTTCTAGTGTTGATTCTAGGCTAATTTGGCAGGGTGCAGCAGCTGGCAGCCCCTTTTAAACTACTTTATGTACACAGTTGTCTTTTATTGATGCATCCTTTTGGTAAATTTTTTTGCAAAATACATCAATCTACTACAAGAAAAAAATTGTGAATTCCGTCAATCAACAGAGAATTTTTTTTTTTTTTTTAATTTATTGATTGGCTGAGAGGGGTAGATGTGAAATTCGACGATTGGCTGAGAGGAAAAAATAAATGCGAAATTCACTGAATAATCGTCATTTTGTAAAAAAAGTAATCTATCCATTGCAGAAAAAAAACTCAAATTTGCTTCATTTGGCATGGAAAAAACATTTCAAAATTTGTCCAGCAGTTGAAAAAAAAGGAGGGGACTCCAAACAAATCAGTTCAAAATTATTTTTTTTAAATTTGAACAGGACATAGACAGGACATAGACAGGACATAGCTCTTTATGAGAATAATGAACTTTTTGAGAACTATGTGCTCTTTTATTGAATTCCTACCTGGCGGCCCTTTGATTCTAGAGTTGACACTGATTGCATGTAACAATTTCACATTCACAAAATTATGACGGGTTTTTACAAATATAAAAATTTTGCCTAATTTTACAAAAACAGAATCTTGACACACATTAATTGCAAGAAATATACATTTATCTTTTTTTTATTATTAAAATGAAATCACACACACACATACATATATACACAAATAATTTACCTTCATAAAATTAAAAACAAACTGCAATCACTCATTTTCAAGAAGATCGCTTTCAAAAGCTGGATGAGGTAGTTTTCAAGACATTGTTCAGTGAACATAACTTTTGGATGTGTTTTAAATGTATGTGTATGAAATGTGTGTGAACAAGCCTCTTGTTTACATTCATGTTTATAAAAATGTATGGCGTGTTGGACATAACTGATTGTTGGCATTAGCAACGTCTTTTTTAGGTGTCATGACAATGGCACAATTAAGATATAGTTAATTAGCAAGAGTTCAAAAAGTCTGGGAAGAAACCATGATTTGAAATTGATTGTTTCTAGTCATTTTGCTCAAATAATTTTCAATTTGATGACTATAATTTTTTACACACAGCATAGGTGCAGATAACCAAATTTAAGAAGAGGCCAGTGGGTAACCATCCAGTGGCCACATTGTAAAACAAACGCATAAAAACAATAATGTTTATATGAAAAAAACTAAACATAAAACTCAATTTTTTTTTTCAACTAAGCACCTAGTCATTTTTAAAAATAATTAACACATCGATCCATGCCATTCAAAGTACTTTCCGGTTACATCAACACCATTGTCATAAAGCATAATAGTTGGTACAAAATAAAGTTCTCATGAAAAGAAACATTTGAGGGGGAGGGGGGATCTATTCAATAATCTTGGCATCAGTTAATAAGTATAAGATACAACTTAATAAATACTTTAAATTTTAAAAATAGCAATTTAAGTTCCTTTGCAAGGTTATTGTTAAATTAAATGTAAATGATTCATGTTCAAATATAGCAAATCATAAAATCCTACTACTTCCTTAAGTTATTAATTTGATATCTGTTGAGATGCATCGATCAAGCCTGACTGATATTTAACTCTATAATTTAAAGTGCGGAAATGCAAGCAGAATACGGCTAAACAAGGTTGACTTCAAAGAAAAATTCTTTCATAAATTTTACAATGCCTTTATTTATTATTATAAGTCGCTACAGTATATGTTTATATGATTATAAGAAAAATAATTTATAAATTGCACCTATGCAAAAAATTGACAACTAGGGGAAAAAAAATTAGAGACCATTGACTTATCCTAGTTCTTAACTGCAAGAAATGCAAGATTCTATGCAGGTACTAAGAGATCAATATTAAAAACAATTTGGAACACCTCACATTATCCATGAGCGGAAAGCCATTTTTAATTATAAATTATTCCTAATGAATGGTAATTATATTTACAAAACTAAATTTGACACATCAGGATGTTTAGTCAAGCTCAGCTAAAAATTTACCCAGACTTTTGCAGGTTTTTCAAAACGAAAAACCGTAGTTAGAGATGCACATAAAGAAATCTTAAAAATTGAATTTGAGAGCAACTTTCACAACTGATTCTAAAGCAAAAACTTAGTGATTTTTTAACCCAAATTTTAGCAAAATTCATAAATTGTTGAACATCAAGATCTTCATATTTCTTATCTTCTCTATTTTTTCTATATATACATTTTGCAGAGACATTTTAAGCATCAAGTTCTAGTTTTTAAGTCAATTTTGTACAACCAAGAGGAAAATTTTTTATTGCACATGTCAAGTAAAGACTGCTTTGACATTTTTTTTTTTTTTACAATTAATTACTTCTCTAACTAATGCAATTTAAAGTTATAAATATGCAATAAATTAATCTAACAAATGTTCAGTTCCTAAACAAACAAAACTGTACATACTTTCAGTGAAGCTGCTGTCAAGCATGAAAATGAGAAATAAGAAGAAAAGTTGGCAAAGTTTTCCCATCTATACAAAGGCACCAAACTCTTATAATTTAGACATAATTCAGCACTTTTATTATTTTATAAATAAATTAAAATACTTCCTTTACAAGAAAGTTTGAGTCATTAAGCAGAATGAGATTAAAATGTGTATCGAATGATAAAAAACAGAAGTAATTTAAAATATCAAAAAATGGGCAAACAAAAACAAGAAAAATAAAAAAAATAGGTTACAGTGACACATAAAATATTGTGCAGAAACTACAATGTGTCAAGTTTTCAATCTGGATAAGCTAATTTGCAGATTATAAAATTCTCAATTTAAATGTAGCATTTGTTATATTTTTAGCGTCCTTCGCCAACAGCCAGGAAAAAAAAAAGGATGAAATGTAAATATAAAATTTAAAAACATGTCTTAAGTGTCCTGCACATTTTAAGTTAATATAGAGCATACTTAGGCACTACAATTCTCTTTTGGCTTATCTTGTAAACTGTCATAAGTGGACTTGTTATTAGAGTACATTCAACACACTCAAACGGAAGCAAATTTTCTTGTAATGAAAAAAGCATATTGATCAATCAATTTTTCAGCATTAACTGGTTGTATAACCAAATGAACAGCGGACTGTTTCAGTAAAATTAATTTTATTATTCCAAATTTTATAATAGGGAAATCATATTTAACCAGGACAACAAGACCAGTTTTGAATTCAGTGCCATAAATATTAGCAGAATGACTAATAATGAGTGCACTTAAGTTCTGGGAAAAAGAACATTTTTCAATCGCTGACAGAATGTTTCTTTCGAATTCATCAGCTATAAATCTCCAGTTGCATGCTTCATCTCTACTCCAGATGAAAAATACTGACCAGTTTGCAAATATGCCTGATGAAGTTTGTGTTTTTCTGCCATGGTCAAAGTTACATTGATGAAATTTCCTGATTGCCTTACTGCTTTTTTGAAATATGAATGCTTTGATTCAAATCTTAAGGTCCAAAGCCATATCAATCGACCATACTTCAAAATTAAAGATGGATAATGAGCACTATAATGGTGCTTGGGACGCACAGGAACCTCAGGAAATAACTCTTTTCTGTCTTTTAACCCTGTAATGCACACGACTGCCTCAAGGCGGACTTTACTAAAACCCTGCTCACAGCTAAAGAAAATAAATTTCAACCCTTACAGCATGCCACTGCCTTTAGGAGATATCTTCTCCAACAGACTATATAGGTGTTACTGATCTCCCAATTTCAGTCTTCTAGCAACGGTCAGTGGAAGGAAGAATTTCTGTTGGAATAGACAAATAATTGATGCATTACAGGGTAATACTCTCCAATCAAAATCTTCAAATATGCAATTTGTCCTTCGTTGATGTTTTTTGTACAAATTAATGACGTTACTTCTTGCAGTATACACAGCATTTTCCAAACACGGTCATTTCCGTCCAAAACCGATTCCTCTATAATAAGAGTAATGAATCTTATTAGGCACCAGTTTTGAACAGCATGACCAAAAACTTTATTTTTGAGTGAAAAATATCCTAGTTTATTTGCTGCATCATTTTTAAAAAGAAATTTCTGAACGTTCCGATTTAAAAGTTTGTATGTGAAGAACTTTTTAACTTTGACAAAATACTTTATCATGAGGCATAAATCATAACGAACGATTCCTTCAAACAAATCATGAGCAAGGCATGGAGGCATACCTGGCTCTCACACATGATAACTAGATAATGAATTTAGTATTGAATCAAATTTTGAGCCTCTATTTTATGGCATTATTGTAATTTTCCACTGTTCTTTTCCGTTTTTGTATTAATTCCGGTCTTTCTTCAAAATATTTTTGGGTTAGAAGGCAGTATCTACAAACATTGCTCGTACTGCTAAAATTTTCAGTAAACCCTCCAATGTTATGGCTCCCTAAGTTGTCACCTAACACAAATAATACGAATCCCTTGATATCGCCCAAACTTGGTATATTTATGTCTTAATTTCTAAAGTTTTTAAATCCTGTATTAAACGATAAAACACTTTGTTCTGTCCAAATGTTTTGTAATCATTCTCTTTACAAAGTAGCATTAACTGTAACGCATTTACTTTAGAGCGGTTGTATGGATAAAGATTTCCTAAGGTAAAACACAGCCAAAATTTTGTGTTTATTTCTTGCCGAGCCTAGAGGATTGACAATCTCAAAACTATCCTGGTACAAAATAATTTATACAGCATGTTTCTGAGATTGTCAAAAGGGATGGTTCTGGAAAGAGTAACCATTTCTGTGATCTATAAGTACACCGGGTTTTATATCCAAACTTTTGTTGAATTGTCACAAAACAGATTCATTTTGCAGGAAAGCTGCCAATGATTTTAAGATCGGAATATAATAAAAAAACACTAATTTATTTAAACCATTATATCCCAATCCAATACTTATAGGCTCTATGTAGTTAAATTCTTTTTTGAAAAATGGTTTCCTTTTGTAATCCGTATTCAATAACTCATGAGTTTTAAGCAAATCATTGCTTTCCAATGATTGAGTTAATAATGCTTGAGAAGACACTGGAGATAACATAGCTTCATTCACTAACTGTGAGGATATAAAATTTAATGCTGAAGTTAGATTATCCAAGGAAAACTTTTTCACCTCTTCAAATATTGACTGCAAAACATTACTAGAAATTTTATGCTGCGTTTGTAATTTCATATAAAAAAGGCTTAAATTTTTTGCAGCCAATGTATTAGTTTCGGCAAAACATTGATTAACAAATAAATTATCAACTGAATTTTCCCCTACCAAATTAACTGTACCGGAAAAGTTTGCTAAGCTTGCTATTCTATCCTGTTCGTTAAAACTGATAGTTTCATTTATGGTGGTCTTTGCATTGTGACATCTTGTTTGATGAGACGAGAAAGACTGAATTTTAGTGAAGGATGTAGTACAAGCGTAATATGGGCATATTATGCTTATACTAGGTCTCAAATGTGATTTTAAATGCCCAATTAATAATCTTTCAGAAGAAAAATCAGTATTGCGTTCAGAACAATTAAAATTAAAGTTTTCATTCTCAAATTGAGGAAAATTAGAAATGTTTTTGTGGTTTCTAATGAAATGTGTTTTAAATACCCTGTATGTTTTCCAAGATACATTACAATTAGGAAAACAACAAGGCAAAGTTACATTGGGGACAGTAGTACGATATTTGTAATGTTCTGTGTATTGTTTTGGAAATCTGAATGTTAAATTACATATGTGGTACTTATATTTTCCATTCTGAAAAGTAAGACAAAAAAAATGAACATTTATGTTTAAAATATACAAATATATGCACATAAGATTAGCTTCTAACATGTTGTAACAGTGTTGACTCTAAGCCAATTTGCAGGGCGCAGCGATTTTTTTTTCTACTTTGTACCCCCGGCGGCCCATTTTAACTACTTTGTGTTCCTGACGGCTTTTTAAAAAAATATTTTATACGTCTGATGGCCCTTACAGTACTTTATGTCTTTTCGATTCATTTTCTTTACCTGGCACGGGAGAAAAAAAATTACAAAATAAGTCCATTGATTGAAGGAAATAAATCTTAAATTTTCTCATTCGGTTGCGGGTAAATATTGCGAAATTTGAAAACCAGTCATGTGAAGAAAATTGAGAAATATGCCAGTCAGTTATGGGGGGTCTTCAGTCAGCCGCGGAGGAAAAAAGTGTGAAATTCATCCATCGATAGAATGAAAAAAAATCTTGAGAGTTTCGCCAGCAAGTTGTGGAGGAAAATCTGGAAATTCAGCAATTGTTTACGGGAAAATATAGCAAAATTCTTCAATAGAGCCTATGAAACATCACGAAATTCATCATTCAAGCGTGGGAAAAATAGAAAAATTGGTCGATTGGTCGCAAGAAAAAAATTGTGACATTCGCACATTGACTGAGGGATTCACCAATCAAAAAACAAATTTTGCAGAAGAAAATTACAAACTCACTTTAAAAAAAAAATGTAAAATTTGTCAATCGACCATGCGAAAAAATCTCAAAATTTTTCATTCGTTTGCAGAAAAAATACAAAATTTGTTGATAGGTTGCAGAAAAACCTCCATGATTCTCAATAATCGATGGCAAGAAAGTCGCAAATTTCATTGAACAGAAAGAAAATATTGTGAAATTCTTCAATTGATCACAGGAAAAATTTGCTTAATTCTTCAGAAAAAAAAATCTCGAAATTCGTAGGTTAATAAAATCTGTAAAAGGTTGCGAAATTCGTCAGTCACGGGAAAAAAAATAACGATATCCGTTAGCCAATCGCAGTGAAAAAAATTTTTTAAAATTCTTCTGTTGGTTGCGGAAAAATTATGAAATTCATCAATTGGTCACGGGAATGGCACCGCAATTTTGAAAAATCAGTCAAAAGAAAAAGCTATAAAATTCTTCAATCGATTGTGGGAGAAAATTTGCGAAGTTCGTCAATGACTTGTGAGGGGGGGGGGGGAAACTATTGATAAAACGGGACAAACCAGTTGAAAATTCTCATATATATTTTAACAGGATCCAAAGAGTGCCCTTTTTGAAAACAGTGTACCCTTTTTAAAAACATCAGGGGTCGATGCAGGGATTTTTTTCTTGTGGGCTATTTTGTGAAAAATAGAAGTTAGTTTTGTGAATTTTAATATATTTTTGTGAAAAGTAACATTTTGCAACGAAATATGAAATTCGAATCAAGCATTTGTTAATAACTTCTTTAAGTTCTTCTGCTAAAGTTTTCATTTCTGGTGAACTTGTTTTCTTGGTAAATTACACATTTTTAAACCTAACAATTAAAGAATAATTAATGAAGAGTATGTTTTTATAAAATAGAATTTTGTGAAGAGGACCCAATTGGCCCCAAATTTTGCCTAGATCGAACCCTGCAATGTACCTTTTTTTAAAAATTCCTGCCTTGTGGCCCTTTTTTTCTAGAGTCAACACTATTGTACAGTTTTATTTTGTAATTATTTTATTCAGTAATAAAAATATTCAACCCACAATATGATTTGTTTTATATTTGTAGTAGATACTAATTACTACAAGTAATATCAAAGTCTCAATAATAACTGTTAAAAATAATGAGAAATATACAAATCAATGCACCAACACTCCATATTTTTTTTCTTCAGAATTTAAAAAAATTATTACTCTCTAAATCCCACACTGTCTTAATAATTTAATGATTCACTGACATAGTATTTTGAAACCATCCATCTAAAGTAATTAAAATATTGATCTCGCCATAATTACAATAATTCAAACAGTGAATAATTCACAAATACTTTATTAATTATTGATACCCTAATAGAAAAATTGATTTGAAAATAACTATTTTGTTTTAGTAGTAAGCTTGTATTAAATTCTGATTTTTAATACAACCATAAAAACAAAAATTATATGATTTGTGGAGGTGTCCATTACTGGATGGGGTGTTTTGATATATATATATATATATATATATATATATATATATATATATATATATATGTGTAATTTGACATAGCTATTTGGGGTAATAATTTCATTGCATTTGGTCAGTTATTTCTGTTTCAATGGTTATTTTTTGCAATAAGTTTATATATATATATATATATATATATATATATATGTTATTCACAGTTAAATTTTGCTTCACATTAGGAAATGAAACTAAGGGAATGATTAAATATTGTTGACAGATTAATATAATGTTAAAAAAACTAATAACTATACTAACCAAGGGTCGATGCAGGTTTTTCTTTCTTGGGGCCCATTTTGTGAAAAGTAAAGGTTATTTTTGTGAAATTTATTATATTTTTGTGAAAAATAACATTTTGTAACGAAAGTTGAAATCCAGTTAATCAAATTCGAACCAAGCATATATAAACAAAAACTTTAAATCCGTTTGCTGAAGTTTTCCTTTCTGGTGAACATGTTTGTTTACAAATTACACATTTTAAAACATCAAAAAATAATAAATAGTTTTTATGGAATATAATTTTGTGAAGGGATCCATTTTATCAAATTTATTTTTGTGAAGGGTCCCATTTTATCAAATTGATTTTTGTGAAGGAGGCCATTTTATCAAATTGATTTTTGTGAAGGGACCCATTTTATCAAATTGATTTTTGTGAAAGGGTTGATTTTATTAAATTTATTTTTGCGAAGGGGCCCTAAATAGGCCTCAAATTTTTCCTAGATCAACCCCTGCTAACTATTAATAAAAAATATATTTAAAGAAATTCTTAAAAGGTATCCACATTACTACCCTACATTTCATTTCTCTAGCTTTAAATTTAATATATACTCATTCATATTTAAATACCTATTTTCATTTGAAACACAGTTCCGGTCAAAATTATTAAAAATCTCAACAACCAAACTTGCAGAAAAACTAAATCCGAGCCTCAAGAATTATTCTAGAGCAAACTCGACTGGCAGAAAGAAAATTAGTCATCTCCCCAACCCAAAAAATGAAATTAGAGACAACCCAATCCAATGCAGCACTATATGCAATGACCCCAACTGCTATTCAAGTTTTATTATATTTGAATATTGAAGAATATAGATTTTTTCATTTAAACAATATAATCATAAGAGACGGTAGTCTCTTGAGTGACGCAGCGAAAAACCGAAAACCGTAAGCCCAAAACCGAAGATTCCGTCATTCTCATATATACAGCTAGCAGGACATCAAAGGAAAATCGAAACGCCGACATTTAATATCTCAGTAAATATGAGGCATACCGTTTCGATTTTTTCACATTAGTCTTATATCTATGGCCTAACTCTATCATGAAATTTATAGATTTCTACATGCAGTAGATTTTGAGATCTGGAAACCAATTTTTAAGTGAAAATGGAAAATGTAATGGTGTAATGGGCACAGAGTTGTTATCTCGAAAATGGATCGAACGATTTTTTTTAAATTAATATATTATATTAATCAGTTTTAGATGAAGCGTTTAAGATATTGCGCTAACGTAGGAAAACTCTTGTTTTCAATATAATCCACTTTTAAAATCGGACTATTTTCTTATGCTTTTTCTGGTAGACTAACATTACAGATCTTCAGCCTTTTCACTGCTTTTTATTACTGCGCAATAAGGAAGCTCTTGCCTATTACGGTTACAGTTAAACGTTGAAGCATATCCATATCGCTGAAAAACTATTTAGATTCTTTTTTTTTTTTTAATACGAAAACAGTTTTTAATGCAATTTTTAATATGTAATATATATGTATTAAATTAAATTATTGTTTGTATATTTTTCTTTTTTGTTATAATAAAGAATTTCTTATTTCAAAATCTTCATTAAGTCGAAAAATATTTAGATTCCTTGATTAAAACATTGAAATATTTTATAATTATATATATACAATTTAATTATTATTTATATATTTAATTTGTCATTTTTTAAAGGAAAAAAAATATTCAGATTTTTTTTTATCAGTTAATTTGAAACAGACTCTAATCAACGAATCAATCATCTGTTTGTTTTGAGTCGCGAATGTTGTTTAGGAATAACACTCATATGAGGTATTTTACTATTTATTTATTGTTTGTTTACTTATTTTGATTAGATTGTCCTTTTAGAAATTGTCTTTTGATTTAGTGGCGTAAATGGTGAGATAATTGTCAATAGTATTACCTGTTTTATCGTTAAAAATAATATAAGGAAATTGCATTATGGCCAGTGAATCTTTTAAAGAAGTCTTTTAAAAATCAGATGACGATAGAAGATTGGTTTTTTACTTGTTAGCTATATTTTCCAACTCTCCAAATCAAACTTTCCCATCATTCACCTCACACAAATTTAATAACTAAAACTTTTTATTTCAGTGTGATTGAAATACGTTTAATTGTGATGAAACTTTGGTATATTATATAGGGAATTTATATAACGTAAGTTTTCACTTTTATGTATATAAAATTAGATACGATGTTTTCATTATGAAATACAATGTTTCTAATTTATGTTATGGCTTACTTTAACATTTTTTTTATTGACTAAGCCTATCATTAATATAGGGGAGACCGGTACACAGTGAACCTATGGACACAGTGGACCGCCCCCTAATATTTTATTTATTTAATTTTTTTTTTAAGCTTCTCTTCTATCCTAATAGACAACAGCACTGCAATGATTATTTATAGCCTTCAGAAAGTATGTTTAGCTCAGATTGAACTATTTTATCCTGCTTTGTTGTTTTGAGCTTCTAAAAGTAAAATTTTTCATCATCATATTTTTATTTTTTTAGTAATTAAAGGTTGTAGATAAATAAAATAAAACAGCTTTTTTGAAAAGCTAAGATACTTGTTTTTATTTTACTTTAAAGTTATTATGTTTAAAAGAAAGCTATAAACAATATTAATATGATTATTTATTGAACTTCAACATGGGGTACAGTGGACCACCCACTCCTGGGGCACAGTGGTCCACAATCCACTCTGCTCCTCTAATGCAGAATGTTCAAAATATGTAATAATTGTTTTCTATAAAGAAAGATTGTTTTAAAGTAGAATTAACTGTAAAATAAAGTAAACAAATAAAAATAACAATTTTTTTTTAACATAGTAAGAAATATTTTGTTTTGTATTTACTGCCTTTGATAAATATAACTGTAGTCTAATTGTTGATGATTCTATTCAAGTAAGATTCATGAGATGCAAATTGAATGGAAATCAGTTTATTTCTCCCGAAACTGTAGATGAATCTGCTGTTGATGTCAATGATTTCATAATGTTGCTCGCAGACCCAAAATTATTTCTTGAAAATTCCAGGCTCAATCTTACTGATAAGTATTTTGGAATTTCATTTGCAAATTTTATTGTGAGCTGATTTTTTTTGTACTTAAGTAATAACTTCAACTAAATTGCAATTGTTCCTGTATTAATCTGTTATTATTTTCAAAATATAATTAATTTTTTGTTTTTGTTTCAAAATTTATATTACTATGTTATTTTGCGAATGAAGAGGCAACAAAAAAGAATTAGATTAATGAAAAATAGATTTATATTATATTTTAGATAATACCTAATAGTGGTCCACTGTACCCTGGTGGGTGGACCAGTGTATATATATATATATTTTTAATGTATTGAAAACTATGTTGTGAGAAAATTATGATGGATGTAAGAAGGTTTAAGGAATATTCAAAAATATTTTCATACAGATTGGTCAGTCTGTTAAAGAGAAAAAAAAAATTTAACTGAAAAAGTGGTCCACTGTGTACCGGTCTCCCCTACCCGATTACATGAGATTTTGTTATTTGTATTGATATGTTTGTGTTTATGTATTTTATCAAGATTATATTTCAGCTATTTTTAAGTAAGTTTTTTAAGATACTATATAGCAATGTTAAAATGTTGGCTATACTTTATTAGCTTATGTTAAAGATTGGTCAGAAAAAAAAGGTTGGCGAGATTAAAAAATTTTGTTGATCAGCTAGTGCTCGACTAACATAACAACAGGGCTGCTGGGATGGAATTTAATTTTTAAAAAGGACACATTTTGAACCGGTTTGTTTACAGTCCCATTTTATTAGTAGAATTTTGTGATAATTTCCCAAATGACTGGCGAATTTTGCATTTTTTGTAAAAAAAAAAATATTTAGATGTAATTTTAAACAAAATCTCTTTTCATTTCTTTAATTTGCAAATATTTTAAGTTTTCTTATTTAAAATACTGTGATTAAATGTCCAATGTACGATTTCCCTTAGTTGAAAATTGTTATGACAGAATTTACACAACTGCAAAAATAATTGATTACTACAACAATGCATTTTCAGGGTTTTTTTCCAATAAAATTAGCTATACAACAGAGGAAAGTTAACTTCATACTATATTTACATTGCAGTAATTTGGAGAGTTGCAAAATATAGCTAACAAGTAAAACACAAATCTTCTTTAGTCTGCGGGTTTTAAAATACTTCCTAAATATTCACTCGACACGATGCAATTTCCTTACCTTGTATCATTTTTATCGATAAAACAGGTAATTGACAATCATCTCACCATTTAAGTAACAATCTAAAGTCAATTTCTAAAAGGACAAGAAAATCAAATCAAAATAAGTAAACAAACAATAAATAAATAATAAAATACCTAATATGAGTCTTATTCTTGTAAACAAGAATTTGCATTGCAATCACCGCTCATGAATACATGACACAAGCGATAGGTTAATTTATTGTTAATTGATAGTAGAGGTGCCCAATCTTTTTAGGCGAAGGGCCACTTAAAAAATTCTTAGGTTGTCGAGGACCACCATCAGTAGCACAGAGAGAATTTTGTTTCGAGGAGATGTTGGGTAGGGGGGGGGGGGATAATTAGCATTATCCATACATACAGCACTGTTCGGTTGCAAATTTGGAAGAATGCACCCACTAGATGGATTTGTGATTTTTATGCGGCTACTTGACAAAATTGTGATTTTTATGTGCCCGTTCTAAAAAATTCATGATTTTTATGTATAGGTTCAACTTTTATGTATAGGTTTCAACTTTTTTACTCAGTGACCACTGGCCAGTACATGGATTTTTTTACTCCTGTTTTTCAGCAATGACCAATAACAAATTTACAAATACTTGATAAAAAATTTAAGAAATTTGTCAAACGATTGTGGAATAAATGGCGAAATTTGTCAAATAGTGTTGGGAAAGAAATCGCGACATTCGTCAAATGGTCTCGGGAAAGAAATCAGGCATTGCAGGAAAAAAATTAATTATGTCTAACTGTCGTGAAAAAATTAGAGAAATTCGTCAAATACGTTCGGGGGAAAAAAAATCACAAAATTCATCAAATGATCTCGGGAGAAAAATAGTGAAATTTGTCTAACAATCGCGGAACAGAATTGCAAAATTCGTCGAATAGCAGTGGAAAAAAAGTGCACAATTTGTTCCTTCATGGAAAAAGTCGTGAAATTCATTAATCGATAGTCGATAAATCACGAAATTCATCAATCGATAGCAGAAAAATCACAAAATTCATTGATAGTGGAAAAATCACAAAATTCATCAACTGGTTTCAGGGGAAAATTTTTTCGAATATCGTCGAATGGCTTCGAGAAGAAAAAAAGTCACAATCCGTCAAATAATTTCGGGGAAAAAATCGTGAAATTCGCCAAATGGTTTCGAAATTTGTCGAGCGACAGCAGGGAAAAAATCTTTTTCCATTCAATCATCGCAATTGGGACTATTAAGTTTGACCAGTGGTGGCAGTAAAGTCAGTCGCCAAATTTTCAGTATTACTCGCCGATTGGCGAATGGCAATTTTGTCCTATATTTTTACACGCCTGATCGATGAAATTCAAGATTTTTACGCACCCGATTCATGACTTTCTTGATTTTTATGGATCCGTTTGACGAAATTAATGATTTTTATATGCCCGATAAACAAAATTCATGATTTTTATGCATGCGTTCAACAAAATTTATGATTTTCCTTCTCCTGATCCACAAAATTCATGTTTTTACTGTGCCTGATTGACAAAATTCGTGATTTTCAACTGATATGCTTTCCGTCGGCCATTTAATGAAATTCACAATTTTTCTTCTCTAGACAATGGCAAAATTTTCATTTTTTTTTTTTTTAACCGTTTGTTGAAATTTACAATTTTTTCACAAACATTCGATGGAATTCTTGATTTTTCCACGCCCAATATACGAAATTTGCGATTTTCCATGCCTATCGACAAAATTCATAATTTTGCAGAACCGATAGACAAAATTCATAATGTTTTCCCACAATCTATGGACAATTTGCAAATTTTTTCCACGACTGTTCGTTGAAATTCGCGATCTTTCCATGCCATTCGATGAAATTCATTGCTCGATCCATGAAATTTGCGATTTTAAGTGCCTTATCGACAAAATTCGCAGGTTTTTTTCAACTGATTTACAAAATTCAAGATTTTGAGTGATTGACGAAATTTACAACTCCAGAATTACCGATTTTGGCATCTCTGGTTTCTGTTGACCGATTATTGAAATTTGCGTTTCTTTTTCTAGCGACAAAATGGCGAAATTTATGATTTTTCCATGCCCATTCGACAAAATTTGCATCCAGTCGATGCAATTCATAATTTTATGCACCTGATCGATGAAATTCATATTTTCCTACGATCTATGGACAAAATTTGCGCATTTTTCTCACGAATTATTAAGGAAATTCGAAATTTTTGGATAGGTTGGCATGTATGGTCTCTGCGGGCCACCAGTTACCCATCACGGGCCACAGGTTGTGCATTCCTAATCGTGATGCAGTTTAGCTCATTCGACTCGACCTCAATAGAACTTACTGATTTTAGTTTCACCACCAGGGGCAGTTATGTTCATATAGAACAGAGTGCGCCCCTGGCAGTGGAAGGGGAAATTAATGGATTTTGGAACTAACTCGAGTTCTATGGGTCCCATCACAACATGGTATGATTCATTCAATTTGACATTGACAGGATATATCAATTTTAGTTTCAAGTTTGACCACCAGGGGGTGCATTCCTATCTCAGGTTCTATGGCCCCGATCATGACAAGGTATGGCTCACTCAACTCGAAATCAACAGCCTCAACAATTTCAGCTGTTTGTACAGAACAGAGTGCGCCCCCTGGTGGTGGAACATGGAACTAACAGATTTTGCAGCTAACTTGAGTTCTATGGGTCCCATCACAATGCAGTTTGATTCATTTGACTCGACATCGACAGGATATATCGATTTTAGTTCCAAGTTTCACCACTAGGGAACACTATCCTATCTCGTGTTCTATGGGCCCGATTACGATGAGGTATGGCTCATTCGACTCGAAATCGACAGCCTGAAAGATTTCAGCTATGTTTGTATAGAACAGAGTGCGCCCCCTTGTGGTGGAAGATGGAACTAACGGATTTTGCAGCTAACTCGAGTTCTATGGGTCCCATCACAATGCAGTTTGATTCATTCAATTTGACATTGACAGGATATATCAATTTTAGTTTCAAATTTGACCACCAGGGGGTGCATTCCTGTATCAGGTTCTATGGCCCCGATCATGACAAGGTATGGCTCACTCAACTCGAAATCGACAGCCTCAACAATTTCAGCTGTTTGTATAGAACAGAGTGCGCCCCCTGGTGGTGGAACATGGAACTAACAGATTTTGCAGCTAACTTGAGTTCTATGGGTCCCATCACAATGCAGTTTGATTCATTTGACTCGACATCGACAGGATATATCGATTTTAGTTCCAAGTTTCACCACTAGGGGAGCTTTCCTATCTTGTGTTCTATGGGCTTGATCACGACGAGGTATGGCTCATTCGACTTGAAATCGACAGCCTGAAAGATTTCAGCTGTTTGTATAGAACAGAGTGCGCCCCCTGGTGGTGGAAGATGGAACTAACGGATTTTGCTGCTAACTCGAGTTCTATGGGTCCCATCACAATGCAGTTTGATTCATTCGGCTCGACATCAACAAGATATATAGATTTTAGTTACAAGTTTCACCACCAGGGGCGCTTTCTTATCTCGGGTCCTATGCGCCCCATCACGACAAGGTATGGCTCATTCGACTCGAAATCGACAGCCTCAAAGATTTCAACTATGTTTGCATGGAACAGAGTCCGCCCCCTGGTGGTGGAAGATGGAACTAACGGATTTTGCAGCTATCTCAAGTCCTATGGGTGCCATCACAATGCAGTTTGATTTATTCGACTCGACATCGACAGGATATATTGATTTTAGTTCCAAGTTTCACCACCAGGGGCACTTCCCTATCGGGTTCTATAGGACCGATCACGACGATGTATGGCTCATTTGACTCGGAATCGACAGCCTGAAAATTTTCAGCTATGTTTGTATAGAAAAGATTGCGCCCTTTGGCGGAGGAAGATGGAACAAACGGGTTTTGCCATGCATTTTCATCCTTCTAATTGTGTTACTCTCTCGCTGTATAATTTAAAAGTTGAGTCTTGGATTCCTCTCCCTGGGCCACCACCCTCATATTTTATTGGGGTCCAAGGGGTCTTTTTTAGCATTTCTTTAAAATTTTATTCTAATGATTAATTTATACCCTATACTTAATTTCGACTAATTGACATTTTCATCAATAACCTTAAAAAAGTAATGATATCAGTACAAAAACCCTTAACGGGTTAAAAGTGTTGACGCAGCACTTTCTTTTGGCTCTATGAATTTTAAATATGGGTCTTAAAAGCAATGATATCAAATTTAAGTGACGCTATGTTAATAATTTTTTTTAAATCATAATTTTCTTTTTAGTTTTATTTATGTTCACAGGTGTAATTATTATCTTAATATGAAAAAATATATAAAATTTATTCGCTGATGCTTTTTCATTCACATCTCTCATGAATTCAAAATATGGGTTTTAAAAGAAATGATATCAAAATTTGAGTGACACCTTCACGTTAATTTAATAGGACTCTTTTAAAATTCAATTTAAATTATTTTTGGTTTGTCTTCTAAAGTATATTTACACATACAAACAATACTTTTAATTTTTCAATACACTTTTAAATATATTACTTTCACTGAGCCTATATTATGTTGTATTTATTTCAATAAATTGATTTATCTTCTGTGCCACGCTATCCAAAATCATAAGTAAAATTTATGTAAATGATTATTTTGCGTCATATTATCCACTTGCATACATTTCCCTTTGTTTGGATACTATGACGCAAAATAATCATTTACATAAATTTTACTTATGATTTTGGATAGCGTGGCACAGAAGATAAATCAATTTATTGAAATAAATACAACATAATATAGGCTCAGTGAAAGTAATATATTTAAAAGTGTATTGAAAAATTAAAAGTATTGTTTGTATGTGTAAATATACTTTAGAAGACAAACCAAAAATAATTTAAATTGAATTTTAAAAGAGTCCTATTAAATTAACGTCAAGGTGTCATTCAAATTTTGATATCATTTCTTTTAAAACCCATATTTTGAATTCATGAGAGATGTGAATGAAAAAGCATCAGCGAATAAATTTTATATATTTTTTCATATTAAGATAATAATTACACCTGTGAACATAAATAAAACTAAAAAGAAAATTATGATTTAAAAAAAATTATTAACATAGCGTCACTTAAATTTGATATCATTGCTTTTAAGACCCATATTTAAAATTCATAGAGCCAAAAGAAAGTGCTGCGTCAACACTTTTAACCCGTTAAGGGTTTTTGTACTGATATCATTACTTTTTTAAGGTTATTGATGAAAATGTCAATTAGTCGAAATTAAGTATAGGGTATAAATTAATCATTAGAATAAAATTTTAAAGAAATGCTAAAAAAGACCCCTTGGACCCCAATAAAATATGAGGGTGGTGGCCCAGGGAGAGGAATCCAAGACTCAACTTTTAAATTATACAGCGAGAGAGTAACACAATTAGAAGGATGAAAATGCATGGCAAAACCCGTTTGTTCCATCTTCCTCCGCCAAAGGGCGCAATCTTTTCTATACAAACATAGCTGAAAATTTTCAGGCTGTCGATTCCGAGTCAAATGAGCCATACATCGTCGTGATCGGTCCTATAGAACCCGATAGGGAAGTGCCCCTGGTGGTGAAACTTGGAACTAAAATCAATATATCCTGTCGATGTCGAGTCGAATAAATCAAACTGCATTGTGATGGCACCCATAGGACTTGAGATAGCTGCAAAATCCGTTAGTTCCATCTTCCACCACCAGGGGGCGGACTCTGTTCCATGCAAACATAGTTGAAATCTTTGAGGCTGTCGATTTCGAGTCGAATGAGCCATACCTTGTCGTGATGGGGCGCATAGGACCCGAGATAAGAAAGCGCCCCTGGTGGTGAAACTTGTAACTAAAATCTATATATCTTGTGGATGTCGAGCCGAATGAATCAAACTGCATTGTGATGGGACCCATAGAACTCGAGTTAGCAGCAAAATCCGTTAGTTCCATCTTCCACCACCAGGGGGCGCACTCTGTTCTATACAAACAGCTGAAATCTTTCAGGCTGTCGATTTCAAGTCGAATGAGCCATACCTCGTCGTGATCAAGCCCATAGAACACAAGATAGGAAAGCTCCCCTAGTGGTGAAACTTGGAACTAAAATCGATATATCCTGTCGATGTCGAGTCAAATGAATCAAACTGCATTGTGATGGGACCCATAGAACTCAAGTTAGCTGCAAAATCTGTTAGTTCCATGTTCCACCACCAGGGGGCGCACTCTGTTCTATACAAACAGCTGAAATTGTTGAGGCTGTCGATTTCGAGTTGAGTGAGCCATACCTTGTCATGATCGGGGCCATAGAACCTGATACAGGAATGCACCCCCTGGTGGTCAAATTTGAAACTAAAATTGATATATCCTGTCAATGTCAAATTGAATGAATCAAACTGCATTGTGATGGGACCCATAGAACTCGAGTTAGCTGCAAAATCCGTTAGTTCCATCTTCCACCACAAGGGGGCGCACTCTGTTCTATACAAACATAGCTGAAATCTTTCAGGCTGTCGATTTCGAGTCGAATGAGCCATACCTCATCGTAATCGGGCCCATAGAACACGAGATAGGATAGTGTTCCCTAGTGGTGAAACTTGGAACTAAAATCGATATATCCTGTCGATGTCGAGTCAAATGAATCAAACTGCATTGTGATGGGACCCATAGAACTCAAGTTAGCTGCAAAATCTGTTAGTTCCATGTTCCACCACCAGGGGGCGCACTCTGTTCTGTACAAACAGCTGAAATTGTTGAGGCTGTTGATTTCGAGTTGAGTGAGCCATACCTTGTCATGATCGGGGCCATAGAACCTGAGATAGGAATGCACCCCCTGGTGGTCAAACTTGAAACTAAAATTGATATATCCTGTCAATGTCAAATTGAATGAATCATACCATGTTGTGATGGGACCCATAGAACTCGAGTTAGTTCCAAAATCCATTAATTTCCCCTTCCACTGCCAGGGGCGCACTCTGTTCTATATGAACATAACTGCCCCTGGTGGTGAAACTAAAATCAGTAAGTTCTATTGAGGTCGAGTCGAATGAGCTAAACTGCATCACGATTAGGAATGCACAACCTGTGGCCCGTGATGGGTAACTGGTGGCCCGCAGAGACCATACATGCCAACCTATCCAAAAATTTCGAATTTCCTTAATATTTCGTGAGAAAAATGCGCAAATTTTGTCCATAGATCGTAGGAAAATATGAATTTCATCGATCAGGTGCATAAAATTATGAATTGCATCGACTGGATGCAAATTTTGTCGAATGGGCATGGAAAAATCATAAATTTCGCCATTTTGTCGCTAGAAAAAGAAACGCAAATTTCAATAATCGGTCAACAGAAACCAGAGATGCCAAAATCGGTAATTCTGGAGTTGTAAATTTCGTCAATCACTCAAAATCTTGAATTTTGTAAATCAGTTGAAAAAAGTATTGTTTGTATGTGTAAATATACTTTAGAAGACAAACCAAAAATAATTTAAATTGAATTTTAAAAGAGTCCTATTAAATTAACGTCAAGGTGTCACTCAAATTTTGATATCATTTCTTTTAAAACCCATATTTTGAATTCATGAGAGATGTGAATGAAAAAGCATCAGCGAATAAATTTTATATATTTTTTCATATTAAGATAATAATTACACCTGTGAACATAAATAAAACTAAAAAGAAAATTATGATTTAAAAAAAATTATTAACATAGCGTCACTTAAATTTGATATCATTGCTTTTAAGACCCATATTTAAAATTCATAGAGCCAAAAGAAAGTGCTGCGTCAACACTTTTAACCCGTTAAGGGTTTTTGTACTGATATCATTACTTTTTTAAGGTTATTGATGAAAATGTCAATTAGTCGAAATTAAGTATAGGGTATAAATTAATCATTAGAATAAAATTTTAAAGAAATGCTAAAAAAGACCCCTTGGACCCCAATAAAATATGAGGGTGGTGGCCCAGGGAGAGGAATCCAAGACTCAACTTTTAAATTATACAGCGAGAGAGTAACACAATTAGAAGGATGAAAATGCATGGCAAAACCCGTTTGTTCCATCTTCCTCCGCCAAAGGGCGCAATCTTTTCTATACAAACATAGCTGAAAATTTTCAGGCTGTCGATTCCGAGTCAAATGAGCCATACATCGTCGTGATCGGTCCTATAGAACCCGATAGGGAAGTGCCCCTGGTGGTGAAACTTGGAACTAAAATCAATATATCCTGTCGATGTCGAGTCGAATGAATCAAACTGCATTGTGATGGCACCCATAGGACTTGAGATAGCTGCAAAATCCGTTAGTTCCATCTTCCACCACCAGGGGGCGGACTCTGTTCCATGCAAACATAGTTGAAATCTTTGAGGCTGTCGATTTCGAGTCGAATGAGCCATACCTTGTCGTGATGGGGCGCATAGGACCCGAGATAAGAAAGCGCCCCTGGTGGTGAAACTTGTAACTAAAATCTATATATCTTGTTGATGTCGAGTCGAATGAATCAAACTGCATTGTGATGGGACCCATAGAACTCGAGTTAGCAGCAAAATCCGTTAGTTCCATCTTCCACCACCAGGGGGCGCACTCTGTTCTATACAAACAGCTGAAATCTTTCAGGCTGTCGATTTCAAGTCGAATGAGCCATACCTCGTCGTGATCAAGCCCATAGAACACAAGATAGGAAAGCGCCCCTGGTGGTGAAACTTGTAACTAAAATCTATATATCCTGTTGATGTCGAGTCGAATGAATCAAACTGCATTGTGATGGGACCCATAGAACTCGAGTTAGCAGCAAAATCCGTTAGTTCCATCTTCCACCACCAGGGGGCACACTCTGTTCTATACAAACATAGCTGAAATCTTTCAGGCTGCCGATTTCAAGTCGAATGAGCAATACCTCGTCGTGATCAGGCCCATAGAACACAAGATAGGAAAGCGCCCCCTGGTGGTGAAACTTGTAACTAAAATCTATATATCCATTTTACTTAAAGACATACTTTTATTTTCTTAGTTCTTTAAAACAGCTATGAATTTTGTGAAAATACTCTTCATGTAATCGGAATACCATCATAACTTGCATGATTTTTAACTAAGCATCAGTAGTGATAGCGATAGCAAAATTTTACAAATGCGTAATGTGCAAATTTTGTTTCTAAAATAATATATATTTTTTATAGCTCTTAAAACAAGTTTCTAAAAGTCTATTTTTAAAAACTAAAAATTTTGATACTAACAAATAACTCAGATGAGCTGTTTTATAAGATACTATCAACAGTATAAAAAAATCTGATACATTACTACAAGAAATTATTCAGTCCTCAGCTTCAAAAGGATCAGACAATAAAAGCTAATGCTGTTTTTTGCCTCAAAAATACCGGTTATAAATTTATCCACTTTATAAACATTCTTAAGAACATGTGTGCAAAATGTTTAAAAGCCACCTTCACTTTATAAATAAAGCATTATCTAAAGTAAGCAGAAATCAATCTTCAATGTATTAAGAAAAGAAACAAAAAGATTACGAAGCTTTTCGCCATTGCTACTAATGATTCTACTCGCGGCTAAAACAGTCAAATTAATGCGATGATTAAAAATATTTCAGTCACTTAAATATGAAATAGATCTACTTTAATAATCCTGTTTATTTTTTCTCTGAAATCAGTCACGTGTGATTCACATTTCAAGTGTCAATCGACAATTACAGAAGAAAAAAAAAAAACAATTTTTTTTTTCAACTTTTAAAATAATCTTTTTACATTAACAAACCAGTAAAAAAAAATTATCTTAAAACAAAGCATATTTTTTTCATGTTCTAAAATCAAACCAAATAGTAAGATAACTGCTCCGATCAGAACAAGGCTTTCGTAGAAGCAAGACTATCCAAAAATCTGAACTTAAAAAAAGGGTATGGAACTTCAAGCAAACAATAATAAAATGTACATTGAACAAAAATAAATGATATATTTTTAAATATCAGTCAGGCTTTACATAACTTTCAGTCAACAATCACAATACAGTGTTTTGGGAGTAATTTATGGTTAAGATTCAGTTTGGATAGGGTCCGTAATGTCTGCATTTGTAAGCCTTATTTACATCCACTTAAAACCTACCCGCAAAACACTGTAATGACGCGAATGCACAAATAAATTTCACTAAATAATTTACAAATTTAAGATTTCATTAAAGTAAAACAGAAAATGGCAGCTTACTTACTTCGGTAAAGGAAACTCATCTCGCTTTGATATCAATGTACACATGTGACAACGTGCGCCATTATTGTCAGGATCGGGTCGGTCTCGGTGTGGCCTTGGCATTGCAGATTGCAGGCCGGTGGCTTCCTTCTCCCTCGAACTCTGTGCTTCATCCTAAAATCACTGCGCATGCGTTTGATTGCTTTGCGTCACTGAAAGGCAAACAGTGAGCATATTCGCCATTCCCAACCGTCAGGGAAAAAATAGCAAATTGCGCGTGCGCAAGAACCGAAGTTGGCGATTACTTTTGGCTTGGCTTGGCTTTCCAATTATTGTGTGGACAGGTGCAAGTCAGTCGGTGATACAGTTTATAGCTTACGTAGTAATGAATTTACGTAATAATGAAAGAACATACAAGTGGATATGCAGCAGAAGTAAGTTTATTTATTTAGATATAGTTTCTAAAGATTGTAAAATGCATATAGATATTTTTGTTAATATCTTTTCAGTTTTGATTATTTTTCTTCAATGATCAACTTTAATCTGATTTACAAATAAATAATAATAACTATACTAGATAATAAATTGTTATTTATTTGATAATTTATTATTATTATCAAATATAATATAATAATACAATAATATCTCGATTACTATCAAATTATTACTGTTGATATTGATATGTACTATCATTATAATTTACAGATAATTAAATTGCTAATAACAAATAAAAATTATTATTATTAAATTTACAATGGTGTTTTAGTACTTATAAGATTTTTCTGTGATATTTTACTCTTTACTGAATCTGGTGACTGAAACCTGAATTAGCAATTGATGTATTTTAAATCAGTCTCCTTCCTGTTTCATAATTACTACTTTATTAAGATATTTAAATGAAAGAGCTCATTGAATTATTTTTTCATTACTGCTAGTATGTTATATTTTGTAATATTTATTTAGTATCATTATTAACTTATTATTAAGTATTATCAAATAGTAATATTTTTATTATCAATGTAAATAGAAAAGCGGTAATACTTATAATAAATTTTATCTATAATAGATAAATAAATTTATAATCTCTCTTAATATTATAAATTTATTGATCAAATTTATTATAAATATTATCTTTTTTAATAATGAAGATGAAGTATCTTTTGTAATTATGGTTATAAAATATTACCTTATTTCTATTTACATTGATAAAATAGTAAAAATGTTAATATTTGATAACATTTAATGATAAGTTAATAGTGATAATAAATAAAATTTATAAAATATAACATACCAGCAGTAATGATAAAATGCTACCTCTTTTCTATTTACACTGATAAAATATTTGATTTATTTATTATTAATATTTGATAACATTTAATAATAATAAGTTAATAATGATAATAAAGAAATAAGTTTATAAAATGTAACATACTAGCAGTATTGGTAAAATAATTCAATAAACTATTTCATTTAAATATCTTAATAAAGTAGTGATTATGACTAAGGCAGGGGACAGATTTAAAATATATCAATATGGCAATTTGAAGTTCCAGTCATCAGATTCACACAAAAGAGTAAAATACCACAGGAAACTTTCATAAGTCCTAAAACACCATTGTAAATTTAATAATTGTAATAAGTTTTATTTGTTATTATCAATTTAATTATCTGAAAATTATATTGATAGTAATCGAGATATTGTTGTATTATTATATTATATTTGATAATAATAAAAATTATCAAATATATAACAATTTATTATCTATTATAGTTGATCATAGAAGAAAAAGAATCAAAACTGGGTAGATATTAAGAAAAATATCTATATCTGCTTTACAATCTCCAGAAACTATATCTAAATAAATAAACTTACTTCGGCTGCATATACACTTGTAAGTTCTTTAACTCAGTAAATAAAGAAATACTTTTGAGCTTCCCTGTAAACGTACTCTGAATGCTACACATAACATATTCTATAGTAACCTTCTTCTAGTGCACCTCAATAATATATATAAATTTCATTATGTTTAAAACAGTGTAACACTATTAAAATACAACGTGAATTATTTTTCCACATAGACCATAATGTAACGGAATACTTTTGGGTGCCCCTGTAAAGGAACTATAAATGCTACCCGCTTCATTTTCAATACCAAACATGCTATGATAAACCTCAATAATGTATATCAATTACATTACCAATCCTACTGTACTATATTTATGCGAGTTAACGGACAGACAAACCAAATTCATAAACACTTTTCAACTATATGTTGAAAAATGTTAAAAAGTATAAATAAAAAATTTTAAATAAATATATTTTACCATATAAGAATTAAATAAGATCAAAATGGAATATGGAATTATATATATATCCATAAAATGTCTTTTGTGCTACCATCTGTGTCCAATGATCAAAAGAGAAAGTAATTATTAAAAGGATCTTATAATTATCTAAATAGAGATTAAATTGTTTATAAGACAATCAAAAGAATCATATCCTACATGTTATATCGAAAGACAATAGTAAAATACTCACTAAATTGTATTTAATAAGTAATAAAATATATATTAAAGATAGAATGCAAAAAATAAACAAATAACTATTAATTTTGTAAAAATCACAAACTATTTCAATTTAATTTACCGTAATTTCCGGTGTATAAGCCGCGGGTAAATTAAGTCTGTTTTAAAACAGAATTATTTTTATAGAAATAAATGCAAATAAGTTCCAAGATGTAACGCGTTACATTTCATTAAAAAGAATTTCCGAGTCGAAACCGATTTATTTGAGCCGCGGCTTATACACCCGAAATTACGGTAAATTATATGCATTGTTTATTTTTGTAATGTTAATTTAAAGCAATACCAATTGCCAATTAGAACATACAAGATTTAAAAAACTAACATTATTATTATTAAATAACAATAAAGTTTAAACATTACATTTAAGTTATTTACTGATAAGCTCATTTGCATAAATTTATATCTTCATCTATTGAATAAAAAATAATTTCATATGCGTTGGTACTAAATATTTTAAAAATATCATACTACTTTCCCACAGCAGAGGTAAAAAAATAAATAAAATAATAAACTTAGGAAATTATAAAATAAATAAAAATACAATTTTAAATAAGTTTTGTATTATTTGCAATTCCTTCTGTTAAAATCAATATATTTCTACATGGGTTAAGGTGGTCAAATTTCGCTAAATTACGTTTAATTATTTTAAAAATAAATAGTTTGCAGATAATTTAAAATAATAAACACTAAGAGAAAAAAAATTAATTGGCTTATTAAAAAACACATATATATAAATGGTATCTGTCCACAGAAAAAATAATGAAATAAATGTCACTCCTGATACGCTAAAAACGCCAATCTGGCAACCTTATTCACGTTTTGTAGCCTAAGATTTTCAATCTCTAAGTTCTGACGCATGCGCAATTTGTTATTTTTTCCCTGACGGTTAGGAACGGCGAATATGCAAACAGTGAAGGAATTTGATAGTAAAAGAAAACGGTTTGTAGCAGGCTGTGTAGATCAACGGGTTTTGTCCGTAATAACAAGCCAATATTCCAAAATTACACTTCCATAACATAAATTTACGGAATTTGTCCGTTTAGCTTGAAAAACGGACATTTACAGTAAAATTATACGGTAAATGTCCATTATTATAAATTTTTTTTTTTTTTTTACAGTGTAAGGTTATGGGTGGTATGACTGTAATTACATTTAGTGCATCTGTTGAGATGGTGACCCCTTGACAGTTATAGTAGGAATGTTATTTGAATTGATGTTAATTTTTTTGTTGTTAGTTTACCTCCCCAAATTCCAGCCCCATAAATAATTTTTTTTTATATAATCGTATTGTACCAGATTTTAAGCATGTTATTATTGATCCCCCAAGATTCCCCCCTTAAGTTTTGATGCATTGTGGTGACTAATTTGAGTTTAAGTTGGTTGAGGTGTTCTGTCCAGTTTTGTTATTTATCTATAGTGATGCCTAAGATTTATATATGTGATACATGGTGCATGCTAGTTCCATTAATCCGCATTATTGGTTCATGCTCCAGCTTACGTGGCAAATGTTAGGACCTCTGATTTCCCAGGTGATAGGTGTAGGTAGTGTGCATTTAGTAGTTGGCTTAGATGTTGTTATTTCACCGTTCAATTACAAAGAAAAGGCGATCCATAAATTACTTATTTCTTTATCATTTACGCCGTAGTATTTCTACTAATTGACAGAACAAAAAAACTTTCAACCTTCACTCTGACAATTTCAAATAAAAAGCTCAATTTTGAACTAACTAAAAAAATTATGTCAATTTTTCTTTCCTAATTATATTCAGCCGAGATTGTCACGTGCCATAAGAAAACAAATAAAAAGAAAAGGTCTTAGCCAAATACCGTGTACAAATAAAAATTATTACACCGGCGTTAGCCACAAGCAGCGTGCAACATATTATATATTACTTTCATCATTTCCTAAACATAAACTATTAATTATATAAACTATTTAAATAATCTGTCTGTTGTACTATTTTCTCGTAAAGTTTGAAAATTGTAGATCACTATAAAATAGTACATTGTTTAAATGTGAAAATTAACGTGAGTAAACTGTAATGTGCAAATATATAAAATAAAATTATGAGCACTTAACTACATGTTTGTTAAATGTTATTAAGTTCTTTGTGGTTAATATCATATTGTAAATTTTTCAGATAAAATAAAGGGTGCGCTGAAATCCCGTATAAATTTTTAAAATTCCTCAAAAAAGAATACGGAAGTGCGGTTTTACTAAAAGCATTATCATGATGCGAGGATCTTTTTAACAGGATAAATAGTTGTTTCGAAAAAGTCCCAGATATTTTGCTAATACCATTTTCCGGAATAGAAATGCTCTGTACATTTATGAATGTTTTTTTTTATGAAATTTTATATTTTTTATAGCCTTTTTCTGCCTACCTTGTAGTTAAAGCTTACATTATCAGCACAGCAATGTATCAATAAAAAAATGCTACACTGACTTATACGTTACAATTTTTTTTTTTTTTTTTTTTTTTTTTTTTTCTTCTTCGAAAATTTGTATTTGCAGGTATTTTTAAACGCATCAAATTTAAATTTTACTAAAGACGTATCCTTTAAATTTGGAGTATATTTCTACTCAAAATAGCCAAATATTACTATCCCTAAAATACCACCACAATGCTCAATTATAAACAACTTGTTTCTTTGAAGTTATTCCTTTCCATGACCAAGAGATGCAGGTCTCCAAACTTTCTTAGGAATAACTTAGAGTATAATTTCCTGTGTTCTACCTATGTGAGTTAGAGTTGAGAGGCGTTTATTTGGTTACTTTTTGGAGAAGGGGAGGGGAGTGACCGTGTTTATCAAAGTTTAATTACGCCTGCAGAAAGTGGTAAATTCTTTAGACATATTTGACGAGTTTCCGGCTGGTCTGTTCTTCTTTGAAGTCCGTGCTAAGACGAGAGAGAAAATATTTTAATTAATTTCTAAGAAGCGGTCGATAATACGCTTAGGGAAGATGGGGACTGCCTTCAACAACAAAGCGAATTCTTAGCAATTGCGACTGTGCATTTCTGTTCTATCACCGCGATAATACGTTGATTTCTAGATAAGATAGAGCGATGAATTAAGTTTGCGGTAACACTTCGCCGGAAAATATTCTGTAATTACTCTTAATGGACCCAAATTTAATTGAAAAATAATTGATGAAGCAGAAAATTCAGATGAGAGCATGTTCTCATGCAAATGCCTAGTAGACTGCCATGAGGTAGAACTTTAAACTTTCCATTTTCTAAATTTAACTTATAATGGGGACTAACACTTGAAATATTTTTTCTCGAATTTCTCTTAATTTAATGAATTATCTTAGTCATTCTTTTATTCTTTCAGGTGATATAAACGTTGTGTTGTTGACCACTGACCAGTCGCTAGAACATTCTTTTGTAACTTCATTGGCGGAAATATGATTCAGAAAAAAGGTTAGTACGTTCATTTATTATTTTTCTCAGTATTTCTGTATAATTATGCACGTAACAAAAACAGCTGATTTTCTTTAAATATCAGAGAAGATGAATTATTATTTTTAAAATAAAATCAATTAAAGTTATGTACTTTAACCTTTTAAAAGGCAAGGTATTTTTGTTGCTAAAATGTTGAAATGATTAACTGCCACCAGAATGTACAAACAAATTGATTTCGAAGTAAATAAACGATTTTCTTCGTAATTTTTTTTAATATTCTGGTGCAATTTTGGCTGTTGGGAATTAAAATTAAGTCGTGGAAATAATATACCACCACCCTTCAATGGATTAAGTTAAGAATTTAAAAAAATAAATAAAAATATTAATTCTGAATAACTGTTAAAGCGTGATTGCTATTAATAGTTTTATTTCTGCAGTGAAAGCTTCCTGTATTCTACATACCCCATGGAGTGAGAAATCCCAAAACTCTTGACTGAATGGCAGCATCAACCAAAAATCCACATGCTTTTGAGATAGTAACCAACCTTAAAAAAAAAAAAAAAACAGCGTCTAACTCTCATGATATTTTGTCAATTTACTTACGGTTGCAGTCGTGAAAGTGACTCTACTTTTGCTTTTGTGAAAACGATGGACGAAAAATATTTTCATGTTTGGTTAAACATTGCTTTTTGAGAGGAAAAACATCATCAAAATTGAAGAATAACTTGTAAAGCATTACAGAGCATCTACTCTGTCGAAAATGTCAATGATTTTGTGAATTGAAATGTGGCCGTAAATACACGCACCGAATATGTTGCACATTCTGGACGTCTAACTTGAAACATCAGCTCAAGAAAACACACACACACACACACAAAGAAACAAAAATTCCGTTTTGTTTAATTGACCGCAATATGAAAAAGAGGGTGATGAAGGACATCGTATAAAGATATCAATAAAACGCGTGAGGAATATTTTATATAAACATTTGCACATGAAAAAAAAATTGTGTGAGATGAGTGCCGCATTTTTTAACAATCGAACAAAATTAGCAACACTTCTCGATGATTCAGAGTGCGGTTTGGGATTATTTCAGCGTAATCAAAATGTGTTTTGCACCGATTCGTAGTACAAGATGAAAAATGGATCCATCGTTACACACATGAGTATAGGCAGTCTGCATAGTTGGTTGGAATCTGGCAAAAGTCGCCCTAACTGACCGAAAATTCAAACACCATGGAAAGGTCTGGAGCAATACTTTTTGGAATGCATAGGGGAATGCATATTCATTGATTAACTTGAGAAAGGGTTGGGTTGGGTTGATTATTGACGGCCAATTATCTACACTTGGGATATAGGCCCGGGGGGAGTGCCCTCCGTGGGGGTCTTTCTAAGGGAACCTAACCCGTATTTACGCATGGATAAATCCACGGCTCGAAGAAAACCACGAAAACTCCGACCGATTAGGCCGACGGGCGCGATTGGGATCGAACCCAGCACCTCCCGTCTACCAGCTTCGAGAGCAGAACCTCTCAGCCACTGGTGGGGCTAACTTGAGAAAGGAAAAACAGTTACAAGAGAGTATCATGAAGCTTTACTAGACAGTTTGAACGACGAAATAAAGAAAAAAAGTCTGCATGTGGTAAAGATAACAGTTTTTTTCTGAAGACAATGCAACGGCTCACGAAAGCAAAGACAAAATTTTGCGTGTCTGTGCTGTTTTCTGAAGAGACCGCAGCGAGCAGAGCTACAAGATTTGACAGGAAGGTTACTTATGCTTGAAGTTATGCACATTGAAGCCAGTTGTTCGAATTTTTGATTAGATTTTTTAAATTTAATGTTTTATGCGGTTTTTAACGTTTTTTTTTTTCGCGTTTGCGGTAATTTTACCACATTACCAAAAGAAATCCTATTTAAATTTTTTAGCCCATTACAACGAATTTTGTTTTCTCTTTAATAAAGTTGATTCTCAATTCTTACAACAGTTTTTGAAAACAAAAGTTTTATGCGATTTTTAGCTTTTTTTTTTTCACGTTTTGCAGCGTTTTTTTTTTTTTTTTTTTTTTTTTTTTTTTACATTTGTAAAAGAAATCCGGTTTCTATGCCAGTATAGCAAATTTTGTCTTTTGCGATTTTCGATTTTTTGCGAATATTTTTTATGTGGTTTTTAAAGGTTTTTTCGTTTCGGAGCATTTTTTTTTTTTTACTTGTAAAATGAATCCAGTTTTAGTATTTTAGTCTTTTAGCCCCAATATAGTAAATTTTGTCTTCTGCAATTTTTAATTTTCGCGAATTTTTTACGCAATTTTTATTATTTTTTTCGCGTTTTGGTGTTTTTTTATGTTTGTTAAAAGAATCCTGTTTTAATTTTTTAGCCCAATATAGTATATTATATTCCCTGCGATTTTTAGCGTTTTTACGCGCTTCGTGGCCTTTTTTTAACATTTTTTTTTTCTGAAACAGAAAGCGATCTTCTGTAAATTTTGCTACTGCAGTGATTAAATTGAAGTTCGAAAAATATCAAATCGGTTCCTATAGCAATGTGAACGATGATGCTGAAAAAAAATCTGGGTGGAATTAAACAGTCCCAATAATTGAAGGTCGTTTGATTGGAGACCGGGACAGACGTAAGCATGTGCCGGTGTGCGTTGCCGAACGCAGTGGAGCACCAATCCCCATTTCGTTCAATTCGAGGTTCGTTTGGAAAAAATATGACCAGCGAAGTGGACGAAACCCTGCTAGTTATAAATAAAGTAATCTCAAGTAACACAAAATGGTTGGCTCCACATTATCTAATTGTTGGCTAATTGTCGTTCCACGTTGGCCCCACAGAATGTCCGCCTTGCAGTATATCATTCACCAACGAACCATTTACCAAGGAAATCCCAATAGTGATCCAAGCCTTTGCTGCTCAGATATGCCTCAAATTGAGATACGTAACCCTACTATTTTTCAACCATTTCTCAACGATTCACACAAACTGCCAACAATTTGTATTGCATGGGACATTTTCTATTTAGATTTCTAGAGAAATGTACCCCTCCCTGTAATTAATTCAAAACCCAAATTTTCTTTCTAGAATAACACGTTTTTCTTCATTTAAAGCATATTATTATTCTTTCAAACTAACATTTAAGGATGTTCTCAAATCCAAGATAGATATTTTCTAAACTCATTCTAAAGACATTTTTATTCACAAATGCACGAAAAAAGCAGTTTTTAATTTTCAGATTACTAAGAAATCATACAGTGCTTTTTCTACTGTGAATTTGTACTAAAAGCGCGTTTTACCGTTTTTTGTGCAAAAAAACGCCGAACATTTATAAAATTCAAAGTATCATAACTCGATAAGTTTTGGTCTTACAAAAATGATATTCTTGCTGTTTTACTTGTTAGAGCATGGAGAAAGGCTTTCTAAATATAACTTATAGAATCCAGAAACCATATAAAAATAAAATTTTGTGACTTTTTAAAAAATAACAATTTTTGTCATAAGTATTTTTTTATATAATGAAAAACAACATTTGAAACATTTTTGCAGTTGTAATTATACCTCTAAAGTTTACAATTTTGGAATTAGCCTTTGTTAAAGATAATACGTTACTCTGTGTATATGTCACTCATTGAGCTGGAATCTAATATTTAATTAACGATGAGAAGCTAATTAAATGTTCTGTGTACCTTTTCTAAACAAAAAATGAATGGTGCCCGGTACATATGATTATATATGATGGTGCATTTCAAAAAGAAAATTAATATATATTAACTGTTGGTAGATTCAGCATTTTTTAAATGCATAGTTACATTACGTTATAACTACAATTGTTTCATATGCATAAGCATAGAAGCCATCATTCCGTTTTTTTTTTTTTTTTTTTTTTAATCAAAAACATGTATGGAACCAAAAAATTATTTAATACCATCATTTCATACTGTGTCTTGTTTGTATGTGATGCTTATTTTATTTATTCATTAAAATTTCTTGTTCAAAGTATGTTTATTAGATTAAAAAAAAAAAAAAAAAAAAAAAAAAAAAAAAAAAAAACGGAAGGTTGGCAGTTATGCATAAACATCTCGTTTCTACGAGAGTTTATCAAACGTCTTACAGTACTTTAAGATGTTGCATGGTGGGTAGGTATGGAAATAGATCCTTGGTTGGATTGAATAAAATCTCGTGTCAAGCAAAATTCTTATGCAAATAAAATCATAGAATAAACTTGCTTTAATTTTTGGCCCTAAAAAATCCCCTGCACTCGCAAAATTTTATACACCTGGAAAAGCTAAGTAAACAATTTGAGATAATACTTTCTCAAATTTCAGAAAACAACGTACATCAGACTAATTAATAGTTACTATCTCTAATTTTAATTTAACGTAGGAATTCAGACCGTTTTGTTTTTTTGATGGGACGAGATATTTAAGTATTTGCTTGCCCTCCTCCCTCACACCGTATTTGGTGCTGATACTCATAATCGATACGGTGACTATAACTTAATCGCAGTTGAATTTGCAAATATGTTGAAGTTCTTTGCTACTAATATTGTTGCAAATATCGATTTTAGTTTGTTTAAGACCAATTGCATATGTATTATCACCCGTGTGTCCTTTTTCTTGCAGTGTCTCACAGATTTACTTTTCGAATTTGATACGTGGTTCTTACCCCCCCCCCCCCCCCTGTTTTTTTCCAGCAAAGGGAAAATTTTCTAATTGACCACTTTTGTCAAGTTGGGAGATCGAATGTAAATGTGGAATTTTTTGAAAAACAATTGATTGACTGTTTCATTAATTAATATATACTTATTTCCTACCTTTGTTTAAAGATTTTTGCAATTTACATTGTCTACTAATATCCAACAGATAAAAAATTAAAGCGCATTTTAACATTTTTGGGACATTCTGCATATGAAACTGAACATTAAATAATTTACACCAGCAATTTCACATGTAATGCCTTCATTATCGATATTTTATATTAACAATCCCTACATCTATAATAATAATATTTCATATTAAAATTTATTGTAAATTTACTTGAATATTTGACTATTTTATTTTATAATGATATATTAAATTTTTGGATCATTTTGTCTGTAAACGGTAGCATATAATATCATTTAAAAACAAAATTTACTTATCGAAGAAAGACAAATTTATAAACAGCATTTATTAATTAAACTGTCTGAGAGTTAAAAATACATTCCCTTAGGTGAGCGTAAAACATGACCTGAGATAAACTATTTTGGTAAATTTCATGTTTAGATTTAAAAAGGCAACATATCTCATCTCCTTAAAAAATTCCTTAGTTATAATGAAGCGGCCGATATGCCGGTGAACATTATCGTTTATCGATTCCGGTAGCAAAATTAAAATAAGAATCTAGAGCCACGGCTCTTAAGAATCGCGGAATCTGTTTTTTAAAGGTAGCAAAATAGTTTTTTAATCTTCGAGCGAGGGTAGAAAGAGCGGAGGCTAATCAATTTCAACTTATTCAGCCAGCGCGGTTCGCTGTGACAAGATCCGAGGGTTTGTAGCGACTTTTTTTTTTTTTTTTTTTAAAGCAAAAATAATATTATTTTGGGAAGAAATATTTTCTTATTTTCGTTACTCTGTGTATTGGTGGAGCTCTAAAAACAGTGACAGCTGTAGGGTTCGAAGATTTTTCTGTCGATATGGCAACACGTGGGTATTGTGACGTAGCCTCCACACCAAACAAAGATTTAAGCATCACAGCCAATCGCCGGGCAGTATGTGGTCGCCATAACGACCAAACCAGCTGCACAGACATGAGTTGAGAAATTCCCGGATGAATAGACTGTTCAATAGGGAGCATCTCAAAATGTAAGTAATTTATAATCTTTTATATCAGATATACCAAAATAATTGAATGAATGGCGTAGAGTGTTTCTAAATAACCCATTATTGTGGGCGTAAGACAGCCAGAGTTAATGATACTTTTTAAATGCACACCAGTTGAAGAGTTTGAATACTCTAATTTAAAAAAAGTTTTAGTATAGTCAAATTTAACATTTTATTAGTTTCTTTTTTCTTAATTTTCTATGACTTATTTTTAAAATGTTGATTATTTCTCTGAACACTTGCATTTAACTTTTCATTTGTATTTTATCTCATTTGTGTCTCTTTTCTTCTTTTTTAATATTCTTCAGTGTCAGGAGTTTGCTGTAAATACATTATAAATATGCTTCAACTTCTATTTCATTTCAAGCATAGATTTTTTTTTGTTAGGGGGGGGGGGGGGGAGATGGAGGAGTGAATTGGCAGAAGTATGTTCCTGGGCTTAGTGTTTAATCAAGACTCTATACCGTCGCAAAATATTAAACATTTTCATTCTCATAGAACACATATATGAGCATATAAAGTACTGAAAAATGCACCTAGAAACTTTGAGTTTGAGGTAAGAATAAACAACAGCGAACAATTTCTCTATAATGAACTAAGGTAGCAATATTTTTTCAAATCAAGATACAAAGAGTTTCATTTCAATACGAACTATATTTCTCGTTTATAACTTTAAAAATAAGGAAAATATTTTAACGAAATTTGCAGCAGATTTATCCTTCTTTGTGTAACGTGCAACTGCATCCTAATAAGTGGCTACTATCCACATCCAAATAACGCCAAACTAGACGCGCCTTGTTTCAAAATGTATAGTTCACTTTACATACAGTGTTACGGATCAAATTGCTTTGTTCTGCCACCCTTTTTACGTAATGTCATCGCATTTCAAACAAATCGATGTAAGTGTGTTGAACATTTCGTTGATGTACCTTCAATAAATAAAAAGCTATGAACAAAACCCGGTGTTCAGACTGAAGTGAGACATTCTGTATTTTTACAAAATGAATGGATTCTGACGCTACTTTTCTATAGAAAATTATTTCTTGTAATATACTCTACCTCCCCTCAAAGTTTGTACCTATATTTTTTAGACACTAAAATACATTTTTTTTGCACAGAGTAACGAAAATAAGAAAATATTTCTTCCCAAAATAATATTATTTATAAAAATAAAATACATATTTATAAAAAATACATATTTATATAATCTCATCCTTCTAACAATACCAATACAAAATACTGATTCTATGTACAGCATGATCAGAAATTAGTTCAAAATACCGCTGCATAAATTTCTTAATGTAAAGCGGATAAAAATACTGATACTTAGCACAACAAATTTGTGGACTGCATACCAAATTTGGACCCCAAAATCAGGGAACCTTTGGACTACGACCCTCGGGAGAAATACATATTTTATGAATAATAGTGATTTCCGTGCATGGGAACCAAATATCATAATAACAGAACCAAAATAAATAATGTATTGGGAAAAGAAAACATAAACAAGTAATGGTTTTAGGGGCAGTTTTCAAATATTTCTTATTTGTGGAAGAACTTAAAAGTTAAGCGAAATTCAAGAAACTCAAAAATGGAAAAGTTGTAGGGATTCTTTAATTTTAAGGCTCTATAATGACATACAATTTCAAATTTTGTCAGAAACGACAATTCAAACGAAATTTGTAGAAACATGTTTTCTAGAAACGGTTTATTTACAGTTTTTCAAAATATGGTAAATAACTAAATATAATTAATTTGTTAAAATAGAGTTTACTGAACGGAAAAATAAAAGTGAACTAAAAAAATAATAATAATGCCAAGATCATTTTTATTACTATTTAGAAAGCACTAAAAATATTAAAAATTGTTAATAAGTGCATATAAAATTACATTAAAATTTATACCAAAAATTTAATTTATTCACCTATGCGTAAAATAATTTATTGATTGATATCATTTATTAAAATTTTGCCCATTAATGAATATATAATTTTTTCAGTTTTTATTTTTGTATGCTATCATAAGAGATATGAGTTTCATCTTTCATTTTTTCCCCATATGGTGATTTTAATGTCGTCTTTTATGGTATAATTTCGAATGAATCCAATTAAATTTTATACTGTTACCAATGGTTTTGTCATACAGCTAGAAATTTGCTATTGACTTTACTTACTAAGTTGTATAAAATCACTCTACAAAATGCTAACAAAAATTGCATAAAAAACACATTTCAACTTGTAAATAAAATTAAAATTTTAAATAACATTATATTAAACCTTTTGATTTTAATGACTTGTGCCAAATAATTTGCGCCTTAAATATTCTCCAATATTAGGGGGATACGTTATTATTTCGAAAGAAATCATTCAGTAACTGTTTGTATTTTCTACGGGTATGTTGAAGACATTATTGTCTTTCATTTGACACGTCAATTAACTAATTTTTTCCTCTACGTTATCATAAAAATCTGCTATTAAGTAAAAATGATATCGCAGTAATACCATTAAATTCCTTCATTTAAATTTAAATATTAATGAACAAATTTTTACCTTTGACATGTAATATAAGCGTAATGTTTTTCCCTTCAAAGCAAATTTATTCACTCATTACAATTCTTGTTTACACATTATTATTTATATAAAAATTAAATTACATAAAATACAATAAAAATCATAGATGACGGAGGTTGTGCGGTGTTTTATGGTTTTGTCATTGTTGATAGGGCGGTAAGATGCTAGGGAATAAAACTTAATACTTTGCATTTTGAAAAATTTTTGGTCATAGGTTTAATGTGAGTTGCAATTACATTATATAATTCAAACAGAGAGAAAGAGTAAAAAGAGAGAGAAAGATAGGAAAAAGAGCTAGAAGAGAGAGACAGATAGAGGAAAAACAAAAAGAACGCGAGTTTATGTTAGAGCAACTCTGATTAACGCAAGAATCAAACAGGCATAATTCCACGTCAAGTAGTACATCCCAATCGCGCCCGTCGGCCTAATCGTTCGGAGTTTTCGTGGTTTTCTTCGAGCCGTGGATTTATCCATGCGTAAATACGGATTAGGTTCCCTTAGAAAGACCCCCACGGAGGGCACTCCCCCCGGGCCTATATCCCTAGTGTAGATAATTGGCCGTCAATAATCAACCCAACCCAACCCACGTCAAGTAGTGGCTCCAGAGCGCGCCCCTAAATTACTTTTGAAAGCAATTATGCACCGTTTTGATCTGGAACGTTCCGACATAATTTTATTTTTAAATTTATTCGAACGGCAAATGAGCTGGTCGGTAATAGAGACAGGATATTTACTAACGTATTTGGTAACCGGTAGAAATTGCGGTATTTATTTTACGAGAAAAAACGGATAAGATAGACGATTTTTATGATGCCAAAATATTTCTATTGGCCCGTTTCCGTTGGAGTCATGAAGCCTACCGTCAAAAATTCCAAAATACATCCGCGTAATTCAGGAACTCCATGGGAGGACATCAATGTTGAATTAAATAGTTATCTGGAAGGATGGCTGAATGGGTTGGGATTTTTAGAATTCGACGATCTCAAAATATTATTGATAACTGACCAAATTAAGCGACGTGCTCCGAGTGGATTAAAAGAACATTTTATCGATTCATGGGCAAATTACAAAGATCCATTTGTTTTTGAAAATTGTCTAGATGAATATGAGGCAATTAAGGGAACTGAAAAAAAAACCATTGAATGCAAATCCCCCTCCCGATAAACTGAAAGACCTAAGATGAACTGAAAAACCTAAGTTTGAGGAAAAATCGCGAAATGATAGATTTTCCGAAAATAAAACCAATTGGCGTGATAAGGAAGAAAACAAAGATAGAGAACGAATTTTCGAACAAAAGTGATAGAATAAATGCTTTGTTTGTGGGAGTGGCCAGCACTTCAAGGCTAATTGCCCGGAAACACAAAAGGATACAACGGAAGTAAAAACGTTCGAGAGTATAAATCACACAGATGATGTAAATAAGACCAAAGATTTGTTTGAGCCCTTTTTGAGCGAAAGCAGGATAAATGGGAAAAATACAAACGTACTTAGGGATTCTGGATCTGCGTAGGATGTAACTCCATGAGTTTTTGAAAATAAAAACCCATTAGGAAATGAATACGCAAGGCTAGAACAGACTTTTGAAGAGTGTCACAGACGTTTCCGAGTCGCACGGATGGAAATTGAAGTAAAGTGTCTAGGGTGTGCCTCAACCAAAGCAGCAATTCTAAACCTCAAATCAGAAACCAAACATTATATTTTGGGAAATAAAACGTAAGCTCTGTTAAATGAAAAATTAAAAACGAAACAAAAAGTGGGGAATTGTGAACCAAAGCCGTAAAAGCGTTGCCGGGTCCGCTTTAAACCTGACTTTGACAAATTCTGGAAGGGAGAAAAAGAATTCTTTGTTATTTTCCCCGGTTATAAAAGGAACGGTCATTTCCAGTAACCCGCGAACAATGAGATATGTTTCGAAGGTGCAGGGAGATATGAGAGTTCAAATATTGACAGGTACCGTAAGGTGAAAGGGAGACACGTAAATTTTGACTATGCGAAGAATAAAATAAAGTTAAAATTCGGGAAAGAGAATTGTACAATATCTCAAGAAATCAATACTTCTGGAAGGGAGAGGATTCAAAAAATAAATAGGTCTACAAACAGGATTAAAGATAGTCCAATAAAAGTTAGACATGAAGAGATAAACAAATTTGCTAAGTTATTCTTAAATTATTTAGAAAAGGGTTTAAAAGGAAATGCTGATATAAAGGAAGTCTCCCACCTTTGTGATAATCTTGTTAAAAAAGTTGAACAATTGTGTAAGAAGTATTGTTCATTAAACTTTGATTAGGAAATTTAGTAACAGGTTTACCACAAGCTCAACTTTTTGTACGTATCTAATAATTTTTTGTATTATTGATTCTTTGTGTATAATGTAATGATATAAATTTTAAAAGGTAAGATTTTATAAGGCAAAGTGTTAAATCAATTGTAAGTAGAGTGTAAGAAAGTAGAATAATTTTTCACTGTTAGACGTTTAAATATTAGAATATTTGAGCCACTCAGTGGGATGCGCTAATACTATTTCGTGCAGATTTTATGACTTGCAGCCGATTCACCATGTGTCATTTCACTCAAATTCACTATATGTCACTCGAAACCCTTGCTTTGCAGCCTAAATCCAGGTACAGGAAAATCTCATAGATTTTCCTCAATTTTTAAACTAACTCAACTAATCGACCGAGTACATCAAATTTTGCGTTTTATCATAACCAATCTTCTATCCTGAAGGTTTTGAGACAACAGGAATAATAAAAGCACTCAGGGCAAAACGTTTCATCTCACCGTCTGTTCCCACGAGGAGTGGCGTGTCCCAAAACGAAAGTGATATCAGTGTGACACAGGGAGAAATCTTCTTTCTCCAATAATAACAGACTTTTTCAGTGATCTCACCTTTCAAAGCTTCTATTGGATAGAGGAACCTCCATTGCTCTAGATGGTGCTCAGTAGATATATTAGAAAGAAAAATGGCACAGTCAGTCAGTTAGTTCAGTTAGAGAACAGAGTTAGGATTCAGTCAATCTGATCCAGGAAAAACGGAGCCCATAGCTCGAGGTGAAAATATCCAGGCGGTTGTCTTTGACTCCCGACGGAAGAGACTATCTGGCTAATGTTTCAAGGTTCAGATTTATTAGCAAGACATCTTTGCATACTAAGTGTTGATAGTTTCCAGTAGAGTAAAGACGGCGAAGATATTTGTTCTCCTCTTTTCGAGAGATTTATCATCATAGACTCTGTTTAGGAAGGGCCCTGTTAGCGAGGACTCATTTCTCCCGCTCCCTTTTTAAAGTCGAAGTTGCATTTGCTTTCCCTCGTAAACAACGAACTTTGTAGATCACTGTACTATTCTGTAATTGAGTTTTGATCACAAGCTACAAGAACCTAATTATTTACTTATTGTTGGGACATCTCATTTAATCCAGAAATATGTTTTTTTCCCCATAATCTGTTGTTTTGAATTTAATAAATTCATTTTGTTGAAATATGAGTGTGGTTCATTTAAAGGCTGTCGCTACCCCTTCTTATTTATAACATCCGGACCCATCACAATACTAATAAAAGAAAGTTTCGCTTTGTGTGTGGGCGATGGCGAGCAAAATCTACCGTACGTAGATGAAAATTTGGGAGAGGATAGTCCAAGGCAGGTCCTGGTGGACATGATGTTCAGATTTTTAATTTTTAAGATCCTGAGCCCCACTGAGCTCTTTAAGTTTTTGTGCCCTAAATGAGTTATAACTTGTCCCCTTTTTATTCTATCTTCTTCGTTTTGGGGACCCCCTTCTTCATTCAGTTATTCCCTCATTTTTACATTCCAGTTAAGACCCTGCCCCCCTGGGTCCCTTGAAGTTTTTGTTTCCTAAATTGTTAATAACTAGCCTCCTTTTATTCCGATCTTTTGCGTTTTTGAGGCCTTTTCTCCATTTAGTTATTTCCCAGTTTCTACATTGCAGTTAGGACCCTGGGCCCCTGGGGAACGCTCCGGAGTCCCTTGAACTTTTCTTGCTATATGAATTTGTTACCCCCTTAATTGTGTCACCCTCTCAACGCATAACTTTAAAGTTGAGTCTTAGACTCCTCTCCCCGGGCCACCACCTTCATATTTTTATTAGTGCCCTAAGGCCCTTTATAAAGCATTTCTTTAGAATTTTTTTGTAATTTATACCCTATGCTTAATTTCGACTAATTGAAGATCTAAAACGCTAAGTACTAGGACCTTTTAAGCTACTTTTCTCTTAGGGTCCTGCTCAAAACTATTAATTGGTCCCTTATGAACCCCTACTATTGCTCCCTTAAAAATCGACCTATTCACTAGCTTTTATATCTAACAACATTTTAGGACTTCCAGCTACTACATGAACGACAAAAAAATTCTCGGACAAGATCTCGGCCCCCTAGGCCCCTTCAAGTTTTTTTGCCCTAAATTGTTAATAACTTACTGATAGCTTTATCCGATCTTCTTCGTTTTGGGGGGCCCTTACTCCATTTATTTGTTCCCCATTTCTACATTCCAGTTAAGACCCTAGCCCCTTGGGCCCGGTGAAAGGTCGCTTGAAGTTTTTGTTCACTGAATTGTTAATAACTTGTTCCTTTTAATCCGATCTTTTTCGTTTCGGGGCTTTTTCTATATTTAGTTTTTGCCGCATTTCTACATTACAGTTAGAACTCTGGCCCCTTGAAGTTTTCCCCTAAATTGTTAATAACTTGTACCTTTTATTTCGATCTTCTTCGTTTTTGGGGCCTTTTCTCTATTTAGTTTTTTCCCCACATCCACATTTCAGTTAGGACCCTGGCACCCGGTCTTGAGCCCTAGAACGTATTGTGCACTATGAATTTTCACTCCTCTAATTATGTCACCATCTCAATGCATAACTTTAAAGTTGAGTCTTGGACTCCTCTCGTCGGCGGACCACCTTCATATTTTTATTAGTGCCCTAAGGCCCTTTATAAAGCATTTCTTTAGAATTTTTTTGTAATTTATACCCTATGCTTAATTTCGACTAATTGAAAATCTAAAGTGCTAAGTACTAGGACCTTTTAAGCAACTTTTCTCTTAGGGTCCTGCTCAAAACTATTAATTGGTCCCTTATGAACCCCTACTATTGCTCCCTTAAAAATCGACCTATTCACTAGCTTTTATATCTAACAACATTTTAGGACTTCCAGCTACTACATGAACGACAAAAAAATTCTCGGACAAGATCTTGGCCCCCTAGGCCCCTTCAAGTTTTTGTGCCCTAAATTGTTAATAACTTACCGATAGCTTTATCCGATCTTCTTCGTTTTGGGGGGCCCTTACTCCATTTATTTGTTTCCCATTTCTACATTCCAGTTAAGACCCTAGCCCCTTGGGCCCGGTGAAAGGTCGCTTGAAGTTTTTGTTCACTGAATTGTTAATAACTTTTTCCTTTTTATCCGATCTTCTTCGTTTCGGGGCTTTTTCTATATTTAGTTTTTGCCGCATTTCTACATTACAGTTAGAACTCTGGCCCCTTGAAGTTTTCCCCTAAATTGTTAATAACTTGTACCTTTTATTTCGATCTTCTTCGTTTTTGGGGCCTTTTCTCTATTTAGTTTTTTCCCCACATCCACATTCCAGTTAGGACCCTGGCACCCGGTCTTGAGCCCTAGAACGTATTGTGCGCCATGAATTTTCACTCCTCTAATTATGTCACCATCTCAATGCATAACTTTAAAGTTGAGTCTTGGACTCCTCGCGTCGGGCGACCACCCTCATATTTTTATTGGGGCCCTTGGGCCCTTTTTTAAGCATTTTTTTAAATTTTATTCTAGTGATTAATTTATACCATATACTTAATTTCAACTAAATGAAGATCTAAAGCGCTAAGTAATAGGACTTTAAGATGTTTTCCTCTTGGGCCCTGTTCAAAACTATAACTTGGACCCTTTTGGGCCCCCCTACTATTGCTCCCTTAAAAATCGTCCGATTCACTAGCTTTTTTTCTAACAACTTCTTAGGACTTCCAGCTACTACCTAAACACAAAAATCTCGGATTTTAGCTACCACCAGTTTTGAATATTAATGTCCTTATCAAAATCATACAAACTTGAGTTCTGTTTATGGTTATTATCACGGGCCGCATCTTCATTAAGTCATCTTCATATCTATAGAGCAAAATATTATTGCTAATAAATTTTCTTTCATAGAAATAAATATATAAATCTGATAGCATGCTTGAACTAGCTGCACCTTGTGGAATACCCTGTATCTAAATAAATACAGCATTATTTAGGAAAATATAGTTATGAAAGAGAAAGAAATTAGTTAAAGTTTTGAAGTAATCAATATCAATATTGTCAGGCAATTGTAATGATGAGAAATTTTCTATAAACAGTGCATTAATAGTAGAGTGTAAATCTGCTATGTATGTATGTATATATATATATATATATATATATATATATATATAACCATAAAATAAGACATGATAATTCATCATCCGCAAGTCGGGAATAAGAAAGATGAAACTGATACCTGCTATGGTAAATCATCCAAAAATGGAAATATTGCAAAAATTGTGAAATCTATAGTAGAGTTATCAAGACGAAATTAATGAAGATCACACGAAACATGTACGATTTCACGCTTGCTCGAGCTATAATAAGCAAAAAAGGGTGCAAGATTTGGGCTATTGTATTTAGGATACTGTTGGTGAGTTATTGTCTGCTTGATGATGTCAATTTTATATGCTCATTATGTTGGAAATCTGTATTTATTATTAGGATTTTTATTTTATATGCATGCATAACAAAACATAACGTAAGGATATAATGTAAAATGCAGAATTAATACATTAATAACTATAATTTCGGTATGTCAAATAATTGTTCATTAAATATCAATATGTAATCACATAATGTAAATAATAAATTTTAATTTTAAACTTTGGAATGATGATAAAACTGTTTACTTGGAATTGACAATTTCTCTTTAAGCTGTAAAAAAAAGATAGCTAAATATATGATTATGAAAACTTAACGTCAGTTTGCAAATCTTAAGCTAATTTTCTGTTTCACTTCCTCATTAGTAAAATTCAATACTAATGGGGTAGTGTGTCATTAATGAAGTTTATAAAAAAAGTATCTACTCTTTTAAGCTCAAAAACGTACATACAAAAGATCTTTTCTCCTCTTTATCAAAATACAGGGTGTCCATAATTAAACGACCCTACTTTAAAGTTGTCTACAGTCGAAACTATTGGTTAGAAAGTTGTGAAATTTTGTGAAGGACATAATGAAGCAATGGGAATTTGCTTAAGCGAAAAAAATATTAGTTCAAAATTTCGCCACCAGATGGCGTTTTTAATAAATCAAACGCATTTGAAACATTTGGTAAGTCATGATAAATCAAGAACATTTAATGAATTATACATTTAGCATACATTTTAGATAGTTTACATATTTTATTGCAACAAAACGCGTTCCACACGACGTCCATCATTGTCAGCTACCATCTGGAATCATAGGATAGCATGTTCCACAGTTGACAACAGTGTGTTCTGGGAAATGCTAAAAACATGTCCTGAACATGTCTTTAAGATCAGGTAAAGTTCTTGGTTTATCATGATTTACAGAATGTTTCAAATGCAATTGACTCATTAAAAACGCCATCTAGTGGCGAAATTTTGAACTAATTTTTTTTTCGCTTAAAGAAATTCCCATTCCTTCATTATGTCCTTCACAAAATTTCACAACTTTCTGACCAATAGTTTCGTCTGTAGACAACTTTAAAGCAGGGTCGTTTAATTATGGACACCCTGTACACTGAAGAGAAATTTTGTTTTCCATATTAACCATTTTCAGCAAATAATAACAAAAAAATAATAAAAAAATTGAAAATCTTTTTATAACTTTTTCTGTATTCAGACATCAAAAGTTAAGTAAAACATTAACAGCTATTGTATAATCTTTAGTATCAGCATAATCAATAATTTTATCAGTACACAATTAATAAAGAACAAATTGATTTATGCAGAATTGCCAGGCAAATATCACACTTCCATTTTGAAAACCACTTTCTCGTATAAAATTTCGCTTTAGTTAATTGTAGAATTTTTAAAACTAAATAAGACAAAAATTACTGTAGGAAAATAGTTGCAGTCAAAGGTAAATTGTGGTATTTTCTGGCAACCTTGCCTCTAATTCGCATTACATGATGGGAATCTGATAGAGTATCTTTTGGCAAATTTTTAGGCTTCTACTTTCTTTAGAAGATTATATTTTTCCTTTGGCTATATAATCAGCAACAGATGAAAAATGTTTACACTCTTTTTATATTATAGCCGGAACAACCCGAAAGTAACTATCAGAAATTGTTGTTCCAAATAGATGGTTCTCGAAAATCCCTACTTAATTCGCTTGAAAATGTTTTGCTTAAAAATCGTTTTATTTTTGTACTCTAAATACGATGTGTGGGAGAGCACGGCCATTCCAACAAATGGCAGAATAATTAAATTTTCATTTGCATGCCTACACCTTTCGATCATTTCTACAAATTTTTATACTTCTCTGTGAAAAAATAGAAAAAATAGAAAATGCTTTTTTGAACGGAGCTACATCAGATCAATCTCTCCAAGAAGCTTCAGATGGTTGAAGACTCTCGCAAAATTGAAATTAATATTGTAATCATAGCTGCGTAAAGAGAAAATTCGTTCTGGCTTTCGATAGGGAAAAGGGATTACACTGGTTAAATTAAAAGTCAAAACATGCCGGTTAAACTATAAATTCTATTTAAATATCACTTTCTCTCTTTAAAAAAAGATCCACACTACTTGAATATCATTTGTCTGCAATCAGGGGGTTAGGTTTAAAAAGGAGACTTACGCCGAATTTATATTTATGTAGACATTAAACATTTTTCTAAATTAAAACTATACATTAGTATTACAGCCTTTTCTATTGGCAAAGAATGTGATTACAAATGATTGTGTGATACTAACAAATGATTGTGTGATGCTTACAGATGATTTACACTTCGTCTTTTTACAATTATTCTTATTCATATATTTGTGGTGCTTGGTGCAAAAGAAAATTTCAATAACAAGATGCAGAAAATCTTATTAACATGATAAAAAACTGGGCTGCGCCGCCCTTCGGCACGTCAACCGCCGTACGTAAGTTCTGAAGAACTTTTAATGCGCACGATCAGGGGAGTTCCTGTATGCTCTGTGGAGGTGGGAGCGCCGCCTCCTGCTGACTGCTCCCATTTTCCCAAGTAATTGACGAAAGAGGTCGTTGCGATTAGCCCTCTTAAGTCACCAATACTTTACACTCGGGGAGATGCTGGAATCTCCCGACAGCTTCAGAGCTGGAAACCAAAAGAGGAAACCAGGACCTAGGCCTTATGCCGAGCTTACCCAACGACTGCTTTCTTAGCCGCATCTTCCGATCATCGAGCACCTATGAAGGTTACGACTGGGATCATCGGCTGTGGTGAGGAAAAGGAGCCTATCGCCAGCCCGGGATGACGAAGAAAAGCATCCCTGAATGCATTGACACGTCCTGACTTAGGTTGTCTTCGCGTGACCCCCTAGAACTTTCCTGCGACTTCTACCGCCTGCAGAACAATCGATGCGGTCAACTCAATAGACGACCATTCGGAAACACATGGCAAAGAAAACAAACACAAAAAAATGTTAAACAAAAACGGAAAGTTATTTTAGACACTGCTATCGGACATTGAAGGGCATGGAAACTTCCTTTAAAAGCGTCAAAGGGGCGGTATCGATCGAGGTAAGTAGCGTGAAAGTTATTATTAGACTCCTGCTAATTCAACCGTCGGCCGCAGAAAGCTCCGACTACGCATAGACACGCTGGATTGGTTTTCGACCCAGGGTCGAGTTTTAGTTTGATATCCGAACCGTTAGTCGGTGAGCCATCGGTTCGGTTCCTCGTAATCGGACAGTCCAGAGAAAGAAACCGATCCCCTACCAAGGACATGACACGAGCCGCAGTGACCCGAGTGGTCCCTTACGGACACACACCACACTTGGTACGAACGGGGCAATCCCCTTTCTGCCCGACAATTGAGGTCGACACACAACTACTCCAGCTGCAGAGGGAGACGCGGTGGTTGCGTACCATGCGACCTGCACTCAGAGCCGCATGCCGGTATCTGTACTCTGCCGTCTTCTAGTACCGAGGGTTGCTGCACGCTGCCTCACGCAAGACGCCACTACAGAGTAACCACGCATCTTCCTCTTCGTCATCGCCTCGGATAAATTTGGAAAGTGGTCCTATCGCCGTTCGCTAGTCTGTTGCCCAGTGTTACCAACCCGACTGGGAAGAGGGTCCAAGCCGGACACCTGGGATTAACCTATGAGGCGTCTTTTCACCACCTAGAGAGGAGGCTTTCATCATTGGCCGAGTCCCCTCGCTGCAGAGAACCCGCGCTTAAGGGGGGGGGGGGGGGTGAGGCCCAGATTCGGTGGCCCACAATACCGAATCTTCGCGACACCTCCGGCTTTTTCAGAGGCCCCTCTACCACCGGCACACAACGTTTGAGGTGGCGATTCATCCGCTAACCTGTCCTTGTTGTGTCGAAGAACATCTCGCAGTGCCGGGCTTCCGGTCATCTTCCCTACTTAAGGGGCCGAGACAGAATCACTTGGAGGGGCCCGTCGGTATTAAAATGATAAAATTAATTATTTTTTAATTTAACGATGGTCATAATTTCTTAGCTAAAAGAGGATATATTGTATTTCCTATGAAGAATTCCTAAAAGAATCAATATTCATACGGTTAAAGAAGCTAAGCGATGTTGTCATTAAATTTTGGTATATTGTTAAAAAATTTCAGCAAACTGTCCAGCCATTCGGTCGTTTCTAACGATAACGCTTTCTTCACTATTTTAGGAATCATATACGACTATATTATTGAACATATTATAGTCAGAATAAAGGTAAATTACGGCTATTTAACCATTTTCTATAAAAATGGTCGAATGACAGGGTGGTTTGCTGGAAATTTTTAACAGTGTATGTTCTTTTTTATTCCCAATGCGTATTTTTATGCGTATTTTTCTTTTTCAATAATTCAGAAATTGATAAAACTGCAGTTACATTTAAATGATTTTTCTTTCATTAAAAGTCATGTTATTATAAAGTTTTTGTTAAACGATATACACTGTTAAAAATCTGCAGCAGACTGTCCAGTCATTCGACGTTTTTAAAGATAACGGTTACTTGACCATATTATGAAGCGTATTGACCATATTATTGACCATACTAATGGTCAGAATAACGTTAAATTACGGTTGTGTAACCATTTTCTATAAAAACGGTATAATGACTAGACAGTTTGCTGAAAATTTTTAACAGTCAATAAACTATTAAATTTTTAAGTAAATTATTTATTGACCATATACAAGTATTTTACACTCACTTTATCATTTATCCAGAAAATGGAAAATATACAATAAATTTACAAAGATTTCGTTTCACAAGCGATAAAAAAAAAATTGCCGTTAATTTTTAATGAACATGCCACATGGTTAAGTGACCATAAATTTATCTCTATCTTCACAATGAGAACGTCTTTCAAACGGTTTATTAAGGGTTATCTATACACTGTTTTTTTTTTTTTAGACCGGCGACCAGGCCCCTACCTGCCAGGTTTCCCTAGCTTAAACGGGTTTAGCGCCTGGCACCGGGGCGCGTAGCGCCACTGAAGAGATGCCGCATAACGGCTGGTCATTTCTGGCAGGACGGCTATGTGGAGGTCTGAGTTTTGTTCCCGTTTTTGTTTTGCTGCTAATTGATCTGATTCTTTTTGTATGGACCTGGGCTTGGCATCACACCTATACGTCATGCCATCGCTATGCAAGTTGGTCTCGTAATTTAGAACCTTGATCCGGTGACGAGACCTTCACCTGACTAGGCACCTCCAGAGGTATTATTCACAGGTAACTTAGAGGACTTTGCTCCCACGACAGATTTTACAGCAAACTTTCCAGTCATTCAACCCTTTAGACAGAGACAGTCGTCAAAAGAAAAAAAAAGAGCGAGAGCGAAAGAGAACATCTAAATACTTTTAATCGCAATGTTGTCGCAGAGAAAAGCGAAAATAGGATTTGATTGAGAAATATGGCTTCTTTCCGTATATGTTGAAAAATAAGCTTAAAGGTCCATCCATCTCCGTACAGATATTGTAACAAACTTTAAAAAAATTCAAATAAATATCCAATTTTGATGTCACATTTGGATTTTTTTGGTAAATTTTACCTTTGAATACCAAACGGGAACTCATTTTGGGAAGTAGTTTAGGAGTGGTGTAGATGTAATGTTTAGAACTAATGTAATTATGTCTTTAATAGTTACAAAACCAATTGCAATTCGGGTAGTTTTTGAAGCAGAACTCAAAGTTACTTGGCAGAATCGGCTGTAATTTTGAATTCCTTTTTTGTAGCTTCTAGAATTTAATATCTGTTAAAAAAATAATAGATTACATTTTTTTTTCCAAATATCAATTTAAAATACTGTATATTTTGAAAAACTCTTAACGTTGCACATTTGTATTTCCGAAACAGAGAGACGGTGAAATTTTGTCATGGCGGTATCCGTGTTCAGTGTATTAATTTCATACAGAATCGTACACTTTCACTTCAGAAGAAATTTCATTATTGCACAGTGTCATTAAACATCAGTTTTGTTTTTTAAACGCAATTTTGCATCTGTAAATTCGCCCCCCTCGACATCCACAACACCTTCTGATAAAAGGGAGTTTCAGTCAATGTTGAATGGCGTGTTGCATTGTTTCGTGAATAGAATTTGGCATTACTAAGGTCACATTCATGTATTGCCTACATTCAAGAATTTCAACCCTTTACAAAAATATATTTGTTAAATTACCGGTTAGGAATTTTTTAATCATACCGATCGTATTACACTCAAATAACCCAAGAAACCAAACAGCTCATGAGAAGTCAAAGCTTAAATTGCAGATAAATTCTTAATTTATCATTTTGATCTAAAATTCTCGGAGTAGTCCCCTCCTATAAAAACAGTGTTCGAGAGATATTTTTAGAAAAAGCCTCGCTTCTTTTTGTCTCGCCGGGAAAAAATATGGAGTGTTAGCGAATGTGGTGAGAAGCAGCAATATTTCACCCAGCCTCTTCTAAGCTTATTTGCGTCGTGAGTTATTTCTGTTTAATCGACTTCTCTTGGGTAAAGGAACTTGAATCTGAAGACGTTTAACAGTTAACTTAATCTTTGTACCTTTAAAAAATTATATATGGAAGGTAATACAGGTATCTTGTTAGAAATTAAGAAATAATAAACCGTTACAATTAAGAGAAAATATAAGTTTTCTTTCTGGGTTTTTTTTCTTATAATTTCTAAATGTAACCCACATTTACGGATATATTTGCGTGCAGAACTTTAGCATAAATGAAATGTTTTAATTATTTTTTTATTTATTAATTATTTTATTTTATATATATTTGTATTTTAATATTTTTTTCAAATTTCTTCCTTTTTAAGTTCACAGAATACAAAGCCTTTATTTCATTGCTTTTCTTTAAACTTTTAATTTTTTCCTCTGTAAATAAAATTAAGGAAAGTCAGTGTGCGTAATGCAGTGAGACTGTTTAACACAAATATGGAGAACGCATTATGGGCGTACAAAAGTACTCGGAAATTTAAAAAATCAATAATTATCTGGCTATTAAAATAATTAGGATAATTATTTATTCCATTTTTTTGCTTTTACAAGTTATTTTTAATTAAAAACTAAAATAAGAATTAATCCTTAAGATTATTTAATTGTTAGAAAAGGTGAAGAGTATTAGCATAAAAATAATCAGAAACATAATTGTCTTAAGTATAATTTATGTGCTTATACTTAGCTGCAAAAATATAATGTATTATGTTAATGAAGATGAAGAGAAAAAGACATCGTCTGCACATGTTATTGAAGCAATTTTTGGCATAATTTTGAGTATTTGAAATATTTTGTTATCCAGACTGCTACTACGAAGGACAACGCATTGAATATTCGAATTTTTTTACAGAATGCGCATCGAGAAAAGAAACAAACTTTTAAAAAGTTGCTGATCATCTCAATTTAAAGCGTTTGATATAGTTAAAAGCTATTAAGCATTTGATAAAATTCGAAATATTTGATAATTATGGAAGTCATTAAATTTGCCCTTAGAGAGAAGAATTACAAATAATTTTTACTGTTACAGATATTTTTTAAATCCAAAATTAAGATTTTAACAGAACTTACTAAACTGTTAAATTTACAGGTGACACACGACACTTCTACGGGAGCCAGAATGGCACCCTTAACAAGGGTGAAAGGATGGCACCCCTTACCCAAGGTGCCCCAGGGGTTGAAAGAATGGCATCCCATGAGAGAATAATGGCACCCCTTACTACAAATTGGCCATTGGCACCCCACAAGGGAAAGCATTCCCAATCAATGGTGCACAGTAGCACCCCTTCTTGTCTAGCAATTGTATTTATTGGTTTGAATCATGAAATACAAGGTGTTGATCCATTTTTACATTGAATTCAGTAGGGTTACTCTAAAACTTCAAAATATTAAATATGTAACAATTTCAGTAAATCTCTCACAGTCTGCTAATTAGGCAGAGTAATCAAAGATAGAAGTTCCCAAGAGTTGGAAAACTTTTCTCACGCTTAGCTGTGGGGTGACAAGAATGCCGGTTACTACAATAGGAAAAGATGAGCTTCGATCAATCTTGTGAAACTGAAATTGCTAGACAGCAAATATTTCTCTGATCTGACCGTCTAGATGTGGGGTCTCAGATCGTGGGAATTTCCTGCGTGAACATTTAAAAGTTCAGTAAGACCTCCCTAAAAAAGGCTTTATCCAATGACGTAAACTAAAACTTTTTTGATTGGTGATCGGAGAATCTTTTGTTCGAGCAAACGGACCGGAGAAGAGGATCGAGAGGAGGTTAGTTAGAGTTTCGGGAGGAGAACGAGTGTTGGTGGAAAACACTCATCTCAGGACGGTTTCCCTTCTTAGTAGGGACGGACAGGTTTGCTGACAGATTTTTGAATGAGAGAGTGCGATCTCTCTGAAGTCAAGGCAACAGCCTTGGATTTGACCTTTCGGGGAGAGTGAAAAGTAGCACTAGTTAAGACTTTAAGATTCTAAAACTACTGTAAAAGACTGGACTATTTGGTGATTTGCTATAAATTACAAGTCGAGCGAACTCAGCTAAAAAAAATTGTTGTAAATAATTTTTACCTCTAGAAATTTCAAGAACGCTTTTTAAATAAAATTTGTTCTGAAATATTTAATGAAGGTGATCAATTGTGAAACGGCTCCACGCTACCCCATTTCAAAAACACACAACATCGTGGATTCTTTACAGCTGGTGGCAGCGGTGGGATATTTCGACAAAAATTTATTAGCATTAGTGAAGAGAGTCCAGACAGTAGCAGTGACGCCCGCCCGCATCTAAGCGCGCAAGATCTGACGCCAGTTCAGGAGAGGAAAGCAGAGACCGAAGCAAGCCTTGCAGTGTCACGACAGACAGCAGTTCCGTCCTGGAAGCAAGCCCGTGTTTACAGAGAACAAGTCCGAAGCAAGCCCTTTCTAGGAAACATCAGGAGCCGACAAACCGAGATAACCTGTGAAATCGACGACGTCTAGGCCAGACCCGAAACCGGCGACAGATAATGCAGACAAAGACTGTAGAAAAGGTAAGCTCAATTCATTTTTGAGTGGCTCTCATTTTGTTTATATATTCTTTAGTGAGGAAAATTCATTTCTGAGAAATTTTTTATGTGAATATTGATATATGACAAATTATGATAAATTGTTAAATCTAATAACTTTTAACATATTTGGAAAAATATATGTATATTTGTTATCAGCATAAAATTTGATAGTGTGAATTTTCTTTTGGCAGTAAAATAATATAAGGATTGTCAGGCTAAATGTGTATATATATAATTTTTTTTCCCGAAAAAAAAAAAAAGAGATAAAAATTTTGATTTTTCAAATAAGTCGATTGTCTATTCATGATTGAAAGATTTCAAAGGTGTACTTTTTTATATTATTAGTGAAACAATAGATGTTGTTGATAATCAAATATTTTGAATATGTGATGTTAGGAAAATTTTTTAGCAGTTGCAAAAAGTGGTCATTTTGTTACCTGCGGGGTCAGAAATATCAAGTATTGGTTGAATTATGAGCACAGAATTTCAAATTTCTAAATTTGTTTTAAATTTGGATGACCTACACCAAAACGTGTCAGTGTATTGAAAATTTTACAATATTGAAAATTTATTTTTATATGTATACTATTTTTATTATTCCTCAAATTGAATTGTATTTAAAATTGTTAGTATTATGTGGGTAGTAGCAGAAAATTTTCCATAAAGTGTTAGAATCCCTGTTGCATAAGTTAGCGAGCGAAACTATCATTTTCATCTTTATATTGTATTTACATAAAATTTTAAAATGCAAGAAGTAACTGATCTGAAACAGTGCAGGAAAATTGATTTGCAGAATTTAGCGGAAGAATTGGGAGTGGAAATAGGGAAAAATGACAGGATACCGGTAATTATCCAAAAAATCGAAGCTGCCGATGATTACGATAAAGATTTTGCATTCACGCAAGCTGCGTATATCATAAAAGATCGAGAAGAGAAGATAGCCGCGGATAAAGAAAGGGAAAAAGAGAATAAAGAAAGGGAAAAGGCTGAAATACAAAGGGAATATGAGGAAAAACAAAGGGAATATGAGAGGGAGAAAGAAGAAAGAGAAAGAGAGGAAAAACAAAAAGAACGCGAATTTACGTTAGAACAACTTAGATTGACGCAAGATGCAAATAGACGTAGTTCAACTAACAGTACCGGGTCGGAACGCCCACCTAAATTGCCGCTTCGAACAATCATGCATCGATTTGATCCAGAACGCTCGGATATAACTTTGTTTTTAAATTTGTTCGAACGACAGGCGACCAAAGCGGAAATAGAGACAGGTGACTTAGTGACGCATTTATTAGCTTTAGTGCCGGTAGAAATTGCAGAGTTAATTTTAAGGGAACCGCAAGATCAGACGGATAACTTTGAATACGTCAAAAAGTTTTTGCTTGAACGATTCCGTATGAGTCCCGAAGCATATCGTCAAAAATTAATGAAACATCCACGCAATCCAGGTGCTCCGTGGAAGGATATTATTTTTGAACTCAATAGTTATTTAGAGGGTTGGTTAAATGGGTTAGATGTTACGGATTTCAGTAGTCTGAAAAATTTATTGATAACTGACCAGATCAAGCTCCGTGCTTCTAGTGAAATGAAAGAGCATTTCATTGATTCGTGGGCAAACTACAAAGACCCGTTAGTTTGGGCAAAATGTCTGGACGAATACGAAGCAGTGAAAGGGATTTCAGATAAAAAAGAGAATGCGAGATCTTTTTATGATAGGAAATCTGAAGAAACGAAACTCGAGGGAAATTCTGGAGAAGAAAAAAATTCCGACAAAAAAATAAATTGGCGAGACAAGGAAATTAAAGACAGGGAACGTATCTTTGAACGAAAGAGATGTTGCCATACGTGTGGAAGCGAATTTCACCTAATGGCACGTTGTCCGAAAAGACAAAGGGATATTACGGAAGTAAAATCTTTCGAGAGCATAAATCACTTAGGCGATATAAGCGAAGACAAAAGCTTGTTCCGACCTTTTTTGAGTGAAAACAAAATAAATGGGAAGAAGGCGTGTGTACTTAGAGATTCAGGTAGCTCGTATTGTGTTTGCCCATGGAATTTGGTAAATAAGAGCAAATTAGGCAATGAATATGTTTGGCTTAAACAGACATTTGATAAATATCCAAAACATTTAGAGTGGCACGTATAAAAATGGAAATAAAAGGTCTCGGATATGTAAATACGAAAGCGGCAATCCTGCCTAGACACTCTAAAATTAAACACTATATCTTAGGTAATAAGACGCAGGCTTTAATAAATGAAAAGATAAAGCGAAAGCAAAAATCGCAAACTAATTCCAGTTTTGAGAACCCGGGGATTGAGATAAACCCTTTAACAGATCCACAAGGGCAGGAAGAAATTCTTTCGTCATTCGCCCCGAAATGAAGAACCACCGTTCTCAGTGTATTGGGGAAAAAGAAACCCTTTTGAAAAGGTCAAGGAAAGTAGATGAGTTGGTTTTCGACCGGCAGGGTAATTCGAAAAATAAACGCGAAAATATGGAAGTGAGTGTTGACAGGAAGGGTTATCATTCGAAAGTTAATCTGGAGGAAGTGAGCGGATACACAAAGAGTTTTCTAAAATCCTTCGAAATTCTGTTGAAAGAGAGTAGGGACAGTGGAAATTCACGCCTTTGTGACACTCTTGTTAAAGAAATTGAACGGTTGTGTAAAACGTATTGTTCGGCAAACACAAGTAAAGAAATTCAGTAGTAAGTATTTGAGTAAAATCCAATCTTTTGTACATATTTGATTATTTTTAGTTTTATTGTTATTTTGGGCATGTGTAGTAAAAAAAAAGTATCTTTCAAAAAAAAAAAAAGTCTCTAAAGCTAGATGTTCAAGCAGTGGTAAGCAGTATATAAGAAATTAGGTCACTGATGTATATAGTGAGGTTAAATTGAAATGTTATTTGAGCCACTCAACTATGTTGAGCTAATCCTTTTTTTTTGCAGATTTTCCGCGTTTTAACCCGGAAAATGTTTTGATGGTGGGGGTGTTGTAACAATTTCAGTAAATCTCTCACAGTCTGCTAATTAGGCAGAGTAATCAAAGATAGAAGTTCCCAAGAGTTGGAAAACTTTTCTCACGCTTAGCTGTGGGGTGACAAGAATGCCGGTTACTACAATAGGAAAAGATGAGCTTCGATCAATCTTGTGAAACTGAAATTGCTAGACAGCAAATATTTCTCTGATCTGACCGTCTAGATGTGGGGTCTCAGATCGTGGGAATTTCCTGCGTGAACATTTAAAAGTTCAGTAAGACCTCCCTAAAAAAGGCTTTATCCAATGACGTAAACTAAAACTTTTTTGATTGGTGATCGGAGAATCTTTTGTTCGAGCAAACGGACCGGAGAAGAGGATCGAGAGGAGGTTAGTTAGAGTTTCGGGAAGAGAACGAGTGTTGGTGGAAAACACTCATCTCAGGACGGTTTCCCTTCTTAGTAGGGAAGGACAGGTTTGCTGACAGATTTTTGAATGAGAGAGTGCGATCTCTCTGAAGTCAAGGCAACAGCCTTGGATTTGACCTTTCGGGGTGAGTGAAAAGTAGCACTAGTTAAGACTTTAAGATTCTAAAACTACTGTAAAAGACTGGACTATTTGGTGATTTGCTATAAATTACAAGTCGAGCGAACTCAGCTAAAAAAAATTGTTGTAAATAATTTTTACCTCTAGAAATTTCAAGAACGCTTTTTAAATAAAATTTGTTCTGAAATATTTAATGAAGGTGATCAATTGTGAAACGGCTCCACGCTACCCCATTTCAAAAACACACAACATCGTGGATTCTTTACAAATAGAATAGTACAGTGTCAAAAGATATTTAAAATATCAGGTATACAAAAATTGCATACCAAAATCGGGCGCCACCTAAAATCAGGGGAAATCGGCAAAGTCCTGGAAATGTTTACCCATGCTTTAATCAGGTCCTACTTCTTGAAGCAACCCAACCATGCTTAGAGGTATATAGAGGACAAATTCCGCAGTCCTGAGGTATTCGCTTTTGAGAAGTTTAACTATATGTATATATACAGTGAAACTTCCATTTAACGAAGTCTCATCGTTACAATCAAATACTTCGTTATGAAGAAAATTCGTTAAATAGAAATCAACTTACATTTATGAAACTTGTATACACATAATCCACATAAAATGGAAAATTTTGAAAAGAAACGCCCCCAAGGATTAACATTAGCTTGGGAGTTTTGTCATGTGACATGTTAAAGTTCAATCTTCGATCTTGTCGACCCAAGCAGGAAGAGTGCTAGCACGAAAACAACAATTAGTTGTATATACATAACCATTTGTATACACATAACCTACATACATACATACATAACCTACCTAAAATTACCTACATACGAATATTACAACATACGCGAATACCTACATACATAACCTATTACAATGGAAAGTACACATAAAATAGAAATATTTGAAAAATATATTTTAATTCGGGCAGTCCTTTTTTATGAATGTAGATATGAGAGTAATTTAATTAGAATATAAAAAAAAAAAAAAAAAAAAAAAAAAAAAAAAAAAAAAAAAAAAAACACATAACATAGAGAAGTAAACAAAAACCGAAGTGTACCTTTCCTTTTTTCATTACAATGCGATTAAATGCGTGTGTTTTGATTAAATGATTCAAATGTGTTCATTTTTATACAGTCCGCTGAAATAAATTCATACACCCATTGCAACAACAACCTTTCCGTTTGAATGCTGTACACGCACGAAAGTGGAAAAAAACTTCGTTATATAGAATAAGTTTTTCGTAATATGGAGATTAGTTTACATGTTAATGATGTTCAAAGTCAAGGTTCTGCAAAAAATTTCGTTGAGTAGAAAACTTCGTTAAATAGGAACTTCGTTAAAGGGAAGTTCCACTGTATATGTATATTCTAAAGCAACGGAAATGTTTAACATTTTGTGACAGCATAAGAAATGTGCTAGAAATGATTGGCTAAGGGTTGTCATTCACACATTCCTCCTTCATCTGCATATACTGTAAAAAATAAATTAAACCCATTTAATGTCCTAAAATATATATGAACTGATAAATACATATTTTGATAAATACTCCCCATTTTCCAATCGTGTGAGCAACAATCCTTATAATGGGGCTCTAAAGTAATTTTCACAGATATATAATCTATTCTTTGTTTAATCTAATTTTATGGTGAATTGTTCAACCCTGATCCAGGTTTTTCTCTAAACTTATTTTATGGCAAAATGCTATACCAGACTGGACCAAGATTTTGGTGTTTAATTTATTATTTTATGCTGCAGTAATGAACTAAGTTTCAGATTATGTGAGATTATGATGCTCTAGAGAAGTTTACTAATTTTCTTATTAACATTAAACTAAAAATTATTAAATATTTAATTATTGATTGTATTGTCTTTGAAATGTATTTAAAAAAACAAATGTAAACAGCTGGTTTTAATTTAATTGCACAAAATAACTCCATTTTATATTTACTAATGTTAATTATTACATTTATACATTTTACCAATTTTTTTCAGACATTATTTATAAAGAAGCATGGTTAAAAATTTCCATTAAAAACGTCCTTCATTAAAAAAAATTAAAAACAGTCTCTAATAAAAACTTCCACCACCTAACAAAAGCGCTTTCACCCCCCACCAGGGCATCATCAGTTGTGATCTCTAACCAACTTCCTCTCCATTATATACATGACTGGTGACTGAAGAGCTCCCCCTATCGGATTTCAATATTTTCTCTCTCTCTCCCTCTCTTCCAACATTTTTCTCCAGCGGTAATCGAGTAATGAGTGTACCATGTCATTGCACGCGTCTTTGAATGCATTTATTTCTATTGATTCTCGTAATAACGCGTTATGTAAGTTTTCGTAGTTAGCTATTTTCTTTATTTGTAGGGTATCAAGTTTTATTGGGGTTTTAACGTTTAATCTTGCAAGAGCTGTTGACTGTTTATTTAGTTTTATATCTCGGATATGTTCTTTCTTTCTTTCTCCTATTTTCCTCTTCGTCATTCCTATGTAAGTAACTTTTTCATTTCTGCTGTTTAGACTGCTGTTTTTCTGCTGGGTTTTTTTTCATTAGAGACTGTTTTTAATTATTTTAAATGAAGGACGTTTTTAATGGAAATTTTTAACCATGCTTCTTTATATATAATGTCTGAAAAAAATTGGTAAAATATATAAATAAATACACAGAAATGAAAAAGTTACTTACATAGGAATGACGCAGAGGAAAATAGAAGAAAGAAAGAAAGAACATATCCGAGATATAAAACTAAATAAACAGTCAACAGCTCTTGCAAGATTAAACGTTAAAACCCCAATAAAACTTGATACCCTACAAATAAAGAAAATAGCTAACTACGAAAACTTACATAACGCGTTATTATGAGAATCAATAGAAATAAAAGCATCCAAAGACGCGTGCAATGACATGGTACACTCATTACTCGATTACCGCTGGAGAAAAATGTTGGAAGAGAGGGAGAGAAAGAGAGAGTGAAAATATTGAAATCCGATAGGGGGAGCTCTTCAACCACCAGTCATGTATATAATGGAGATGAAGTTGGTTAGAGATCACAACTGATGATGCCCTGGCGGGGGGTGAAAGCGCTTTTGTTAGGTGGTGGAAGTTTTTATTAGAGACTGTTTTTAATTTTTTTAAATGAAGGACATTTTTAATGGAAATTTTTAACCATGCTTCTTTATAAATAATGTCTGAAAAAAATTGGTAAAATGTATAAATAAATATATGTACAGACATTAACACGTGAACACCTATTTTTTAATGTTAATTATTACCATTGTGCACTTGTAAATTATGGATCATTTCTCCACACTTTTTAATTAGTACTTATTATTGCTTTAGTGTTTGTTTATTCACAAAAATTCATAATAAAATATATTTTTTTTAAATAATTTTCTTAAGATTTAAATACATACCCTGTTTTTATCTTTTAATTTAATATACAGGAAATAAAATATATTTTTACTAAACATTACGCACATCGTATTTCTTTAAACAATGTTAAGTTTTGCACATAAATCTAAATAAAAGCACCAGTTTTGAGAAAAGTTTTTTTTTCCATATTCCACTTGTAACATATTTTTATGATCTGTAAATAGACTTGAAATAATTCTTTTATATATTATTGTGAATTTCTTCTATTTCTATAGATGCTGAAAATTTGATATTCTACAGCTGCAGAATATTTACATTCTTTTCACAAGATAAAAAATAATAAAAATTTAATATATTAATAATTAGTAAATGTATTTTCAGATATTTCTTCATAATAAAGGTACAATGGTTACTCGTATGAAAATTTTATATATTTTCACTACTTCAGGATTTTTACATTTTTATAGAATTTTCAAGTAAAATTCTCATATCCTCTCCAAAACCTCAATTCTGAAAAATTATTATTACTTATGCATTTATTTTAAAATCAGCATTAAATAAAAATTTTATGTTTCACTCATTGCTGGTTTATTTATTTTCCTAGAAATCCATGTAAGTAATATAATATATATTTATATATATCATTGATGTTATTACACACAAGTAGATAAGAAAGGCCGGTTCTGCATCAGCGGCGTACGCGGCGTATGACCTCTGTGCTCTGTGAAGGTCACCGGAAGGGACAGGTGTGGACACCGGATGTAGCAGGTGGGGATAACAGGCATGTTGAGACAGGAAGTGAAGATAGGAAGTTTAACCGGAAATGTGACAGGAAGTGAATGCGATAAGGGAGAGAGGGGGAGGGCTTATTTTGTGGGGGGGCTTAATTTTCTTTGTTGGTTTTAATCCTTCTAGTCGAGTGGAGTTGAGTTGTAGGAATCCTGCTATCAGAATGAATTTAGTTTGAAAGTAATATTAGCAAAATGTTCGATTTTTTTTTTTTTTTTTTTTTTTCCCCTCACCTGAAATAAAAATTTTATTTGCTAACTAACACCTAATATAAAAATGGAAATCTTTCTGACTTTGTTTTACTTTATAAAAGTTTAACGTGAAATTTATTTTTAGACTGGAAACGCGACAGGAAATAAGATCGGAAACGGGATTAGACATGCTTTTTCCAAAAAGGGTTTTCAGGAAGCAGTAAACATGTTTTAGGAACATGTTTGGGAGCTTGTTGGAACAGGACAGGTGGTTTGTGAGACCGGAAGTAATTAAGATGAGAGAGATAAAGAAGGTGCATGATTAGACATATAGATTTTGTTCTTTGTAGAGGGTGAAATTTTGTTTTATTTTTTATTTAAAGTGTTTTCATTTTTTTTTAATTTAATTTATTTAAAGCGTTTCAAATTATTTTTTATATTTTTTTTGTAGTGTTTTACGTATTATTTTAATTTTTAGTGACATTAGAACCTGCAATTTCTGTATCACACATGTCTTATCTTAGGTCACCAAGGATGTGTGTGTGTTGTTATCTCTTTAAATGCGAGAGATGTTTACTTCAGACCTGCGTTGAGATATCTTTATCATAGTTTTAATGAACTGCAGGAAATTGTCTTTAGTTATTGAGTAATTCGCGAGTTTTGGTTTAATATGAATGCTATTACATCTGTTTGTTTAATTTACAAGCACATTTCTCTTACAACACTCTGTCAACAGATCACTTCAATATTCGAAATAATAATTTAGAGGGAAAATTTTTACTTTCTATACGAAATTTTATTTATAGAGATTGACGAAGATAGTATGCCTAATTCTTTCTTGTACAACATTATATTCGAAATAGAGTTTTGTTACCAAAAATAACGTGTTTATACATTTTAAAAACGAAAGCAAAGTGATTTTCAAAAATGTAAATATAAGCTATACACCCACGCATTTTTGTTATTGAATTAAATTACAAGGTTTAATATTGTATTCAGCGTAATATTTTCTTATAAAAGCCGTTTCACAAACTTGTATACTAAAAGTAATGCGTCATTTTTAGGGGAAAAAATTAATTCAAGTCATTGAGACTAATCCTTTATGGGGGAAAAATTTGTCATACTTCTTTGTGTTACATTACATCTTCCGTTTTTTAAGTTTACAAATTTGTGGACTAACTTAAATAATCGTTTTTAGGATACTTAAACAATATATATATACTTTTTAATTATATAATTTTTTTTAATTGACTTGTAATATAGCTTTTATTTTCTTAAAAGGGTACTGTAGAATAACTTATGTCACAAATACTACATCCTTCTTTAGTTAAATATGTTTCACTTAAGACATGACAAAGTGTCTTAGAAACATTTCATTTTGGAGTTAAGTGATTAAACAAGAAAAATATTATTTATATAAACACAACACATAAGACCAGTGACTGAGAGGTTCTGGTTTTAAAGCTACTAGACGTTTGGGTTTAAACTTCTCTCGCGCTCGTCGACCTAACCGTTCGGAGTTTTCTTCGAACCTTGTCAATACGAGTTAGGAGCCCTTAGAATGACCCCTAGAGTGACCTATATCCCAAGCGTAGATAATCGGTTTTAACAAATAACCAACCAACCACAACACATAAGACATTTTAGATCGTTACATAAGACATTTTAGACCATTACATAAGACATTTTAGATTATTACATTTAGTTAAGAAGTGATTTGACGTGCAAAATATTATTTATAAAATCATACAATAAGAGAATTTTAAAGATTTTTTCCTTTTAAATGAACAATTTTTAGTGACTATTTAACTTATTAAAGAGAGCGGGTATTTTGTTTAGAGTTATACGATTAAAATAAATTTTCAATAGATTTGACTTTATACAACCAACATTTTAAAAAAAGGGAATGGAATCTAGTTTTTATAAATTAACGTTTTTCAATTTTACAAATACTTCACACCCCGTCTTTTTTCCCCCTCTTTTAGTAGACTTTACATACATAAGACATAAAAAGCGTTTTAGAATACATCATTTAGAAATTAAGTGGTTTGATAAATAAAATATTATTTATAAAAGCAATAGATACGAGAGTAATAAGGATTTTTACTTACATATGTACGAACTTCTGATAGGTAAGACTTTCTAAATCATTGTGCAAGAATTAAGTGGTTATTGAACTTATAACATTACATGATGAAATAATCACGTGACGTATTTTTAAACCAATAAAATGTCAGTATTTTCAAACAAATAAAAAGTTAGTATTTCTACACGAGCGCCCTCTATCATTATATAAATTTCAATGAAACGAGTTCATAACATTCTACTGTGACCTGATATCGTTGTAATAGGTTGTATTTTTCATTTAAGTTATTGTGGAACGAGTTATGAATTCTTATGTTGGTGATGTAACCAACTTGGAGTGTCAACACTCATCACCAGAGTTAAATAATCAAGAGATGGATTCTACACTTTTATCCAAAGAAGGACTCGTTTCGAATTATGAAGTGAAACTCACCTCATCAGGACTAAAGAAACAGAAGTTACCCCATGTGCGTAAGATGTGTAACACAGCATTTCCTCGAAAAGTTAACTTAGTGTTTCATATGAAAAGTCATCTAAAGGAAAAATCTTTTTGCTGTGAGGTGTGTGCTGAAGTTTTTTCACAAAAGAGTGATTTACGTAATCATCAAAAGATTCACAAATTGCCAAAATACAAGTGTAGCGATTGCAACGAGATATTTTCAAGAATGTCTGACTTATTAATACACAAGAAGACCCATAAGATTCGTAAACAATATTCATGTGCAAAGTGTTGTGAAATATTTAAGTGTGAATCGGATTTTTTACAACATTGTGATGCTTTTCATAAAGTTTTACCTAACATTGCGAAATCACCCTGTTTAAAAGATTTGTTATTTGAACTTATAGTGAAGCTTATAGATTAGTTCGAACTTATAGTGAATTAAAAGACAAAATGATATGCAAAATATATGAACTAGAATTAACAGACCAAAACATACATGTACATGCTGAGAATGCCTTTTTAAAGTTATACAACGGCTTTGAAGATTTCACAGAACGAGTGTTTAATTGGACATTATGAAAATTTTTGAAATTAGAATTGATTACAGCTCAATATGACAGGCTTATTTGATTTGTATTATTTTAAATGATTAATAAATAGTTTGATTGCGAAAAAAGTGTTTTCTTTAGCATACACTGTGTGACTTTTAAACTAATGTTGTGTATTTTGAATGTGTCAGAGAAAACAGGAGTGTGTTGACATTTAAAAAAAAAGATTTCACATAATATAAAAGTTTTACAATAAAAATTGACTTACCTAAAGTTTTTTCAAGATAGTCACGATATCCTTTCCATTACAATTATTTTAAGGAAATAGAATTTAATTTTGTTGTCAATAACACTTTGTTGTTAACAGCACGTGGTTTGTCTTATCATAACTATGAGATCCTAAGATCACTTCCTATTAACATGATAACGAAGAGTAAAAAAATGACTAATGCAAGCCGATTTTCCTGCCTAAACTTGTTATCAGCTTGCATGAGTGACTCATCTTTACATGTGTGGATTTGTATGTTGAAAAAATGATTGCTATGTTTAACCCGTGTAGACGATTTTTATCCGGAAGCTGTTTGAACTACCAAATTTCAGATATCACACATTTTACTAGAACATTTAAATATTTTAATGTCTTTTCGCCCGCAAATTGGAAACTTAGGATTATCACCTTTACATCGAGACATGGAAGGTAGAAAAATAATAACTTTACACTTAGACAATATTTTAATTTAAGAAGAATTAGACTTAACACATTGTTAGAGTTTCTTTGAAAAATATCTAGTTGGTTGTAAATTTTAGAAAATTCGACCTAACGAAATTAACACACTTAAAAATATCTAGTTGGTTATACATTTTATAAAATAAGCAACAAATAAACATTTCGATACATTGACAAAAGAAAATAATTAAGTTTAAGTAAACTTTACACTTAGACAATATTTCAAACTAAGAAAAATAATAACTTTACACTTATATAATATTTTCAACTAAGGAAAATTAATAACTTTAAAAATCAGACTTAACACATTGTTAAAGTTTTTTTAAAACAACACAACATTTTCAAAGCAGTGGAAATAGTATACCTGAAAAAAATTCAACTTAGTGGAATTTAATAGTGAAATTTTTTAACCTCACTCATTTAAAAAATAAAACTTTGTAAATTTTTTCCATTTTTAAAATAAAACTTATTTAAAAAATAAATAAGCAACTATTAAACATTTTGAATGTCTTAGACAAAGTGTGAATAAATTTGTTGAAATTATATAAAACATGAAAAATTTCATTACTTTTAAAAGAAATTTTATTTTTGGTGAAATAAACTCGAGGTATTTATTATATGTTACTTAAACTACATGAGAATTGATTGAAAATGTGTTACTTTTAATCACTCACAAGATAAGACATGATGTTACAATATACACATAGGAATGACATAGGAATTTCAGATGGGTTTTTCTCCCACACATGACGTCACTGATAACATATTTACTGATCAAGTCATAAAATCATAGTTTAGGGTAGGTTTTTAAGCACGAAGTTTAGTTGAGATTTAAGATATTTGAGAAATATAAACTACAACTTTGGCTACTTTTTGAAATTTCCCCCTACATAAGAAAAATAACATAGAAAAATAAAATGAAAAGTCGTATTTGAATGGAATCAAATTATTATCCTTTCACTTAACAGCTGAATGCGTCGGTAATTACATCACAAAGGCACTGATAACAACTGATTGAATATATTGTGTTTCTTTTTTAAGGTTAAATTGATTTAATATTCAAGTTATTTCTTAATGATACACTTAAAAACAATAAACTTAATTAGCATTCAAAAAGCAAACGATCACATTATTGTGTAAAACAATAAAATGTTTTAAAAGTCACGAGTTAAAATTTGAAATGACTTAGAGTTTAAGTAGAATTTAGATGTGAACCTTTTAAAATGAAATAATAGTTTTTTGTATCGCCCTCTATCGGTGGGTAATAGAATTAAGAGATAATTAAAAGTTTTAACTTGAATTCGAGCCCACAACAAAAATTATTTTTCGGTTTTATAATTTAGGGTAGGTTTAACTGAGCAAGCCATGATATTTCAGTATTTATAGACGATTTAAGATATTCGATAAAGGAAATCATCTGAATTTTTAATTTAATTGAAGGGTTTACTGCTTAAAGTACTACAAAATGAGTACAACACGATGCATAGTTTTTTAATTAATTATATTTTTCGAAAGATTAAATTGACTTACTGATAAACTTAGGATTTATGTTTAAAGTGAATAAATTTGACATGTTAGGTTCACTTAATAACAGAGGGTTGAATAAGTTATTTTTAATAAAAATAAAGTTTACTAAAAGTTTTTAAAGTTAAAAAAATATAGTTTTAAAAAATTTAAAGTTTACAAAAAGTTTAAAAATCTTTAAGTAAATCAAAATTAACTTTTTAATTTTAACTATTGAGAGACTATAATCTAACTGTTTATCCTTGTAACCAACTGGTGCATATCAACTATATACTCTGTATCTGCATATGCGCAGAAAAACATAGACATTTAATCTAACTTGAGTTCGACTTTAAATTATTTGCCAACTTTTAAGTTTAATTACTATACACAACTCGATTACCTTTCCCACAAAACACCTTTCAGAAACAAAACAGAAATTAACACTTACCGAAAAACACGTCCACTTTGGGTGTTAGTCTTCACTCAACTAACGTTTCTCCCTTATCTTTGCTAGGGGGCGCTGCAATCGCCGCTAGAGGCGTTAGTAGTCTTCAGGTGTGTGATAAGAATAAACTTTAAATCCAACTTACACTCCCTCAGTCATTCTTGCTTCTCTCTACCTTGCTAACAACCGTTTGCTGCTGGCTCATTGTTTGGTTGTTTAAACTTGTTGAATGACGTCATCATGTGTTTGTCTAAACTTGTCCAGTCTTGTTTTTATGCAGTACGTCTATTTAGATGAGTCATCACTCGCTTACCTTGGTTGACTTGTCCAAACTTGTTTTTGTGTGGCACGTCTATTTGGGTGAGTCATCGTTCGCTTATCTTACTTTACTTGTTTGAACTTGTCTAGTATCCACCACCTCATGTCTTTTGTCATAGCTTGAATATACTTTACACCAATCACTTAAATATAAAAGTCTTGTCACAACTTACTTAAACTTTGATAAAAATATTAATTATTTATAAATTTCATCAAATTCTTATTTTTCTGATACATTTACTATGTAATTTTCGTTCAAAAATATGGTAAAGCCCGATTTTAAATCGAAGTCTAAGATAAATTCCCCAAATTTGTAACATTTTAACACTAATAATAAATATTGTAAGCACCCAGTACATACAAGTTTTGTAAAAATAATATTACTTATAGCTAACTCGTTATGTCCCATGATACAAAACTTCAATATAACTAAAATCAGTGTTAAACAAAAATCTAATCACGTGTCTTTATATATTATTTTGAAATGCAAAGCATTATATCTAAACGAATGATATAAGGAGTAGTTAGAATAGTTCTTATATTTTTGTTAGTAAAAAATTTATACACATTATCTTACAAGGTTGCAATATTCAACACACGGTTCACCATATTTAAAAACGATTCACCATGATTTAAAAACTTAGTAACATATTTTAAATTTATAAATTTAAATTAAAAATACTTAAGTATTTATAATTGTTTATTTATAAAAATATGTTTTAATTTAAATTTATAAATTTAAAATATGTTACTAAGTTTTTAAATCATGGTGAATCGTTTTTAAATATGGTGAACCGTGTGTTGAATATTGCAACCTTGTAAGATAATGTGTATAAATTTTTTACTAACAAAAATATAAGAACTATTCTAACTACTCCTTATATCATTCGTTTAGATATAATGCTTTGCATTTCAAAATAATATATAAAGACACGTGATTAGATTTTTGTTTAACACTGATTTTAGTTATATTGAAGTTTTGTATCATGGGACATAACGAGTTAGCTATAAGTAATATTATTTTTACAAAACTTGTATGTACTGGGTGCTTACAATATTTATTATTAGTGTTAAAATGTTACAAATTTGGGGAATTTATCTTAGACTTCGATTTAAAATCGGGCTTTACCATATTTTTGAACGAAAATTACATAGTAAATGTATCAGAAAAATAAGAATTTGATGAAATTTATAAATAATTAATATTTTTATCAAAGTTTAAGTAAGTTGTGACAAGACTTTTATATGTAAGTGATTGGTGTAAAGTATATTCAAGCTATGACAAAAGACATGAGGTGGTGGATACTAGACAAGTTCAAACAAGTAAAGTAAGATAAGCGAACGATGACTCACCCAAATAGACGTGCCACACAAAAACAAGTTTGGACAAGTCAACCAAGATAAGCGAGTGATGACTCATCTAAATAGACGTACTGCATAAAAACAAGACTGGACAAGTTTAGACAAACACATGATGACGTCATTCAACAAGTTTAAACAACCAAACAATGAGCCAGCAGCAAACGGTTGTTAGCAAGGTAGAGAGAAGCAAGAATGACTGAGGGAGTGTAAGTTGGATTTAAAGTTTATTCTTATCACACACCTGAAGACTACTAACGCCTCTAGCGGCGATTGCAGCGCCCCCTAGCAAAGATAAGGGAGAAACGTTAGTTGAGTGAAGACTAACACCCAAAGTGGACGTGTTTTTCGGTAAGTGTTAATTTCTGTTTTGTTTCTGAAAGGTGTTTTGTGGGAAAGGTAATCGAGTTGTGTATAGTAATTAAACTTAAAAGTTGGCAAATAATTTAAAGTCGAACTCAAGTTAGATTAAATGTCTATGTTTTTCTGCGCATATGCAGATACAGAGTATATAGTTGATATGCACCAGTTGGTTACAAGGATAAACAGTTAGATTATAGTCTCTCAATAGTTAAAATTAAAAAGTTAATTTTGATTTACTTAAAGATTTTTAAACTTTTTGTAAACTTTAAATTTTTTAAAACTATATTTTTTTAACTTTAAAAACTTTTAGTAAACTTTATTTTTATTAAAAATAACTTATTCAACCCTCTGTTATTAAGTGAACCTAACATGTCAAATTTATTCACTTTAAACACAAATCCTAAGTTTATCAGTAAGTCAATTTTATCTTTCGAAAAATATAATTAATTAAAAAACTATGCATCGTGTTGTACTCATTTTGTAGTACTTTAAGCAGTAAACCCTTCAATTAAATTAAAAATTCAGATGATTTCCTTTATCGAATATCTTAAATCGTCTATAAATACTGAAATATCATGGCTTGCTCAGTTAAACCTACCCTAAATTATAAAACCGAAAAATAATTTTTGTTGTGGGCTCGAATTCAAGTTAAAACTTTTAATTATCTCTTAATTCTATTACCCACCGATAGAGGGCGATACAAAAAACTATTATTTCATTTTAAAAGGTTCACATCTAAATTCTACTTAAACTCTAAGTCATTTCAAATTTTAACTCGTGACTTTTAAAACATTTTATTGTTTTACACAATAATGTGATCGTTTGCTTTTTGAATGCTAATTAAGTTTATTGTTTTTAAGTGTATCATTAAGAAATAACTTGAATATTAAATCAATTTAACCTTAAAAAAGAAACACAATATATTCAATCAGTTGTTATCAGTGCCTTTGTGATGTAATTACCGACGCATTCAGCTGTTAAGTGAAAGGATAATAATTTGATTCCATTCAAATACGACTTTTCATTTTATTTTTCTATGTTATTTTTCTTATGTAGGGGGAAATTTCAAAAAGTAGCCAAAGTTGTAGTTTATATTTCTCAAATATCTTAAATCTCAACTAAACTTCGTGCTTAAAAACCTACCCTAAACTATGATTTTATGACTTGATCAGTAAATATGTTATCAGTGACGTCATGTGTGGGAGAAAAACCCATCTGAAATTCCTATGTCATTCCTATGTGTATATTGTAACATCATGTCTTATCTTGTGAGTGATTAAAAGTAACACATTTTCAATCAATTCTCATGTAGTTTAAGTAACATATAATAAATACCTCGAGTTTATTTCACCAAAAATAAAATTTCTTTTAAAAGTAATGAAATTTTTCATGTTTTATATAATTTCAACAAATTTATTCACACTTTGTCTAAGACATTCAAAATGTTTAATAGTTGCTTATTTATTTTTTAAATAAGTTTTATTTTAAAAATGGAAAAAATTTACAAAGTTTTATTTTTTAAATGAGTGAGGTTAAAAAATTTCACTATTAAATTCCACTAAGTTGAATTTTTTTCAGGTATACTATTTCCACTGCTTTGAAAATGTTGTGTTGTTTTAAAAAAACTTTAACAATGTGTTAAGTCTGATTTTTAAAGTTATTAATTTTCCTTAGTTGAAAATATTATATAAGTGTAAAGTTATTATTTTTCTTAGTTTGAAATATTGTCTAAGTGTAAAGTTTACTTAAACTTAATTATTTTCTTTTGTCAATGTATCGAAATGTTTATTTGTTGCTTATTTTATAAAATGTATAACCAACTAGATATTTTTAAGTGTGTTAATTTCGTTAGGTCGAATTTTCTAAAATTTACAACCAACTAGATATTTTTCAAAGAAACTCTAACAATGTGTTAAGTCTAATTCTTCTTAAATTAAAATATTGTCTAAGTGTAAAGTTATTATTTTTCTACCTTCCATGTCTCGATGTAAAGGTGATAATCCTAAGTTTCCAATTTGCGGGCGAAAAGACATTAAAATATTTAAATGTTCTAGTAAAATGTGTGATATCTGAAATTTGGTAGTTCAAACAGCTTCCGGATAAAAATCGTCTACACGGGTTAAACATAGCAATCATTTTTTCAACATGCAAATCCACACATGTAAAGATGAGTCACTCATGCAAGCTGATAACAAGTTTAGGCAGGAAAATCGGCTTGCATTAGTCATTTTTTTACTCTTCGTTATCATGTTAATAGGAAGTGATCTTAGGATCTCATAGTTATGATAAGACAAACCACGTGCTGTTAACAACAAAGTGTTATTGACAACAAAATTAAATTCTATTTCCTTAAAATAATTGTAATGGAAAGGATATCGTGACTATCCTGAAAAAACTTTAGGTAAGTCAATTTTTATTGTAAAACTTTTATATTATGTGAAATCTTTTTTTTTAAATGTCAACACACTCCTGTTTTCTCTGACACATTCAAAATACACAACATTAGTTTAAAAGTCACACAGTGTATGCTAAAGAAAACACTTTTTCGCAATCAAACTATTTATTAATCATTTAAAATAATACAAATCAAATAAGCCTGTCATATTGAGCTGTAATCAATTCTAATTTCAAAAATTTTCATAATGTCCAATTAAACACTCGTTCTGTGAAATCTTCAAAGCCGTTGTATAACTTTAAAAAGGCATTCTCAGCATGTACATGTATGTTTTGGTCTGTTAATTCTAGTTCATATATTTTGCATATCATTTTGTCTTTTAATTCACTATAAGTTCGAACTAATCTATAAGCTTCACTATAAGTTCAAATAACAAATCTTTTAAACAGGGTGATTTCGCAATGTTAGGTAAAACTTTATGAAAAGCATCACAATGTTGTAAAAAATCCGATTCACACTTAAATATTTCACAACACTTTGCACATGAATATTGTTTACGAATCTTATGGGTCTTCTTGTGTATTAATAAGTCAGACATTCTTGAAAATATCTCGTTGCAATCGCTACACTTGTATTTTGGCAATTTGTGAATCTTTTGATGATTACGTAAATCACTCTTTTGTGAAAAAACTTCAGCACACACCTCACAGCAAAAAGATTTTTCCTTTAGATGACTTTTCATATGAAACACTAAGTTAACTTTTCGAGGAAATGCTGTGTTACACATCTTACGCACATGGGGTAACTTCTGTTTCTTTAGTCCTGATGAGGTGAGTTTCACTTCATAATTCGAAACGAGTCCTTCTTTGGATAAAAGTGTAGAATCCATCTCTTGATTATTTAACTCTGGTGATGAGTGTTGACACTCCAAGTTGGTTACATCACCAACATAAGAATTCATAACTCGTTCCACAATAACTTAAATGAAAAATACAACCTATTACAACGATATCAGGTCACAGTAGAATGTTATGAACTCGTTTCATTGAAATTTATATAATGATAGAGGGCGCTCGTGTAAAAATACTAACTTTTTATTTGTTTGAAAATACTGACATTTTATTGGTTTAAAAATACGTTACGTGATTATTTCATCATGTAATGTTATAAGTTCAATAACCACTTAATTCTTGCACAATGATTTAGAAAGTCTTACCTATCAGAAGTTCGTACATATGTAAGTAAAAATCCTTATTACTCTCGTATCTATTGCTTTTATAAATAATATTTTATTTATCAAACCACTTAATTTCTAAATGATGTATTCTAAAACGCTTTTTATGTCTTATGTATGTAAAGTCTACTAAAAGAGGGGGAAAAAAGACGGGGTGTGAAGTATTTGTAAAATTGAAAAACGTTAATTTATAAAAACTAGATTCCATTCCCTTTTTTTAAAATGTTGGTTGTATAAAGTCAAATCTATTGAAAATTTATTTTAATCGTATAACTCTAAACAAAATACCCGCTCTCTTTAATAAGTTAAATAGTCACTAAAAATTGTTCATTTAAAAGGAAAAAATCTTTAAAATTCTCTTATTGTATGATTTTATAAATAATATTTTGCACGTCAAATCACTTCTTAACTAAATGTAATAATCTAAAATGTCATATGTAATGATCTAAAATGTCTTATGTAACGATCTAAAATGTCTTATGTAACGATCTAAAATGTCTTATGTATTGTGGTTGGTTGGTTATTTGTTAAAACCGATTATCTACGCTTGGGATATAGGTCACTCTAGGGGTCATTCTAAGGGCTCCTAACTCGTATTGACAAGGTTCGAAGAAAACTCCGAACGGTTAGGTCGACGAGCGCGAGAGAAGTTTAAACACAAACGTCTAGTAGCTTTAAAACCAGAAGCTCTCAGTCACTGGTCTTATGTGTTGTGTTTATATAAATAATATTTTTCTTCTTTAATCACTTAACTCCAAAATGAAATGTTTCTAAGACACTTTGTCATGTCTTAAGTGAAACATATTTAACTAAAGAAGGATGTAGTATTTGTGACATAAGTTATTCTACAGTACCCTTTTAAGAAAAAAAAAGCTATATTACAAGTCAATTAAAAAAAATTATATAATTAAAAAGTATATATATATTGTTTAAGTATCCTAAAAACGATTATTTAAGTTAGTCCACAAATTTGTAAACTTAAAAAACGGAAGATGTAATGTAACACAAAGAAGTATGACAAATTTTTCCCCCATAAAGGATTAGTCTCAATGACTTGAATTAATTTTTTCCCCTAAAAATGACACATTACTTTTAGTATACAAGTTTGTGAAACGGCTTTTATAAGAAAATATTACGCTGAATACAATATTAAACCTTGTAATTTAATTCAATAACAAAAATGCGTGGGTGTATAGCTTATATTTACATTTTTGAAAATCACTTAGCTTTCGTTTTTAAAATGTATAAACACGTTATTTTTGGTAACAAAACTCTATTTCGAATATAATGTTGTACAAGAAAGAATTAGGCATACTATCTTCGTCAATCTCTATAAATAAAATTTCGTATAGAAAGTAAAAATTTTCCCTCTAAATTATTATTTCGAATATTGAAGTGATCTGTTGACAGAGTGTTGTAAGAGAAATGTGCTTGTAAATTAAACAAACAGATGTAATAGCATTCATATTAAACCAAAACTCGCGAATTACTCAATAACTAAAGACAATTTCCTGCAGTTCATTAAAACTATGATAAAGATATCTCAACGCAGGTCTGAAGTAACCATCTCTCGCATTTAAAGAGATAACAACACACACACATCCTTGGTGACCTAAGATAAGACATGTGTGATACAGAAATTGCAGGTTCTAATGTCACTAAAAATTAAAATAATACGTAAAACACTACAAAAAAAATATAAAAAATAATTTGAAACGCTTTAAATAAATTAAATTAAAAAAAAATGAAAACACTTTAAATAAAAAATAAAACAAAATTTCACCCTCTACAAAGAACAAAATCTATATGTCTAATCATGCACCTTCTTTATCTCTCTCATCTTAATTACTTCCGGTCTCACAAACCACCTGTCCTGTTCCAACAAGCTCCCAAACATGTTCCTAAAACATGTTTACTGCTTCCTGAAAACCCTTTTTGGAAAAAGCATGTCTAATCCCGTTTCCGATCTTATTTCCTGTCGCGTTTCCAGTCTAAAAATAAATTTCACGTTAAACTTTTATAAAGTAAAACAAAGTCAGAAAGATTTCCATTTTTATATTAGGTGTTAGTTAGCAAATAAAATTTTTATTTCAGGTGAGGAAAAAAAAAAAAAAAAAAAAAAAAAAAAAAAAAATCGAACATTTTGCTAATATTACTTTCAAACTAAATTCATTCTGATAGCAGGATTCCTACAACTCAACTCCACTCGACTAGAAGGATTAAAACCAACAAAGAAAATTAAGCCCCCCCACAAAATAAGCCCTCCCCCTCTCTCCCTTATCGCATTCACTTCCTGTCACATTTCCGGTTAAACTTCCTATCTACACTTCCTGTTCACTTCCTGTCTCAACATGCCTGTTATCCCCACCTGCTACATCCGGTGTCCACACCTGTCCCTTCCGGTGACCTTCACAGAGCACAGAGGTCATACGCCGCGTACGCCGCTGATGCAGAACCGGCCTTTCTTATCTACTCACACATTCAAATATATTATATTTCAACCTATATTATTATAAAGCAAAAACATTTCCGTGAATAATGCTGACACATATCAAAAGTAGCAACAATCTAAAAAATGAACTTCCCTTTTCCTGAAATTTAAATACTTTTAACCATCACATAATTTTCATTTTTACAGTTATGGTTTTTAAAATAATTTTCAAGCATAATTCTTATAAACCTATCTCTATAAGCATGCAGCTCGATTATACAAAGTTAACTCCGTTTACACTTACAACTATAAAAGTAGTTCGCCTTTTTAAAACTTTTTTGAATACGCAGCAGTGCCGACACAGGCGATTATTTTACTTATATTATTTTTATTCAGTATTTTTAAACAATAACAATCTATGACAGAACTTATTTTTTTAAATAGTCGTAGAAAATAGTCGCCAATGGCAGCCCTGGAATAGCTGAAATACAAATGGTCATAGACAGAATAAAATAGCAACAAAATTCAGTTGGGTTGCGGTATACCACTCCATTTATTGGAAGTACAAATTATATATTCATTAATAAATATATAAATATCAGACTCATATTAACCAATGCAATCACATTTACAGTATAGGGTTACCCCCAGACAGTTTCAGGGTGCAGCATCCCGATTCCTCTTTGGTTTACAAATATAGTCATTCTTTCCCAAATGAAAACCATCAAAAAGTTGGGTAAAAGGGACTTGCGCCAACCATCTGGTTAATTTCTCCACCTTTTTTAATAATAAAATGGTGAAATTATTATGACATAAAATTATTATTTGTGCAGATAGAACATAAATTTACTTAAATATATGCAAGAAATTATATCAGAACAATTGAGTCACACAATTGCACACTTAAGCTTATGGAAGTGTTCTTTTAAAATTTATTTTTTGTATTTCTATATTTTTAAATGATTCTTTATTTCAGATTTTTTTTCTTTGATTTTAATTTTCTACTTTAAATTTAAATTTTCTGCTTTCAATTTAATTTTCTACTTTCAATAAAATGGTGGAATTATTAAGATATAAAAATGTTATTTGTGTAGATAGAACATAATATTACTTAAATATATGCAATAAATTATATCAGAACAATTGAGTCACACAATCGCACACTTAAGCTGGTATTAAACCTATGGGAGTGTTCTTTTCAAATTTATATTTTGTATTTCTATATTTTTAAATGATTCTTTATTTCAGATTTTTTTTTTCTTTGATTTTAATTTCTACTTTCAATTTCAGAACTGATTAGGAAAATGAGTTTCTTCATAGAAACAGCAACCAAAATCGAAAAAGTAAAAAGAAACCCTGTTAGACAGACCACAGATGTAATATGCAAAATAAAATTAATTTAAAAATACTTAAATGCAAAATAGAAAATTAAAAAAAACGCTTCGATAGGTTTAACATTAGCTTGCGAGTACAGTCGATTAATTAGCGAAGGCTCTTGAAACAGAAAAAAAATCAACATGACTAGTGTTCCTTCTAGGCCATTTTTTAAAGGCGCAATGCCCTGCCCTTTTTTAAAGTAATAAAGTGAATCAATAATCGTATCAAGAGATTTCTAGTAAAAATTTTCTTTATACCACAGTGTTTCTGAATCAATTTAAAAAATGAAAATGTAGGAGTTTTTCAACAGAAAAAATATCTTTTTCAAGACTGCTTTCGAAAAAAATAAAAAGTTTACTTAGGGTAAAAACAGACAAATTGCAAACAAAAGAAAAATGCTTGCTTTGTTCCCCCTTTCCACTAGATACCCTTTTTTTTTTGGGGGGGGGGGGGGGTTTAGATTACAGAAATTTATCTTATTACTCAAAGTAACTAATATGAAAGAAAGTTTATTATTTTTTAAATGAGGTTTTATATAAAGATGTTAAACTGTATACTGAAGGAGGTAATTTTAAAGATATTGTGAAAAATGAAACATTATCAGGGGTAAGAACTGCTAATTATATATATATATATATATATATATATATATATTTAACCTAAAAAATATTTAAATGCAAATGAGAAATTTGAAATGAGCGCTCCGATAGGTCTACTATTAGCTTGCGAATGCAGTCGTTTGACTAGCGTAGGCTCTTGAAACAGAAAATCAAACAGAAAATCATATATATATTTGCCCCCACCCCCATCCTCCTCATATCTAGAATATCTCCCCTTTTTCTAGAAAGAAAAATGCGGAAAAAGTATAAATAGTAAACTTTGATGAAATTAGCATTTTTATTACAAAACACTTACAGGTAATAATCTTTCCATGGGTAGAATTTATGAAAAGTGTTAAAAGTGTTTTGAACATACAACCAAGAGCGATCAGATAAAATCAGTATGTACATTAACTTTTATATTCGACAAAATTTAATTATGTCAAAAGTGTAGTTAAAAACAAACTGCACGCAAAATATTTATATTCATGTAAATTGTAAACAAAAAGTTAACACCACAATTCAAAATCTGATAAATCTTTAGAATTCATTTTGAACATACGCTCACAAGCAGGACTTTACAAATTGCCAGAAACCTGGTAGTCAGTAAAAAATATTTATCACTCCCATCTTTGTCCGTTTTTTTCCGAATTTTAAATTTAAACATTTTTTTTTGTAACAAAATTCTGAATTTTCTTTAAATCTGTGTCTATTTTATTCAATCAATGCTAAAATATAAGTGATTTTGTGTAAAAGCAACATTTCAATTTTTAAGCATTTGATGTTCATTTTTTTTTTTTTTTTTTTTTTTTTTTTGTCTAATGATTGTGTAAGTCAATTCTTAAAAACACATTTGAATTTTGTTTTAAAGCCATTATTATGTATTGGACTCATGCTATAATAAACTGAAAGTTTCCAAAAGTTCCATGAAATATGTTGAAATTATCGATATCAGAATTTGCACTTAAAAAATTCTTCTTTTTCTCATAAATGCATGTAAAATACTACTTTTTCACACTAAGATCCACTTTTAGCTTATTACACAGCTACATATGAACACTTTTATTTATTTAATTACAGAAATAGAAAGCTGTATATAAGTAATACTTATTTTAACCCATAGCATGTACAATGAATAGCATAGTAAAATATAGTTAATTGACAACATGTTTTAAAACACCTTTATTATTAATAATTTGCAATTTTATTGTTGAACTTGTCCTTAAAATGGTAAGAGCAATGTTCATTTGCATGTTCTATGTAATATTTTTGCAGATTAAAATAATTTATTTTTGGCAAACTAAGTATCAATAAAAAAAGTACTTTTTTAATAACTATTTTACCCCACCTGACCCTACTCGGTACACCCCTAATTAAAAATGTTAAATTGCTAACACTTCTAATAAAAGACTAAAAAATAAAATGTACTACTTTAATTAAATACAGCATTGTTTTAAGCTGCTAGAAACCAAAACTGTGTCTTCTTAATAAGATGATATGTGTCGTAAATGTGCCTCATCACTCTGTGGAAAATCCGATGGGAATTTAAAAGAATAAACTATCATTTCTGCTAAAATTATATTTAAATATAATTTCAAAACAATGTTTTAAATTTGTATTGGGAAATAATTTAAAAATTTTCAAAAATCAATCTAATGAGACAAAAGTAAAAAAAAAAAAAGCAGAATATTCATTAAATATTTCTTTTTCCTAATAAAAGTACATAAAATAAACAATTTAGTGTGTAGAGCTCAGCTTAACCAGAATTACAATTTTGGGTCCCGCATACTCTGAGAAAGAAAAAAAAAATTAAATTTGTATTAATAAGTACCATTTTAACAAAAAACAAGACAGAGCGTTTCTGCGATTTTCAATTTTTTTCGATTTTCATTATTCAACATATTTAAATGTTTTTGCAACTCAATAAGAAGTCCCTATTATTTCACGTGTGCATTACTTAACTTACAAAATAAAATTATTCATCAATGTAAAGTTATGACCACATTAATTAAATAATAATAATAAAGCGACAAGCTATTTTTCACGACTAATTTATTTTTGAAAACTGAATGGCTTAAAAATCATATAAACCTCTTTTGATTTTATTTTACTCATACAAAATGCCTGTACAGGTTCAAGAAATATGAAAAAAAAATACATTTATACATATACATATATCAGGATTTGTATTTATAAGTACCATTTTAACAAAAACAAGATAGAACGTTTCTGCAATTTTTTTTTTCAATTGTCATTAATCAACATATTAAAAAGTGTTTTGCAACTCAATTAGAAGTCTACATTATTTTATATGAGCATTACTTAACTTACAAAATAATATTATTCATCAATGTATAGTTATAACCACATTATATTAAAAAAATAATAAAACGACAAGCAATGATTCTCGACTACATTTATTTTTTCAAACTGAATGGCTTAAAAATCATATAAACTTCTTTTTATTTTATTTTACTTATATAAAATGCTTTAAATACGTTCAAATAACGTGCAAAATAGACTTATACAGACCTAATTCAGTATTTCGTGGTAATACTTACTTTTATGCTTTTAAAGAAATAATAAATATCAACAAAAACAAGTAATTAACATCGTAATGTAATTTCGTTTGTATAAATCTGAGATAAGGACTAAGTAAATGAATTTTTAATATTAATAGCTTTAAAATAGTCACTTACTATAGGCAATATGCATTATGCATAATTTTTGAATCAGAACTCATCTTAGTAAAAATGCAATAAAAATTGCCAGGTACAATAAATACAAGTCTTGTGTAGGAGATAAACAACAAATCATTAAAATGTCCATAAAAGTAAAATAAACAATAATCGCTAGTGTACATAACTTGAGTAATTCATCAAAGATCAAAGACGATTACTGAAGAATGCCTACGTGGGGCGTAATGCCCACGTTTACTTCACATCTAGATGAGAACAGTCTATGGAGATGGCATCAGAAGATTCAAAAATATAAAAGTTCTCTCGCAGCAGGCTGCGGTGGAATGATGCAGATGTAGGAGCAATCTGGATGTGCGCTTTGATACTTTGATTGGAGTCAGAATGGTGAGCATAGGGGGGGGGAGGGGGGAAGGCCCCATCAGAGCCAGACAATTTTTCTAATTATCATAATTAATATTTTTTTAATCTAAAAACTAATGCAAACAATTTAAAGATGCAAACAGTTAATATAAGATTCAAATAATTAATTTTTGAAGATGCAAAGATAATTAAGTATAAATACAATTAAGATGCAAAAAATAATATAAGTATAATTTTTTTTCCTTAAAATTGCAAAAGAGGTAAGAAGGAAAGTTAGCAGAACCCGATGCCAAAAGCAAGGCGGGAAGACGTCTATAGGAAAAATTTAGTGTAGGAATATCAAATGGGAATAACAATGCAGGTACCAAAGTTTTATGAAATTGGAATAGCACAACAAAGTGTTTAGGGTGGTTCCCTTCGCCTTCTTTTGGAAGGCGGAGCAAAGCCGTCATCTCTACACAAGATGGCAAGCGGTCTCTTCTTCCCTCTACTGGTATTTACAATGTAAGGTTGAATGGACCGCAACTCTTCGTTGGGTATTAAAAGTCGATCTCTGTGGAAATTTTGTGCAAGTTTTTTAATAACATGCGAGATAGGCCTAATATTGAGATCAGCATGGATGACGTCATTCCGGACAAACGTTGTCGCCTTCGAAATCCTACGTAACAAAGAGTTTTGAAAAATTTGAATTTTCTGCATCCGAGTTTCACAGACTGACCCCCAGATAACTAACCCGTAGGTCATGGTTGATCTGATGAAGGATTTATACAGTAACAATTTATTCGAGAGTGACAGACGGCTGTGATAAGCCAGTAAAGATTTAAGGGATCCTTGACCTTTGGTAGATTTGGCAATTACGTCTTGAATCTGCCTAGCCCAGGTTAATTTTGAATCTAGATAAATGCCTAGATATTTATAACTGGCGACCCAGGGCATGAATTCACCCTTTAGAGAGAGTTTAGCAATTGGGGTGATAGCTTTGTTTGAAAAGATCATGGCGGCACTTTTTAAAGCATTGACTTTGATACGCCAATAGGATTCATGGATTTAAATATAAAAATTCATGGATTTAAATATAAAAAATTCTTCAAAATTCTTCCATTATTGAGTGACATTATTGAGTGAGATTGATATAACGCGATTCCATTAAAATTAAGATAAGTCCTTGCCCGTTGTCATTCGATGACAGTAAAGATTGTTGAACAGTAAAATATGTTCATTTGCTTCCAACTTACATTTCTCTTTTCCAATCATTTTTATTTTAACCGAACATTTGCTGAAAGTTTTTGCTTTCACTAGATTTTTGGTGAAATGTTGAACCTTTATTTTTAACAGTGTAGATATCACTTGCCGACGCCGAAAAGAGAGGGACATACGTCACAGCGCATGCGCAAGGTGCCAGTCACCCGGAAGGGTGCCAGATTTCAACAGATACGTAATGCACGGCACCCTAATTAGCTTCAATCGTCCAGTGAGAGGCCAATCTGCACCCCAACCACATATCCAAGCCTCTATGGCACCTTAGGGTTCTAAATGGTACCGCCTTATCCTAAACGGTACCGGTTTCTTACAATAGTTTTGACAATATGGAATAAACATTCATCCAGGAAATATTGAAAAAAGTGACACAATCTATAGAATTTTATAAAGACATTCTGAATTATGATCTAAAGTCTCCATCCCCCTTTTTTAAATGTAGTAAGTAAGTTGTGTTTTTGGAGTTGTTCTTTCAATTTTCTCCGCATTTTTATAATGCTGTTTGAACTAAGTATATTAAGTTGGTTTTCAGTAAAAATTATAAACTTATTTTAATATTCTATATCTTTCTTTTCTGTGAATATTGCAAATGAATGTATAAGCTAGACGTTCTTCTTTCCAACACCCTCATTCCATTCCTCCATAAAACACTGCAGGTTGGGATACTCTTTCAGTATTTTCTAAAAGGTTATTAATTCCACTTAGCACATTGAGCTATATTTAAAGCTTAAATATACTTAGTATTGCTCTGACATTGGAGTATCTTGTGGGAGTATGGGTCTTGGTTAGACCCATAGTAGACCTACTGCACGAATATGTAACCCCTTGTTTTGCTCGGTAGTGGCCGGTGCAGCAGAGGAATGAATTGAAAATTTCTGTTATTTTGTATATATTTAATTTCTTCTATTTTTCTCCACTGTGCAGAGCAGCAAACTGTACAGAACAACTCTTTCCCTCGTGTTTCTTTCCTTTTATTATTTTTTTTACTATTAAATGCAATAATGGTATTTCTGATAGTTCAGTCAACGAGACATCAACTTTTCTCATAACAACAACAAAAAAAATGTTAAGTCCGTTCTTGTTCACTCAATAAAATAATGCAATCTACTGATTTTCTGGAGGAGGCTTCGTCATCCACACAATAACAGCTACTGTCAAATTGCAAAAATATAGATTTCTTCTCTGTATATATGTCCACATCCCCCAACTCTGAATACTATCCATGGAGTAATTTTGGAACCTGATGTCTTATACTCTACAAAACATAAACTACCAAAATATTATTGATGTACGCCAAATAGTTATACGTCGGAAAGAACAAGTACTTTTATATAACGTACTTCATTTCTGATTTTTACAGCTCAAATCTGCTTTCAAGAATCAACACAGCATATCTTAGCTGAGCTTTTTAGGCATTGCATCTGTATAGCCATTTGCGATGCTTTCAGTGCCAACGTTATGGTCATGTAAAAAACTCCGGTCGTGTTTCGGTTACCTGTGCATGATGTACAGAAATCGGATATTACAGCAAATCTTGTGAAAAAGCTGCCATTGTGCCAACTGTAAAAATAACCATACCCAGCATGTTCCTGTTGTTTCCCAAATTGAATCTGCAAAAACAAGAGATTCTGGCTGGTAAAATAACTCAAAATTTTCCTTATCCTGAAACTCTAATTTGCTAAAGCAATCTACATAATCTTTCAGGCATATAAGCACCCTAACTCCGTCTCCCCCATCACCAAGAGATACATCTGTCACACTGCAATCCAGCACTGTGAAGAAGAAAAAATCCGTAATTACTCCTACTATGTGATAAATGAATGCTTAATTTTTAAATGAAACTGCAAACACAAATTTCTTCAAAATAAATGATAACGTTTATTGTTAATTACAAATGTGGTTCAGTATAACCATCGCTCTGATTTTCCAATACACTTAAATGTGTAAATTAACCAATTTTACACGTATATATGTGTGAATTTCTAAAATTACACACTTGTTATAAACATTTTTTGCAAAAATTTACCTGTATTTATGTGTATTTAGCTTAAGAAACTAAGTGTATAATTTGTTTTTGCTTGGAAAACTCAGACAGGCGTAAAAGTACAAAAATGCCTCAATTTACACGAATAAACGTGTTATTGTAATTTACAGATAATTATGTGTACACAGATAAGTGTGTAAATGTTACACGGCCGCGTCTGAGCGCAGATGTAAAAAAAAGTATTTAATATAATTCAGGGATACACGTTTTATTTCAGTTATTCCGTTGTATAATTACAGTACTGCAACAACATTTTCAAAATAACCCGTATAACAAGCATGGTCACAGTGACGTCACTGTTGAGTCACATGACATCTATGACCAAAATACCACCACTCACTAGGGAAGGTCTCCAACTGCCAGATCGGGATTTTGTCGACAGTGATGTTGTTGGAAAGCTCTTACCATGGGGACCAAGGAAATGTATACAACCACCCGTCCGTCCGAATGCAATTGGTGAAGAGTTATAGGCCGATGTATTTCTGTCATTTATTTATTTCTCCAGGTCGCTATCTATGCAGGAAATACACTTTGTGTGGTAGAAAAGACAGCTTACAGTACAGTTGTGTAACTTGTTGTTGCCAGTGTGAAATTTGTGAAAGTTCCATCTTCCCTCTAGTAAGAAACAGAAGATTGTGATCACATTTTGTGACATGACCACTAGAGAAAGCATAATAAAATTACATAAGTTGGCCTATAACCAGTTCTGCTCGCCCACTTTCGATGTCATGCGTCGGTATGCCTTTCAAAAGTTTTTAATTAGAGACACGGATCCCGTCTTTCGATCAATTAAACAGGAGTGCTTTAACTTAACTAATAACACCTGGGACAACTGCGAAACACCCTCTTTCATTTTGTGTACCTGGTGCTGGGACCTTTCATGCTTCAGCCATTTCTATTCAGAAATGCATTACCATCCGTGAAGTTATTTTTTCCACCAAGCATAAACTGTCTTCTCTGTAATCCGTCAATTCTCTTTTCTACTACACAGAGTGCCTTTCCTGCATAGCTAGCGACCTGGAGAAATCAATAAATGACAGAAATACATTGGCCTATAACTCTTCACCAGTTGCATTCGGACGGGTAGTTGTAATACATTTTCCTGATTCCCATGGTAAGAGCTATTTAACGACACCACTCTCAACAAAATCCCGATCTGGCAGTTGGAGACCTTTCCTAGTCAGTGACATTATATTATGACTAAAAAGTGAATTACTTAGAAACGTTAAAATATTGCAAGAACACTAACAAAACACATTATTCAATGTGAAAAATATATTTCTGTCAAAATTAAAAAAAATTGTGACGTCACTGCAAGTCACGTACGTCCCCGTCACAAGTGCGATCAAAAGAATATTATGTTGTAAAGTCACATTTTGACCAAAATGTTAATTTTAAAAATATTTGAAAATAAGGAGAAATACATTAATCAAGACAGCCTTAATGCAATTGGAGGGTTTGATTCTGCCAGATTTTTTGACTCCCTTGCAAATTAACCAACACTCATTAATCTTTTTACTAATCTACGGAAAATTGATTTATAAATAGATAAATTTAAATCAATATGCAATTATAAATTATGATACAAGCGTAATTCTGCATGTACTCCAGGAAAATAATAATAAAGTGATTTTCTTTTTATATTATATTTTATGAAAAATTAATAATTTTTGTTAAATGAAGAGTAGCAATATATATTATTAAGCAAAAACATATCCGTGAGTAACAATGACGTCATATTGAAGGTCACAAAATTTGACTAATAAATTTCGCTTTTACTGCCATTTTTTAGCTTCAAAATATTGCACAATTTCTATTTTTGCACCGTCGAATAGGGACAAAATGTTGCTGCAAATGCAATTTCTTTGAAAATTGTACTTTATGGTTTTTTTTTTTTTTTTTTTTTTTTTAAATGATTTTTAAAATATTTTTGAAGCATGATTTAAAAAAAAAAATTATTGCGTGGAGCCCGATTACAACAGATTAAAACGTTTCAATTTCAAAAATATATACTATAATGTTCGTTTCTGGCTAATATTCAACAATGATATTAAAAACTTCCTCAAAATAAATATATAAATAGAACACAAATTTAATAGACATATAATCGAACTACGCGCTTCACTCGCTAAAACCATTTTAAAAAAAATAATCAGATGTGGATAGCGAAATTTTGGCGATATCTTCGACTATTAACTTCTGACATGCGACTAATCCGAAAGTATCGCTAATGAATTTCAAAACTTTATTTGAATACATAGTTGATAAATTTAATATGAAAAATTTTTTGGTGTTGTTAGTGGGTAATCTAAATAAATGTATTAATTGTAAAAAAAATCTATTAGAACTTTCAATTAAAAAAAAAAAAAAAAAAAAAAAAAAAAAAAAAAAAAAAATCTGCTATATTGTATAAACCGAGAAGCCCCGGTTGGATCCCATAGTTTTATCAATTGTAAATTATCCTTAACACCGGAAACGGCAGAAAATAATATACAGGCGTGGTAAGTAAATATTTGTTTGTGTGGGAGAGGGGCTTTGTAATAAACAGACGCTTTATAAATTATTATTGGATGAGTTCAATAAATTTTGTATTAAAAAAAATGACAGTATTTATGAGAAGTATGTAATTTTTTGTTCATTTCAAATATGTAAATATATTTGTTTGTTTATTTTTATGATTTAAATTTTTAAAGTTATATATTTTTTGAATTTTCTTAAAATGATGTAGTCTAACACAGTAACCATTTTCCAAACCGATGTTTGTTGAGTTACAAAGGGTTAAAATAAAATTATAAAATAAAGTTATAAAATAAATATTCAATGCATAATGGCGTAATTTGATTTGTTGGTTAAATTTTTGGTTTTCTCTTTCAAAAAGTGAGAACTGTCAATAAAAACACTTGTATACTTTGAATAAGAATTGTTTTTTCTGTTAATGTTTAAGTAGATTAAGTACCTCTTCAAATATAAATCTTGCTACTTTCTTCATATTTAACAAAAATTTAACGTTTTCAGAATATAAAAAGAAACATACAAAATGTATGCAAAACGTAATGTATGCAGAAATAATTATTCATGTCTTAATTTTTCGTTTACCAAAAATTTCTTTTAAAAAATGTTTTTTTACAAGCTGTTTTATATTCTACAGGAAATTAATATAGAAAAAATGAAAGACTGACAAAGAAAACATTTTCTTAACCCCCCCCCCCCCCCCGATAATATTTTTTCTTTTTATTATCATATTTTGCATTTATTAGGTGTGATATAAATAAATTTCACTCTTTCTTTTTTTGCAAAAGATCTTGTATTATTGCCCATTAAATTGTTTTTTTTATATATACTCTAAAAATTTAAACAATGTTTTATTTGAAAAACACAAAATATTAAATTATTGCAATTTACAAAAAAATCTGTACAATTCATTTTAACTTGAATTATTGTGAAACTAATCGAAAAAACGGTGACATGCATAAAATAAATTCTTCAAATGGGAACTTTTAATTAGAGACACTGTCAAAAAATATTACCTATTTAACTTTCTAGTCCAACAACAAATATATAAGAACAAATGGAAAAAAAAAATCATCTGTCCTGCCATTAAAGCAGATGTTTCTAAGAACGAGAAACCATATCGTCTGCTGATCTACCACAGATTAACAGATTCATAACAATGTATTTAATTGAATCTTTGGATGTGAGCTCGCTGAACAACAATAGTCGTAATATGAGTGTGTATAATTCTTATGGGTTTAAAATTTAACAAAAAACTGCACAGTTTTCCTCCAAGACATATTTTATACAAAATTTCAGTTCGAGAAAGGTACAATGGCTAGGCGCGGTTAACTCATTTATGCCTAGCGTCGATGCTTTAGAAAAATGGGAAAAAAGTGGTGAGAAATGCACTTTTTCCCATTTTACAAAAGCGTCCCAAAATTGGGACGCTATGCATAAGTGGGTTAAGTTTGTGTCCAGTCAATGCTATTGTACTCTATTTGGAGGAATTTTGTCTCCGAAAGAAGCTTTCGTTATTTGGATTACATCTAAATAGAATATTCAAAATGATGTCAAAGCAAAATAGGTTTGAGAAAACGTTATTTTTCCTGTTTCCCTTTCATTAAATTACAAAGTTTTCAGTTAATTTCATATGAGTATTTTAAAAAAGCTACATATTTCATTAATTTAACTTTTATCAATTTAATAAATTTTAATAAATTTAATGTTTATTTTGTTGAAATAATTAACAGTATGTCAACAATTTTAATCAGATGATTACCGTTACTGTTTCATTTGCTGAATCATTTTATAGTTATAAATTTCAAAATATCTAAACTATATACACTATTAGAAAACAGTGTGATTAAAAGGGGCATGTTATTTATATAATTATCATCCAATCTTGTAAATAAAATATTAATAATAATAGTGAACCAATGCGTGGTTCAATTTTTGTTGTGGTCTGAATTTTTATACTTTATTCACATTAAAAACTAGTTAAATATTATTTATTTATTTGATGCTATGTTCATCATTTTTTATTTTTATTGTGTCATATAACTATGATTATCTGTTTTTCTAAGAGACATTATACCTAAAATTTTCACCACACTTTATTCTAAAACTTTTACGGTAGAATCTCTCAAAACTGTTTGTATACTATTTATGATGATATCAGAATTACAGCATGTTATTGTGATTATAACCCGTCACTAACATTGAACCAGATAGATCCTTCAGCGGCGTCATATGATACATACATGTATTTCTATCGATATATCAAAAATCAGCAGCAAAACGTACAAAAAGCTTCACATTAGACGTCAAACAGACAATCAATTAGTATGACAATCAATTAGTAAAATTATATTTTTAATAACTAAATGATTGTTTTTAAGTATCTTTTTACTGCAGGCAAACCCTGGTACAAAAGGAATTAACCCTTTGTATCACCGTGTTTCATAATCTGTAACATACCCTAAAGTCAATGTTACAGTAGGCTTAAAAAGACGATTTTATTCACTGCCGCTACTTTCCAGCACACACGTTAATATAAATTCTTCATAGAATTCTCACCATACGACGATACTGAGTTAATTTTCTATATAAAAGTTTTTTTTTTCTACTAAATAGTCTCAAATCTTTATTGATAAAATGGACTTTGTAAAATTAAAAACGCTGGAGATAATAAATAGATATTTTAGAAACACTTATTCGTACACTTTAAAATTTTGTATTAAAAAATTGACAATATTTATGAGAAGTATGTAGTTTTTGTTCATTGCAAATATGTAAAAGTACCTTTTAGACAATATTTTTCTATATTTATGATTTAAATTTTTAAAGTTATGTTTTTTATTTTCTTAAAATGATGTAGTCTAAACATAAGAGTAAATATTTCCCAAACCGATGTTATTGAGTCACAAAGGGTTAAAAAAATTATAAAATCAATATTCTATGCCTAATAGCGTATTTTTATTTCTTGGTTAAAATTTATACTTAAAATAGGATAAAAAAATTATCTAGCGATTTTTTAAAATTAGCTTTTAACTTTAAATTATTTTTCTACCTTAAATTATAATATTATGCCCCTCGTTATATCATGCATACCGGGATGAAAAGAAGCCCGATTTAAACGAAGTTATTTAATTTTACTGAAAATAAACGCAAGGTATTTTAATGAATCTTTCACAGTTATCAGGATACTAACAAGAATGCGTAGAAAATATTTCTAAATATTAAGCATACAGTTAAAAAAAAAAACTAACATTAGTTAAATCCAGTTTAAATTGTCATTTGTTTAATTCTTAATGATTAAATGAAAGGATATAGTCTTTAAAATTAAATATTATGAACATTTGGATTGATTATTAATTTTTACGCAAAATGAGCATTTGAGCTGGAAAAACTAAACTAATCAAGAGATCATACCGCCCCCCCGACCCTACACACACACCACCACCCACTCTCACAAGTAAAAACAATTTCCATTGAATAACATATTTTTTTTATACATATTAATACATAAATATTGCTTCATTATGTGATTGCTTCGTTAACCCCCCCCCCCCCCACCGCTATACACCACCACCACCTCTACACTACAAAAAAAAGACAAAAAGATGAGAATCTATTGAAAATATTCTGGATCAGATCTTGAAATGATTATTATACTTTGCGAAATTCATATTGCCTTGTTACCATACGCTTTATTTGTGATCTAATTAATGTATATTTATTAATTCCTAATCAATTATTAACGAACTGAAGTAAACTTTTATGCAAAATCTGAGAATTTTAAATATAAATAAAGTCTAGCATGATAAACTTTATAATTAATTTACTTTTGAATGGAATAATATTCTTTGATGCCGCAACAAAATACATAATATTTAAGAAAGTATTATAAAGCATCTTCTATTAAATAATTCTGCAGCAGCATTTCAAGAGAACCCCGATGATTAATTACTTATTATAATGCTGCCAGGCGACATACTAATTAATCACAACAATCTAGAGCTGTATGAAAACTGCTTGAAGAAAATTTGTTTTTCACCGATGAATCACTGTTTTATTTCTAAGTATCATAATCATATGCATACTGAAACTTTATTGCACGTCTTGAAATTGAGATAGTATGATTTATATGTCAGTTTGAAAAGGGTCGATGTTTAAAATTTCTTCTTGTTGGAAAGTTTTGGCAAGTGTCTTTAAAAGTGGTAAAGAAAATTTTTATGCTACTTTAAAGTTCGATAAAGAAAACGTTCTTTTAAATTTTATGTTAAAGTGTCTGCTTTTAGTTTCTTAAATAATTTTCACTTTTACTGAATGTAATCCATAATTTTATTTCCGAAAAGTTTCATCAATAACTTTCGATCATTGCATGACAACATATCAATATATTAATTTAGCGTTTATGTAAACTTTATTTTATTCCTATTTCTTTTGTTTGGATTTTTTAAACATTTGAACTAACGTTTACAAAATATTTATTTTCTATGGTAATTAAAAAAAAATAAATTTTTGAAATGTGAAATTATGTTCAGAGATGGTAATCTAACTTAATTTTGACTCTGCGATATTTTAATACGATATATAGTAAGTAAAAAAAAGTTAGACACTCACTTAACCCTTTCCACTCCTTTGCCGAGTGTAACTCGACAACGCTTGCCGCTACCGCTTTTTCCAAATTCAGCTTTGATACCACTAAAAAAAAAAAAAAAAAAAAATCTTTGTACTACATTTGTACTAAGGAATTTATCACGATTATAGTATACAAATAGTGGTAGAAAATGGTGATCACTATTTCGAAACAACAATTTTGAAAAAGTAGAAAGGGTTAAAAGATCCAGAATTATCGGGTAATTAAAAAGCAATAAAAACCTTTTAAAGATTTCTAAGTTACAATAAATTGTTTACTTATTTATATATATATAAATAACTGGTGTAACATTACACATGTTACACCAGTTATATCAGTTAAATACCACCGTAAGACTGGAGGCAGCAATACTGCCTCCAGTTTTATGGAGTAACGTTACACCAAATGTTTTACAGTGTAGTAACCCTTCTGGTACAGTTTTAAATGTTGATGAGCATTCTTAGTTTTGTATGATTTGAATCAGAAATTTAATTATATTAAATGTATCTTCTTCCTGCGAGGTGTATATTTGATTTTATTGATTAAGTTTAAACTATTATATTTTTCTGGTTCGAAACATTAAAAAAAAAATAAGGAGGGGGTTGGTCAAAAATACATCAATGGTACTAGAAGGGTTTACCAATTCACGGACAAAGTGATTATGTTGCAATGATTGAATGTCACCAGTAATTACGAACAAATTTTTTTGAAAATAAGTAAGCTCCTTTTTTCACGGACCTTATAAAAGCAAAATTTTATTCAACAATTCGGGAGGGGGGGGGGGGGGGACATTTGGCAGTTTGGAATTAAAATTAAGTGATATATATATAATAAACCTCCACCCTTCAATGGGTTAAGTAGTTTTTAAGTTCAGGTCTCATATAGTGTTAGGAAAGTATTATAACCATGATGTGAATGCGTGAACACTATGAATTCCAAGCGATGTTTCCAATTGACCTTTCATTTGGCAAATACGTTATACTGTGTGGCTACGATAAGAAAGTCTCTGAATAAGGTTGATGCTTGGCTCCCGTTGAGCAAGCGCTCGGGAATACGGTGCTAATCTTAATCCAATGGGGCATTAATGTGTTAATATCTCGCTTGCATTTGAATATTTTTAAACGATTTTTTTTGCACTGGATAGCAGAGATCAATCTCTATTTCCGCCGTTGATTACTTTTTCGATTTTCTTTGCGTATTTTTTTTACGAAGATAGTTTCACTTTCGGAACCGGTTCATCATCACGTACTTGGCAATCGTCTGCTTGTTTTATTGAATTTTGTTGAAATTTGATATAAAGGGTGGCCATAAAATAACGTAAGGTGTTCTCAGCATTGTAGTGGGTAATCTATTGGGGGAAATATAACACACACAATTCGTAACAAAATTCACCACCAGGGAAAATTTTGGCGTGGTTTTGAAAGAAAAATGAATTTGGGGAACGAACTGTCGAAAACTTTCGATATGAACTCATTACCTATTAATTTAAAGCCTTCACAAACTGCGGGAACTTGCAGCAATGCAAGATAACTGTATTACTTAATTATAATTGCAACACCTCTTTTTTTCAACATTGCCTTTAAACAGATATATGTTCAGTTGTTTTTCCGAATTAGCTGAAACTAGCTACACTGCAAACTGAAATTCAGACATATAGTATCTCGAAACGGGTGGTTAAACAGTGACACTTTAAAGTGTTTTTATTTTTAAGACACTTGTAAGTGTCTTAATTTCATACACTTGAAATATCTGAAATATCGTAATTTTTTTTTACCCGGACAAACAGCTAGAAAAAATTTATGAAACGCTACTGCTGCCATCTATGGAAGTATCTCTATTTTCGATTTTGAGGATATCCAAATTTACATTTCTTCCCTCGCCGGGATCGAACTAGGGACCTAATGGTTACAAGTCCATCACCCTACGGATTAAGCCATCAAGACATTTGAGTAATACATTTAAATGCAAGTAATGGAATGACTCAGCGGCGTGATGATATTTTTATTGAAACGATGGTAATTTATTGGTGCTGTCATAATATAAAACTAACAACTTTTAATTAATGAGGTTAATTTATCAATAGAGTTTTTCTATCGTTAATGGATATTTAGAATGATTTGATTAATTTATTAGAGAAATTTTCTTTCTTAAAGTATTAGAATATGGTTTGATCAATTTGTTGCTTAGTAAATTGGAAATTTTTAAGAGTATTTTGGGGATATTTGGTCAATTTGAGATGGTGGTTAAGATTGTTAAACTTTATTATTTATGTGTGTGGGGGGGGGGAGGAGATATGAATTAGATATATTTTCAATTCGATTGTTATCAATACATTTCTTAAATGGAAAAAGCGCTCCCTGGATTTTGAAATTTAATTGACTAAATTTTCTTTTTGACTAATTTTAAAAAACATGGTAAAATTATTCTTTTCGAGCAACTTAAAATAATTGAACACTAAGAGAAAGTACACCTAAGAATTTTTCACTGGTAGGGTGAAGCTTTCATCCGTACATCCAGCATGGAAATTAATATTTTTAGTTTTTTTAAATGTTTATGTTTTAAAAATTTATCACAATCATTCAAGACAGTTTTTAATTCAGGCTGCGGGGGCATCTCATCCTCCCTCTCCAAACCGGATTTTGAAATTTACATGTGAGTATTAAAAAGATAAAATTTGATCTTCCAAGTGACTGCAGAATGATTACACTGTAACAGAAGAAGGAACTACACATTTTTTTTTTTTTTTCAGGGGTTCATCTCTGAACACCTCTTAAAAGAAAATTTATATTTTCGTTTTAATGTTGTGTTTTGTTTTAGCTCTATATGGGATTCAGGAGAACAGAACTTCCTGACCGAAAAAAAAAAAAATAGTTTCATTTCTTCATTTTTAGAAATGTTGTAAAAAACCTATTTTTAAATATTTAATATTTGTTAATTGTTAAATTTTTCGATCACTTTTATGTTAAAAATTGTTTTCACAAGGAGCCCTGACACAAAACTCATAATTTAGCTTACTTCATGAATATATAATGCATTTTATATAAAACAGACGATGCTGTATACATGTGGATAGATCATCGGCATATGTATTCCAAAACCTTGCCTCTACCTACATTTCTTTCTTGACTCTTAGTATTTCCAGCTATATTTCTTAGCATTTCAAAAAAATTAGGAGGGTGAGGGGGCTGACATTCCCCTTCGTACGTCAAGTAATTTTTGAAGGACTTTATATTTTTCTCAAAAGCAATTGTTTTCTTACCTAATACACCAAAAATAAATTATTACATAATAATTACTTGTTGATTGTCTTATCTCGCGTTCTATACAAAGAAAATAAAGTTTTGTTCTGTGTGTCTGTGTGTGTTTGCGTGCGATGGCTAAAAAAATCTAGCGCACCTAGAAGTCTGAAAATTTAGGTGAGGATTGTCCAAGACCTGTCCTGATGTACCTGAGTCTCATATTTTTAATATTTTGATAATTAGCAGTAATATTAATTAAAACATCATCTATTTCTTTGCGAGCCAGAAAAATCTCTCGCGTACACTGTTAAAACTGAAGGTGACAAACCGGTGCCGTTTGGGAACGCGGGATACCATTTGGAACCCTAGCGTACCAGAGAGGCTTGGAAATGTGGTTGGGGTGGCGTTTGGCCTCTCACTGGCAGAGCTGCCAAGTCTCTGGCTTTTTGGACACCAGTATTTTAGTACCGAAAAAGTTAATCTCTTTAATCGAAGAGTTCTGTGATTTAAAAGAACGACATTTTCTGTAAGAAAATACTGGTGTTCAAAAAGCCGGAGACTTGGCAATTCTGCACTGGGTGATTGAAGCTATTAGGGTTCCGTTCACTACATATTGGTGGAATTTTAGCACCCCGTCGGGCGACTAGCACATTGCGCATGCGCTGTGACGTGTTTCCCCTCTCATCTCGGCGTCGCAAAGGAGATCGTACAGGTAGAAAAAGTAATTCACTTTAAATACATGTGTATGCGAAATGTTCCAGTCTATTTGTATATTATGTTTTATTATTATATATATTTCAGATATGTTGTATATTATCATAAATGGCTCCATACATTATTTTTAAGTTAAGACATTTTAAGTCATAATCTTGCTTTCGAAAGTTGAGATTTTTATATCATGAAAGTGGAATGATGTCGCATCAACTATTTGCTTGTGTTTTAAATTATTATTTATGTAGACAGAGCTTATAATAATTTCATCTTATTCATGTTTTTATCTAATGAATTTTCTCGCATCAGCTCGCACATTTTTTGTTGCTTATCACCCAGAAATATATTTAATGATACATTATAATAAAAAAAAATGTTGAAACATAAGTTGTTATATTTAAAAAATTAGTTTAATTTCATATTTTTCTGAAGTCTAAACAAACTATTTGTAAGCAATTTAAGAATTTACAAGTTTTACCGAGAATTGATTTTTACTAACTTGTTAAACGTGCTAATTTGTTGAGTATTTGACAATTTTAAATTAGTTGATTTGATAATATGTATACATAAGAAATAGTAACCTTGAAAAAATATAAATTTCTACAAATATTTTTATTAATCAAATACTTTCTATTATCGAAGTTTTTAGAGCTTGTCTTTGATCATGAGATGAAGAACTAAAAATATACCTTATTACATATTAGGAATTATTATCAAAATAAATAAATAGCAATTCCCGAATTGATATTTTAACTTTTATAAATGTGTCTTATCTTGAAAAATGTTTTGTGAGCCTCCTGTACTATAACATCTTATTAATAATAAATCATAGAACATTTCACTTTGTGGCTGGATGAGTGCATGTAAGAATGACTTAGATGATTGGGTGATTTATGTAAATATATTTAACTCGCATAGCTCAAAGAATTTTTTTTTCAACTTAAAATAATAATGATAAATAAGTATATTTGCACTACATCTAACTAAAATAACAAAAATAGTCAAAATGATAATAAATACAATTCAGTTTGAAGATAACAAAAATCTGTTCTCAAGCTGAAAATATCTATTTACAATTTAGGCTGCGAGTTACAAGTTAAAAACATTTATTAAGAAATTTATTTGTAAGTAAAATGATTTCTAAATCTTAAACAAGTTCCAACATCTTAATTGGCATTTATTTATCCAGTGTCTATTGGCTATTTACACCTGATGTATAATACACTTCTCAGCTATATTAACCTACACATGCAGGAGTCAATGCAGGTTGATTTCTTGGGGCCCATTTCTTGAAAAGTAAAGGGTTTTTTTTGTGAAAATTATTATATTTTTCTGAAAAATAACCTTTTGTAACAAAAGTTGAAATCCAGATTTTCAAATTTGAACCAAGCATTTATTAATATAACAAAAACTTTTAACGTCCTATTTTCTAAAGTTTTCCTTTCTGGCGAACTTGTTTGTTTACAAATTACATTTAATTTTAAAACAAAATAATTAATAATTAATAAAAATAGTAAGTTTTTATGGAATAGAATTTTGTGAAAGGGTCTATATTTATGAAAAGGAATTTTTGAAGGGCAATGTTTTATTAAAAGAAATTTTGTGAAGGGAGGTTGTTTCATTAAAAGGAATTTTGTGAAGGGGAGTTGTTTCATTAAAAGGAATTTTGTGAAGGGTTCCATTTATCAAACTTATTTTATGAAGGACGTCATTTTCTTAAATTGATTTTTGTGAATGAGCCTGTTTTATTAAATAGATTTTTGTGAAGGGGGTTTAATAGGCCCCAAATTTTGCCTGCATCGACCCTTGATATGGGGTGCCATGTTTCACCTGTAGTTTTAACAGTGTATGCCCAGAACCCAATTTACGCATCGGGAGGAAATTGCGAACGAGATTTTTTTCTTTTTTTTGGTTATTTCGTAATTTTAAATCAACCAAGTTAATCGGTATAGGTAAAATTAGAAGACATATTCAGAAAGATCGTACCCTATTGCTCAAACACCGCAATTAATTCGAAAATATATCGTTGTTAAATCTTTCAAAGAGGGTCATTTTTCCAAAGGGCGTTTTTTCCCCTTATGGCAGCGCCTCTCCCAGGCGCAATTTTAGAGGTATAGACAAAGTAAAACGATGCTTTTAAAGCTGAAATTGTCTTCTCATTGTTAGTGTAAACGGTTTTAAAAAATATTAATTTTAACCTTTTCAGAAAACCAGCGAACGCAAGTCATTTCTCGCTTCAACGAGGCTATATCTTTTTTTCTACGCCAAAGGTTAGTAAACATCCGTATTTACAACCTTTTTAGAGCATCTATGTAGAACAAATTTACATCACCTACAAAATTTTCGAAATATTCGGACGTATAGAAATATTTAAAAAAAATAAAATCTGAGAAATTTTCGAAAAAAAAAAAAGCGAAAAAGCGTTTCGGCGTGCACTCGCTCTGCTTCGACTCATGTTTTCACTACTAAATATGCATATTTTTTCACGAAATTTTAAAAAGAGCCTGGATACAGTTATATTTATAACCCATTAAAATTTTAGAGAGTCCGACAGATGAGAAATATTTTTTTTTATTGTTAAGATAAAGAAGCAGATGCAAAAACAAACAAACAACAACAAAAAAAAGCGAGAAGAAAACAAATTTCTTTTACAACTATATAAAATATTTTTTTACCAAAGTTTTACACGGGCTGTAAAACCGTTATATATTTAAGACAGAAATTTCAAAGTGTTCGAGATTTTTCTTTTGAATTGACTCTACGTGAAAAAACAAGAAAATGTCTCTTTACGAGCGCTTTTATCTCTAAATATCGATATATTTTTCGCGAATTTTTCTTAAAAAAAAATTTCATACAAAATCGGGTTAAAGCTATAAAATCATACAAACTTGAGGTTTATTTTATTTTTTTATCACGGGCACGGGCAACGCCGGGCGGGTCAGCTAGTGAGTATATATAGATTGCTGGGAACCCACATATTATGACGAGAGAAACACATACTTAAAATATATTTTAAGTATTATTTTTTCATAATGTTTACTAAAAAGAGAATCTTATATTTAAAAAAAAAATACTATTTTTTTAAGTTCATTGAAAAATTAGCATTGGAAAACTGATTGATAAAAAATAATTTAATCAGTTTTTCTAAGGAAGCAATGCTTTTTGCTAAAAGTCTTAAAAAGGGGGGAATTTTGCTATTTATAATTAGCAAGTTTAAAATTCGATAGCCTTACAGATTTTAGTTCCAAGTTCCACCACCAGGAAGCGCATTCTTATCTCGGGTTCTATGGGCCCCATCACAACGAGGTTTGGATGATTCGACTTGGTTTTCGATCGCGTTACAGATTTTAATTCCACCTTCCACCACCACGGACGTATTATTTTCTCGAGTTCTATGGGCCCGATTTTGAGAGGAATTGGGTTCTATACGATGCCGGAGGAAGCGGGGACACGTGTCGGAGTTTTGTTCGGAAGGTGGGTTTTTTGGATCAGAGTTCGCCCTCTGGAGGCGGAAGGTGGAACTAAAAATTTTGCAGCGCTTGCGCAGCATGTATACTATACGGCGCCGCAGGCAGGGGAAACACGTGTCGGAGGTTCGTTTAGATCAGAATTTGTCCCCTGTCGGCAGAAGGTGCAAATAAAGGATTTTCCGAAACGAGCACAGCACTTTTAAATAAATTATTTCATACAAAATCGGATTAAAGATATTAAATCCTACAAACTTTAAGATTGTTTCATTTTATTACCCCGGGCTGGTCAGCTAGTACTTAATAAACTATTTTGAAAATTAAATTATAGAAATGAATTAGTTTATGAGAAGTGTAGAATAAATTTAATTAAGGAAAATAAATATTAAAGTTTAAGTGAAGGAAAATATTAGAATGAGACCTTTATGAGAATGCTTAGGGATTGTTGGTAATTTAGCTGTATCGAAAATTTAATTTTACAGATCTGAGTTCTAGTACTTCATCCACAACAAAGAGGTATTAGTAAATATTCATAAAAAAATATACAAATCACTATCAGAAAGCCAATTTACACAAAATACAATCCTACATTCAATCAATTTTTTTCGAACTGAAAAACGTATTATTTTTTACACTTTTAAGACTTTTAGACAAAAGTTACTTTTAATTTTTTCAAGTTAAGAAAAACCATATTAAATAAAAAGTGGATTTAGTGGAGGCCCATATACAACGACCGTCTGCAATTTTTATGAGATGAAGCAAACAATTTAAAGATAATTTACTTAATTTTATCATAAGTTAAACACAAAAAAATTTTCTTCAAATATTTTGTCACCTTGATTTCATTTTCATAAATTTTTACTTTGTGGATTCTAATTCTTCCAATAACGACTTTCGAAAATCCTAGTATATTCAAGGCGTATGGTACAACAGAAACATAAACTGTAAGTATACTCACGAAATTAACATTTATGTATCCCAGAATATCATACACTACATAGTAAAAATATGTCACATATTTGATACACGTTGATTTATATTCAGTAGTGACATTGAATATTCATGAAAAAAGGGAAAATATTCATCGGGCAATGAAAAATTATTCCAGCCTCAGATTTAGAGCATTCTTTAGTCGAACGTAATTAATAATTTATCACGTTTCCTCTAATGCTTAAATGAGTAAAACCTTTGTTTACACCTTTGTCTTTAAACATATTTCTATTACCAATAGTTTCCCTTAGAAGTTTCAAAAGTACATTTGGTTCTATTCCGATAAAATAGCCGACCTAGTCTGATGTAATAAGCTCTGACATTTCTTTGAGAAATTGCTTTATCCCTTGTTTATGACATAAAAAAACAAGATCTCAGCTAAGAAACCACCGGGGCTCGAATTCCACTTGAGACTAAACCCAAGAGAGCTTTTCTTTGGAAGAAGGAAGCTAGAGAAGTAGCTTTCATTCAAGAAAACCTCTGGCTCGTCTAAGATCTTACAAGAAGCCATCTTGAGTTTATCTTTGTTCGTATCGGTAAAACGGCAAGATAAGTTAATCTACGGAAATGCCTTGAGAATTTGTTTTTTAGGGTTGTTACTGAACATTTTATTTGCCAAACCCACTCTCTCTCCCTCTCTTTCTTTTTTTTTTTTTTTAAATCTAAGTAAAGCACGTTATTACCCCCGTTTACTTACGGCTAACATAAGAGTTTCCACATGGAGTGTGTCAATCAAAACATTCACTTCCTTTTTAAACATTTTTTTGTTCTGTAAGAGTGATGAAGATAAGAGACTACACAATTAATCATTTATAATCTAAAAGTGTTAGAGCATGCAGAGCTTCGACCACCAAGCTACCGGAATTTTAAAATTATTAATCATTCGTCAAGATTTGCGCATGCGTTTTCCTGATTTCCATCATCACTTTCAATATGAGTGCAGATCAAATTAAAGAAAAAAATCATTCGGCATATATTTTCTTTACATTATGTAACAATTTTTGTATGCATATATATTTATTTAGTATGATTCGAATTACATATATTAATACAAACAAATAAATAAGTATGCGGATAAAAAAATTTCACAAGCATGTTGACATTTCTTAGGGTTGAAAAATGAATTACACCTACCGGTGTCAAATGACATCTTCTAATGTCTTGATTTATGTTTATTCTACTTGTAATTTTTAAAGATATTAAGCCTAAAAATACGCCTTCAAAGTATTAAAAATAATTTGTGATTGTTTCAATCTAAAAACTACGAATAAAATAACTATATCTGTTAAAAGGCGTCATTTGACACCGGCAGAAGTAGTGTTAAAAGGGTATTCAAATACTGTTTTTACACAGACGATGGTGTATTCAAATATTATTACACTGTTTAAAATTTTGTGCTGGTTTGAACAAAATTTTGGTACTGTCATTAGCTGCAACTATAAGACGGCGAAATCTCGTTCCAGCATTTGGAGCTAGGGTTTAAAAATCTCAAATATTGGAAACACTGCAAATTCCCCGCATACATTGGGAACACATTTCGAACACTTTGAATCAAAAAAAGGTGTTCAGTTGCCTTCATGTGCACTGGTTGTGTTCCATTAATGTGTTCCAAATATGCTCCGCTATAAAGAAAGTGTTCTGCTCAGAATGTCTGTTAAATCTAATCTAGGGAACACATTTGAGAACGGGTCGGAGCCCGTGGGCACACTTGTGAAATCATCGCTTTCAAAAAGTGATGCGCTAGAAAGTGTGCTTAGCAAAAGAAGTGTTCTCAGAAGTATTCTAAAAACTGTTCCAAAAAGTGCGCTTCATAGTGTTCTAAAAAAAGTGACAAAATAAGTGTTATAAAACGTGTTCGGAAAAGTTTATAAAGAGTTACAGTGAAGAGTTCTCGCCATGTTATTGTTGCAGCTTCCGCAGCACCAGAAGTTGGTTCAAACCAGCGCAAAATTTTTAACAGTGCTTCATCGCTCTAAAAAGGAAAGATCATTCGAAATACCAAATATCCTGGGTTCATTTTAATAATATATATTTAAACTGTCACAAACGAAACTTTTTTCAAAATTTAGAGCATGAACACACAGAAAAACAGAATGCCTAACAAATTTGAAATCATGAGCATATTCCAAGCAATATCTCGATTATCTGTATGATAGAAGAAAAATAATTTATAAAAATATACTTCATTAATATGACAACCTGTAGATATATTTGCATTATTTTATACAATTATAGCTGTGGAAAATATAATTCCATTAAAAAAGTATGTTGTGATGGCGCAGGAATCATAGGAAATATAATATTTGATAACTTTACTAACATATCGGAATATTATTTGCAGTTGCATCATTTTTGTAAATGGTACAAATGGGATAAACAGAAAAATCGCCATATACGCAGAAAAACCGAAATTTTAAATTCGTTGGGAATTACCAAATTTTTTATTTTAGACTTCCAAAGTTAATGCAGAAAAAATTGAAAAGATAATACAAAAGATAATTCAAAAGATTAATACACAATTTTGTTATTTGAATAACAAAAACACTCGTTCTCATTTCAAGCAAAGTCTACTTTTACTAAAAGTTCAAAAGGAAAACTGCTTGTTTTTTCCTTTTAACTTTGAATAAAAACATTCTCTTTCATAATATCAAAATTTTACTTTCGGAATTTTTTTTAAGTAACTAACTGTTAAAAAAAAAAGAAAAAGAGATTAATTTCATAAATCAAATACAAGAAAATTATAAAAAATAAAGAGTCTCGCAACTTAATTTTAAAATTTAATTTCTAAAATTTAAATTTCAGTTATACTATATTCAATATAATAATATTCCAATTTATCATATAATGATATTCGAAGCAAAGAGTTTTTTCCTTTGCATTTTCTCCCTTTTCGGTTTCTCTTTTTAAACTGTGAATTTTGTTGACAGAATGTTTCGCATATTTATTTTATAAAAAGATTTAAAAGTATCTAAATATTTTTCTGCTTAACGAGTACCATATCAAGTAAATGTCACGCAAAGTTGCGACATGAAACTTTGTGACAAATTTGCTCCTGATGTTGTTACCTGTCGCCTAAAGTCTAATTTAGATGTGCTCCAAAAATGTGCGTGTTAATTGTCGTTTTGTAACTCGCAAAATATTAAATGATCGTGATTCTGATAAAAACTCCTCTCATAGCGTTAAAGTTCGATTGTTTTACTTATATCCATTATGTTTATTTAATGAAATATATTTAACAATAGGAGAGTGTTGTGATATGTACACAATGTAAAACAGTGCCCCCACCCCAAAGAAGTGAAAAAAAAAATAGAATGTTCGCACTACGAAGGATAAATTTCAATCATATTAAAAACATGTCTTGAAAAATAAAAGGCAAATCATAAGGTAACGTTTGTAAAGAACGCAGAAAAGGTAAAAACCTAATTATATAATCTTTGCATGAAATCTGTGTGCTTGTCAAAATATAAATCTTGTTATAGCTTTAACTCGATTATAGCGAACGCAAGTGTAATAAGAACACGGATTTAACGAACAGAAAGAAATGAAATGATATATCTACATAAAAATACATTGCGAAAACTTCTGTTGTAAGTATATAATCGTAGATATAGTGGGAAAACATTTTGCAGAAACACAAAACTTCTCCTATAAATAGAACGTGTGTATCTTTTTTGCTAAAATGAGGCAAAATATCTCGAAGTGATTTTGCAATGATTCGTCATAATAATTTAAAAAAAAATAATAAGCAATTGATAGTTACTGTTTATTTCCTTATCTTTTCCTTTTAAAAAATATTTTGAGGTCATTGAATTTCATTAGAAGAAGCTATATAAAGTGAATATAATAGTAAAAGTGTTTCAGAAAAATTGTTTCTTCCTGAAATCTTGAAAACGAATAAATAAATAGAGGGATTTCGTTAATTATATTCATTTTTTTCTCAAATGGAAAAAGAAATAAGTTATATACAATTAAAAATTTCATTTTGTGCTTTTAATTAAAAAAGCAAAATTACGGTTATGAACTTGATCACTGAATAATTAAAATTTTACCTAATTTCTTACTGCCATAGCAAATCTTACACTTGAAACTCTGTTAAAACAAGTGCATTATGTTGCTCCTTTATTCTTGTTATAAACCAGTGTATAAAATTTTTTAAATCATTTACCATTTTTGTGTAAATTAGGAATTATACTATGTGGGATCTTTTATTATTTTTAAAATTATTAATCAATAATTATAAAGATAAGTGGAAAGTATTTGCTTGCTTGTGTGTGTGTGTAGCGTTTAGAAAAATCGCAGAGAACAAAGTTTGCTCTATGTGGGCTAAAATTATAAATGGACAAATGGAAACGCTATTCAATTTCATAATTTTTTACTGAGAGAACGTGCCAATTTCATGCGTCTGAAATCTGTCAGCAAAAATAACCTTATGAAAATGTGTCAGAAATTAACATCTTTCAATGCGAATACATCCTTAAGTTACTTATCTAACAAGAAATTAAGATTTTAATTCTAGTTCATTAAAAGTGTTTAAGATATACTGTCCGTGGTAAATTTTGAAAATTCTTCATTTATTTCGACTATTTATTCGACATTTATGTTACACTTATTTGAAACTTTTGATTTGCTATCTTTCCCGAAGATGTTTACTTATCAGCAGTTTTAACTTAAAACTTTCTTAAGCAATAGTAAAATATTTGAAGACATATTTTCTACTTTCTTTTTCTTGTTCGCTCGTTTTTCTTTTCTTTAATTTCTAAAAATCAAAACCAAACTTCTATTTCCCATCATTCTATCTGCAAGAAATGTCATGATCAAATTTTTATAATGACTATTTCTCTCCACTTTGCAGAGATAAGGGTCATACGTATGACTGATGCTGACTGTTACAATTCACATTCCTATCCTAAAGCTGACTTCATTTTTTTAGCACTTTCCAACCTAGTTGAAAAGTGCTTATGACTTCGGTTTGTCTGGCCGTCTGCCGTCTGGCCGTCTGGCCGTCTGCCGTCTGCCGTCTGCCGTCTGCCGTCTGTCCGTGCTCTAACTCCCGTAAATATGCTCGGATTGCTCTGCAATTTTTATATGTTATTATCGTTATCTATAGCATGTTCCCTATTTCAACGGAAGTGTGTAGCACTTATAGTTTTTTTACAGGGACACTCAAAAGAATTCCGTTACATTGCGGTCTATGGGGAAAAATCATTTGCTGTTTATTTAAATAATGTTTCACTATTTTAAACGCATTGAAATTTATATATATCACTAAGGTGCATTAGAAGAAGCTTAATATGGAACAGGGTGTGCATAGCACTTATAGTTACTTTACAGGGACAGTAAAAATAATTCCGTTACATTACGTCTATGGAGAAAAATCGTCTGCGGTTTATTTAAATAATGTTTCACTATTTTAAACGCATTGAAATTTATATAGATCACTAAGGTGCATTACAAGAGACTTACTACGGAATATTGTGTGTATAGCAGTCATCGTTCATTTACAGGGACACGCAAAAGAATTATCTACTGTCTGTTAACAATAATTCCTGGAAGTGCGTTTTAAGTTACTGAACGCGATTTTAATGTTAACTTGCTTTTTGTCTATTACGTGGTGTGTATAAATTCTGTAGATCCTATACAGGGCAGCACAAAAGTTCGCGAACACATTTCTGTTTATTGACAAACTCCAGACGGAGAATTTTAAAATGTGCTACACGTTTCCTAACTGAACTAAAATTTAGCATCCTATGTAGTATATATACAATTCTATATATCCTATACAGGGCTGAATAAAAGTATTCGGATATTTTTCCGAATATTGTATATGTTGGAAATTCCTGAAATTATGTTTTTAAATATGTTATGCGTTTTCCAAATTGTTTACTTAGAAGTTATCTTTTAGCTTATTAAACGGTATGATTTGTAAAATTATTTTGGAAGCGTTGGAAAGTGCTACATAATCTATGCTTGACGCATGATTTTTCGTTCTTGTTTTCTTTTTTATCGCTCTGCTACAATAATTATAATTAGAAAAAAATTCATTAAATTTTGTTTACAGAGCAGCAATTGATATTTAAATAAATAAATACTTACAAGCCGAATGTGATTTCCTAAAAACTAAATATTTTAATGTTATTTTATCGGTTTTATTTTACATTCGTATTTTCATATCATATTGTATAATTTAACAATACTTCTGGCTTAAACTGAAAGGCCGGCTTTTTAAGTTTTCCAAGGAAGGAGGGAGGTTATAGTAGTTTCTCTCATCAGATCTGGCTGGCATAACTGTTTCAAATTTTGAATTTCTCAAGTTCTATCAGGCGTAGAGAATAGTTTAACCCCTCATTTTAAAGATAATTATATATGGTTTAATTTGATATGCAGTTTGACAATGCTCTGTTAAAAACATTAATTTTCTTCTTAATTAAAATTTTAAATTTAAAAATAAAAAAATTTGCGATAGTGTTTTTAAAATTTTTTTTAAAAAATTTTATGTTTTTTTTATGTATTATTATAAGTTTAAAATCCTGAAATTTTAGAGTGGGATCTTAATAGGGTCAGGAGCAGGGGTCGGAAAAACTACTTTTTGTTTGTAGCGAACTACAACTACTTTATGAAAAATGTAGTTAACTACAACTACAGCTACTTGTTTTAAAAAGTAGCGACTATAAACTACTTTTCGCTACTTTAGTTATCATCGCTAATTAAATACACCGCAAACGATTTTTCCCTTGACCATATTGTAACAGAATTCTTTTGAATGTCCCTGTAAGCGAGAAATAAATGCTACACACTTCATTTTCAATACTGAACATTCAATGGTAAACTTCAGTAACATATAAAACTTGCATGGTAATCTGAGTATATTTACGAGAGTTAGAGCACGGACAGACAGACAAAGCAAATTCATAGATACTTTTTAATTATGTTGAAAAGTGTTAAAAAGAGGAAATTTGAAAACAAAATTGTAATAATCTTATAAATGTATGATAGTGATATAGCCCAGTAACGCTTAAGGTGGTTCTCAAATTCCTTACTCAACAACGCGAAACTTTCTGATACGTTACCTGACTTATTTTTAAACACAAAGGCATAAAATTGGCAGGTCTGACTATTGAAGCGATTTGGAATCGAAATAAGTTTTTCTTTTTTTGATAAATAAATTACCTATCGGGTTATAAGCGATTCGTGTCACGTTTTTTCCGTTTCCCCTGCTGCAGCAGTGAAAATTCGGTTAAAAACGCCGACTTTGACAGTGTCTGCTGAAAAATCTTCTGTCTTACCAAAAAATTAAATAAAATACAGAATAGTGGAAAACGTCTTTCGGTTACAAATTTTCTGAATAAGGACACCTGCATTTTCATACGTTTCCGAACAAAAGTGAATTAAAGAATATATCATAAAGTAGCCAGTTTGAATTTGAGAACAACCTTAAGAGCGGATAGCTGTTGGTAAATATGAATATATATTATTTTTTTTTTTAAATAGAGCTAAATAGTCCTATTTCTTTACTATTTAAATATAGTTCCCGAAAGCAATTTAAAAATTGAACACGATCATACATACTTGCATAAATTAAAGCCTAGCTTTTCTTTTCCTTTCTATCTCTTTTTGTTTGTGTCCCTTTGAAAACCCGAATTTCAACATACTGGGCTTTAGATTCATTCTGGAGACAAAGATAAAGACATTTCATTAAAACACCAAGCTATCCAATATCAAATCAAATATAAAACATTATAAGTAAATTATTTTAGTGATAAAAAACCTGTGCAGCTAAAGTAAAAATAAATAGCCATAAAAATCAAATTAAGCATTCTTAGGCATTTTTTAAATAAAATATTTTTATTTTCGACCACCTTTGTTTTATCTATTGGAATCTTCAAAAGGAAATATGCAATAAATTAATTTGTATGCATATATTCGACAAATATTTCACAACGATCAAAAGACGTATTAATAAAATATTTTTTTGCTATAATAAACAGTTCGATAAGATTATTTTCTGAACCAGGGATCTTAATTCGAAAATACTCTTTTTAATGATTTATGAATTTTAGTGAATAACGATTTAGATATTCAGTGCGAGATGCGATCCAGTAATTATTATTAATAAAGAAAATGCTAACTCACCTCTATATTCCACTTCAAGTTGTAAGAAGATGATTTTGATACCGATAAATTCTTATTAATTGCACAAAGTTTACATGTTACAGAATAATTACTAATTTCTTGTTGTTCTATAATTTCAAAATATTCATTATATGCCGAGCAGGGCAGTTCTATACTATTTTTCTCTGCCATTCTATCAGTAGCGTAGCTAGGGGGGGGGGGGGCAAAGGGGGCGGCCGCTGCAAAGGGGCGCCAAATTGAGAGGGGTTTTAACCGAAATTATGTCTCATATTTTGACAATAAATGAAAATTGTAGACCTTTTGTGTGTGTGTGAATGTTTTCTTTAGTAAAACATTTTATTATATTCAAATAATGAAAGAAAAAGCTTCTGTAAATCATTCTAGAGATGGCTCATCACACTTCGTACTTTACATGATTACGTACCTGAAAGGAGGCCCAAAAAGATTAAATGGACGAAGGAAGGGCGCCCATTTGAGAGATGCATTAAATCAAAACTTCTAGGGAGCCCAAAAAGGTCCAAGCGATAGTTTTGAGCACTAAGATGAAAACATTTTAAAAGGTCCTATTACTTAGCGCTTTAGATCTTCAGTTTTGAAATTAAGCATAGGTTATGAATTAGTCATTATAATAAAATTTTAATGAAATGCGCCAAAAATGGGGGGAAATGTTTAAAAAAGGGTCCTAGGACCCTAACAAAAATATGAGGATTGTGGCCCGAGGAGAGGAATTAATACAAAACTTTAAAGTTGTGCATTGAGAGGGTGACACAATTAGGGAGGTGAAAAATGCACATAAAATATTAAAATGCTGTATTGTCTTCTGATATACACCTGCGTACATAATTTTTATAATTCTAGTCTATCAAGAAGTGGGGGAAAAATCAATTAGAAAATTCCATTTTTACATTACAAAAAACAAGTTAAATGAAAAGGAAATAAATAACAAGTGGGTAAGTGTGATCGAAGCTCGCACAAAGGGTTTCGTTTAATATTCCTTTCAAAACACTTTATCTTTTTTTTAATAAATCCAAATAAATTTCATTTTTCCAAAAAAAAAAAAAAAAAAAAAAATGTTTTTTATAAAGTAAAAATTTACCGGTCTATTTTTCTCGTTTTTTCGAATATCTGAACTAGTGCTCCCTATTAAACGTTTATACAAGTATACGTATAATACGTATTATACGGGGTGCAGATTTTGGATACGTATGATACGACCAAGGCGGTTGTACGTATTATACGAAACAGCATATACGGTACATCGTATATACGGATCTCACACCAACGGTTAAACGTATAAACGTTTAAACGGTTTTCGTTCATTGCTTAAAAAAATATGCCTTTCTCCTGCTGGTCTGATGATCAGAGACTTTGAAAAACAGTCGATGTGTCCTGCGCAGTCGGTACTTGCAAATAATGAAAAAAAAAATATTTTTTCCTCAGTTTAGATTTTGTCCCTCCCCCCCCCCCCCCCCCTCAAATTTAAACTATTAATTATGAAATGAATTACTATGAAATGATTTACCTTTCGCATATCTGTAATACACGCACATAGCTTATTTTGATTTATAGCGTGGCATTTCGCCCGAAACATTAGTATTGCAGAACACAAACTTACATTGACTTCATATTTTATACTGACATTGATCAATCAAAACTCCTGGGAAGTTTCATAATCTTATTTTTATTTTAAAGCACCTCACAAAGGGCACTCCCCCCCCCCCCCCCCACCGGCGGCCTATATCCCTAGTACAGATAATCGGCCTTAACAAATAACTAACTAAACTACTTTTATTTTATTTAAGAATACTTTTTTCTATATTAAAAATATTTTGAAAATTCGTTTTACAGCAAAAAAGAAAAGAGAAGGCAAGTCATTTTAAGCTTGTGTGATTGCGTTCTGAAACCTGCACTGACTATTATTTGTCAGGTTATAAGTAATTGACATTTTAGGGTACTAACACACACAAAAAAAAAATTGTCAAGATTAACAACAATTCTTAAAAAGCAATATCTTGTATTGCACATACACTTTGTATAAAACATATCACGAGTGTCATGGTTAAAAAAATGAAATTGCGTTATACATTAACACAGAATAGAAAACATTAGCACCGTGGAAAGAACAACATTTGACTTCCCGGGCGCAATTTGAGTATACGCGCACAAAATAAATATGTATATTTTTTAATTACGAAAGAATATACTTAATAAGGATTAACAATAAATCTGAAACGTGTAAATTCTCCTTATTTGCACAAAAAGTATTTTTACTTTCGTTATATATTTACAATAATCGTTTATAGGGGAAAATAACAAGATTCTATGTATGAAATATATTATACAGATTGCTAAAGTAACGCCACCGATTTCCAACTTGTTCTCCGTTCAGTGACGTAACACTGATGAAATCCATTGGCATTAAAAGTAAATACGATGCTTAAAATATACGTATATTTGAATTAAACGTTTAACCGATATACGCTTATACGTATCCGGATACGTTTAAACGTATATTTTAAGGTATACGTATTTCTTAAATACGTATTATACGTATATACGTATATCGGTTAAACGTATAACTGAAATACGTATCGCATCGGGAGCATCAATCTGAACCGGCCCGATAGCGGAAGAAACCCGCTATTATACTCTGTCATAATAATATCTATCATGTGGACTAAATGTGATATATTAAAAAAAATCAATTTGAAAATTAAACATGTTGCATAGAGACCTTCAAAATGTTAAAATATGCCAATATTTCTATAATCGGGTTTTTATCATGATTCAATACGTTCCTCAAATTTATTTTTTTCTATTCTCTGTCACTCATATTGATACTCTCTTTGTATTATTCTCAAACATTTGAAAAATCCGTTATGACGTCAGATTAATTTTCTTTTTAATTCTCTAATGACGTCATATTAAGCTGCTTTTTGTATTTACACATACTCATACTCCTTGTATTATTGAGAAATGTTTGATAATTTCCGTTTTATTACCAATATGACGACATATTAATCTTTTATTTTTTTCAATTGGTGAAACTTTTTATTTCATTTTCATTTTTCACGTGGAAATCTTTCAATTAGAAAATTAATTACTGTAGAAAGAATTTTGTTGCGAATTTTTAATTGTTGGCAACTGCTGTAACGAAAAATGTTTTAATTTAATAGGAAAAGGCTGTTAGATTTTTGGTTTTTTATCTCTATATATTAAAATAATACGATTTTTTCAAATTTTCTGATTTTGAGCTTCATAGCAGCTATAAGTAGACAAAATTTCATGCCTGTGAGTTAAATAGTTTCTGAGAACCGGCTCTGTGACGGACAGCCAATGAAGCGGGATTAATAGTGTTTCGTGAGATGAACGAAACCCTAAAAATTAGTTCATGTAGTATTATTAATGAAATCTTTATTTATTGAGTAAAGACACAAATATAATAGATGAATTCCAAAGTTAAAGATAACGTTAATCATAGATAATTTTATAACTAAAATGTTTTATTAGATCTTTGGATATATATATATATTTTTTTTTTAAGAGCAAAATTTTATAAAATAAATAAAAATAAAAATTCATTAAAACTTTCAGAAAACGGGAGTCCATATCCATATACTAAATCTCCATATCCATATGGAGATTTAGTATATTGGAAATCAAATTCCTCGCTCGTTGTATCCGGGATTTATCATAAGTCAGATATGCTATTGCAGAGATCATTTCCATACTTTTTATGACTAAGCCACGATATAATAAGTTTCGGGGACGCAACTGAAGTTACGCCGCTACTTTTAAACAACAAGCTCATAAAGTTTGTAAATAGTTTTTTAGATTGCTTTTCAAACCAGGATTAACCATCAAGATTTTTAAAAAAAAGCAAAAGAGACATAAAATAACATAATTAAATCTGAATGAACAAATATATGTCTCTTTCTCTTTCGGCTAATCAAAGTAAAAATTTTACGGTAATAAAAGTTTGCAAATAAGGTGTACCGATGTAAGTTTTAAGAAGCAGTTTTTATTGATATTATTAAATGGTTTAGTGAAAGTTTTATGAATTAATCAGGCAAAAAGTAATTCTTCAGGTAAAGTTCATTTTGTGCTAAAAATATTTCTTTAAAGAAAATTTCAAAACCACACTTTTGTATAATTATAAACTTTTCGGAACATTTTCCTTTCATACTTTCCTTACAAATCTACTCTATAACTGTAAGGATCACATTTTCAATTAGTTAAAATGTCATGACAAATTTTAAAATAAAATACAAAAGACATTTTAATTAACCTTTTTGTTTTGAGGGAAAAAAAAAATCTAACGTATTTTTAATTTTACAAAATGCACCTTAAGAATTAAAAAACAGGAGTCAATTGAAAAATATTTGTTGCAGCAGTTTTATCACTTAGGATATAAGAAACTCCTTGTGATTTTTAAAGAGTGTACGCACCTTGTAAATGAAACAAGGCAGCAGATTTTTTTTTCCATCATCTGGTTTAATTTAGGAGTTTTCGCAAACGTGATTTCTAGCAAATAATTTACTTTCATTGTTGCAATCATTGTTGCTAGTGTCATACTCTTAAAACTACATAGCTATATAGCTAAAATCTTGGAGATAAAAGTAGGTCACCATAAATGAAAATATGTCATAAATCAAAATGTCGTCATAAATTCGCGATAGCTGACAATTTTTCAAAGTCCCCAAATATTGACGAAAATTAGGAATCTTCTATAATCGTGTTCCACACATTTTACCTTCGTGTATTTGAGGAAAATTCGTTTAATTCTTAAAAACAAGGAACAGGAAAGCTACCTTTTCCTCCAGTACAAGCCGGAAGGACTTTCCTTCCGTCTTGAGGAAAAATTTTGTTATTTTTTTATTGGGGGGGGGGCGCAAAATTTATTCCTGCCCCGGCGCCAAAAAACGTAGCTACGCCACTGCATTCTATTACATTTATCTCAAAAGAAGCATCCCACATTAAAACACAAGATCTAATAATGAGTAAGAAGACAAAGGGGTTCCCAGTAAGAAAATTATTTTTGTTTGATGAGTGAGTACTTTGAGGTTTTTTCAGGAAATACAGCAAATATTAGATCACGGGCATGCTGAAACTTTACGTTGTAACTACTGCAACTGAGATTTGTCGCTGACGTTCGCAAATTGTTGCAGAGAACATATTTCGCACAAAAGAAACAAGTTATGATAATTTGAAGATTGGCACTTTTTTTTTTCTCCCTCCTAAAGTAGCGTCAAAAGTAGCGTCGATGCTCGCTACAAACTACTGATATTTTGTATCGTGCTACTCGCTACACTACACTTTTTTTAATGTAGCGCGCTACACTACAAACTACTGGAAAAAGTAGCGGCTACTGTAGTTTCGCTACTTGTAGCGCGCTACTTCCGAGCCCTGGTCAGGAGTTATGAAATAAAAGTTGAATATTACTATACAAGTAAATAAATAAATAACAGAATAAACGAGAGTTAGTTTATTATTGTATTGTAATTTTCAGCTTTTATTTCATAATTCTTGATCCCATTTTAGAAATTTCAGGACAGAAAACATACAATTTGTTTCAAAAATTTTAAAAACACTATCTCATTTTCTTTTATTAAAAACTGAAAAGATCCGTTCTGAAAACGAAAATTTCTATTACGGAGAATCCTGGAAGAGACGAGGAAAAATTCGTTTTAAACACGAATATTTCTATGACGGAAATTATTCTTAAATCACAGGGGTATTCCGGCAACTGTGCTGCCAGAAAATTTCCGCTTCTAGACGAATTTTTTAGTGAAAATGTATAAAGAAAAAAAGTAGTTTGAAATATCCTCTGATTTATAAAATTAGTGTGCATAAACAAATTTTGCAAAAAATTACGACACAAGTCTGTGTTGGGGTAAAGGAACTTCTTATTGAAACGAAGATTCAAATTTTAAGTCTGTGTTGGGGTAAAGGACCTTCTTATTGAAACGAAGATTCATCAAATTTTTTTCAGTCAAATGCATTTTATCTTTCATTTTATATGCTATTTATGTTAGCGTATGAATTTCTTAGGAGTTTTCGGCATTTATCATTGAGTTCTTTGCATCCGAATCTCGACTGTCCTCTTTTCATAATAGGTATTTCTCAAATTCAAAAAGGAATATATGCAACGATCAGGATTTCGCATTGTAGTAAATTATTTCAGAGTAAAATACTACTGTGTGGTATTTTACTCCAGATGATTCGGAAACTTTGCTACATTTTTCCACAACTTTTAATTCTGTATAGATTAAGAGCAACATATTCTGAAAAAAATTTCATACTTTAACAGATGACAATTAATGCTTTAACAATCACCTCTTTAGAAGATAGTTTCTCCATTCAACAGTGCGAAGATAGGCTTAATGACTTTTTGATTTCAAGCCATGAAAAGAGGGCAATTCTACACTTAATGACGATAAAAGAAACCACGATTAATAAGGAATATAAATGAGCTAATTATCACTGTGAAGAGGACGGAAAGGAAAAGTGAATATAAAATTGTTGCTAAGATGAAAAGACTTAATTTTCATTCAAAGAACCAGAAGGGTTATAATGAGTTTTTCACTTTTTTTTTTCTCACGCCACAAACTTTATTTTATAAAAATATCAACTGTTGATTAAATACGAATTGAATTATTAAAGTTAATATATATTTGTCATCAAAATCTCGATTTATGATACTTCAACTGGTTTTATATTTGATTTCTATTCAAAAACAAGTTTTCGCTTTCTTGGTCCAACACTGGAGACAGCAGAAAACAATGAAACATATTACTGTTAAAATTTCTAAAAAAAAAATTAAATAGCAAATTCTTGCTCTTATATATTGTTATTTCATAACAATAGCAGCAAAAAAATTTTTGAAGTATTTTAATATATTTTATAGACGCTCAACATTGTTATTTTAGTAGCAATCTATATTAATAATTACGATAATAAATAAACTAAAACGTTAATTTTGAAAACAATATCTTATTAACTTCAATATCCTATCAAATTTAGGCTTATCTAAGCTTATAAATTTCAAAAATCTTCTTTAAAAGTTACATGTCATTGCTTCTTTATACATATTCATATTTTTTATCTATTTTGAAACAATATATAGAATAATTTTCATGCATTTCGAATTTTTTTATATATATATATATATTTCTTTTTAATTTTTAGAAATTTTTGTTTATCAGGTATTATCTAGAGACTAAACGTAATAAGCAATAGGAAAAAGAAAAGACAACTCAAAAATATGGAACCTGAACTTCAAAATCGTGTCAAAACTAGTTTTTAATATTAAGTTTGTCGGATAATATTAAAAACTTTTTTTTATTATTTAACAAATATATATATTTTTTTCTATAAAACATAAATAAATAAATGCAAAACCCGCAATAGTCTAAATTAATTACATGCTTTCTATAATCCACGCACAAAAGTAAAATTTTAGCAAAATTTTCGTCATTTTAAACGTTTCTGGTCCCTTTAAATTGGGAATTTTTTCAATAAAATATCAATAGTGGTTAAATGTAGCTCCACATTGGAAATATTTTCAATGATACGCCAATTTTGGCTAAATGTTGGTTTTGCACTGAAGATATTTCCAAAAAAACAAATAAAATTTGTGGCACCTTCGATCTCCATGTATGTATATTATTATGTACGTACACAATTTCAACAAAAAGTTAATATGTAGTTTTATAGGACACTTTAAAAAATTAAAATTTCATTACTTTTTTTAAAGTCTGTGGCGGTTAAAAAATAAATATTACAGAATTTTGTTTCTTTTAGTTTTGTTTAAACTGAAGTTAGACTTATCTGTCACAACAACATTAATCTTAAAAATTGTTTTTAAAAATCTATTTTTAATTTTAATTTTAATATTTTTCAATATATCAAGTTTAACAGAATCGTACAGAACAATTTTTAGCATATTTCAGGCATAATATTTCTAATTTATTATAAAATTGTTGTTTATTTTTCTAAGTTATAATAAGCAATAAAAAAAAAATATTTTAACAGTATATAATAAATATTTGTGCTTAAGATAGTCATTATCTTTGTTGCAGCTTAAAATAAAGCATTACACAAATAATTTGAAAAAATGAAAACTAGGGTAAGGTGATGCAGGAGTAAGCACTTTAGCTATTTCATTAAATAACAATACAGGAAGAGATTTAAGCGGTGATGTTATACTTACTTTATTTATACTTTCAAATTATTAAGCTAACAAAAAAAATTCAAAATCCGGGGGGGGGGATCAAGCCCCCCCCCCTTCCTTCCTACTAGCGCTTATAGAAAGAGAGAGTGTCTTAAATTCAAACATTTTCCGGAATAGCCATCACAGGGCGCCATCCAACGTTTTAGACATTTTTTTTCATTCGAACTTAATGTTCGTTGTAATTTAAACAGAATTTTCGTTTTTAAGTGTACGTTCGCGCAGATTTTAATTAATCCTTTAGTTTTATTTGATTCGTTTTTGCGGAATGTTAAATTTTGTTACTTTAATTCGTATCCCTTCGCTAAATCCAATTAATTTGATCTCGTCAAAGCTTGATAAACAGAACTTTGTCACGCTGATTTACGTTCTCAGGATGAAAAAGCTTCATTCTGTTAATATGAATTTGCACGATATATCAGGAAATTTTCTTTTGAAAAAACATGCAAGACCTCCTCGCTCTTATTCGTTGGGAAGTTACAGCATTTCAAATATCTTATTATCAGCATTTTGGATAAAAAGCGCAATTTTTCTTTAAAAAAGATACAAGACTCTTGTGACCGTTTCAAGTAAGTGTGATAGCTTTTTTTTTCTTTTTTTTTTACATGTTGACATATTTCCTTGACATGACAGTTTATAGTATTACATAAAATAATGAAGTTGATAATTTTTTTTAATCTGTTTGCAAAATCACATTAATTCTATAAATATATATTCTTCGAATCATGTATTTATATGCTGTTAATCGAACTCTAAACAGCCAGTAATAAATATATATTAAATATATATATTTCATTAATGGTTATATATATAAACTGCTCAATTTAGTATTCGCTATTTTTTTAATAAAAATGTATAAACGGAAAAAATGTATTTATGAGTTTAATGTGTTGAATTCCTTATAACAATCTCTGTTGCGGTTAAAACAATATTATATTAACAATTGAATTTAATTGTTTGTTTGCTATGAAAGACGTGCAAATTACTCAATTTTTAATAATTGATTAAAAATATTTAAATGATCAAACATCTGTTGGGATCTAATTTTTATATTTCATAGTTAGAAATGCGCAGTTTTCGAAACAAGACACCCCCCCCCCCAGTTTTGTCTCTTCAAAAATTTTAATAATTGCATTCTTAATTTAAAATTGTTATTAAAACTATTTAGCTTTAATTTGATTTCATGTAAAATAAATTAATATTTAAAATAATATGTAGAATAAATTAATATTTAAATGATATTTTCATTTTTCTGCGATTGTATAATAACAAATGGAAAAATATTTTAATATAAAGCAGGGCTGAGGATTGTTACAGAAGCAGAACTTGATTAAAACATGGGCAAACTGGGTCATAGCACTGACTGCCCCAAATTTTGTTTTTAATTTTCGTAACGCTGATATTTTAAATCTCTTTTGACATTGAACTGATTATAATCAATATTTTCAAATTTTACAGCAAGATAAGATTAATATATATATATATATATATATATATATATATATATATATATATATATATATATATATATATATATACACCTATCTAAAAATTGTAAAACCTCTCAATAGCCGGTACCTTGGTACCACGGAATTTGTCCGCTATTCGGAGATTCCTGTTTTTAGAGCTAAACGTATGGAAATCTGTGTGTGTGTTGGGATTGAAAAATATGGGTGTTCGAAAAATAGAGTGTCCGCTATTTGGGAGTGTCTGTTATGGTGGTTTTACATTCACAGAGGAGTGATACCTCCATAACAGACACCTCTATTTAGCGAACAATTTTTTCAATTCACGATTCATACATATTTACTGTGGAACCACTCTAAAAAGACGGACCTTGGCATGCTGCCAAAAAAATAGACCCATCCGAAGGGAGGGAAGCATTATATTAAGAGGAGACAAAATACAGGTTTCCCTTATCTTGCCTGACCGCTTGTCATTTCTTCACTGGCTGTTCTAGTACTATTAGCGTTTGTTTTCTCTCTCCTTATTTTGTTTGCTATTCATTTTGTATTTGTTTCTACTTGTATAAAATGGATTTAAAAGAATCTAAAAGCTCTCAAGGCAAACATTTTCACAGTGCAGTGAAAAATATGTTAAACAATGTTGTAAAATATTGTGATAATAAGTTAATGTAAAATATTGTGACAATAGAGTATGTATGGGCGGATATGAAGGAATTCATTCGAAAAAGAAATATAACGGCGGATTTAAATATGGATCAACTTTTTAAATTGACCAACCTTGCACTAGAAAATGTTAATGCTGAGAAATGGAAAAACTACTGCACGAACATAGAACACCTGGAAAATGAGTATTGGAAGAAAGACGGCATAATAGAAGAAATGTGTGATCCATTAATTATTTCGTTCGACGATGATGATGATGATTTTTTTCCGGATGATTCTGATGATGACATCGAAAATGAATAAGTTTGCCCTGCACTTTTTTTTTTTTTTTTTTAAGAAGGTCTGTGATGATATTATGAAATACAAGCATTTTTATTGCTTTATTTTTTTCTGAGACCTTCACTTTAAAATAATTTTATTTTTACCAGCTTTAGCATATATTTTTTAAGTTCTTTCATCTCATTTTGACAATAATTTCATTTTTATTCCTATTTGCCTGAAATTTTTCAAGAATTAACATTCAAATACTTAAAAATCGAACAGCGTCTTTAATTTTCCTATAAATTCGGCACATTGTGAGTTACAATTACAATTTTTTCGTGAACTTATCCGAAAAATACGTTCAAAGGGCGACCTTCAACGACATTTTCAGTAAGATTAGTTACTTTTATAATAAAACGAAAAACGCTGTTCGATTTCCTGATATCTGAATAAGAAAGTCTGAAACTTTCGCGTATTTATGAATTAAAAAGATTTAGAAAAAGGTATCCGAAAACTTAATTTGAATTCGAGCACATTTTTAAAAATATTTGAGTGTAAAAAATATTTTTCATCCTTTTGTATGACTCTGTACTCTTTGAACTATTTTCTTTTATTATTAATTGAGTATTTTGTCATACATTTTCACCATATTATTAAATGGTTTCATGTAGGAAAATAAACATGAGCAATCAAGAAAAAAAAATGGAATTCTTGCGGTAAAATTAAATATATGTATATATATTAATAATCATAATAATAAAAGAACATTTTAAAACCACACTTCTCCTACAATTACATAAGTGTGCCCTATAACTGTAAGGAACCGATATTTAAAATCGTAATTTATTTAAGAAAACAAGAAATTGCAATGTCATGTGTAAAAATACAGTAAAAAATAGTATTTATTTACTTAACATGTTTATATCCGATAATTAAATAATCTAAATTATCATAACATGTTTCTTTAGATTGAAGATATCCCCTTCATCGAAGTGAAAACTACAATTTTTATGTGCTTTATTACATAAGAACAAAAATCCTTTTTATAATCTTGTAACAAGTAAACATGAAACTATCGGAAATCAACTCATTCCCCCCACGAAAGCAAAACTAAGGGAGCCGGGGAGACTCCCTTTCATTACCCCGATCCCTATTATGAAGAATAGACTGGTCATATTTGGACCTGTTACTCACGTGACCAGTCTTTAAAGCTTGGCTGAGCAGTACATACTTTCATTTCTGAAAAGCCGGCACCTCCGAATAATGGAAAAAATTTGTGGTTCTACACTGTTAAAAATTTGCAGCAAACTGTCTAGTCATTTGACCGTTTTCATAGGAAACGATTACATAACCGCAATTTAACTCTATTCTGACCATAATATGGGCAATAATATGGTCAGAATAGAGTTAAATTACGGATATATAACCGTTTTCTATAAAAACGGTCAAATGACTGAACAGTTTGCTGCAAATTTTTAACAGTGTAAGGTATACGCTATTGAGAGGTTTCTCTGTTTTTAGATATTAAAACAATGGTCTTTCAATCTTATGTTACTGTAAAATTTCAAAACATTGAATATAATCAGTACAATGTCTAAAGAGATTTACAATGTCAGTTTTACGAAAACTGCATACCTTATTTGGGGCCCCCTAAAATCGGTGTGTGTATGTGGGAGGGGGGGAGACAGGCAGTGACATGGTCCAGTTTGCCCATGCTTTAATCAGGAACAGTCCTTCTGGAACAATACTCAGCCCTGCTTCATATTCAAATATTTTCCCATTTATTAAGGATCCAATGTGGTCCAACGCTGTCTTTAATGCTTAAAAAAATGTTGTCATTAATAGCATTCTTATTCCGACAAATTGAGCACAAAAATGGCCGCGATTCAGACGTTTCAAATGTCTGATATTAAGACACAAATAAGTGTCTTAAAAATTAAGACACTTTAAAGTGTCTCTTTTTGAACCATCTGTTTCAGTCACTTAAGTGACTGAATTTCAGACATTTCAGTTTACAGTGTAGCGACCACAATCTATTTTTCAAAGGTATAGTCATTACTTGGCTACTTTCAGATTTTGTCAAAGATTTATTACGCTCGAAACTGAAGACAGATTAAATAATACAGTGAACCTTCGTTGTATTGCGTCAGTCGGATGCAATTAAATAAGTGCGATATAAAAGAGGACATTGAAAATTAAAACAGATAACATATAAGGAAATATTTTGTAATTGTCTCCAAAATATTTGTTTATACACATATTACAAATTTCATAGCGAATTAAGACAGAAGCATAATATAATCAATATTTAAATATACAATTATTAAAAAAAAAAATCTGGGGTGAATTCACTGGCCTTTCCGAACACTTTACAGAATTCTGTTGGGTCAAATAAATGGTTATATAACAATAATTGAAAACTTAGAACCCTAATTTTACATAGGTAAGCTCTGGGGACACGGAAAAGTGACATAATTTTAATATAAACGCATACACATAGAATATATACATAAATATACACATACATATGGAATCTTTGTAAAAATAGCTAAAACCGATTCAAGGTTTTTATCATAAATACAATACTTTCCTTATACCATATGTTTACGGAAAGAAAAATGTGATTGAACATCAGCTTATTTTTTCGGGAGGCACGAAAACAGAAGTAATACACTGACGGAAAAAAAAAAATCCCAACACCAAGAAAGACTTGTGTTAGATAAACGAAATTCAATAAGCGTGTTTATACATCTGAAAGATGACATCGTTTGAAATTTCGCGCTTCACGCATAAGTGTCGCGCTAGTAGCGCCACTCAGAACTTGCAAATCAGGTTTGCTTTAAATGCGTGCTGTAAAGTTCGTGAGCGTTATTTATCTTCGAAATATGACGTATTGAGTTGATGTTAGCCAAGACTGCCTTTAAGAAGACGAAGAAGCAATTATCAACAGCTCACAGAGGTTGAACTAGGTCGTAAAATAGGGCTACGAGAAGTTGGATTTTCTTTCCCCGATATTGCAGAAAGACTTGGCCGGAATGTATCAACTGTGCATGATTTTTGGAAGCAGTGGTCAAGGGATGGTACTGCCTCAAGAAGACCGGATTCCGACGGCCACATGGCACTACTGAGAGGGAAGACCGCCATATTTGGCGTACGGCTGTGGCGCAGCATACTGCGTCTGCGGCAGGAATTCGAGCTGTAGTTGGTACCACAGTGACACAACGAACTGTTAGAAATCGGTTACTTAAAGGACAGCTCCAAGCCAGGCACCCTGTAGCGTGCATTCCACTGACTCCAAGCCATTGCCGTTTGCGACGCCAGTGGTATCAAGCTAGAACTCATTGGAGGACGGAGTGGAGATCTGTTGTGTTTTCTGATGAAAGCCGGTTCTGTCTTGGTGCCAGTGATGGCCGTGTGTTGGTCAGAAGGAGGCCAGGGGAACGCCTGCAACCAAACTGCCTGTGGCCTAGATACACTGGACCTACACCTGGAGTCATGGTCTGGGGAGCAATTTCCTATGACAGCAGGAGCACTCTCGTGGTTATCCCAAACACACTGACTGCAAATTTGTACGTCAGTCTGGTAATTCAACCTGTAGTGCTGCCATTCATGAACAGCATTCAATGGGGAGTTTCCAGCAGGATAACGCTCGCCCTCACACCGTTGTTGTAACGCAACGTGCTCTACAGAGTGTCGACATGTTACCTTGGCCTGCAAGATCACCAGATCTGTCGCCAATTGAGCACGTATGGGATATCATTGGACGACAACTCCAGCACCATTCTCAGCCAGCACTGACCGTCCCAGTATTGACACAACAAGTACAACAAGCATGGAACTCCATACCACAAAGTGACAGTCGGCACCTGTATGACACAATGCATGCACGTTTGCAGGCTTACATTCAAAATTCTGGAGGTTACACCGGCTATTAATGTAACAGCATTTCGAATTTGAAATGCATTTTCTTGAGCTTAAATTAACCTATGATCTTGAAAATCTAATCAATTAAACATGTTAACTAGACAAATGTATTGTCCAAATTTCATTACTCTAGAGTAATTTTTGTTGGTGTTGGGATTTTTTTTTCCGTCAGTGTATATATATGTGTGAACAAGCGATATAACGAGGGGTTACTCTTGTATGTTACATATTTATGCACAGTCATATCACTGCATACATATTATTTAATAATAGCTGATCCGCACAGTGTTGCACGACCCCGTCAAAAAATAGTACGAATCCCGAAAACACTCTAAAAATCACTGCACGGAACCGTTCCGCTCGTAACCCTTTCGTCTGTCGGTAAATAAATAGAGATGTGGAACCCAAAGCGGAAGTAAATTCAACAGAGCTCCATCAAATGTCTGGGACATTTGATTTAAAGCAGGTCAGTTTTTAGCCAAAATTAAGTTACCATCCGATTTTCACAAAATTTGCGTTTCCGGAACTAAATAAACTACATATACACTCTGACTTTCGAATCGATAGCCTTCCAATAGTTTTCTTAATATCCGAGGATGACTGATAATGAGAATATTTCGCTGTCTGGGATTATAATATCGGTAATTTTCTTTTGCGGTTTCGATAAAAATAGTCATTTTCGGCGCAGGCCCAAGATAATATTTCAGTTCCACCGCCAGGGGGCGCATTTTGTTCTAAACAAAACTCTTTCGGTTCGAAACTCCGGCACTTGTCCCTGTTGCCTACAGCACTGAATAGCAGGAGTACCGCATACGTGCAACAAAATCTTTTAGTTCCAGTTTCCATCGTCAGGAGCACCAAATCTATCTTAATTAGTTATCTAAATCTTAATTAGTTCAGGTTAAGTTCAATGAACCAATTTCCATTGAAATCGGGCCCATAGAACCCGAGAAAATAACCCCCCCTCCCTAGAGAATAATATTCAGAAATGGTGGTAACCAAGGGCAGAAAAAATGATACCGAAATTTGTGTAGTATCTGGGAGACCTGTGAAGAATGTTAGAAAAGGTTTCGTTTGAATCGGACCAATTTTAAATGCAAAATCTTTTAGTTCCACTTTCCACCGCATGGAGGCGCACTCTGTTCTAAACAAACCTCTTTCCGAACGAAACACCGGCACGTGTCCCCGCTACCTACGGCACCGTATAGCAAGCGTGCTGCACTGAAAATCTTTTAGTTCCAATTTCCACCGCCATGGGGCGCCAAACTATATCTTAATTAGTTATCTATATCTTAATTAGTTCATGTTAAGTTCAATGAACCAATTCCTGTTGAAATGGGACCCATAAAACCTGAGAAAATATATCCCCCCCCCCCTCGCTGGAGATTAATTTTCATAAATGGTCGTAACCAAGGGCATAAAAAATGATATCGAAGTTCATGTAGTACCTGGGAGACCTGGGAAGAATGTTAGAAAATATTTCGTTATAATCAGACCAATATTTAAAAAGTTTTGATTTTTAAGGCAGGGGAAAGGGAGAGTTTCAAACAGAGCATTAACGCGATATTTAAATTACGACTGGACACCCCCTACCCCCGTGAATATTAAACGAAAGACCTTTAACATAAGCAATTATCGTTAACTTTTGAAGCAGAAATAAAACGGCGCTTTGTTTGGTTTGACATACAAATACAGTAAGTTATCGTTGCCAATTTCCGAATTCAAATACATAAATGACATCACGTAAAGGAAAAAACTCTAAAAATCGATGTTTGAATTCGGAATAATTTTTATTGAAAATAGGACCAAATTTACTATATTGGGCTATGAGGTTAAAACTGGATTCATTTTAATAATGTAAAAAACGCCACAAAACATGGAAAAAATGCTAAAGAAACGCATAAAACTTTTAATTAAAAATAAATCTAATCAAAAAATCTATATCAGGATAATTAATAATCCTCTCTTCCTTTTTAAAATGATGATCTTTTATCTCTAAAAAATATGAAGCCTTCTCCAAGCTAAAGATAAGAAAATAATGACAATTTTGGACATAGCCTGACGCCGAAATGGAGGCATCCAACCAAACAATCAAGCATTCTGTGGAAAATTTCTTAGTGGCGAAGGAAAAAATGGCCAAAAATTCAAAAATCGCTGTACGAATTCCTAGTAAACTTTATTGAAAAGAAGACAAAATTTACTATATTAGGCTAAACGGTTGGAACCTGATTCCTCTTACTAATGTGGAAAAAAAAAAAAAAAAAAAAAAAAAAAAAAAAAAAAAAAAAAAACGTGAAAAAATGCTAAAAATCACAAAAAATTAAAATAATCTAATCAAAATTCCAAAATCCGGCTTCGAGGTGCAAAATCACATACATAGAGTTACATTGATTCCAAATTTTGTAGCTCTGGATGCAGCGGTCTCTTCAGAACACAATCGTTAGACAGACACACAGACAGACAAATTTCTTTCCTTATTACTAGATTCTTACAGTAATTATTGCATTGGGATATAAAATTTCCGTTGACCATTGTTTATATAACTCTCCGATACACTCTTGATACATTAACTGCATTGAGTTCTGGATTATTTTAAATACAAAATATCTGTAATTCTATTATTTATTTATACTTCGTATCGCTGAGTAAAAAATATCAAGAATTGTCAATATTTCTTGCCGAAAACTTTTGTCAGTTAGTAATATTTGCAAAAATAGTGTATATGTTTCATCCGAAAAATCCTTCGCAATTAATAAATACAAAATATAAGCTAAAATTAAGAGAAACAAGTGCAGAATTTGTTAGGACATAAATATGATTAAAATACTCCAAACCCCGCGATAAAAATTAACTGCTTCTTTCAATTGGTAATTGTACTGTACTAATAAGACATTCTTAATATAAGTATTGGTAATTATATTATTTATTTACATTAACACTGAGCAAAAAACAAAAATTGTCATGACTTCTTGAATATAAGATCGGCTCAAGTAATGATATTTACAAGCATATTGTATTGGTTTCATATGAGATAGGCTTAATTTCCAGCTGTCTCATTTGCATGGCATATTATTAATTATTAAAATATACGGAAAGCCTGTAATAACTTTTCTTTCAATTGACAGATGTATTATGCTCATAAAAATATTTTCTATGTAAATGTTGATAAATTATATTATTAATTTATTGCTGAGTAAAAAGACAAGAACTCACAAGATTTTTTGTTGAAAAGTTCGATCCAATTAAAAATATTTGCAAAAATATTGTGTTTGTTTCACATGATATAGGCTTAATTTTCAGCTGTTTCATTTGCATGGCATATTATTAATTATTAAAATATACGGAAAGCCTGTAATAACTTTTCTTTCAATTGACAGATGTATTATGCTCATAAAAATATTTTCTATGTAAATGTTGATAAATTATATTATTAATTTATTGCTGAGTAAAAAGACAAGAACTCACAAGATTTTTTGTTGAAAAGTTCGATCCAATTAAAAATATTTGCAAAAATATTGTGTTTGTTTCACATGATATAGGCTTAATTTTCAGCTGTTTCATTTGCATGGCATATTATTAATTATTAAAATATAAAGGAAAGCCTGTAATAACTTTTTTTTTCAATTGACAAATGTATTATGCCCATAAAATATTTTCAATGTAAATGTTGATAAATTATATTATTAATTTATTACCGAGTAAAAAGACAAGAACTCACAAGATTTTTTGTTGAAAAGTTTGATCCAATTAAAAACATTTGCAAAAATATTGTGTTTGTTTCACTTGATATATCCTTGTAAAAGCAAGTAATGAATACAAAAAGTAAGCTAAAATGAAGAGAAACAAGCGCATAAGGTGTACTCCGAATCTGGCAGCAAGCGGTTTCCTGCCAAATGGAAGAGTTTGGTATGTCTGTTGGGACTACTCTCGGGAGATTGGGAATCGGTGTAAAAAATTTAGGCAGCGGAGGAGAAAATAGAGAGGCGTTCGAGAAGCCCTTAGGGACAGTTACTGGAATTTTCTGTCTTTTAGATTTAGCAGAAAAACGGAAAAATGCTTCCAAAAAAATAAATAAGATATTTCTGTTTTTAACTCAATGAAAGAAAGAAATCTGCTAAAAAAAATGGTTTCGAAGTTGTACTATTTTCTCAGATGGAGGAAAGAAGCGTGAAATAAATATTGGCTGTTTCACAAGAAAAATTGAGAGTGATTTTTTTTTTCTTTCTTTTTCTGTTTGTTTATTTCGTTTTATACGCAGATAAACAACAAAATAACATAGATTTGGAGTTAGAAAAAATGTTATAGTCATAAAATATATTAGAATGCAAATATTTAACATCTAAAATATGGTTTTAGGTAAGTTTTTGAATTTCATACCGGACTTGAGATTACACAACTTTCTTTGTAAAATTTACAAGTTCAAATTTACAAGCTGAGAATTTGGATTCTGAAATTTTCTTAAAATTTTGTAGGTTTTTAAAGTGTAAAGTTGTAGAACATCCTCGTAAGAATAACACACATGCACCTTAAGAAAATTAGAAATAAAAATGGCTTTGAAAATATTGCAGTAGCTTGTGCATTTTTTTTAATGGTTTCGCTGAAGTTATCCGAAAGGCTTTGCATTATATTTCACTATGCCTGCTTCTGTACAGATTATAATTGGATTTTCGCCTCACTTTTTGCTTATTTTTAAACTGTGGCTTCTATCATTATTTATTAATATTTGAACACAGATATTCTAATCCTTATTCCCTGCACACTGATCAAACTGAGATGGCTAATAATGTTATTAGTGACCAAATATCGTCTCCTTAAGGAGACTCAGTATACCTCTCCATTTTGACAAAAAATTACGAAAATTTTAAATTTCAGATTTTTATTCTAAAATGAAGATTAACATCTCTAGAACACTATGCCCAATGTTTTTGACAGACTGATAAATAGTAAAGGAGATATGGGTAATACATTTAGATAATATTTAATATACCTTTTTGTAAATGAAATGTTTACACTCAATTTTCAGTTTGTATTTTTCCATATTCCGTATATATAATCAAAATGTCTGAGAAAATAGTCTGATTTTTAGGTGCATTTGTAATTATATAAATTCGTAGCGCCTAGTAATAATTATATAAATTCGAAGCGCCTTACAGTCGTAATTATATAAAATTGTAGCGCCTATAGTCCGTCAGTCTGTCTGCATATAACAGCGCAAAAACTATCCAACCGAATGGTTTGAAATTTAATATAATCGTTGCAGAATTTTGTCGAGTCATTCCAAATATTATACAAATCGAATCAAAACTTTAAACGATATTAACATAAGTTTTCTTATCATACGTAATTAATTAAATGACATCCCCTGATAGGTAATGATTCTAGGCTGCAATGGTGATTGCATCCTATTTAAGATGGAGTCATTATTTTCCGTATTACTGAATTTATACTAAAATTGTTTAATTATAGCAATCATATAATCTACCGACAGTTTTTTGGATAGATGTTTCTGGGAGAAATATTAAATGGAAAAAGAGTCTAAATATAGATTTCAAGTTTTGAAAGTTTCAAAGCTGAAATGTTCAGTAAATGTCAACAAAAGATAAAATGTTGCCAACTTAAAATGTATTTATTTTATTACGGAAATTAATCATATCATAATGACAGACGATATAATTAATATCACTGAAATAATAACGATGATTGTTTTTACATTGCCTTGTATATTGGATATTTGGACATAGTATAATATTAATGCAACAGAATTGTAATCAATTGTTTGTAAAAGTGTATTGAAACTTAATTTCATAAAATAAAATTAATATATGTAATATAAAAATCTGCACATAAAATAAATTTTGTATTCATGCATTTTTGCATAAGATTGCAACAGAGCTATTGCACCAAGATCTTAATATTTATAAAACTAGTTATAGTACAAATGCACCTCATTTGTAACGTTTGACGTATACAATTTCCAACTTGTTTTTAATGTACCTTTACATTCTATGTGAAATAAATAAGTATCTATCTTTTATTTCTTTGAAATTTTTGTTTAAAAAATAATCTGAACTTAAATATATGCGATTTTCATAGGGTTATTCCATATACATCCGAATTATTTTTTCCCCCTTCTGATACAATCTTTGTATGAAAGATTCGATACATAGGTTGGTAAAAAAAAAAAATACTCTGAGTATAAGATAAAATAGAATCTTGTTTGAAATACCAAAATTGGAAAAGAAGGAATTATAAAACTCTTAAACATTTTCTAAAAAAAATCATTTCTTTAATTATATTAATTTATTAAGGTCTTTTATTATCTGTAATGATTTTGCTTTATTGAAACATAATCCAAAAATCTTAATATAGGTGTTATTTATAGAATTTTTTTTTTTGTACCGAGTCTCTTTAAGGGATATTATTAATAAATTTAATAATTAAATAACTAAAATATTTTTAAAATTAAGTTAAGCTAAAAGCACCCAAAAACTCAATTTAAGCAGCTCTGATCTTTTTTGGTTACCAACAGAAGTTAGTATCGTAATTTGGCAGAATTAATTGTTTTTACCGCTGATTAAGAGATTACGCTGTAGTAAAGCGAAAACAATCGCAAGCTAATGTTGAACCAATGGCAGTCTTCTTTTAAAATTTCTCGTTTCCATTTAAATATTTTTAAATGATTCTATTTTCTTTCATAAGACATCGGGGGTTGCTATCTAACCGTGTATTTTCGTACTTTTTCAACTTTGGTTACAGTTTTTTTTTTTTTTTTTTGGGGGGGGGGAGGACGCTTTTAGTTGAAGAACTTGTTCTAAAATTGAAAATGTGCTCAGGAAAAAAACTGCAACAACAATTAAAACACTAAAAAGATACCCTATTAGTCATTGACCTCAGATATCCTTTGCAGAAAAATCATTTAAAAATATCAAAAGGCAAACGAGAAATTTGAAAGGAACGTTGCCATTAGTTTAACATCAGCATGGGAGTGTGTTCGCGTTATTAACGTAGGCTCTTAACCAAAAAAGAAAGTAACCCATTTTTCGAATTTTGAAAAACGGTTCCTAATTTCGTACCCATTCTTAATTATGGAATTCCTACATTATTTGAAACGAAGAAATGAGGCAGGATTTTGTACAGGACGCAGGAACCATAATGAAACTTGTTTTCTTAGAAATTTAATTGTTTTTTCCGCCTCTTTTCAAGCTACCGAGATGTGTTAGCTCGTTGGAAAATCCTGTCTAAAAGAGAGGAAAAACATTGGAGCGACAGCTCTAACCGAAGTTAAGGTTGTATTGTAGAAACTTCTGATTTCTCGTAGACTGAGCCTGTTTTGTTTGAGTATTTTCTTGCGGGATTTGATAATGTTGAGGGGGGGGGGGGCGAATTTAGGATTACGTGTACTAAAACATGTCAAAACGGTGAAACGACCTAAACGATGAAACTCCCAGGTAATGGGGAGTTTGATCTTGACAAAGATGTACCAAATATACAAGTAGCAGTCATACAATGCGAAAAAAGTACCTTGTGACATCAGAATAACGTTCTGAATTTGAATAAAAACTATAATCAGGTTCTCCTCGAGCTCTTATTGAAAAATACTGTGCTGAAACACAACGCTTTCTTTCTATCTGGCTGTCAACTGTTAATTGGGAAATATTGAAGTGTTTCATATAAGCTTAATAAAAGGTAGCGACGGTACAGTTTTTTGGGATACTATAATCGAAACATCGCAGATCTCTCAGACTTTATCCAAAATTTATTAAGCAATCTTATTCTCAACCAGTGACTAACTTTACAAGTTATAAATCTGATAATCTGAATAATATTTGCAATTATTTTATCAAATCTGAGAAACGTATTTAATTTAAGGTTCTTGTATGATATTTCAATAAATTTAAAATCTATCATACTATTGATTCATTTTACAGTTTGTATCTTGTAGAAATTGAAAGTTTAAAAGACTTTAATAACATCATGTTTTGTTTCTTTCAGATAAAAGATTATTTTGGGTTTGCTTGATGAAATCTCCCGAATAAGAAGACAAGTTTCCTTGATATTGCTACAAAAAATCATTTAAGTTATCTTCAAGAAGAAAATTAATCGCAATACTTCAAGTTCAAGAGATATTTTGCAGTTGGCTATACGTGTTTAATCGTCGTTAATGATAATCGTCGTTAAATTCCAACAACAACAAATGAAGGAATATTGGAACATCAGTATTAATCTTTAAAAAAAACTAAATTTGGATACACTATTAGACACGCTGAAGATAGCAGGATTCCTTTGAATGGATTTTATCTTCAACTTGGAAATATTATAAAGTAAGTATACTTTTCAAATATTTCAATTAAACGTATATTATTTTATAAAGAAAGTAGATTTTTAAAACTGGATAATTGATTGAAAGTTTAAAATTTAATGAAGTAATACGTTCACGACCGCCTTCAGAAATTTTTTATAAGATGAAAAAATTTTGTTGATGTTCTCCTTTCAACTGTGTTTTATACTTATTAATAGAGCTCCTTTAAATAATATGATAAAATATTGGCAAGTCATTTTGGTAAAAACTACCTTGTTAATTGAAACGTATGCTGCACTGATTGTCATATTAATAATTTGCAAATAGGAACGAAAAACCCAAATATTTTTGATAATTAAATAATTAATTTCATAATTTTTAAATGATTAGAAAGAAAAATCTCCATCCGGTCTGTACCGGGAGGAAAAGGTAGATTCCCTATTCCTTGTTATTAAAAAATCAGCTAATTTTAATTAATCACAAGAAGCTAATATGCGGGGAACCCAAACATAGAAGATTAAATCCCAGTTTTCGTCAATTTTGAATGAGAATTTTGCCAAATTAATGAGCTATAATAGTCAACTTAGCTTTATTTATGACAGTTAATTTTTGTACGCTAAATTTGACCATATTTTGACAAGTATTGCCAAGCTTAGCGAGAATTTAACGCTAGCGTAAGTAAGTTTACGTAAGGGCAATGTACTTTTAAGCGTATGACAGTAGCAACAATGGTTAAAACAATTCAAGTCAAAGTAAATTTGCTAAAAATCATATTTTCAAAAGCTCATAAATGAAAACCCCCGATTGTGGAAAAATAAGCTACCCTAGAATTTCAAACTGCTGTATCTCAGCCATTTTTTAAGATAGAGGCAAAACCAAAAATGCTCCGGAATCCTTGTATGAATGCCGAACATTAAAATGTAAAAAAAAAAAAAAAAAAATGTATTTCTATTTTTTATATATTTTTTTGTATTTGAAATTCCTTTATACATGCTCCGTCTTATCTAAATCAGTTTATAAATACGAGTGCTATCGCATATCAAAAATCCTGTGTATATTGATGGTTATTATTAACAAAAGTTTTATTATATATTACTATATATACATATATAAATCAATATTTGGACGGAGGGAGATTTTGGGGTCTGGGGCTGATGATCGGGGATTTTCCGGAATTGCTTCACTCCGAAAGGCTGCAATATAGGTAGTTTATTACTTTTTGTAATGTAAGCTACCTACACTCTAAAATTGGAAGGAGTGAGAAGTTGACTCTTTGGAAGAGTGAGAGGCATTTTCACTCTTTTAGGAGTGAATTTTATAAATATGCTCTCTTTAAAGAGTGGAACTTTCCACTCTCTAGAAAAGAGTGAAATATCTCACTCCGTTGTCGAGAGTGACTGTTCACTCCGTTGACAAGAGTGAGATATTTCACTCCGTTGAAGAGTGAGGAAAAACAATTTTTTCCAATAAAATCACAAGATGGCGCCAGCTCACGGATGAGAATCCGAGTAATCTCCGTTATCGAAACGAAACACCTAAAATGAAATCCTTTATATATAGTAGCACGATTTAAAAAAAAACTGAAAAAGGCATTGAAATAATAAATGAATCGATAGAATTATGGACAGGAAATATATTTTATGCTTTACAAATTGCAGGATTTGCCAATGCTAAGAAAAGTGTGGGAAAAAAAATATTTGAAGTAAATTTATGCTTAGCTGCAACACAATTTTGCTTCTATTTTATAAACAGAAATTTAATATCTCTGAATGCTAATTATTTTCCTCTTTATTTAAATAACCTATTCTACATATTTTATATCATTTCTAACCTCTTTATGAATATAAACAAAATATAACTATACAGATTCAATTTTCTGTTATTTTTAGCACGTTTGAAATTAAACATAAGAGAAATGAAAAACGTTGCATTTAATCACTGATTTTATAACATTTATTATAGAAAAAAAAAAAAGAGTATAAATATGTCGGAAATAATCTTAGGAAAAAATTAACAGCTATAATTTAAGAAAAAAAAAAACGTTTTTTACCCTGACTGAAATTTCCCCCCTAAAAATTAGTTTTGAAAAGTAAATTTGGGGGCCCCTTTGTATTTCAGTGAGTAAACTTCGGCTTCACGGGCCTATTTGGTAAACAGGCCCTGGGCCTCGGACAATCTTAATCGGGCTCTAATTATAGAAACATTATTAGCAAGAAAAAAATGAATGAATAAATAAATAACTGCTTTGTTGTAACGGAATTTTTGTCATAGCGGAAATGTACAGACGGGTGTTCGCACATTTTTTAGACGATTTCGGCGTTGTTGTTTTTAACGTTTAAAATATGAATATTGCTTTCTGAAATAATCTGTATGATAATCTTGTTTCTTGATTCTAATTCTGCATAATGCTTTTGATGGATATCGATGAATGTTTTCGATGTAAGATAAATTTGCGATAGTCATAAATCCTTACTTGAAACTTCGTTTTCCGCCTTGAAATGGGCTCTTTTTTTTCCCTGTTTTTTTTTTTCATCTGGTATCTTTTTACTATGTATATGTACTGATTTTTGGAATAGCACTTTTCAATCAATTGTTATGTTTATTTCGCACTAAAAAGTTTTTATATTATGCGCTTTGCAATCATTTTAGACTGTGGAATTAGCATACTTCTGTTCGGAAGAAGAAAAAAAAAACGCAAACGCATCTTCCCATTCACAGCACAGCTTTTTTAGCATGCGCAATCTTGAAATAAGAATAAATTTGAAAGTATCAGACGATAATATAAATTACACATAATAAGTTGTTGTCAGAATTTTTTCCTCTAAAAGAATTCCACTTTTTTAAATAATTTATCAATTTGTCTAAAAAATGTGCGAACAGTCTCTGTATTATATGATAGAAAAAGAAGGTTTCAGTTTCTTATTTACACAGTTGAGAAACACCGTAAATATTTATGATTTCTACGCAAATTTAATAAGTGTGTTCGAATATCACAAAAGAAACAAAGCTAAAATAATGTAATAAAAGCTTTTTAAATTGTAAGCGGCTGTAGCAAGCTGTAGGTACCAGTTCTCGTAGAAGTCAAGCAGCAGCGAGCTCGGTTACTAGTTGGGAGGGTGACCGCCTACGAACAAGCGTGTGTAAAAATGAGTTTCTCTTTTTTATTCAAGAATTTTAGTCACTCCTGAAAGAGTGACTATTTACTCCTATCAGGGGTGAAAAAACTCACTCCTGAAAGAGTGAATAGTCACTCTAAAGAGGTTGGGCAAATTTTGACTCTGCGATAGAGTGAATATCCACTCCTCCGGAGTGAATAGTCACTCTTTCTTATTTAGAGTGTAATATTGATTTTAAAACAGAGTTTTCTGTAAAAATTTAAAATAGATTTTAAATTTTAGCAACCGAAAACCATGTAGTACATTTATTCTTAGATATTAACTGTAAAATGGTTGATAGAGAACTGTGAAATGTAGGGAAGGCAACTAAATTTATAACCCTAGTTACCTTACCTACATTTCACTATTCTCCATCAACAATTAACAGTTAATATCTGAAATAGCTGGTTGAACATTTACCGCGGCGCGAATGATAAGCGCAAAAAACGTTTAACACTATATATTTCCATCGGTGTGAATGATACATTTTAATTATGTTTATTTTACTTGTAATTTTTAAAGCTAATAAGTGTAAAAATGTACTCAATTCATTAAAAATTATATGTGATTGTTTTAATTTAAAAATTAGCAATAAAATAACCATAAATCGAATATTTTAACACGTCATTTGAGACTGGTAAGAAATAGTGTTAAAATTTTTAAATCTTTTTCTTACTTTTCTTTCTTTCTCTCTCTCTCTCTCTTTTTCTTGTTGTATGTGAGTTTGTGTGTGCGCGTGCGTGTGTTTAAATGGCAACGGAAGTTAAGTAAATGAAAGTCAACAATTTTCGAATTTAGATACGGAACAAATGATATTAGTAAAATTAACGTAGAAGAAGAAAGAATCTAAGAAAAACACATTTATTTTGAAAGATAGAAAATTATGCATCTATGAATTGACGTTGATATAGTTAAGTTTAATACAAAAAAAAAAAAGAGACGTGATTGGTTTTTATATAACAAGAATAAAACTGAGATTAACTAATAGTATTTTCGGTGTTTTTTCAAGGATATCAATAAACAAGAAAATGGTAATGTGCTGATATCATAGTAATCAATGCCTGTCTAAAAATATTATAGTTTAGGTAATTTCAATTAATAAAAATATGTATAGCTACAAAATTCTGCACGTTTGAAAATGTACTAATTACATTTCTAGTAAGTTTGCTGTCTGCAAATGCGCTGAAATTGGCTCTTGAATCTACATACGGTAAAGAATGTTCCTTTGTGTTTTATGTACTTGTAAGCTTGTGAAAAATGAATTAATTTTCACTTCAAATAACAAACTTTTACGGAACGAAAGACGACAAAAATATGAATAATATAACAAAAAATAATGTCTTAGAACAAATTTTTGCTCACTGAAATAAAATAATAACATCTTTAAAAAAATTAAATTATTAATAGTATTAAAAATATTACACAATAGTATTTATTTATATGGGTAATAACTTATTGTATACAAATTTAAAACACGTAAAGTTGATTGTTATAAGCATTTTATATTTAGTGCGAGTCTTCCGCGTATTTTAACACGTCCCTTCCTCCCTACCAACCGATTAATAACTGTAATAAATTGTGTGTCTCATTGAATTTTGCTACCATGAAAGGAATAAAAATCAACAACTGAAATAAACTGCAAAAGTCGACCCTATTCATGCTGCGCAATGAATTTAGATATCCCCCCCCCCCCCTCTTGTATGCAATATAATAAAAATTTAAATGCATTCCCCAGAAACTGATATTGTAGTACTAGATAACATCATTCAGATAGAAAAGTCTCAATTTAGCTTGCTAAAAATTACATTCTCTGCGATTATCTACTTGAAAATGTCAACAAAATAAGATATTGCTTGTCAACATTGACCGATTATGACAGATCGAGGTCTTCTGCTCCAAACGCTGTTGGGGGGTCTCTAAGTCTGTATATCTCTATTCTTTAAAGAAAAATTCTTGAATTTAGATGAGTTTGTTGGACTATTTTCAAGTTGAAAATCAGTACACTAGAGAAATTAAAAAAATTAAAATTTTTATTGCAATTCTAAATTTATATCAAAACATATTTTGAGCATCAATTCTAAAATATTGCTGTGACTACCTAAACAGACAAATTATAATCTTCGTATGATTTTTTTTAATGCTAAATAATCGGAATCATTATATAGTAAACTCTCTGTAAGGCGGAGTCTGTATAAGACGGAAATCTGTCTAAGACGGAAGTATTTTCAAGTCTCTGTGTATCCATAGACATAGAGTAAAATTTGTCTAAGGCGGAATATTGCATACTACGGAAAATTTTCTCGGTCCCGATCGATTCCGCCTTAGACAGAGTTTACTGTATATATTTATCCCAACTACAATTTGGACATACTTTTTTCAAGAATTTTAAACCTTCTGTAAACACAATATCGTTAAAAGAAACTAATTAAAAACAACAAAAAAGTGAAGGAAACAGAACGCGTTTCAAAACAATTTGCGATTCTTCTTCAGGTGAAAAAGAACAGCGAACATTTTTTTTTTAAACAAGTTGCAATTTTTTGTATTTTTATAGTGTTTCTAAGAAATTTCTTTCAATAATATTACGTTCTGTCTAATGACCGTAAACAGAAAAGTAGCGATTAAATTGAACATTATTTGTATTTCATTAATCATTCATACTTATTGTAAAAGAAGAGCGAACAATTCTTTAAAAAATGAGTTACAATATTTTTTATTTTCAAAGTGTTTCTAAGAAATTTCTTTCAATGGTATTACATACTGTCTAACGACCGTAATAAACAGAAATGTAGCGATTAAATTGATCATTAATTTGTATTTCATTAATCACTCATACTTATTCATTTTTTGTTTCTATAAACTTTTGTAACTTTTAGTACTTATAAAGTATTAAACTTTTGATATATATATATACTGGTCTATAGGTCATAATTAAAATATTTTTCAACTTGTCAAACTTAGAAAAACTTTTCCGTCATTAACTACGTGTTTTTGTTTCTACTTCCCACTCTCCTGTTACTGTTAACCGAAAATCACGTGGTTGTTGGAAATCGAAACGCCAGATATTGGCGATGAAATAGTAAAGATCGATTTTTAATCGTTTCATCATCCCCTTAATTCGTGTTCATTAATTTTTATTTAATTAATTACTCATACTTATCCATTTCTTGTTTCTATAGGCTATTATAACTTTTAGCATTTGGAAAGTAATAAACTGTTGCCTATATATTTGGTCCTAATTAAAATATTTTTCAACTTGTCAAGTTTAGCAAAACTTTTTCGTCATAAACTACGTGTTTTTATTTTTACTGCACACATTCCTATGACTGTTAACTAAAAGTCACGTGGTCTTTGGAAACCGAAACACCAGATATCCGAGTTGAAATAGTAATAATCGATTTTTAGTCGTCTCATCATCCTCGTCATTCGCGTTCTCTTCGTCCTTTTTCTTACTTATTTTTCATACTTTTCTTTCTTTTTCTTCCTCTAATCTCATCTTGCCCCCCTTCCATCCTTTGCTCTCCCGTCCACCCTTCCCCAAATGCCCCAGTCTGCCAAAAACACGCAAACAAGAGCACCAAGAAATCGATAGCGCAAAGCTTTCCCATCGTTAAAGTATTGAAAACGAAGAGAATTATAGCGTCACCGTTTTTCCAACTGCAGCCTAAAATGAGATCGGTCGATTAACAACATTTTTCAGTGCTCACAATGATATATTTATATAAATATATAAAGGAAAAGGGGCAATCGCGAAACAAAAATATCGATATATCATTATTATTTTTTATTTATTTGTATTCCAAAATGAATATTGAAAAATTCTGATTTTTTTTTTTCACTCTAACTGTAAATATATTTCACTGTAAATGAAAACGATAATGAAAAAAGCACTAAAAACTAGTCGTGGAAATGTTCCAGAACGACCGAAATATGAATGGATCATGAAAACACGAGATGACTGATATGGAAAAGGAATGGCTTTTGTATGTTTAGTAACGGAGAAGTGATGTAATATATTGAATTAATAAAAAAAAATTAGGGTGACACATTCAAACTTCGCTTAACCCGCGTTTTGATTCGTTTCACTAAAGGCTTTCTGTAGCTTTTAAAAGATCTCATTTATTTGTCTCCACATCTAATATTTTTAAAAATTTAAGCAGCACGAATAAACCGAAGATGACGAATTTTAACATACAGGTTCTAATGTCTAATAATGATAATAATAATAACTATTAAATTACAGAAAATTTTTAAAAAAGCTCCCTGCCGTTAAATACAAAATAAAGTCATGTAGCCATTAGCAAAGTTTTTTGTTTCTTTCAAGTAACCTGTTCATGGAAAGCATAAAGCATAAAAGATAAAAAATTATAAGTTCATAAAAAATACCATGCTCTTTGTTAAATTCCCTTCTCTGAAATTATATGATATGGTTCCATCGTTCAGCTGATTGTTGAAAGAGGGGGGGGGATATAGGGGATATATTGGAAGCTACATCAATGAAGCTTATACAGTTAGGATAACAACACCATGGTGACTTTCCTTCCACGGAGCTATGATATGGGCAAACCACCTCCGGAAACATTTAATGATTTCAAACTTACACAGACCAAAGTTTTGGTAAGTATTTTTTTTTTCTGGAGCTGCTTTACACAAACGGTTATTATATGGAAGAAAGTTCAATAAAGATGCTGGCATTATTTCAGCTGTATAGAGTTCACTAAAGTTGCTTCCACGAAATTCCTTTGTCACTGGCTTTTAAAAGTAAACTGAGTGATGGGACTATCCACTGCACATCATCTCCGAGAATGTATTTTTAAAAGGAATGAAATACTTTTTTCTGTACTTATATTTGTCTATTTTATAGTTTACGTAGAGTTCTCGCGATATGCGTGTTGCATTGTACGAAAAATCTGTTTTTAAACACAGGCTATATTTCTAGCAGAATTATCACTAAAAATAACGTAATAATTATCTTCTCATATCTTTGTATTATTTGTAACAATACGAATATTGAAGGGAACATTTTAATTTTCTCCCAAAAAAATGGTAATTCACAAGCTACATTGCTTCTAGAGGAATTAATTAGCAGTTCCCTTCCTCAGGTGTAATAGAGAAGAATTATCCCAACTATGGGCGCCAAAAGAACGAAATCCATAGGGAGAGGGAATATTTTTAAAGTTACTGTATTTTGTTTATCTGGCGTGCTATTATCTAAATCATTTATGCCTATGTAGACCTGAGATCCTCTTGGCCAATTGTGCCTATATAGATTGTATTGTTCGATCCAGATGTATCCGGTAGTCCGTAGTCTAACCCTTATTTTTGTTTTTAAATAGAGAATATGAACACGAAATAAGATAAACTGAGAATTTTTTGTTACCCTCGTCCTCTCGCGCCCTGCAACAATCTTTCTAAATGTATTGGCATAAAAAGCAAAACATAAATTTAACCCTTTAGGGCCCACATTTATTATTAATTTTGGGGAAGTATTACATTTAGGTTTAAAATTAAATGTAGCTATCCAAATGACAAAAATTAAGATTTACTGAAATCTTGTGAATATATATATATATATATATATATATATATATATATATATATATGCATTATATGGCAATAGGCTATGAAGAGTTTTTGCAGACATTTATTGGAAAATATCTTATTCTAACAGGATTAAATAGACATAATATTATTTCAGTATTTGTTCTTATTTTTATCATAATACTATATTGGTTCTGGCAAGTAATTTTTAAATTTAAAGAATAAAACACATGTTTAAAATTAAAGTCTCAGCAAGGATTTTTTTTTTTTCAAACCAAATACGGAAATATAAATGAAGTAATAGTAGTAAATGTAAAGGTATTTACAATCATTTCTACATGCACATAATAAAAATAATTCGAATAGTGAATGTAAAGACATGGCCCATTATTCAGATGCCCAACCCGAAAGGGTTAACAATTGCGAAATATTAAATATTCAAAATAAAAGTGTTTTTACAGGCGTTTTTCAAAATCGCTATAATGATTCGGAAATAACCGAAAGTACTCACTCTCGCACTCTTTATTTTTTTTTTCTTTTGTTAAGGAGTACCCTCCCCCCACCCCATGACCCGCTCTCCAGTTTAAGGTAGCTTTATACATATAAACAGAAAAAGTTATAGAAAAATATAACAGATATGAAATATTAAAAAAAAAAATCTTTTGCTGGCTTTTTAAAAAAAGTAAAAGTGAAACAATTGTTTCTTTTTTTCGCTAGGAAAGCTCTGCTACTCTAGACGAACCCTTGTTTAAGATAAATTTAAAGACACGTGAACGTAAAAAGATAACTAAAAATTTTCTTTGACGGGCCAGTGAACGAAAATTTCTTAGTTATTTTATCGCCTAGTTTTAGGTAGATTTCGTAAGAAATACTACATATTCCATTCTCCCCTAAGTTGGAATTTTTGAAAAATTTTTGCAGATCTACGCCGATTATGACTCCCAGAACCCAAAACCAACCCCAGTTCAAAACTTCATCTATCTATCTATCTATGTCACTTTTTTATGGACATAACTGCAATAATTCTGCACAAATCTCTTCCAAACTGATACATAAAATCAAGGGGCATAAAATCTCGGTCAAGTTCGTTAATGGGCAAAATCGAACCAAGGGGGCTTTTTGTGAAAACAGAAAAATCCCCATAATTTCTTAATTATGATACGTATCGAATCCGTTTAAAGTTGCTATTACTTCTAGAAAAAGGGCCGAAAATTTATGTATGACAGATTTTTGATATCATCAAAAATGGCCCCAAGGGGGGGAAACAGGGGGGGGGGGTTAGAAGAAAAAAATTCATTACTTCGGCAATTCCCAAGATATCGAATCCGCTTAAATTCATTGTAAATCTCCTTAAAATTATCTACAACTTTTATATTGACAAGTTTTTTATAGGATCAACTCTTACGGCAAGGAAAAAAAAAAAAAAAAAAAAAAAAAAAATTCCTGCTGGCTCCGCCTACAAGCCGACGTAAAAACAGAAAAAAACCCATAACTTTTTAATTTTTATACATATCGAATCCGTTTAAAGTTATTATTACTTCTAGGAAAAAGGACAAAAATTTATGTATGACAAATTTTTGATTTCATTAAAAATACCCCCAAGAGGAGGGGGGGGGGGGGAATAGGGGTTTCAGAAGAAAAAAAATCGTAACTTCGTCAATTCCCAAGATATCAAATACGCTTAAATTTATTATAAATCTTCTAAATATTATCTACAACTTTTATGCTGACAAGTTTTTTATAAGTACTAACTCTTACGGTAAAAAAAAATTAAAAGCAAAAAATCCCTGCTGAGCTCCATCTACAGGCAGAGGTATATTTCGAAGTAGGTGGTCCCAACTGCCACATCATGGCAAATAGGTCTTTCTTCTGCAATTATCAATAAACAGGGGCCCCACGGTCTGCGTCTTTGAAATCTACCTGTGCCTGTAGGCCGAGCCGTCAGGGATTTTTTTATTATATTAAATGATTTGGAAGAATTCATTTTACATTTTTTTTCAAAGTCATCGGGGTAAAGAAAATTTAGTTAATTAAATTTAAAACTCCGTGGATCAACCGCCATGTGCTATCCCCTTTCCCGTTCCGGCGCTCAACCGAATATCCAAAATTTTTTTCGTTGATAAAAAGAGAAAAAGAGAAAAACGGATGACGCGTAGTAAATCTGCCATTTTAAATAAAGAGATGGACAAACCATTGGGAGAAACATAAAAGTGAAACCAAATTTCCAAAACGTACTGTCCCCGAGAAAAAACACCGAAGAATCACAAATGAAAAACATAAATCGAAAATTGCTTAAATAATTAGAAAAATATTAATAATTACCTATAGAAAAAGGATTAAATGCTGATAGAAGAGAAACATGGAAAGGGAGAATTTGTTTCTTTCTTTGCTGAGTTAAGTTTTCTCGGCTACACCTGTGGAAGAAAATCACTTATTATTTCCCTTCAAAACTATAGTCCTAAATTGACTAATATTCTGGAGAAAAAGATGATCCCCTTCAATGTTTTTTAAGCTCGAATGTTTCTTTACTATCACTAATTATATGAATATTTTCCCCCAGTGTTTACAGTCTATTAATGACAAATATTGAAATTCAATGAATACTTAAATACATATATATATATATATATTATTAGCACGAACTCGCTGAAATTCTAATAATGAAGTTTGAAAATTATCTTCGATTAGAAATATAACTACTACGTTCTAATTAGTTCAAAGAATTGAGAAACTTTTCTTCTAAACTGATTGAAAATATCTTTATCTGACAAGTTTTTTAAACTCTGAAAGAGTGGTGCCAATTTATATGGGCCCGTTGAGCTCGAATCAAACCAATTATTTGCTGTTTTAGCCCATCCGATTTACATTGTTTTATTTTGTTGTTTATTTACTTATGTTTATTTATTTATAGTTTTTTAATCTCTGAAACAAAATTTCTTTCTGTTGACGTTCAAAATAACATTTTGTTTGAAAAATCGTAATGAAAGTCGTAACAGACACGCCGGAGCACTAAATACTATTCATTGGATGTGCAATTAGACTTACTCTCAAAAGATGAATTTCCTGTATATTTGATCAGTGATTTTGTCAGTGAGCGAACATTATCTATTTTAATACACTGACCCTGACATTCATAAAGCCCTCAAGTGACTGAAATATTTTGCTTTTTGTGCTTTTAATTTGTAGTCATATTTATGGTAGGTCAAATATTATGCTCTTATAAGAAAGAATTAGTGACAATCTAATTTAATAAAATTGCAAACGTTATACTTTATAAATTATAACTTCACTTCGAGTTATTTTTTCTTCCAAAACACCCCCCCCTCCCCCCATAAAAAAATAAATAAAATGAAGTAAAAATAAAATAAAATAATAATATAAAAAAATTCTGCCCGTAGGTAGATTTTACTTTTATTATTTTACACAACTGAAAAATTTAATTTAGCGCAAGAGAGAGTATTTCATTTGACGGTGCAGATAAGATATTATGCATTCGAATTCCCCCCCCAATTTTCCACCCCTTTTATACAAAAATGAAGATTTCTTTGAAGCATCAATAAAATTATGAAATCTGTATTCTACAATAAAAAGAAAGAAAGAAGAAAGAAAGAAAGCTATTTACGATCAAAGTATGAAGTTTTCATAAGTATAATAATAAAAATACTCTATAAATCTATAATAATAATAAATAAGTAAATTGGAGTAAAATTTTCAGTATTATTGGCTTTTAAAAAAAAATGTTTAATCCATTTAAAAAAAATCCATAAATAAAATATCCTTAACCAATTCGACCTAACTTTATATTAATTTTATGTACAACATAAAATGAAAATATGCGTTTTCGGCTCACAAATTAGAGTGCTAAAGTGCGGTTGCAATATAGGTTTCAATAGACGCGATTCCATTACATTTTTAGGGTTCCGTACTTAAAGGAACCATTATAAGATCAGTCCTGCCTGTCTGTCTATCAGAGCCCTTTTTCTCGTAAACTCTGGGACGCGGAAAGTTCAAACTTGGGAAAGTTATAAAGTCTTTTTACCCACATATTTTCAGATTATTAGCCATTCACAAATATATTTAGGAAAAATTTATGGGGCTAATTATTTTACTTGACAAAAAAGTTTTCTTTTTGTATTTCATGTGGGATATCGTGTGAAAAAAAAAATCCTGTTGATATGCGGAGGCATACAGCAATTAGGTCGCGACGCAGAAAAATTCGTGCCAAGAAGAGAATAATTTTGGCTCCCACTTATTAAATTTCTAGCTCTGGGATGTTCTTACAGGTGGACACAGATACGGCCATGCGATTCTTACACGAATTAGCGAAACTCCTCATATTATCATTTTTTTAGATTTCCGCAAAATTAATTCGGTCATGAAAATAAATCGGGAATTTCCTTAATCGGTCACGAACTTAAAAAAAAAAACGGTCATGGAAAATTACGCAAATTTTCGTTTATCGCTCGCCAAAAAAAAAAAAAACCTCGAATTTCATTAATCACTCCCGAAAAAACCCTCAATTTCGCCAACAGGTCACGAAATATAACCGCAAATTTCCTCAATCTGTCTTTAAAAAAAAAAAAAAAAAAAAAAAAAAAAAAAAGCAAATTTGTCCGTTGGTTGAGAATAAAAAAACCCAAATTTCATCAATCGGTCGCGAAAACTCGCCAATCGAGTGCAGACAAGAAATGAGAGTTTCGTCAATCGGTCGCGAAAGACAAATCACTAGTTTAGTCAAACGATCATGAAGTAAAACCGAGAATTTCGTCGAACGATCGCAAATTTCGCCAAGAAGCAGATAATAAAATGTGAAAATCGGCGATCGGGTACGAAAATTATAATTTATTTGCTTTCTGCCCTGAGACATTCGACTGAGCTTGTAGTAGCTTTATCAGAGTTTTAAAAAATACTGTTACATTTCTCTGTTATTTTCCCTAGTAAAAAGTTAAATACAATTTGTGAAGGTTTCTTAAATATTCATTTTAATCTTTAAAAGTAAAGCTTTTAAACTTGACAATATTTGCAAAAATTAATGCTTACAAAATATTAATCAGATTAGCTTTTTAGTTGAAGTTCCTTTCATCATCGGACTACACCTTGATGTCTGAATGAGAGGGGGGGGGGGGGAACTGCTCCTCAAAATGAACCGATTATTTTCCCATGCAGTCAGAAGGGAGGGATGGACCAGACCTCAAAAATTATATTTTTTGTGTTAACAGGGACGCTAGGGGGCTAAAGCCCCTCCCAAAGTCTGAGACAGATTAACAAATTCAAGTTTCTTAAAATTATAACGGGTTATTTTTAACAAAAGTCCTAAGGAACTTTTTCTCGAAATTATGGAAAAATATTCATTTTGTTTCTGAATTATATTTTAAAACGTTATTTTCAAAAAATATATATGAACACGTTTAATATATGCTAATTAAAAATTTTTAAACATTTAACGTGTTACAGTTAAAGAAATAAATTTTATAGGTCAAAAATTTAGTATTTCTTACATTCATAATTACCATAATATGACTGGTCGAGTACTTTCATCGATTACATATATCAGCTTTAATCAATTTCTGTTTAAATTATCGGACACAAGTTAACAATTTTTTCTTCCAAAATGTTTTAAAAATGCTTGATTTCGCCTAATTTTAATTGAATGCTGACTGATCGTCTGCTCATGAGTTTCAAGTAATATATGAGTTTCATGTAATTTATACTGGTCTACATGGACCGAAATTTTCAGATTCTGGGCCGGTCCGGCACAGAAGACAACTATCTTTGCCTGGCACCTGCTCAGTGTAAAAACTAAAAGTTTCGCTGAACCTAATATATACTGTTTTTTAAACTAGAAAAAACTTTAAAAGAAACTTTTATATAAAACAAAATTATGGAAAGTGCTGCTTTTATGAATTTTAATTTTGTAAAACGGCCTATTTTGTAAATTTTATTTTTGTGAAGGAACACATTTTATGAATTTTATTTTTGCAATGGGTCCCATTTTATGAAGATGCAGCAAAGGCCCCAATTTTTTCCCTGTACATATGTAATTAGCCCATAGAATGGATACTTTTTTTTTTTTTTTTAAATAAAAGTTTAGGCTATCACATTACAAACATAGACACATAGACTTTTTTTCATTAAGTTAAAAGTTATAATACAGTACTCACTTTTTTATGCTTTGTGGCAGGACAGCCACAATATCCACAAAAAGGAGTGGCGTCCACTTTTTCGAACTCTGAGCATTCTTCTGTCCATACATGCTTCATGGAAAATGACATTTAAATCACGCATTATTTCTGAACTTTAAAAATAAAACAAATTTTTTGCATTAAATTACAATAAATAACTCTACAATACATCAGTAAATTATGTTTGTTTCAGTTTTGCTGTTTTGAAATTGTATTACGACAAAAGAAAAAAAAATGCTATAATTCAAACTATGTGCAAACATTGTCATTTATTATAATCATTTGTAGGAAAAAGAAAAGAATCACAAAAACGTTAAAGGTTTGTCATTTAACACAGTTGCATACAGCAGCGTCAGAAGAATGAAATCTTTAGGGGCGGGGAGATAAAGATGAAAAAAAAAAATTAGGCTTCTAGCCACTGGCCAGTAGGATAATTTTATTTAGTAGCCAGAACAGCATAGGATGAAAGGGGCTAGTAATTGACACATTAAAGAGTTTGTCAATAAACATACCGCTGTTTTCAACACCCTAAAGCATTTATTCAATTGTAGGTATTTTCAGAACAAAGTTTGTACATATGGGGATAAACTTTTTTCATGAAAAACAAAAATACTTCAGTAGATATTTTTATAAAAAAAATTATAAAGAGTTGCCATTTTCACCAGTAAATAACACCTAGTGCCCCAATAACTTACATGTCTGGATCCCGTAATTGACATCCATTAGTAGCATTAAGAAAACACTTTGTTTTTACTTCAGGATTGCACGATTGTAAAACTACATTTAACGGAAATTAATTATTTATTAGGAAAATTATTAATTACAATAGAATATAAATTGAACATTTTAATTATATAATCAGAAGTGCTGAAAAATGTTAACTGCAATATTATGTAGGACAAAAATCTTAAATTAAAGATCATATATATATATATATATATATATATATATATACATACAAATATTATAATCCAAAAAAAGCAGATTAAAAATAATTATATAAAAATTAATGCTGATTTATTTGCCTGTCAGAAGTTTAGTTTTTTTTTTTTTTAATGATGGATGGTTCAAGAGAAAAAGGATCATTGCGTAGCAATTTCAAAGGTTCGTAAAAGATAAAATATGAAATTATTCCCTATATCTGACTTTGCTGGCCAAATAATGGAAGTTCTCCATTTTTTCTCGTAAAAATTTAACTCAAAAATTCTGCAGAATTTAAGTCAATAACTTAACCTATGTAATATTGTGTATCAAAGTAAAACTACAGAATATTGTTCCTTCATTAAGTTAAGGATGATAAGCCAGAAATAACAGAAATCACTTTTTGCCTGGTTTTTCCCACTTTGAAATTTAAAGAATTTTCTATATGGTACATAATACATCTTTGCTTTTTTTAAATGAAAGCTTACTTTAGCAAACTTAAAAACCACTTCACCAGTCTTTACTCTTCTAATACAACAGGACTCAAAGTAGAAGAGATTTTACATTCTCTTGAAGCTTAAAGTATACATACATCTTTTACTAATTGTACAATTGTACTACATTGTACTAATTATATAATAATACAATTATATAATAATAGAATTATATAATAATACAATTTTATATAATAATATAATAATACAATTGCACTAATTGTACTACATACATACATGTTTTACTAATTGTATAAATCTAATATTTTGAACTTAAACTGCATTAACTGCATTTAACATTGCCTCTTGAAGGTAAACGAGTTTGCGATTAATTCTTGGGCTTATTTTTGATGTAAATACAAGTTTCAAGATTTCATTTTTTTAAAGCATGGAAAACAATATTTTATTTTAAAATATTAAACCCTTTAAAACAAAACAAGATATTCATGTAAAATCAAAAGTATTTATGTCAAAAATACCTTTACACAATTAAATTAACACCATTCAACTAAATAAAACTATTGAAAATTAAAATGTAAAACAACTTATAAATCTGAAGGTAATTGATTAATAGACATGGCACACCTTAAGTCAAAGAATAAGCATCGGAAACAAAATGGCCGAAATGTCACCAAGCACATTTATTATTCTTTTCTCTGCATTATTGTTTTCTGGTGGGAAAAATTAGAGTAGTAATTTTAAAGGATAAAGTATAAGCTACTGTTAGATAGTATTATATATTCAAAAGAATGGATAAAATTCGCAATTTGGCTTAATTTCTTTTAAGGTGTCAAATACTGGTGCACTTACCCTTATGAATTTTCCATTATCGGGATAACCACTGGTTTCAATTAATCCAGATAAGTGATTGTTGCTGTACATAGTAAGACAAATACTTAGAGAAAAAAATCCTTAAACTGTTATTTTCTGTAAAGATTACACATTTTGGACTAAAAATAGGAATATGGTAGTTATCATCACCAACTTGTAGGGTTAATTGTCAGATATATTGGTGCAATATATAGTGAATGTTCCAAATATGTCCAAAATATTGAATAATGACATGGTACCCTAAATGTATTGGGAGTACAAATTAGTTCGGTCAGTTTTTCAGGATTTGTGCTTTCAGATGAATTGGGGGGAAAAAATGTTCTTATCCGATCTTTAATTGTTAGAAGTTCAAATATTTTATTGATTATAAAGACGCAAATGCTTTTTTGTTGATGTTGAGGTCAATGCTAACAAGTGACCGGGCATAGCATAGTATTTTTTTTCTTTTGGGGGGGTTATTGTGGAATATCAACTTTTCATCCCCAATCACAATCCGATGTACAAAAAAAAACTTTCTTTGTTGCCTTTAAATCAGCTGCTTGCAAGTGAAAATTCGCCTTTCAACGTTTCTCGGTTTCAGTTCATAAGGCACCCAATTTCCTTGCTTTTGAATCACTCACTTGGATTTCAATCATACGGGAATGGCTTTTTGATTCACTTTCAATGATTCTGCAAGATCCTCTTGCATTTGACTCGGATCTTCATCCAATACTGCCTCTAAATCTTTGTCTTCAAACTTTTTTGGCTGTCCCACCATATACATAGCATGACCTTCAATCCATGTGCTCTTGAACAAATCAGTATTTGTGCTTTCAGATGAATTGGAGAAAACAAAATTCTTGTCACATCTTTAATTATTAGAAGTTCAAATATTTTATTGATTCTAAAGCCGCAAATGCTTTTTTGTTGATGTTGAGGTCGATGGGAACAACTGACCCGGTATAGCATAGTATTTTTTTCCTTTTTGGGATTATCGTAGAATATCGGCTTCTCATCACCAATCATAATTTGACGTACAAAAAAAAAACTTTCTTTGTTGCCTTTGAATCAGCTGCTTGCAAGTGAAAAATCATCCTTCAACGTCTCTCTGCTTCAGCTCGTAAGGCACCAATTTTTTCTTGCTTTTGAATCATTCACTTGGATTTCAATCGTACGGAAATGGCTTGTTGACTTACTTTCATTGATTTTGCAAGATCCTCTTGCATTTGACTCGGATCTTCATCCAGTACTGCCTCTTAATAAACTGAATATTATAGACAGATGTCTAACCTCTCTTGAACCACCAAAATCAGCTGTCACTATAAAACATTCAGAACACAGCTGGCACCTTATTCTTCATCATGTTGTCTACAAATGTAAGGATTTACAACATACTTTAGACACCCAGAATTTGTAATATGTAATTGGAGAGGTCTATCCAGAGAATCAATACTTTTACATAGCTGATTACTTCCAAATTCAACTTCATATGCATTGAATGCATTTTTGTAAAAAGCTTTAGATGAGGGGATTGGAATCAATAAAATATTAAAACTTCTAACAATTAAAGATGTGATAAGAAAAATATGTTTTCTCCGATTCATCTGAAAGCAGAAATCCTGATTTGTACAAGCATCCATGAAATTTTTCTTCTGATGCAATAAAAAGGTTTTCTGTATTGCCAAAATGAAAAATTATCTGTTCTTGCATAGTTTCATTATAATCATTTAAATTAAATTCTGATTGAATTATTATTTTGTGATCTTTATATAAATAATTTAAGCTTCTTTCTCCTATATGTCCAAGCTGATTGAAGCACATCCAGGTAAGTCATGCTAAAAGCAATGTTCTTGAAACTGTTCTACGAACTGCTGATATTCATTGCGAAAAACTTCATGATGCTTGGAAATTAATTCTTTCAATTCGACTTCGTATTTTTGGAGAGCAAATAATGAGGTACTGATATGGGTTAATCGAATGAAATTTTGAAGTTTTTCATTTTCATAAGGAACTTTTTTGAAAGAATGAATGACAAAATGTTGAGTAGAATAAGGTCAACTGAAGCTGATAGAGTGATTTTTCCTTCCTTGAAATTTTCCATATCAAAGGGTGGTGGTTTATTTGACTATTTTCTGTAATGCCATGATGACAATTGATTGTTGAACCACTCGAGTGAAAAATATCTTTCGACACAAATTAAAATAAACAACAATTCTTCATAACACAAAATAAAATAAACACAATTCTTTCATTTCAACAAGAATAATGCCTTCCAGCAAAACATGCGTGGGGTCATGCACAGCCACGTCTAACTCGACTACTTCTATGTAAAATAATGGTGATCTATAATTAATCCCATGTGATTTGCCGAGAAGTTGTCTTGTTCTACGGCTAGCTTCATCCAAGTCATCACATCTCTCTAAATGTGTGTAAGTGGTTTGGAGAAAAAACTACTATTTAAAAAAAAAAATGTCAAAGATCTCGGGTCTTTCTCCTTCGCAAGTTCTGCAACACTTTTCGGCAAAAGAAACCCCTTCTTTGAATCCCCACAACTGATTTGCTACTGGTGTATCAGCAGGTGTTTCCAAAAGCCCACCTCTGAAGAAATACTCTTTGTCATCAATTTTAAAAACATGCCCATTTCGTAGAATGTTCATGCCCTCGATAAAATCAAGAAAGAGATTCTTCAAATCTTTTTTTTCAGAAAGGATCTTTTGCACAGCGATCAATTGCTTTACGTGCAAAGATGATTGAAACTGTGGAGCAATTTTTGCCAATTCAAAAGACAACTGTCAATTTATGGATTTTTTTACTCATACCAATAGGATTCACAGTTTCGATATCATCGATGTTCAAAAGTATGAGCTAATGATTGCCCAATCCATTTTGTACACAGTACATGCCATCACACCAGTCTCTCATGGTAGTTTCTCTGCTTTTATGAGATCGATTGACCCAATATAAAACTTCAGGCATGCTTAACAGTGCAGTCAGACAATCTAAAAAGGGCACATAATAAGAATAATTTTTTACATGACGAATTCTATTATTCTTTCTTTTTTATTTCAGCACGAATAAACTGGGGATCTGGGTATGGATGATAGTAAAATGAGTCATAAAATATTTCTTACGTTTATCTGATGAGTTAAATATAGATGCGATATTCATTAAGCTTTGGAAGTCAGTTATGCACGTGTCAAGCTATAAATGATCTAAAATTTGATCGTTCATGGAGCATTTTATTTCTTTCAACTTTTCTAAAACTTGACTTAAAATCATGTCCACTTCCTCCACAACAAAATTTATACAAGTTTGGGACAAACAATGTTTTGCTTCCAATTTAAAAAAAAAATGCTGTCATACTAAAGTCAATATGTGCACTTTTTTTTCTACAGATGAGGGTACAAAATCATCATCACTAAATGAATCAACCATTCAATTTAATAATCGCCAATATTTGAATCTGTCAAGCTTTCGACATGACCAACGGTACTACGTTTTTTACACCGGACGATGTGTTTTTATAAGCAATATAGCTATGAGATTGATACTGGCAAAGTTGTCATGTTCCAATAAAATGGGGATCAATTCTATGATATCTAATCATATGCTTCATAAGTGCGTTTACAGATTTGCAAGTGTATTTACACATAGTACATGCTGAAGTATTGTTAGCCGTGTCCCTAAGAAAAGTAAATTTGAAAGCAATCAATTTTCTTACAGAAAAAAGCAAAATAGAATACGTACCACAGTAAACAATTGAAAAATGTTCCAAGAAATAGGAATAAGCTAAAGCAGTCGAGTAAATTTGCTAATTATGCAATTGAATCTATCAAAGAATACGTAATACAGGTAGGTCGAGTTGTAAACAGCGGAATGAAAACAAGCAGTCTGCGTTAGTGTTGCCACACAATTTGCTAAAAACTAGCCTAAATAATGGTTAAAAACAAGGCTACACTAGATACCGGGCCTGCTCATTCATTACTATGACGTCACAAATGGTGGCTGGCCGCGACGAAAGATATACAGCGATTGGCACAAAACGATGGGCGCGTCGCTTTGTACCAATCACTGGTCACGGTCAGCCACTATTTGTGACGTCATGAGAATGAATGAGCAAGCCCTGTATATAGTGTTGCCCTGTTAAAATCAACCGAACTCCATACGAGGCTAACGAAAAAGAAAGGCTACCACGGTGCTTTACGCGTATATTTTTTTACAGACCGCGGGAGTCACGTGATGCTCGAATGCACCAATGCAGGTGTACGAAAAGAGCAATACGTCACGCTAGCGGTCTGTAAAAAAAATAAGTGGAATGCACCGCGGTAGCCTGTCTTTTTCATTAGCCTCGAACTCCATACGAGGCTAACGAAAAAGACAGGCTACGGCGGTGCATTCCACTTATCTTTTTTTACAGACGGCTAGAGTGACGTATTACTCTTTTCGTACACCTGTATTGGTGCATTCGAGCATCACGTGACTCCCGCGGTCTGTAAAAAAAGATTTGCGTAAAGCACCGCGGTAGCCTTTCTTCTTCGTTAGCCTCGAACTCCATACACATGACGTCATAATTTAGCAGTTTTATAATTTATTGTTATTTATTTTTGTTAAATATTTAATTTATATTTTACTGTGTATAAGGAAAGGTCGAGGCTAACGAAAAAGAAAGGCTACCGCGGTGCTTTACGCAAATCTTTTTTTACAGACCGCGGGAGTCACGTGATGCTCGAATGCACCAATGCAGGTGTACGAAAAGAGCATTACGTCACTCTAGCGGTCTGTAAAAAAAGATAAGTGGAATGCACTGCGGTAGCCTCTCTTTTTCGTTAGCCTCGAGGAAAGGTCAGCTGATGTCACTGTTGGTTAAATTATTGCTGGTTCGCAAGAAAAACCAATTCGTTCTTTATGACTCCTACTGTACACATGATATGAGGCAATTTGATTAGTCTACGTTAAACTGGTCTTTGATATGTTTGGTTTACGACTTGTGTGAAGTTGGCAGCACCTCCCATTACGAATTAAAACATATGAATTACGTAGACGTTTTGCCCACCCTTTATAACGTTGTAAATCACATTTTATTTTTTGACCCATTTTTTATACTAGCACCTACCCTCCTTTGGAAATTTAAAAAACAATTGTGACATCATTTTGCCCACCCATTAGATAATTTTGCCCACCTTTTATAACGATGTAAATCAAATATATCTTTGTTGACCCCGTGTGTAGTTGAATAAAGCTTTACAAATTACATAGAAGTTTTGCCCAAATTTTGCCCAGTTTCGCCCACCCATTAGTTAATTTTACCCACAAATTATAACGCAGTAATTTTAAAAATAAGGCTTTGGCCACGTGTTCATCTAACACCCCGAATTCAAATATAGCCATACAAATTACATAGCAGTTTTTCCCAAGTTATGCACAGTTTTGCGAAGGCTACACTATAGACCGGGAGGCGGCAGCACAGACAATCACCTCATCGAGTTCACAGCTGAAATTCTAGAATTAGTTAAAACTCGATTCGCATATTAAAATGCAATCGGTCTGCCAAGTCATATCTTGGTGGAAAACACCTGAAAACCCGATTTTAGCGGTTGACTCGTAGGTTTACCATTGTGTTTTCCTGCACCCAAAAGTATGAAAACATGGAGGACTGGGAGCAGGAACACACAATGGTAAACCTACGAGCCAACCGCTAAAATCGGGGTTTCGGGTGTTTTCCACCAAGATATGACTTGGCAGACCGATTGCGTTTTAATATGCGAATCGAGTTTTAAATAATTCTAGAATTTCAGCCGTGAACTCGATGAGGTGATTATCTGTGCTGCTGCCTCCCGGTCTAATTGTTTGTGCTGCCGCATCCCGGTCTATGGTTTTGCCCACCGTCAGGGCAGTGATTGGTACAAAGCGACGCGCCCATCGTTTTGTGCCAATCGCTGTATGTCCTTCGTCGCGGCCAGCCACCATTTGTGACGTCATGATAATGAATGGGAAGGCCCGGTATCTAGTGTAGTCTTGCCACCATCCCTACTGTTTTGCCTACCGTTGCTAAAGTTCTGTCCAGTTTTAATCGTGACCCTATAAAATTGCCCTGTTTTGTTCAGTGTTCTCACGAGTGTATAGGGTCACGAGCAAAACCGGACAAAATTTTAGGAACGGTGAACAGAACCGTAGAGACGGTGGGGAAAACGGTAAAAAATTTAGGATATTGGAAAAAAATCAAAGCGACATGAATGGACAAAGCCGGACAAGTCTTTAGGACGCGGGACAAAACTTTAGTTATGTTAGGTGAAACTGAGCGAAACTTTTGAAACGCTGGACAAAAGTTTAGTAACGTTAGGCAAAACTGAGCAAAACTTTAGGAAGTGTGGGCAAGTGTGTAATAAATTAATAATGTTGGTCAAAATTATAGTTTTGTTCAGTATTAAGAAACACTAGACGAAATTCCAATAAAACAGGGAAAATTGGCCATTGCTATAAAAAAGTTGGGCACAGCCGGACAAACCTATCGGGACGCTGGACAAAACTAGGACTGTTGGTCAAAACTCTAGAAACAGTGAGAAAAACTGGGCAATGCTATAGGTTATGGGAAAAATCACGACTGCTGGACACAACTCTAGGAGCGTTGGGAGAAACTTTAGGAATACCGAACTTTGCAACGCCATGGAAAAACGGGCAAAGCCAGACAATAAAATAGGAATGTTAGGCGAAAAAATTAACATTGGCCAAAAATAGGCTAGTTCTAGAAACCCTGAACGAAACCTGACAATGGAATAGGAAGACTAGACAAAACCAGGGAATGCTATCGAAAAACGAGAAATCTGCGTAAAACTATAAAAATGCTGTGCAAAACCGAGCATTGCTAAAGGAAAACGGGTAAAGTCGGGAAAAACATTTCAAATGTTAGGTTAAACCAAGGCAACAGTAGATACCGGGCTTGCTCATTCCTTCTGATGACGTCACAAATAGTGGCTGGCCGCGACCAGCGATTGGTACAAAGCGACGCGCCCATCGTTTTGTGCCAATCGCTGTATGTTTTTCGTCGCGGCCCCAGCCACCATTTTTGACGTAATGATAATGAATGAGCAAGCCTGGTATCTAGTGTAGCCCTGGTTAAACCAAGGCTTCACTAGATACAGGGCCTGCTCATTCATTACTATGACGTCACAAATGGTCACTAGCCGCGACGAAAGACAAACAGCGATTGGCACAAAACGATGGGCGCGCCGCTTTGTACCAATGACTGGTCACGATTAGAGCTCCTGTAATACAGGCTGAATCATACCGCCATTTAATAACCCAACGGACCAAAAAGCAAGCTAAAACCAGTTAGCTTACCGTACTAGTGGACGGCGAGTGACAGTAACAGGGACGGCAAACACCTGCTCAGGCGTTTTCTTAATGCTGAGCTAGGTTGCAATATGGCGGTTATTTTGGGCAACAGAATGGATATGCGTCAGCTCCCCTTATAGGAGCCTTAGTCACGGTCAGCCACTATTTGTGACGTCATGAGAAGGAATGAGCAAGCCCGGTATATAGTGTTGCCCTGGTTAAACTCTAGAAACGCTGAACAAAACTCTAGGGACGTTGGACGAAACGGGACAAAATTCTAGGAACACTGGACAAAATCTGTCAATTCTCAACGTGTAACCCTCTCAAACTATCAATCTGGAATCAACCTCTCCTTCGAAAAATACCGTGAACGAGACACTGAACAAAATTTTAGGGACTGTGGGAAAAACCAATACTACACTAGATACCGGGCCTGCTCATTCATTATCATGACGTCACAAATGGTGGCTGGCCGCGACGAAAGACATACAGCGATTGGCACAAAACGATGGGCGCGTCGCTTTGTACCAATCACTGGTCGCGGTCAGCCATTATTTGTGACATCATGAGAATAAATGAGCAAGCCCGGTATACAGTGTTGCCCTGGAAAAACTCTAAGAACAATCGAAAAAGCCGGGCAACGCTATAAGAAAAAAGGTTTCTAGGAACGATGGGCAAATTTCCAGGAACACTGAGAAAACCAGGTAATGCTATAAAAACTTTGGTCAAATCTTTAGGAACACTAAGTAAAATTCTGGAAACATAGTCAAAAGATACATATTTGATTATAGCCTTATAAAACTTTGGCAAAACTTTTCCACTTAATTTGTATAACTTAATTCGTATTTCAAATACTTCACACATGGCCAACAAAGATATTTTTTATATTTACAGCGTTATAAAAGGTAGGCAAAATAAAAAATTTAGTGGTCAAAACTGAAAAAATTTGGGCAAAATTAAAAAAAAAAAAAATTGCCATTTTGTGGTAATGCCACATTGACACCAGAATTTTGAAATGAAAATTTTTCTTTCATTAAGTGTGTAAAATAAAAGCTTTTACTTGTTCTCAAATAAATTTATTTGTAAATTATAGTGTCATTCAATCGTTTCAGCTTTTTACGGATAGGAGTATTTTGCCCCTGAAAGGGTTAGTTCGTATTGGGGGTACTAAATTCACACTTTGTAAACAAAGATATTTTTTATTTACATAATTATAAATGAGAGGCAAAATGAAATAATGGTGAGTGGGTGTGGTGCCAGATTTATACATGGTCAAAACCATATTTTTTAATTTACTGCGTTATAAAAAGCGTACACAATTATGGTTGGTTGGTTGTATAAGGTTTTATGGCACAAAGTCCCTTAAGGGACATGCTCCGCCAAAAAAGACTAAAAAAACAACAACAAGTGAAACAGAAACAATGTAAGTAAATCAAAAAGAGCAATGGGAAAAGCAATCTGGATGGGGTTCCCATCCAGATATCGTCAAAAAAATGTAGAAGAATAAAAACTTTTAAGTCCAAAAAACAGTAGAGTAAACTTAAAGTATTTAAAAAATAAAATTCCTTAAAACAGTACAATCTGGAAGGGGTTCCCATCCAGATGTCGTAAAAGATAAAAGTGGGTTGTTAAACCAATGAAAGCAATAAAAATTATATTTTAAAATGAAATCCTGCATGTTTTAAAAAAGTAAAGAGTGCCCCATGAGGTGTTTCCCCAATGAGGTTTGCCAAGACGTACACAAGTAGTAGAAGAATGTTCGTTTCGCTCCAGCAGGCGCTGTGTGCGTGGTGGAGGTGGGTACCGGAAGTGAGCCTGGCAGTGGAAGCGGAAGTGATGAAAGATAAGACAGGAAGTGAAAGAAGATAAGACAGGAAGTGAACCGGAAGTGTTGGAATATAAGAGAGGAAGTGAAGTAGGGGAGGGCTTAATTTTTTTTAACCGATAAGGGAGAGAGGGGAGGGCTTATTTTTAGGGGGCGTAATTTTTTTTGTGAAAAATAAAGGGTTTTAATCAGATTCTTTCTTGTCAGGGAATTTTTTTTTTTTTTTAAATTGGGGGCCCACCATAACCAACCGCTATGAAAACAATTCATAACGCCACAATTTTTTTTTTACCTATTCTTTTACACCAGTCATCTGCGTGAGACCTGTAACGAAATAAAAGGGTTTAATTATTATTATGCTTCAGCAAAGTCGAGTGGAGTTGAGGGGTAGGAAGCCTGCTTTAAAAATAACAGAATGCGAACAGTGCGAGTAGAGTTGAGGGGTAGGAAGCCTGCTTTAAAAATAATAATGTTAACAGAATGTACAATATATATTTTTTTTTATTGTGGACCCGCCATAACCACCCGCTATGAAATCAATTCATAACGCCACATTTTTTTATTTTTTTTAAATCTGCCATTCCTGCTTCATCAGTCATCTGCGAGAGACCTGTAACGAAATAATAGGGTTTAATTATTATTATTATGTTTAAGCGAGAGTTGTGTCATACAGAAAATCAGATGTGTGACGTCTGCTAAAGATGTAGAGTGTCTATGAGGAAATTCAGCTTCACGGAACCTAGAAATAAAAAAAAAACAAGTCTTGCTTGATATATGTGATAGCTAAAGGCCCCCCAACCTATACAAAATTTTAAATAATTTTATATAGGTTGTATTATCTGACTAAGCAGGGGTCGCATGGCCGCCACACCACTCATTGTTGCCTTCGATAATAATATTAACAGAATGCTAGTGGAGTTGAGGGGTAGAAAGCCTGCTTTAAAAATAATAATATTAACAGAATGTACAATTTTTGTTTTGTCCCTTTAAACATTAACTTAAATGTGAATGAGATTAAAATAGATGTTAGGACTAAATTTTTAGTAACAGAATGTCATCAGTGCTAGTGGAGTTGAGTGGTAGGAACCCTGCTATAAAAATAATACCTGTAAAAGAAATATATATGTGCTACCTTTCGCGCTCATCGACCTAACTGTTTAGAGTTTAACACGAAATTTACTTATAATTCACCTGTAAAAGAATTTTTTTTCCCTTCTTTAAACATTAACTTAAATGTGAATGAGATTAAAATAGATGTGAAGGCTATATTTTTAGAGAGTTAAAATGAAAATCCACTGAGGGTTGTGTTAAATAAAAGGAGATGATCGACTTTGACAGCATTTTTCTAAAAGTTTATTTATTGAAAAAGGAATGATACGTTTCGATTATATTTGTTAACTATTATAGTTTAACATGAAAAAGCAGATAGACATTTACCTTTCGCACTCGTCGACCTAACCGTTCGGAATCTTGTTTAAACTTCTCTCGAGTTCGTCGACATAACCGTTCAGAGTTTTCGTCGAAATCCGGATATATTAACTTACAATAGCTAACTTTTTTAAGGGAAGTTTAAATAACATATTTCCTAAAGTGTCTTACAAACATTTAAGAATTTATACACACATAAGAACCTCGCCTATAGGTGCAAGGTTCTGACTTTAAAGCTACTAGATGTTGAAATTTAAACTTCTTGCGCTCGGCGACCTAACCGTTCGGAATTTTGTTTAAACTTACGAGTTAGGATCCCTTAGAAAGACCTACATGAAGACACTTATCCCTAACGTAGATAATAAACCCTATATTTAACTAACCAGTTACAACACACTAGTATACCTGTAAAAGAAAAATAATTCTTACAAAAGGAAAAAAATAATATCTGTAAAAGAAAAATAATACCTATAAAATAAAAAATAATACCTGTAAAAGAAATATTTTTTAAGTTTGAAAAAACAGAGATACAAATTTTTTTAAATTCGAACCTTGTGTCAATACGAGTTAGGATTCCTTAGAAAGACCTACATAGAGACACTTATCCCTAACATAGATAATAAACCCTATATTTAACTAACCAGTTACAACATACAAGACATGCATAATCGTTACATTCAGTTAATAAGTGATTTGACATGTAAAATGTTAGATATAAAAACATACAATATGATATATACAACACACAAAAAAAATTTAAAGATTTTTTCCCATACAATTTTTAACAAGAATTTAGCAATAATTTAACTTGATAGCAGGTATTTTGTTTAGAGTTATACGATTATAATAGATTTTAACCCTATTTTACTTGATACAACTAACATTTAAAAAAAGAGAAAGACATCTAGTTTTTTAACGTCACATATTTGAATTATTAACCTATTTTAGTTAAATGTATGATACTTAAGTGATTTTATTTGAAAAATCAATACAACATTTTAAAAGCAGTCGAAAGATTTTCACTTTTGAAAAATAACTAACATAATTTTATTTTAATTTTTTAAAGCAGTTAGGTAGATGACACTAACTTTAAATTAACTTTTAATAGGTTACTTTAAATAAAATACATATTTTTTATTATTATTAAAGAAATATAAACTACTCACACATTATTATTATGCTGCATTTTAACATAACAACATTAACAGTAATAGACATGCGATTAAGACCATTGGAATTCTACAACTTTTCTGCTGACATGTGGTCACAGAGGAAATCTTTTCATATAGAAGGCAAAATAAGATAATGATAAACATGATTCGTTATGCATATGTTTAATCAGAAAATTATTTAAGACCATTTTACATGGTATTACAGAATAAATCTTTTCATAGGATGCAAGATAAGATAATATCACATAAGGTATTGATAAACGCGATTCGTTATGCATATGTTTAAACAGGAAATTTGTTTAAGAGATAACATTACTTTATTTATATAAAGTGTCCAATTATAAATTTTGCTGATTTAATTAATTTTATTTCGAATTTGAAAATAGTATTGACAGAACATTCAAATTTTACTTTTGCACAATATTTAAATAAGGGAAATTGTATACAATATTTAAAAAAAATTAATTAGGAATGTTAGAAAAGGAGAGTGCTTTAAGGAAAATACGTTACGATTTTAAAACTTTTTTTTAAATACATTTCTAAGTTTTATAAACTTTATCGAAAAAAAGAAAAGAAACTTTTTGCATGTGACTTTTTTTAACCAATAAAATGCTAGTATTTTGAAACAAGCACCCCCTACATGAGAATGTTATTTTACGAACAAAGTGTTTAATGCTATACAATACTTTGTGATTGATGTAAAAGGTTGTGATTTTCGTCTAAGTATTAAAGTTGATATGGAACGATTCATGCAGTCTTGTGAAGGGGATAAAACCGGTTCAACTAAAACAATTAAAAAGTTACCCTATTTTTGCAAGTCGTGTGACAAAACATTTCCTCGAAAAGTTAACTTAGTGTTTCACATGAAAAATCATTTAAAGGAAAAGTCTTTTCGCTGTGAGGTGTGTGCCGAAGTTTTTTCGAGAAAGAGCGATTTACATATTCACGAAAAGATTCACAAATCGCCCAAACAATACAAGTGTAGTGATTGCAACGAGATATTTTCAAGAATGGCTGACTTAATGAAACATAAGAAGACACACAAGTCAGGAAAAGAACATTCATGTGCAAAGTGTTGTGAAATATTTAATTGTGAATCGGATTTAGTACAACATTGTGATACTTTACATAAAGTTGTGAAATCCCCTGATTTATTATTTGAAAAAGTGAAGCATTTTAAAAGACAACATGATGTGCGAAATCACCCTGTTTGAAAGATTTATTTGAACTGATAGTGAAGCTTATAGATTAGTTCGAACTTATAGTGAATTAAAAGACAAAATGATATGCGAAATATGTGAAGTGGAATTAACAGATCAAAACGTGCATGTATGGAATGCCTTTTTCAAGTTGTTTAACTGATTTTAAGATTTCACTGAACGAGTGACTTATTGGACATTACAAAAATTTTGAAATTAGAATTGTATACATCTTAATATGACAGAATTATTTGATGTGTGTTATTTTAAATGATGAATAAAATAGTTTGATTGCGAAAAAAGTGTTTTCTTTAACCCACACTGTTAAAACTGATGTTGTGTATTTTGAATGACTTAGACAAAATGTTAATTTAAAAAAAGATTTTAACATGAGATAAGAGTTTTATAATAAAAATTGACTCACCTAAAATTTTTTCAAGATAGTCTATCTACGTTTCCAATCTAAACTTGTTATCAGCTTGCTATATGCATGTTTGAGTGACTCATTTTTACCTGTGTCGAACTGTCTGTTGGGAAAATAATTGCCATTTTTAACACGTGTAGACGATTTTTACCCGGAAGCTGTTTGAACTATTAAATTTCAGATATCACCCATTTTTCTACAACATTTAAATATTTTAATGTATTTTCACTTGTATATTGGAAACTTGGGATTATCACCTTTATATCGGAACATGGAAGATAGAAAAAATAATAACTTTACACTGAGACAATATTTTAATCTAACAAAAATAGACTTAACACATTGTTAGAGGTTTTGGAAAAATATATAGTTGGTTAAAAATTTTAGAAAATTTAACATAAAGTAACAAATTTTAAAAAATAAACATTTCGATAAATGAAAAAAATTAAATTTTGGTAAACTTTACACTTAGACAATACTTCAAACTAGGAAAAAATAATAACTTTACATTGAGACAATATTTTAAACTAAGGAAAAATTAGACATAACACATTGTTAGAGTTTTTTTAAACTATCTAGTTAGTTATAAATTTTAGAAAATTAGCAACAAATAAATATTTCATTAGATTGACAAAAGAAAATAATTAAATTTAAGTAAATTTTACACTTAGACAATACTTCAAACTAAGAAAAATAATAACTTTACACTTATACAATATTTTCAACTAAGGAAAATTAATAACTTATCACATTGTTAAAGTTTTTTTGAAAACAACACAACATTTTCAAAGCAGTGGAAATTGCATACCTGTAAAAAATTCAACTTAGTGGAATTTAATAGTGAAATTTTTAATCTCACTCAATTAAAAAATAAAACTTTATAAAATTTTCACCTTTTTAAAAATAAACAACTGTTAAACATTTTGAATGTCTTAGACAAAGTAGGAATAAATTTGTTAAAATTCTATAAAACATGAAAAATTTCATAACTTTTAAAGGAAATTTTATTTATGGTGAAATAAACTCGAGGTATTTATTATATGTTACTTAAACTACAAGAGAATTGATTGAAAATGTGTTACTTTTAATCACTCACAAGATAAGACATGATGTTAGGAATTATATATGGGGTTTTCCCCCACACATGACGTCACTGGTAACATATTTACTGATCAAGTCATAAAATTATAGTTTAAAGTAGGTTTTTGAGCACGAAGTTTAGATTTAACATATTTGAGAAATATAAACTACAACTTTGACTACTTTTTGAAATTTCCCCCTACATAAGAAAAAGGACATAGGAAAATAAATTGAAAAGTCGTATTTGAATGGAATCGAATTATTATCCTTTCACTTAACAGCTGAATGCGTTGGTAATTACACCACAAAGGTACTGATTGAATATATTGTGTTTCTTTTTTAAGGCTAAATTGATTTAATATTCAAGTTATTTCTTAATGTTACACTTAAAAACAATGAATTTAATTAGCTTTCAAAAAGCAAACGATCACATTATTGTATAAATCAAATGTTTTAAAAGTCACGAGTTAAAATTTGAAATGACTTAGAGTTTAATTAGAATTTAGATGTGAACCTTTTAAAATGAAATAATAGTTTTTTTGTATCGCCCTCTATCGGTGGGTAATAGAATTAAGAGATAATTAAAAGTTTTAACTTGAATTCGAACCCACAACCAAAATTATTTTTCGGTTTTATAATTTAGGGTAGGTTTAACTGAGCAAGCCATGATATAACAGTATTTATAGACGATTTAAGATATTCGATAAAGGAAATCATCTAAATTTCTAATTTAATTGAAGGGTTTACTGCTTAAAGTACTACAAAATGAGTACAACACGATGCATAGTTTTTTAATTAATTATATTTTTCGAAAGGTTAAATTGAATTATTGATAAACTTAGGATTTATGTTTAAAGTGAATAAATTTGATATGTTAGGTTCACTTAATAACAGAGGGTTGAATAAGTTATTTTTAATAAAAATAAAGTTTACTAAAAGTTTTTAAAGTAAAAAAAAAAAAATGTAAGTTACGTTAAAAAAGTTAACAAAAATATAGTTTTAAGAAATTTAAAGTTTACAAAAAGTTTGAAAATCTCTATGTTAATCAAAATTAACTTTTTAATTTTAACTATTGAGAAACTATAATCTGTTTATCTTTGTAACCAACTGGTGCATATCAACTATCTGCACATGCGCAGTAAAAACATACACTTTTAAACTAACTTGAGTTCGATTTTAAATAATTTGCTAATTTTTATACAGCTCGATTACCTTTCAGAAACAAAACAGAATGAAATACTTACCAAAAAACACGTCAACGTCTTATACTTGCTTTCACTTAACTAATCTTTCTACATTAGCTTTGCTAGGGGGCGCTGCAATCGCCGCTAGAGGCGCTACTAGTTTCCGGTTTGTGACGTAGTTTCCGGTTTGCGATAAGAACAAGGTTAAAATAAAACCCACGTGCATTCAGTTGGTGTTGTTTACCTGTACCTTGTTATAAGCCGTTTGCCTTCTCTTGCTTACTTATCACTCGCTTGTCCAGACTTGTTTCTGTGCTGCACGCCTGTTTTGCTGACTCATCTCTTGCTTTAACTGTTTGGACTTGCCTGATGTGAACTATCTCAGGTCTTTTGTCATAGCTTGAATGTACTTTATGTCGATCACTTTAATATAAAAGTTATGTCCCAACTTACTTAAACTTTAATAAAAATATTATTTATTTATAAATTACATCAAATTCTTATTTTTCTAACACATTTACTAAGTCACTTTCGTTCAAAAATATGGTAAAACCCGATTTTAAATCGAAGTTTAGGATAAATTCCCCAAATTTTGTAACATTTTAGCACTAATAAGAAATATTGTAAACACCCTGTACATACAAGTTTTGTAAAAATAATATTACTTATAGCTAACTCGTTTAGTCCCATGATAAGAACCTTCAATATCGCTAAAATCAGTGTTAAACAAAAATGCAACCATAGGTTTAACCGTCTAATTACATGTCTTTACATATTATTTTAAAATGTAAAGCATTATAGCTGAACGAATGATATAAGAAAAAGTTAGAATAGATCACATATTTTTGTTATTAAAAAAAACTTATATGCAATATTTTTAATTTATAAATTTAAATTAAAAATAAAATATTTTTAAATAAGAATATTTAAGAATTTTTAAAGTATTTTAAATAAAAGAAAAAGTTTATAAACATCGAAATGCAAATGATATAGGAAAAAGTTAGAATAGATCACATATTTTTGTTATTAAAAAAAACTTATATGCAATATTTTTAATTTATAAATTTAAAATACTTTAAAAATTCTTAAATATTCTTATTTAAAAATATTTTATTTTTAATTTAAATTTATAAATTAAAAATATTGCATATAAGTTTTTTTTAATAACAAAAATATGTGATCTATTCTAACTTTTTCTTATATCATTCGTTCAGCTATAATGCTTTACATTTTAAAATAATATGTAAAGACATGTAATTAGACGGTTAAACCTATGGTTGCATTTTTGTTTAACACTGATTTTAGCGATATTGAAGGTTCTTATCATGGGACTAAACGAGTTAGCTATAAGTAATATTATTTTTACAAAACTTGTATGTACAGGGTGTTTACAATATTTCTTATTAGTGCTAAAATGTTACAAAATTTGGGGAATTTATCCTAAACTTCGATTTAAAATCGGGTTTTACCATATTTTTGAACGAAAGTGACTTAGTAAATGTGTTAGAAAAATAAGAATTTGATGTAATTTATAAATAAATAATATTTTTATTAAAGTTTAAGTAAGTTGGGACATAACTTTTATATTAAAGTGATCGACATAAAGTACATTCAAGCTATGACAAAAGACCTGAGATAGTTCACATCAGGCAAGTCCAAACAGTTAAAGCAAGAGATGAGTCAGCAAAACAGGCGTGCAGCACAGAAACAAGTCTGGACAAGCGAGTGATAAGTAAGCAAGAGAAGGCAAACGGCTTATAACAAGGTACAGGTAAACAACACCAACTGAATGCACGTGGGTTTTATTTTAACCTTGTTCTTATCGCAAACCGGAAACTACGTCACAAACCGGAAACTAGTAGCGCCTCTAGCGGCGATTGCAGCGCCCCCTAGCAAAGCTAATGTAGAAAGATTAGTTAAGTGAAAGCAAGTATAAGACGTTGACGTGTTTTTTGGTAAGTATTTCATTCTGTTTTGTTTCTGAAAGGTAATCGAGCTGTATAAAAATTAGCAAATTATTTAAAATCGAACTCAAGTTAGTTTAAAAGTGTATGTTTTTACTGCACATGTGCAGATAGTTGATATGCACCAGTTGGTTACAAGGATAAACAGATTATAGTTTCTCAATAGTTAAAATTAAAAAGTTAATTTTGATTAACATAGAGATTTTCAAACTTTTTGTAAACTTTAAATTTCTTAAAACTATATTTTTGTTAACTTTTTTAACGTAACTTACATTTTTTTTTAACTTTAAAAACTTTTAGTAAACTTTATTTTTATTAAAAATAACTTATTCAACCCTCTGTTATTAAGTGAACCTAACATATCAAATTTATTCACTTTAAACATAAATCCTAAGTTTATCAATAATTCAATTTAACCTTTCGAAAAATATAATTAATTAAAAAACTATGCATCGTGTTGTACTCATTTTGTAGTACTTTAAGCAGTAAACCCTTCAATTAAATTAGAAATTTAGATGATTTCCTTTATCGAATATCTTAAATCGTCTATAAATACTGTTATATCATGGCTTGCTCAGTTAAACCTACCCTAAATTATAAAACCGAAAAATAATTTTGGTTGTGGGTTCGAATTCAAGTTAAAACTTTTAATTATCTCTTAATTCTATTACCCACCGATAGAGGGCGATACAAAAAAACTATTATTTCATTTTAAAAGGTTCACAACTAAATTCTAATTAAACTCTAAGTCATTTCAAATTTTAACTCGTGACTTTTAAAACATTTGATTTATACAATAATGTGATCGTTTGCTTTTTGAAAGCTAATTAAATTCATTGTTTTTAAGTGTAACATTAAGAAATAACTTGAATATTAAATCAATTTAGCCTTAAAAAAGAAACACAATATATTCAATCAGTACCTTTGTGGTGTAATTACCAACGCATTCAGCTGTTAAGTGAAAGGATAATAATTCGATTCCATTCAAATACGACTGTTCAATTTATTTTCCTATGTCCTTTTTCTTATGTAGGGGGAAATTTCAAAAAGTAGTCAAAGTTGTAGTTTATATTTCTCAAATATCTTAAATCTAAACTTCGTGCTCAAAAACCTACTTTAAACTATAATTTTATGACTTGATCAGTAAATATGTTACCAGTGACGTCATGTGTGGGGGAAAACCCCATATATAATTCCTAACATCATGTCTTATCTTGTGAGTGATTAAAAGTAACACATTTTCAATCAATTCTCTTGTAGTTTAAGTAACATATAATAAATACCTCGAGTTTATTTCACCATAAATAAAATTTCCTTTAAAAGTTATGAAATTTTTCATGTTTTATAGAATTTTAACAAATTTATTCCTACTTTGTCTAAGACATTCAAAATGTTTAACAGTTGTTTATTTTTAAAAAGGTGAAAATTTTATAAAGTTTTATTTTTTAATTGAGTGAGATTAAAAATTTCACTATTAAATTCCACTAAGTTGAATTTTTTACAGGTATGCAATTTCCACTGCTTTGAAAATGTTGTGTTGTTTTCAAAAAAACTTTAACAATGTGATAAGTTATTAATTTTCCTTAGTTGAAAATATTGTATAAGTGTAAAGTTATTATTTTTCTTAGTTTGAAGTATTGTCTAAGTGTAAAATTTACTTAAATTTAATTATTTTCTTTTGTCAATCTAATGAAATATTTATTTGTTGCTAATTTTCTAAAATTTATAACTAACTAGATAGTTTAAAAAAACTCTAACAATGTGTTATGTCTAATTTTTCCTTAGTTTAAAATATTGTCTCAATGTAAAGTTATTATTTTTTCCTAGTTTGAAGTATTGTCTAAGTGTAAAGTTTACCAAAATTTAATTTTTTTCATTTATCGAAATGTTTATTTTTTAAAATTTGTTACTTTATGTTAAATTTTCTAAAATTTTTAACCAACTATATATTTTTCCAAAACCTCTAACAATGTGTTAAGTCTATTTTTGTTAGATTAAAATATTGTCTCAGTGTAAAGTTATTATTTTTTCTATCTTCCATGTTCCGATATAAAGGTGATAATCCCAAGTTTCCAATATACAAGTGAAAATACATTAAAATATTTAAATGTTGTAGAAAAATGGGTGATATCTGAAATTTAATAGTTCAAACAGCTTCCGGGTAAAAATCGTCTACACGTGTTAAAAATGGCAATTATTTTCCCAACAGACAGTTCGACACAGGTAAAAATGAGTCACTCAAACATGCATATAGCAAGCTGATAACAAGTTTAGATTGGAAACGTAGATAGACTATCTTGAAAAAATTTTAGGTGAGTCAATTTTTATTATAAAACTCTTATCTCATGTTAAAATCTTTTTTTAAATTAACATTTTGTCTAAGTCATTCAAAATACACAACATCAGTTTTAACAGTGTGGGTTAAAGAAAACACTTTTTTCGCAATCAAACTATTTTATTCATCATTTAAAATAACACACATCAAATAATTCTGTCATATTAAGATGTATACAATTCTAATTTCAAAATTTTTGTAATGTCCAATAAGTCACTCGTTCAGTGAAATCTTAAAATCAGTTAAACAACTTGAAAAAGGCATTCTATACATGCACGTTTTGATCTGTTAATTCCACTTCACATATTTCGCATATCATTTTGTCTTTTAATTCACTATAAGTTCGAACTAATCTATAAGCTTCACTATCAGTTCAAATAAATCTTTCAAACAGGGTGATTTCGCACATCATGTTGTCTTTTAAAATGCTTCACTTTTTCAAATAATAAATCAGGGGATTTCACAACTTTATGTAAAGTATCACAATGTTGTACTAAATCCGATTCACAATTAAATATTTCACAACACTTTGCACATGAATGTTCTTTTCCTGACTTGTGTGTCTTCTTATGTTTAATTAAGTCAGCCATTCTTGAAAATATCTCGTTGCAATCACTACACTTGTATTGTTTGGGCGATTTGTGAATCTTTTCGTGAATATGTAAATCGCTCTTTCTCGAAAAAACTTCGGCACACACCTCACAGCGAAAAGACTTTTCCTTTAAATGATTTTTCATGTGAAACACTAAGTTAACTTTTCGAGGAAATGTTTTGTCACACGACTTGCAAAAATAGGGTAACTTTTTAATTGTTTTAGTTGAACCGGTTTTATCCCCTTCACAAGACTGCATGAATCGTTCCATATCAACTTTAATACTTAGACGAAAATCACAACCTTTTACATCAATCACAAAGTATTGTATAGCATTAAACACTTTGTTCGTAAAATAACATTCTCATGTAGGGGGTGCTTGTTTCAAAATACTAGCATTTTATTGGTTAAAAAAAGTCACATGCAAAAAGTTTCTTTTCTTTTTTTCGATAAAGCTTATAAAACTTAGAAATGTATTTAAAAAAAAGTTTTAAAATCGTAACGTATTTTCCTTAAAGCACTCTCCTTTTCTAACATTCCTAATTAATTTTTTTTAAATATTGTATACAATTTCCCTTATTTAAATATTGTGCAAAAGTAAAATTTGAATGTTCTGTCAATACTATTTTCAAATTCGAAATAAAATTAATTAAATCAGCAAAATTTATAATTGGACACTTTATATAAATAAAGTAATGTTATCTCTTAAACAAATTTCCTGTTTAAACATATGCATAACGAATCGCGTTTATCAATACCTTATGTGATATTATCTTATCTTGCATCCTATGAAAAGATTTATTCTGTAATACCATGTAAAATGGTCTTAAATAATTTTCTGATTAAACATATGCATAACGAATCATGTTTATCATTATCTTATTTTGCCTTCTATATGAAAAGATTTCCTCTGTGACCACATGTCAGCAGAAAAGTTGTAGAATTCCAATGGTCTTAATCGCATGTCTATTACTGTGAATGTTGTTATGTTAAAATGCAGCATAATAATAATGTGTGAGTAGTTTATATTTCTTTAATAATAATAAAAAATATGTATTTTATTTAAAGTAACCTATTAAAAGTTAATTTAAAGTTAGTGTCATCTACCTAACTGCTTTAAAAAATTAAAATAAAATTATGTTAGTTATTTTTCAAAAGTGAAAATCTTTCGACTGCTTTTAAAATGTTGTATTGATTTTTCAAATAAAATCACTTAAGTATCATACTTTTAACTAAAATAGGTTAATAATTCAAATATGTGACGTTAAAAAACTAGATGTCTTTCTCTTTTTTTAAATGTTAGTTGTATCAAGTAAAATAGGGTTAAAATTTATTATAATCGTATAACTCTAAACAAAATACCTGCTATCAAGTTAAATTATTGCTAAATTCTTGTTAAAAATTGTATGGGAAAAAATCTTTAATTTTTTTTTGTGTGTTGTATATATCATATTGTATGTTTTTATATCTAACATTTTACATGTCAAATCACTTATTAACTGAATGTAACGATTATGCATGTCTTGTATGTTGTAACTGGTTAGTTAAATATAGGGTTTATTATCTATGTTAGGGATAAGTGTCTCTATGTAGGTCTTTCTAAGGGATCCTTACTCGTATTGACACAAGGTTCGAATTTAAAAAAATTTGTATCTCTGTTTTTTCAAACTTAAAAAATATTTCTTTTACAGGTATTATTTTTTATTTTATAGGTATTATTTTTCTTTTACAGATATTATTTTTTTCCTTTTCTAAGTATTATTTTTCTTTTACAGGTATACTAGTGTGTTGTAACTGGTTAGTTAAATATAGGGTTTATTATCTACGTTAGGGATAAGTGTCTTCATGTAGGTCTTTCTAAGGGATCCTAACTCGTAAGTTTAAACAAAATTCCGAACGGTTAGGTCGCCGAGCGCAAGAAGTTTAAATTTCAACATCTAGTAGCTTTAAAGTCAGAACCTTGCACCTATAGGCGAGGTTCTTATGTGTGTATAAATTCTTAAATGTTTGTAAGACACTTTAGGAAATATGTTATTTAAACTTCCCTTAAAAAAGTTAGCTATTGTAAGTTAATATATCCGGATTTCGACGAAAACTCTGAACGGTTATGTCGACGAACTCGAGAGAAGTTTAAACAAAATTCCGAACGGTTAGGTCGACGAGTGCGAAAGGTAAATGTCTATCTGCTTTTTCATGTTAAACTATAATAGTTAACAAATATAATCGAAACGTATCATTCCTTTTTCAATAAATAAACTTTTAGAAAAATGCTGTCAAAGTCGATCATCTCCTTTTATTTAACACAACCCTCAGTGGATTTTCATTTTAACTCTCTAAAAATATAGCCTTCACATCTATTTTAATCTCATTCACATTTAAGTTAATGTTTAAAGAAGGGGAAAAAAAATTCTTTTACAGGTGAATTATAAGTAAATTTCGTGTTAAACTCTAAACAGTTAGGTCGATGAGCGCGAAAGGTAGCACATATATATTTCTTTTACAGGTATTATTTTTATAGCAGGGTTCCTACCACTCAACTCCACTAGCACTGATGACATTCTGTTACTAAAAATTTAGTCCTAACATCTATTTTAATCTCATTCACATTTAAGTTAATGTTTAAAGGGACAAAACAAAAATTGTACATTCTGTTAATATTATTATTTTTAAAGCAGGCTTTCTACCCCTCAACTCCACTAGCATTCTGTTAATATTATTATCGAAGGCAACAATGAGTGGTGTGGCGGCCATGCGACCCCTGCTTAGTCAGATAATACAACCTATATAAAATTATTTAAAATTTTGTATAGGTTGGGGGGCCTTTAGCTATCACATATATCAAGCAAGACTTGTTTTTTTTTTATTTCTAGGTTCCGTGAAGCTGAATTTCCTCATAGACACTCTACATCTTTAGCAGACGTCACACATCTGATTTTCTGTATGACACAACTCTCGCTTAAACATAATAATAATAATTAAACCCTATTATTTCGTTACAGGTCTCTCGCAGATGACTGATGAAGCAGGAATGGCAGATTTAAAAAAAAAAAAAATTGTGGCGTTATGAATTGATTTCATAGCGGGTGGTTATGGCGGGTCCACAATAAAAAAAAAAATATTGTACATTCTGTTAACATTATTATTTTTAAAGCAGGCTTCCTACCCCTCAACTCTACTCGCACTGTTCGCATTCTGTTATTTTTAAAGCAGGCTTCCTACCCCTCAACTCCACTCGACTTTGCTGAAGCATAATAATAATTAAACCCTTTTATTTCGTTACAGGTCTCACGCAGATGACTGGTGTAAAAGAATAGGTAAAAAAAAATTGTGGCGTTATGAATTGTTTTCATAGCGGTTGGTTACGGTGGGCCCCCAATTTAAAAAAAAAAAAAAAAATTCCCTGACAAGAAAGAATCTGATTAAAACCCTTTATTTTTCACAAAAAAAATTAAGCCCCCTAAAAATAAGCCCTCCCCTCTCTCCCTTATCGGTTAAAAAAAATTAAGCCCTCCCCTACTTCACTTCCTCTCTTATCTTCCAACACTTCCGGTTCACTTCCTGTCTTATCTTCTTTCACTTCCTGTCTTATCTTTCATCACTTCCGCTTCCACTGCCAGGCTCACTTCCGGTACCCACCTCCACCACGCACACAGCGCCTGCTGGAGCGAAACGAACATTCTTCTACTACTTACACAATTATATAATAGATGGGCAAAACTGTGCAAAATTTGAAAAAAACTTCTACGTAATTTGTATGATTATATTCGTAATGGTGGGGGGGGGGGGGGAGGTGCGACTTCACACGTGGTCAACAAAGATATCTTTGATTTACAGCGTTGAAAATGGTAGGCAGAATTAAATAATGGGTGGGCAGTACTGGGCAAAACTTCTACGTAATTTGTATGGCTATATCCGAAATGGGGAGGGGGGGGGGCGGCTGAACACGTGGTCAAAACCATATTTTTTAATTTACAGCGCTATAAAATGTGGACAAAAATATCTAATGGGTGGACAAAACTGGGCAAAACTTGGAAAAAACTTGTATGCAATTTTTCTGGCTATATTCGAATTGGGGGGGGGGGGGGGTGACAGCTGAACACGCGGTCAAATAAAGATAATTTTGTTACCTTTGCATCTCATTTTTACCCTGTTTTTAATTTTTTTAAATAAAAAATCCAAACCTGTAAGAGGGGAGATACACATACCTTCCTTCTTAAATGCACCAATTCCTGACGTCACTGTATGCTCGTTACGATCAGTATTTGAAAGTGGAATTGAGTATGAATTAATTATGTACGAAACTTTTTCCATCTGGAGGATACACCCCCCCCCCCCCAAGTGCCCCTATATTCTTGTCCTCTTAGTTTAATGAATTTATGAGCCTCAAAAGAAATAGTCACTATATACATGCATGCATGCAATCACTTAAAAGTTTAACTCAGTGATAAACATCTTGAAATCCTATTTGGTTGCGGTCTCCTTATGCCATTGTAACAAAAAAAGCGATTATTTCACAAGTGTGCCCAAATGTGCTTCCAGTCTGTTCCCAAATGTGTTCCCAAGTTAAGATTTAACAAATACCCTGAGCAGAACACTTTCGACACACTTTCGGTACACTTTCGGAACACTTTCTTTATAGCGGAGTATATTCGGAACACATTTCAGTACACATTAAGGTAACTGGAACACTTTTTTCGCATCAATGTGTTCCGAATGTGTTCCCAATGTGTGCTGGGAATTTGCAGTGTATACGATTTTTTAAAGGCAACAAGAAAATAAGAAATTTGTGTTGGCAGCTATAAATATCCAAGGATGGATTGTTTTGTCTCGTTGGATTGATATTATAATCACTTAATCGCCGGGAACTGGGTACCTGTTGAACTCGTTCATTGAGAGATAAGTGATTGGTAGATTTTATTGGAACAAAGTCCGGACTGGGAGATGCTGCGTGAAAAACACGAGTCAAAATATTTAAGGATATAAATTACAAATCGAATTGTCTATATATAGCTACGAAATACATTACATAAAAACAACATTCAAGTTCTATATAATAAAACGAACGTAACTGGATAGGATACCCATCCAGATTAACAATTATGAAACCACGTGAGACATTAAAATGCAAGAAAAGTAAAAACAATTAAGTTGATAAAAGTGAGATGTGCGAAAAATGCTATGATGCTAAAATCCTGCATGTTCAAAAAAGGAAAAAATATCCCCATTCGTTTTTTTTTCGATGAGATTGATCAATTAAAGCGATGATGCTTCGAAATAATCCCTGTAGAAATGTCTAATCCCTGGGCAATTCGTTAAAATACGATAAAAAGGTAAGTTTATTAAAATAACAATGTGGGCTGTATCTCAAGAGAAAAAAAAAAAAAAAAAAAAAAAAAAAAAAAAGAGAGAGAGAGTGAGAGAGAGAGAGAGAGAGAGAGAGAGAGAGAGAGAGAGAGGGGGGGGGGGAGGGAGGGAGAGAGAGATACATGAATAATTCTTGAGTGACGTATACGCAGACTGGTCAAGACATCCTTTTTCCATGGCGTATTAGCAAGCCAAATTAGATATTATAATACCGGCTTAATAGAGTGCAGCTTATTATAAAGTTCTATGTCCCAAGATTATCTACATTTATCCCTATTTATTTCCTTTTTTATATAAGAGTGGAGTGCCCTACAATTCTTGAAAGCTTTAGCTTGCTAGTGATGAGTGAGCCTTTTTTTTTTTTTTTTTTTTTTTTGTAGCTTAAGGGGAAAAACTAATATGATTTTCGTTCCGCCTTTTTCAAAATTAAATAACTAGAGGAATTTTGTTGCTGTGGTCCACGGGCCAGTCGCGAACCGATTTACTCTCATTGGACATGGGCCGGGCCCGAGCTTAATTGTTCTCGACAAAATAGGATTAGGCCGGGCCTTTTACTCTTATTATTTATTTTATTCATTTATTATCAATATTTATTTCATTCATTTATTATCATTATTCATTTTATTCCTTTTATTCTCATTCTTTCTTTTTATTAACACTTTCCAACCTAGTTGAAAAGTGTTTATGACTTCGGTTTGTCTGGCCGTCTGTCCGTGCTCTAACTCCCGTGAATATGCTCGGATTGTTCTGCAATTTTTATATGTTATAGTCGTTATCTATAGCATGTTCCCTATTTCAACGGAAGTGTGTAGCACTTATAGTTTTTTTACAGGGACACTCAAAAGAATTCCATTACATTGCGGTCTATGGGGAAAAATCATTTGCGGTTTATTTAAATAATGTTTCACTATTTTAAACGCATTGAAATTTATATATATCACTAAGGTGCATTAGAAGAAGCTTAATATGGAATAGGGTGTGCATAGCACTTATAGTTACTTTACAGGGACAGTCAAAAGAATTCCGTTACATTACGTCTATGGAGAAAAATCGTCTGCGGTTTATTTAAATAATGTTTCCCTATTTTAAACGCATTCAAATTTATATAAGGTGCATCACAAGAGGCTTACTACAGAATATTGTGTGTATAGCAGTCATCGTTCATTGACAGGGACACACAAAAGAATTCTCTACTGTATGTTAACAATAATTCCTCGAAGTGCGTTTTAAGTTACTGAACGCGATTTTAATTTTAATTCGCTTTTTGTCTATTACGTGGTGTGTATAAATTCTGTAGATCCTATACAGGGAAGCACAAAAGTTCGCGAACACATTTCCGTATTATTTAACTCCAGACGGAGAATTTTAAAGTGTGCTACGCGTTTCCTAACTGAACTAAAATTTAGCATCGTTTGTAGTATATATACAAATCTATAGATCCTATACAGGGCTGAATAAAAGTATTCGGATTACTTAGATGTTATCTTTTAGCTTATTAAACGGTATGATTTGTAAAATTATTTTGGAAGCGTTGGAAAGTGTTACATAATCTATGCTTGACGCATGATTTTTCGTTCTTGTTTTTATTAAACTGGGGCTCCCAGACTTAATTTTTCTTGACATATTCCGACCGAGCGGGCCATGTCGACGCCGAGTGGGTCTTCTAGTAACTAATAAATGTAACTAATAATAATAATAATAATGCATATGTCTTGAGTTCTACAAGGCAGCGTGGCACATATTTTTGTTTCATTTTTGTTATAATTAAAAATATGTAGAAACATCAGAAATTTTATGACACAAAAATTGTCAATTATATTTCTAAATTTAAATATTACTTGATTATATAACTTTAACATATGAGTATAATTGCAAAAAAAAAAATCTTTTTTCTTGCAAATTTCTCCGCAAAATAAAGAAAAAAAACGTACTTGACAGAAACGAAAAATGTACCTATGTAGCAGAAACGAAAAATGTACCTATGTATTCTTCTTTAATTAATTAATTAATTAATATATTTTTAGTTTTCCTCTTTTTTCATTCTTCCTATTTTTTTTTTTTTTTTTACTTTTAAAAAGTGGTCACTAAAATTTGAAATTAAAAAGAAAAACAAAATTAAAAAGATAATTTGTCTGCATATCAATTAAGCTTATTTATCGTAATATCTCGCATAAATTTAAAATCTTATGGTTAGGAACATTTTAAAATAGTGTGTTGCATTTAGCAAAAAAGTTGCAAATATGAAAATGATGATACAAGGAAAAGGTATTCTGATATTTATGTTTCTGAGAAAACTCGCTTTTTATCATATTGTTTGTTCTTTCAAAAATTTTTTTTCATATGATTTCGAGTCCTTTCTTCTACCAAAGAATATTATACATTTATCTTAATAAATTGCACTGATATGATAGGCAGTTCTTAATCAAATAATTTCTAAGAGCTGCAAGAGAGAATAGTGTGTTGGATATTTTATTTAAAAAAAAAAAAAAGAAAAAGAAATTAATAGAAAAAAATAGAGATATAGATGTAAGCTGATAGAGAAATAAACACTGTTTGAAAATTATTTAAAACATCCCACATAACACTTCTCTATTAACACTTTGCCGTCCGCATGTCTTGTAAAAATACTTCTATTCGTAAAATGTTGAAATGATTGATTAACACCAGCATTTAGAAACAAATTTATTCGAAAATAAGTAAAATCTTTTCTTCATGTACTTGATAAAAGGGAAATTTTCATTCCAGAATTCTGGTGCCAATATAGCATTTAAGGATTAAAATGAAATTACTTGTACGTACGACACCACTGTGGTGTCGCCGGACTGCAAAGTGTTAAAATTGGAAAATAATTCCACATTTACATTTTTCTTTTCGTGTAGCAGTTACAAATTTTACTTAAGCTGCACTCAAATTTGAAAAATATAAAATTTAATAATGAATTTAGTATATATAAAAAAAATTGATTTTTTCGTGAATAAGAAACAAAAAATTTTGAAAAATTTAACTGCTTTGTAAGAAGCTGAAAAAGAAGCTGAAAAAGAAGCTGAATTATACTACAACTAGGGTGTTTCGAACATATCATGCATATTAGTTTCTTCTTCTTTTTTTTCATTATGTGGCCTAAATCCATTTTAAATCGTTACAGAAAACTGCTATAACGCACTATTAGGAATGCATGGATTAAACAAAAATGATGGAATATAATTATTTAAAAAATTGTTTCACGATGTTCTTTTTTAAACTAAACTTTTTAAGCTAATTTAAAAAATGAATTAATTATTTGTATAAAGCCTAGAAACAAGGATGAATTCTACATTGTTCCATTTTCATACAAAAGTTTTAATTTTACTGCATTGATATTATCAAAATATATTATATAGTGCTTAGTACAACCACGGCCTAACTCGATCGAGTTTGGCCGTGGTACAACATAACAGCGATAACTTACAATTGAATGCATAAAGAGTGATAACTTATAATTGAAACAAAACAGTAAGAATTTAGCAATAGTTTTTTAAATTCAAATTTTTTTTTTCGTTTCTTGGATTTTGCGTGCTATGGAATTTTCGAAAACTTCTAGGCTCTTGAAGCATGTTCACTTATATGTATCCAGAACGGTACGACATTAGAATTAGAAAATAAAACGAAAAAAATGAAGTCTTGTTTTCTTTTTTTCTGCTTCATAAATAATTAAGATGTTAAAAAACACTTCGGAGGCTTGAAAGATCAGAGGGCAACAAAGAAAAAAGGTTTAAAAATGCAAAGTGTTGACTCATACACACACACTTCAGGCACGTAAGCACGCTCTTAAGAAAATCGATTTCTTTTATTCTTTCTTCCCCTTTTTATTTCCTTTAAATTCTTTTTTCATTTCATTTCTTCTTCCAGTTTTGATCAATGTTCTGCTGGGCTTATTGCGAGAAATAAAATGATTTCATCGGCTAGGCGAAATTAGTTTACAAATGAGATATCGATTGCGACGTAGCGGTTTCTTTTTTCCGTTTTTCAGACGCGGTTGTTTTGTTGATTGGTTTTTCTTTCATAGAAGAAAACATTTCTTCGGGACCGTTTTAAGTTTAGAGAAAGGAATTGCGAACCGTTTAGGCTTTACATTGCGGAACAATATCTTTATGCTCCGCTTAAAAACATATATTTGAAATTGCATTAATAGTATTCATGAAAGGCTTTTGTCTGAGTAAGTGGTATATCATAAAACGTCTGAGAAACACCCCATTTTCAAATATTAACATTAAATGTTCTTGCTTTTTGTTTTGTTTTATTTTCGTTTTATTTTTGTTTTCTTTTCATATTTAATAAATTATATGAAAAGTATTTTGGGAAATATTTCGAAACATCACGCTGGCTATTTAATTATTATAATAAGGTTAATGACAAAGCACGGTATTTTTCTATTATACGCATCTTCTATCTCTGACTTAATGTACTATAAAAACTGGCATTTACAAAAAGTATTTGCAGGAAAAGAACCCTTTTATACCAAAAACGTTTCCGTAACTCTTGAAAATCTCTTATTGTATCTACTCCCCCATTGGTTATTATGTTTTCTGAGGACAAAGTTAGGATTTTTAAAATCGTGGGTAATTGTGAAGTTTTACAAATTTATATTAAAATCTGGTAAATATTTCATCGATATCAGAAAAAAAAAGTTTCTGCAGTTCTTTTTTTCTTTTCAGTACGTTGTAAAAGTGTGTGTTTTATATAAAGTTTACATTGTCTTAAATAATATTATTGAAAGAATAATAATAGTTTAAATATGTTTACTGCTCTGAAAGCATTATTTAACTTCACTAAAGGCTGGCTCTGTGCAAAATGTTAAAAAAAATATCTAAAAAAAAATTATAAATCTAGATAAATCAAGAATATACAGCAGCGTTACTTTAGAAAACTCAAGCTTATATTCGTAGGATAATGATGCACTTTTAATATCATAAACTACCGAAACCATTCGGTATTCGGGAAATATTAGAAGTAGTACAGGGTGACAATTATTGAACTATATGAAATTAAACCGTCATAACTTCTGAACGGTTTGAGTGATGAGGTTCAAACTTCGTGGTTGGCCGCAGTGCATGATGGGAATTAGTATGCGCATGCACACACAACTTGTTGTTGTCGGCCATTTGCAAGTGAAAATGTCACGTGACTGGACATTGCACACCACACAGTCACCCGTTGAGGGTGGAGAGACTTCTCGATAGAAAATGTCCGGTCAGGGAATAATCGGGCCGATATTCATTGACGGCACGGTGACTGCTGAACAATACGTGAAGGTTTTGAAAAATGGTTTCATCCTCATTATCCAAAATGACCCTGATTTCTACAAGATGTGTTTCATGCAAGACGGAGCTCGACCCCATCAGACCAAGAAAGTGTTTGATATCCTGGAGGAGCACTATGGGGACCTCATTCTGGCTCTGTGGTACCCAGAGGCCAATGGAATGGGACTCGCTTGACCGCCATATTCTCCAGATCCGAACACATGTGACTCATTTTTGTGATGCTACAATTAAGACAATGTGTACAGAAATAACCCAAAAGCGATTGCTGAGCTGAAAACTGCCATTCAGAAGGCCATCCACAGCATCAATGTTGCGGCACTTCAGCGGGTCATGCAGAATTTTGCTATTCGTCTGCGCCACATCATAGCCAATAATGGCAGCCATATCGAACATGTCATAATCTAAATCCGAATATCTGTAGTGACGTTTACATGTTGGATAAAGTTTGTGCACTCAGTAGTTTTTAAATAATTTACGTTTCATTTCATATAGTTCAATAATTGTCACCCTGTATAAAAAGACATATAGCTGCCCAAGCAGCAGGAGGATGAGGATTGCGGAGTAATCCTTCTAACGTGACCTTGCTCCAGCTCCTTCCGCTCGAAGAGGATTTTTTGAAACAAGGGGTCTTTTACATTTTTCGCAGAGAAAATAAAATAGAATTTATTTGGATATTTAATTATTATTATTATTATTATTATTTTTTTTTTTTTTTTTTTTTTTTTTTTTGAAAAACCTTGCATATTTATGGGAGAATATTTTAGAAAAAAAATAAAAGAAGAAGAAATTTTAGAATAATACTTTTCCTGTAGATTAGTTATCCTTGTTAGATGTTTCAAATTAAAGAAGAGGATTTCAGCTTTTTTATATACTAGCAAGCTACGCCCGCTACGCTGGTCAATTTCTTATAAAGAACTTTTAATCCAACAAAATATTGACATTTCATAATTCACTTTTATATTTTAACAGACTAATAAGGCTACTATAATTTGTTACTCGTGGTATAGCCAATGTACACGCCAGGACACGTCGCACTTATCATTATCTTTTTACGCATGAAATTTTCGCTATGGTACTCCATTGTGAAATTTTGTAATTTTTCAAATTCAATATTTGAAAAATGGCATAATCATTAGATTTAAAATTTATATCAAGAAAAATACAATTTTTTACCTTTCAAACGCAGTTTGCCTAACAATTTTGCAGGGATTGTCACCACCAATTTGCCACCATCACTTTTGAAATCGGTTCGGTAGTTCTAGAGATTCCATAGAAATTGTAATTTAAAATGTTTTTAGAACGCTTTTCGCTCATTTCACCCTTTTAAATTTCGATTTTTTTTTATTTTGTTCTTAGAGACCATTTACATCTTATAAGTAACTACAACGCCAAATTTCAAATCGGTTTGGTAGTTCTAGAGATTCCATAGAAATTGTAATTTAGAATGTTTTTAGAACGCTTTTCGCTCATTTCACCCTTTTAAATTTCGAATTTTTTTTTATTTTGTTCTTAGAGAGCATTTACATCTTATAAGTAACTACAACACCAAATTTCAAATCGGTTCGGTAGTTCTAGAGAAATTGTAATTTAGAATGTTTTTAGAACGCTTTTCGCTCATTTCACCCTTTTAAATTTCGAATTTTTTTTTTATTTTGTTCTTAGAGAGCATTTACATCTTATAAGTAACTACAACGCCAAATTTCAAATCGGTTCCGTAGTTCTAGAGATTCCATAGAAATTGTAATTTAGAATGTTTTTAGAACGCTTTTCGCTCATTTCACCCTTTTAAATTTCGAATTTTTTTTATTTTGTTCTTAGAGGGCATTTACATCTTATAAGTAACTACAACGCCAAATTTCAAATCGGTTCGGTAGTTCTAGAGATTCCATAGAAATTGTAATTTAGAATGTTTTTAGAACGCTTTTCGCTCATTCACCCTTTTAAATTTCGAATTTTTTTTTATTTTGTTCTTAGAGAGCATTTACATCTTATAAGTAACTACAACGCCAAATTTCAAATCGGTTCGGTAGTTCTAGAGATTTCATAGAAATTGTAATTTAGAATGTTTTTAGAACGCTTTTCGCTCATTTCACCCTTTTAAATTTCGAATTTTTTTTATTTTGTTCTTAGAGAGCATTTACATCTTATAAGTAACTACAACGCCAAATTTCAAATCGGTTCGGTAGTTCTAGAGATTCCATAGAAATTGTAATTTAGAATGTTTTTAGAACGCTTTTCGCTCATTTCACCCTTTTAAATTTCGAATTTTTTTTATTTTGTTGTTAGAGAGCATTTACATCTTATAAGTAACTACAACGCCAAATTTCAAATCGGTTCGGTAGTTCTAGAGATTTCATAGAAATTGTAATTTAGAATGTTTTTAGAACGCTTTTCGCTCATTTCACCCTTTTAAATTTCGAATTTTTTTTATTTTGTTCTTAGAGAGCATTTACATCTTATAAGTAACTACAACGCCAAATTTCAAATCGGTTCGGTAGTTCTAGAGATTCCATAGAAATTGTAATTTAGAATGTTTTTAGAACGCTTTTCGCTCATTTCACCCTTTTAAATTTCGAATTTTTTTTATTTTGTTGTTAGAGAGCATTTACATCTTATAAGTAACTACAACGCCAAATTTCAATTTTCTAGCTGCTTCAGTACAGAAAAGATCGCAATTTTAGAACGTTTTTCGCTCCTGCATCCCCCTGTGGTAACGGCACCGACATAAAATATAGCTTATGTTGGAGCAGGTGTTGTCACCATCAATTTGCCACCATCACTTTTGAAATCGGTTCGGTAGTTCCAGAGATTACCCCCTACAAACAAACAAGCAAACAAACAAACAATCTTTACTCCTTTATAATATTAGTATAGATATTAAATAAAACAACTGAGAAAATTTATGTTATCAATATAAGTAAAACAAGTAGCCAATTATAAATACTGAATATTTCAGTTATTTTTTAATATTGAAAATATATAAATTTAGAATCATTTTTAAACTTTTAAAAATGGAATACTTATTTTAGAAATTGAACTTTAAGTTTTGTATATAACAACCAATCAGAAAAAGTCTTTAGTAAATGTAAAACAACTGTTTGAAAAATCGGTACAAAGAAAGGAATTTTATTCACTAAGAAAAAGTTACTTGTTTGACACATTATATTATGTCTCTTATAATATTATTTTTCGATATTATACTGAAAAATAAATTTATTTTTTAAATAAATATCACAATTTTTAACGATGCAATGATAGTAATATACTCAAAATTTTTACAGTTGAAAAGAAATCGCACACCTATACAAAAAGAAAACATTTTTGTATATTAAATACTAATTTAAAAATTTGACTTTACTTTTAATAGAAATTTCACGTATACTTCTTCATTTTGAAATATATAAATAAACACATACAAAGAATTTTTTTTTCTTTTTAAGACTTAAACGCTTATATAAATAAACAATGTTTCATTTATGTAAAATATTATGGCTGCACAACGACAAGTTGCATTACTTCTTTCTGTAAAAAAATTAAGTTAGCTAATCCATCAAACAATTTCTATAGAAATTGCAAATCTTCCCTATAGAGAAGATTTGCCCACAATAAATGTTAAAAAATTAACCTCTAATGCTTCTTTCCAGTGTCTAAAGTAATTAGTGTATAAATAATAAAAACTATCGTTTATTAAAAAGATATTGTTTTACATATGGAAATAATATTTTGTATTATTTATTTGTTTTACTAATATATTCTAAATAATATTTAAGCTACTTAGTGTTTTAATGTTAAATAAGATATTCTTTTACATATTAAAATAATATTTTGTATTATTTATTTTTGTTTTTCTATTATATTCTAAATAATTGTTTATTAAAAAGGTTATTGTTTCACATATGAAATGATATTTTGTATTATTTATTTATGGTGTACTATTATATTCTAAATAATATTTAAAGTACTTAGTGTTTTAACGGTTAAAAAGTTATTCTTTTGCCTATTAAAATATTATTTTGTATTATTTATTTTTATTTTCCTATTATATTCTAAAAAAATTAATGATTAATTATTCTTTTACATATTAATTATTTTTTTTTTTTTTTTTTTTTTTTTGCGTTATTCATGTTTTACATATTATATTCTGTATATAGTATGTATATAGCTAGTTACATATTCTAAATAATGTTTAAACGAAAAAAAAAAACTAATAGCTATTTAATACGATTAGTTCTGGTGTTTAATGGAAAAATTATTTGCATTTCCGTTTGTATTATTTAAAATACCCACTAAAATCAAGTCATTGTTGAAAAACATTGGTTACTAATATCTATTTGATTAGTTATAGTGTTTAATGAAAAAAATTAGTTGTCTTCGCATTTGCATTGTTTAGAATATTAAAATCAAGTCATTTTTTAAAAGCCTTTACTAAAGTTAAAAATAGGGGGGGGGGGATGGTAAAAGAATTGTTTTTCCTAAGCACTGATGAAGTGCTTTCCTCCTTGTAACCTAACTTATCCTATACCTGATGTCATAGATTTGACAGATCATCCTCTATGGAAGATGATAGATTTAACTAATGAAGCTGGAGATACCAGAGGGTCGCTTAACAAAGGGTAAGCGAATTAATTTTCCAATGTTTGTCAATAAAATGTCAAAAATTGTGTTTATTTAGTTAAAATCTACAGTTTTGTAACTTTATACTCTTAATAAACGTGATTATTTCAAATATTTAAAAGAAACAATATATATATATATATTAACAACGCGTATTAAATTTTTTTATTTAGTCAAAATTTAAAGTTATGTAAAGATAGGATATTATTATTATTTTTTTTTTTAAAGTAGCATCATTAAAGTTGTTTGACAGATTTCAATAGTCGAACTCCAGTTATCCTCACGGACAACATCTCATTCCTGAGGTAATGAATTATGAGGAGGGGGAGACTAAGTAGAATCATGAAGATGCTGGTGAACAAAAGAGGCGCATACTTTTATTTTAATTTTTTTAATACATGTATAATTTTCTCCAAATGTGAAACATTCAATTAAAAAAAAATAATTTCTAAATTAAAAATGTTTATCTTTTCTCTAAGTGAAAAGGGTGATTTTTTTCTATAAATTGTTTAATATTATTTAAAAGCAAAAACGATAAATAAAAGAAAAAAAGGTTAAAATTCAACTAATTACATATATATATATATATATATATATATATATATATATATATATATATATACAGAGAGAGAGAGAGAGAGAGAGCTAGAATCGGCTTTGAAGTGGTGTAAGCGGTTAATTTCCAAACTGATTGTGGGCAAATCCTCCACAGAATTTGTTTGATGGGTTGGCTAACTTGAACGTTTAACCAAAAGGCATAATGCATTGTGCCCTGTGTAGACATATTTTATCCGAATAAAATAATCTTTATTTATATAAATGATTATTTCTATTAAAAAAAGAAGCCTGCGCGTGTTATATATATATATAAGCTAAATTTCTAAAATAAGTATTTCATTTTAAAAAACCTATACAAAAGGGCTTTCTTTTTGAAGGAGCGTGATTTATTTTTCAACTATAAATATTTTGAAAAAATATTATGACAACTATTATTGCACGGTTAAAATTTGAGATATTTATTTTGAAAAAGTGTATATTTTTCAATTTAAAATAAAGAAGTTGAACAATTAACTTTTTTCTAAGTGAATGTAAACTTCCTTACTTAGTACCAATTTCTCAAAGGGTTGTTTTACGTTTGCTTAAAGACTTTCCTTGATAGACTTAATTTTCTAAAATAAATATTTTATTTTAAAAAATAAATAAAACAATTCAAAATTTATACAATTTCCGTATTAAAAATTAACTGCATATTTTTGATACAACAGTACAGCATTTATAATTGACTACTCGTTTTACTTTATTGATAACATAAGTTTTCGATGTTGTCTTATTTAATATGTATAAAAAAGCTGAAATCCTGAATTAAAACTACCTAACAAGCAGAACACATCTTAGGTAAAGTATTATTCTAAAATTTCTTTTTTTTTTTCTAAAATATTCTAAATTTACCCTAAAATGTCCTTAAAATTACGAAAACGTGTCTTTTCTATATTACTTATAGATGCATGTTATAAAGATTTCTTAGTGATGAATGTTATAAAGATTTCTTAGTAGAGGTTTTCAATTTTTTCCTCGCAGTAAAATCTTTACACAGCAAGATTTTATTGCATTTTCGCAAATGAATCAAATGCTTCCCCAGTTAAAGTGTTCTGTTCATGAATATTAAATTTTTATGAATATTTTACATCAGGTTTAATTGTTGAATTTGTTCACAATGAGAAGGTCTATCATATTTCTTTCAGTTACACAATACAGTATACACTAAGACACATAATTTTAAAAGAGTCACACATTATCTTCAAAAAAAAAATTGCATTTTTGCACACATGCATTTTTTTTTATGGTGTAATTTTTAAAGTATAATTACAGTTCTGCAGAAAATACTTATTAACATTACTTAATTTTTTGAAGTAATACACTACAGTGAGCCAAGAGCATATCTATCTTTTGCAACGTTCTGTTATTTAAATGAAATAGGATGTATTGCCCTGATACAAAACTTTCAGAAAATTCAAATAGTAATTCAATTGTCTGAGTCAAAATAATAGTTAAATAGCTACCGGGGTCTGAATAAAGCTTGGATCAGATGGGCCATGTCTCTTGCCAACTATTTTGGGGCCCCCAAATTAGGCTGGAATTTTCTTATAGCTCATATTTTAAATCTGTTCTGATATTGTATTGATTATAATCAATACTGTAATTTTAGAATAGGAAAAGGTTTTTAAAAGTATATATGTTTATCTAAATGTGCATTTATATATTCACACATTTATTCCAAGGCATCAAAATATTTTGTGACAGCATAGAAAGGAGCTCCCGACTGAATACCAGGCCCTGGACCTTCCTTTGGCTTGATCGAGCCCTCATAGCAGTCTTGGAAGATTCCACAGTTGTGGGTTTAGAGGTTGAAAAAAAGGGGAAATAGGAATCTTGGGGAAAATAAAACTCTCTTCTCTCCATTTTTATCCATCCATACGAAAATGCTTACATTCTCAAATCCACTGCACTTGTAATTGAATTTGAATAGCCAGAATCGTATTAGCAAATTATTATAAGTCTAACGTTCTTCAAAACAATAAAACTGCACTCATCCGAAACCAGAGCGTTAATGCCCTGTTGAACTAGATGTTGACGATTTTTGACTCATTTTAAAGGCTTAATGCAACTTTTTGATATTCCAAATAATAATAATAATAATAATAATAATATAGATAACATTGATGGTGATAGGATGTTATTATTATTATTATTATTATTATTATTTTAAATTGTTACTTGAATTGGGAGTTCTCATTTGCAAAGAAATTTGTGAGGTTAAATTTAGAAAATATCGTACAAGTCAAAATGAAAATTATGGCATTTATGACGTATGCTACCGGGCGTGAAGTCCTTCGGCAACATAAACCTCTGGGGACCCTACTGAAAATTTTCATGATTTTATATTTTTAAACGAAAATCCTTTCAAACAAACCTAGAGAAACCTACATTTTAGAATATTTAAAAAAAAAAAAAAAAAAATCTGTTTTTTTTTTTTTTTTTTTTTTTTTTTTAAATATTAAATTATAATCACAACGATACTCTTTTTTGAACATCAATAAATGAAAATAAGTTACGTATTTAATTTAGTTATATAAACCTACCAATTTCAAAATGCTATAGAATTACCTTGTAATAGTAGAACGGCAAAAATATGAATTTCATTTCAGTGGCACACCAATCTAAAATTTAAGATCCCCATAATCTTGACTATATTGCCTAAACTACCGCCATTTATCTTCAATATTTATTAATTAAACTTTCAGTAATTTCTATTTCACTGAACACTGATTCACAATTAATAAAATTTAGTATTTCCACTTTTTTTTCTTTATTTTTTAATGTTCTGAACGTGAATACGAAAATGTAATACAAATTCGGAGTCGCTGTATAACGTTTAAACATTAATTTAATTTTTATCATGTAGCTAATGCCTTATGACAAATTAAACCGTTACATATATATAAAGAGACTTAAAAAAAATCAAACGAATATTATTATTATTATTATTTTTATTATTATTATTATTATTATATATTTATTATTAAAACTTTTGCCTCATTTTTAACAAAAGTTATAAGCCACTATTCAGATTATTTATTTATTTATTTATGTACTGTACATATCTTCAATATATTTATAATAAATATATTTAAGTTTTGAAAGATATTGCAGGCAATATCTTTCAAAGTAAAACATCAAGGAACTCGTACATATCTTTTGATATATCTAAACTGCTGGCCATAAAAATGCTACACCATGAAGGAATGCAAATAACAGTATGATATTTATTGGACAAATACATTATAATAGGAAGGACAATTGATTACATTTTCAGAAAATTTGGAGGTATAGATCTTGAGAAAACACTATCCAAAGCAGCAACCTCTGGCCGCAATAACAGCTTTTATCTGCCTAGCCATGGAGTCGAACAGAGATTGGATGTCATGTACGGGTACATCAGTCCATGCAGCTTCAACACTATGCCACAGTTCATCAACCGTAGTGACGGGCGAGTGGTTTCGGGCCAGTCGCTCAGAAGCCATTGACCGGACATTTTTAATTGGTGAGAAATCAGGAGAACGTGCCTGCCAGGGGAACAGTCGAACATGTTCTGTATCAAGGAAGGTCAGGATAGTACGAGAAATATGCGGTCGTGCATTGTCCTGCTAAAACGTAGAGGTGCGGAGGCATCGAATATAATGCAGAACTACGGGTCGTAACACATCAGAAATGTAATGGCTGCTGTTGAAATTGCCGGCAATGGGAACAAGAGGTTACCGAGACGTGTATCCAATGGCACTTCATACCCTCACTCCAGGTGATATGACAGTATGACGATTCGAATGCAAGCTGGCAATGTGCGTTTTCCACGATGCCGCCAAACATGGATGCTGGCATCATGATGCTGTATATGAAGCAGGAACGGCGTCTCACTTCGTCTTTGGTGAATCTTGGCTCTGTATGCAGCATCATGACGCTAGCATCCATGTTTGACAGCATCGTGGAAAACGCATATTGACAGCTTGCATTTTAAGCGTCATACTGTCATATCACCTGGAGTGACGGTATGAAGTGCCATTGGTAACACGTCTCGGTAACCTATTGTTCCCATTGCCGGCAATTTCAACAGCAGCCGTTACATTTCTGATGTGTTACGGCCCGTGGTTCTGCCTTATTTTCGATGCCACCGCAACTCTATTATTTAGCAGGACAATGCACGACCGCATGTTGCTCATACTATCCTGACCTTCCTTGATACAGAACATGTTCGACTGTTGCCCTGGCCGGCTCGTTCTCCTGATTTCTCACCAATTGAAAATGTCCTGTCAATGGCTTCTGAGCGACTGGCCCGTCACCACTCGTCCGTCAGTACGGTTGATGAACTGTGGCATAGTGTTGTAGCTGCATGGACTGATGTACCCGTACATGACATCCAATCTCTGTTCGACTCCATGGCTAGGCAGATAAATGCTGTTATTGCGGCAAAAGGGGGCTGCTTTGGGTAGTGTTTTCTCAGGATCTATACCTCCAAATTTTGTGAAAATATAATCACTTGTCCATCCCATTATAATGTATTTGTCCAATAAATATCATTCTGTTATTTGCATTCCTCCATGGTGTAGCATTTTTTATGGCCAGCAGTGTAGTTTTCCCTAAAATCAAAATGAATCACATAAATGTATCTGGAATACGTGTCTACGAACTATCTAGAATGTATGCCCGACCCTACCATGTAATTACCGACATTTATCTTTGACATGAACCTCTTCGGTCCTAGTGTATCCACTAAAAGATACATATGCCCCGTAGAGTTATTCCATCTGGGAGCAAAGATGCTAATTGGTTCAGTTTTCATTAATTTCTATTTCACTAACCACTGGTTGAGAATTGATAAAAAATTATATTTCCACCCTTTTTTATTCCTATTTTTTTAAGATTGAGAACTAGAATACGAGTATGTAATAAAATTACGGAGTTGATGCCTATTTTCTCCATACGGGCTAGTGATCCTCCCCGATACTGAAATACCATGTTAACCTATAAAGAAATTTAATTAGGTTATTACTCATTACCTAATATAAATATCAAAAATGGTTTTCTCCGTCAAAAAGAACTTCAAATGCAAACATAGTGCGTTTTTAAAAATTATTTTAGTACGTTTTAAGTATTTTTAAGACCACGATATATATATATATATTATTTTTATTTTGCCGAAGTGAAAATTTCGAAGTTTATCGCGTTTTTAAAAATACTTAAAATGCAAGAGAATTTTTTTTTTAAACTCACTACGTCTGCATCTGATGTCTTCTTTCTGATGGTGGAAGCCATTTTTTCATATTTATATTAGGTAGTGAGTCATTACCTAATAAATTTGTCCAATAGATTAACATGAACTTTCACGATCGGAGAGAAGAAAATCTGTATAGCTGATACATGGGGCACCAATTTTAAATTTTCAAAAAAAATCCATTTTTTTTTTCATTTTCCCGCAGCTTATAGTGTCTAGAATATAGCAGCCCCAAAATGATTTTTGTGAAATTCGAATTATTAAAAAATTTACATTGAAAATTATGTTGCTGTCACTAATTGCCGCAAAACTAAACTTTACGGTTTTTTTCATAACGGCATTTTTTTTTTACCTGTCCGTTTAGATTGTTCAAGAACCGCTTGACCGATATCCTTTAAATTTTAATTACAAACGTTCAGAGTTGAATTTTCTATGTCATTATGCTTTAGCAAACCATTTTTGGTATTTCCATTTTCGATTATTTACAAGCATTTAAATGTCATTTTTTTATGGGACCATATTGTTTCTCTTTTGTTCTGGTGGTTTTTTTTGTAAGCGGCCATTTTCAAAAATATTTAAATTTTGAAATAGCTCTATGCTACGCCATAGTCAATACGCTAAAGATTAGTTACACTAAGATAGTTTGATTTTGATGTTTCAGGAATGCTCGGTGCAAGCGGCCAGATAACGCTAAATTTGCAGCGCATTCTCGTTTATGTTTTATTTTATTTTTACTTTATTTTTATATGAAAAAATTGCGAACCACTCACGAAGCATATCTTAAAGTATTGTAATAATAAAAAAAAAAAAAAAAAAAAAAAAAAAAAAAAAGACTCGAGAGTCGTTATTATTGAATCTCACAAAATATTCCCTTTTTTCCCCACGTTCAAACTGATGCCCCCCCCCCCTCTTTCAGTGAAAGAAAAAGAAAAAATGACATTTGTTCATTTTACTTGAAAAATCACTCATACAGACAGTAATATAACAAATATATTATAATAAATATTTTAAAATTTAATAATATTTAAACAGTTTAGATAATATTTAAACAATTTCCTTATTTATAAGGAACATTTTGAAATATTATTATCAGAATAAAAGAACACTTTTGTGAAAGTCATTTATCATTTAATTTGTTGAACTTCAGCTGCAACGACAATATCATTAACGTAATCCAATATACTGCTAGAAAGAAGAATACTTCGATTAAAAGCGCAAATTTTCTTACATGCTTGAAAAACTTTCTTTTCGAAGTCTTTCTATTTTTATTCATTTCTTGCACTTTCGAATACAATTTCCTTAAAATTATTTTCCCTCGTGTATGATTATTTTGTACTTGTGGCAGGAAAGAAAACTTTTGAATTTCTCTTTTTCGTTTTTTACTCGACATGTATAACCCTTGTACATGCATGGATCTTTCTTTCTCAGTCCATGCCCCTAAGAAATTGTAGTGTCATAAATTATGCAGATATCCTGAGATAACTGAAGGAAAAAGCAATTTGAAAGGAAGCCTGCTTTAGTGGCCGCTGTTGCTATGGTGATCACTATCCCTTGTGTCTCTGCCCCTCCCTGTGCCTGTCAATCATAGCGGCTGGGCTCATTAATTTAAATGACACTTCCAGAATCGTGAGTGAGGGCCCCGGTCTGCTATTGTGCGCCATAATTAACACCCATGAGCAAACCCGCATTGCCTCATTTTCAATTCGACCTCTCCTACCCCATCCCCCTCGCTCTTTGGTCAATGTTTATGAAAGTGCAAAATAAGGGAAAAGGGGGTTACTAAGTATAAGTGTAGCTGTCTTAGACAAAGAAAAATAGATGATAGTGGATGATTTTCGTGTGGCATCTAGAGATTTAATTTGCCAATCTAGATTTCGAATTTCGCTTTGCTCCCGATTGTGTGTTGTTTAGGTTAATGTTTTCTCTTATAGGTCAAAACCATATCTTTCATTTTAACTGAAAAGTGATTGTCAGTATAATCACTTTATCTTCTGGGTGCTTTTTAAAAAGAAATTTAAACGATGAGAGAATTATATTGTGAATTAAACAACATGCAAATAACGAATTATCAGTTGTTTGGAACTTTTGGAGTCGATCCAAATTAGAATTGATGAATCAGAAATAATTGAATGAAATAAAAAGCTTAAAATGGCAACTTATACTTCTTTGTAAAACCTGCCTTAAATAAATAAAAACAATAAATAATAGGATATAAAAATATTTAAGTCATCTGAATGCATCTCAGACGACTTAACTATGAGAGAATTGTATATTGTGAATTAAACAACATGCAAATAACGAATTATCGGTTGTTTGCAATATTTGGAGTCGATCCAAATTAGAATTGAAGAATCAGAAATAATTGAATGAAATAAAGTATTAATATGACCCCTTATACTTCTTTGTAAAACCTGCCTTAAATAAATAAAAAAATACATAATAGGACAGAAAATATTTAAGTCGTCTGAGTGCATGTCAGATTTTATCATAGCATGTTTGTGCGTTTACTTTTACTTGACAAACCTTAATTGTTTCATTTTCCATTCAACCTCCAACAACCCAATTCCCTAGCTCTTTGGTCAATGATTATGAAAGACATAAAAGTGTAAAATAAGGGGAAAACGAGGGTTACTAATTATAAGTGTAAGTGTATTAGACCAAAGTAGAGAAAGAGTGAGAGAGAAACATACGTTTCTAGCAAACTATTTAAGTGTCTCATCTGGAGATTTAATTTGCCAATCTAGAATTCAAATTTCACTTTACTGCGGATTGTGTATTGTTTAAGTTAATGTTTTCTCTTATAGGTCACAACCATAGCTTTCATTTTAACTTACAAGTGGCTGTCCGTATAAACACTTTATCTTGTCGGGTGATTTCTTAAGAGAAATTACGGCATTTGGATAATTATATTTTGAATTAAACAATACACAAATAATGAGTTATCAGTTGTTTGGGATTTATTGGAGGCGATCCAAATTAGAATGGATGAAAGAGAAATAAATGAATGAAATAACAAATTAAGAGAACAACTCGTACATCTTTTTTAAAATAAAGATTAAATAAATAAAGAGAAAAAAAAAGTGATGAAACAAATGAAATATGAGAATAAAAGAACAACTCGTACCTCGTTTGAAAACTTGCCTTAACTAATTAAATGCATATGTAAACATATCAAAATCATACTCGATTAGTTTGGATGTATGTCAGTTTTCATTTGCAATTTGTTTTGGTATTCATTACATCCGAATATGAAAAACTGCACTAGGAATTATACAATAATTATCACGATTAAAAACACATGGATGAATTTAAGTTAGATGAAGTCCTAATATAGCTACATGCGTTGTGTTGAGATACCTTCGATTGATTTAGTCGTCAGATAAATATAAATTATCCTTTAAGCGTGTTTTCATTATTTTATTTTTCCTGCGAAAATTTTTGACATATTCAGGAACTCATTTTTGCGCCTTATGCTTTCTGACATTACTATATTTAAATGCCCAATAATTGAAAATTGTTTTTCATTTTGCCCTAAATATGATATATATTTAATTTGCAAAAATTACATGTCAAATTTTCTCAGACTTCTCCGTCAAGAAAATCAATTTAAAATGCCAACTTTGACAACATTTTCTGAAAGAACCTTTGCTTTTATAGTAAAATTGGGAACGCTATTTTTTTTCTAGGTATCCGGTTGTTCTATGTACTTCTATGTATTAAGGGGGCTAGCTACAGTTAACGTTTTTTTTTTTGGGGGGGGGGGGGGAATAAAAAAAATTCCCAACTTGAAAGAAATTGCTCTAATTTTCTACTCAAATGATATGAGCAATGCATCTATAATGATACTTATGCGTAAAAAAAAATCCTTTCCAAAAAGAGGGGAAAAAAATGTATACTCAAACGAAAAACATAAAAATTCTAATTATTGGTTCGTTTAATAAAAGTTTAAATACACCTCTTTCATTTAAATAATTAATATCAAAACTAGATTAATTTCTATTTTCCTATCTTGGAATCATGCATGAAAATAAAGATAAAAGATAAAATATCCATTTGCAAAATGAATAGTTAAAGAATCAATTTCAATCAGTAAAATAAATATAAGATTTTAAACTAGAAACATTGCATATATTTATAGAAATCTATATAATATATGAAATAAGGTAGAGCAAAATGTAACAGAGAAAATAAAGTGTACTACAAATTTGCCCTTTTTTTTTACCTAACATTAATTCTTCTGGTATTCAAAGGAGCCCAACTAATGATAATATTCTCCAGTTTAATAAAATCCCCTACTTCACTTTCACATTTTAAAAGCATTAGGCTGTCAATTCTTTCATCGCTCATAGTAGTTCGGAATACATTTTGTATAATTTTTAATTGGCTAAATGTTCTTTCATTAGATACAACACTATAAGCTGCTCTGAATGTTACGCATAGTTTGAAGGCTTGACTCAAATAGTCTTTGAATTTCTTGGCATGAATGAAAAGTTCGTTAAGTGAGTTAACATTATGGTTTGAACATAAATCAAATATTTCCATTTGACTCTGCAAGTCATGTACATCAGGTCTGTCAGATCCAGGAGGAAACATATTAATAACTTTTTCTAAATTTGTGATACTCAAATTTGCCTTGTTGAATGGTAATTTAGATATGGAATGTATATTGGTGCAATATTCTCCTGAATATATGAGACATTGTCATTTAAGCCGATTATTAAAGTGTCCAAAATATCTTGCAAAACATATGTATATCAATGTCCAATGCTGCGGGGGTTTTCCCCCTTAAAAATTACTTATTCCATTTCAAGTTGTTTTAATGCGATTTAACATTAGAATGAAGATGAAACAAACGTTGCGTTTTTCTTTTCTAGTATGAGAATACAATGCTATTTTAAAAGAAATTTTGTGATATTTGCAGATTAATGTCTAGCAATGACAGCGACGACCAAAACTTCTGTATAACTGCTCTGGCGATGACCTGTTGATATGGCGCGAATCGGAAGAGATGCGAATAATTTGTTTTCAATTTTTGTTTCTAACAGTTGGATATTTGTTAATTGAAACGTTTATTTTTTTTTTTTAGCGATCTAACGTGAAAGGAATATTTTATTTTGTTTTTAGTCAACCAGCATTAGTTTAAGGTTTGCGAATTTTTTGTCTTCTATTGTGTACGAGTCATTATCGCCCTTCATATGAAAATAACATCAATGATTCTTAATAAGAATCAGTCACAATATTTTGAAATTTTTCAGAAAGGACCAAAGTTTTGGAGGAAATAAGAGGTGGATTAGAGTCAGCTGTTGATGGACAGTAGTAGAGAAATTCAGATCTGGTAGATGTGTGGTATTTTCGTAGAGCCGATAAACACAATAACAGATTCAGTCTGGCTGCTTTCTTGTTTACATTTTTGCATTCAGAAATGTAGTGATCAAAACTATAAAAATTTCATATTTTTTTACTATTATTTTTAAAACAGAAAAGTCTTTCAAAACTCTAGAATTTCCCAACAATAAGCTCAAATTTCCCAAGTTCACATATATTGGGGGGAGGCTCCCCTCCTCATACCCCCACCATGACGACACCTGTGTATGTTTTGCACTCTATATCTCTGATTAATTGACTATAAGATCCATGCACATCTATACGGATGCCGAAAGCAATTCTATTTTATGATTATGTTGACAAAGGAATATATATATATGTATATATATATATATATATTCTCACCATAGAATCTGCTTTTTTATTACATAACTATTTCTTGCTTTTTATTTTTTATGCAAAAATATCCTATGGAAGTATGCATTATCATATAATTTCACCGAATTCCGGAAGATATAGGGGAAAAAACTTTCCACATTATGTTATCTAAAGTAAAAAATGACGATTTAAATGATAAAATTTCTTGAAGTCTCTGTACTATGCGTTTTATATGTAACCGTTTTCTCTAAAATATTTAGTGTGCTAATTTAGACTAACAAGACTGCTTGGTTGGTGAATTTCGTATTCACAAGCGTACATTTGTATCCGTTTTTAAATAATCCCTTATGTTTTAACCTACTGATATTACTCACTATACAAATAGAGGCGCCTTAAATTTGGACACATATGTGTCTGATTTTAAGACACACAAGTGTCTTACTATGATCAGGGTAAAAGAATTGCACTGTTCAAAATTTCTGTAAAAACACAGAAAAACACCGAGACTCTGAAAATTAACACTAGTTATCGGTTAAATGCATTCGTTCGAGTTTCTCGGTCATCATTTCACAGACATTTCCCGTTCCTTATATAAAATTCTCTTTAGGGATTTTCATGTCTTTATTTAAAGGTATTTTCATCTTTGTTATAACCTGAAATTCAAAATGCACACTTTAATTTTTTTTTTTAAATTTTATTAAAAATATTAAATAAGAAAATTTGGTTTAAAAATTGTTTTGTTAAAAATTAGAATATTTTAAAAAGGGAAAATCTGTCTTTGCGGAGCTAGCAGGATTTTTTATCGACCATGACTTTGATCAAAAGATAGAAAGAGAGTCAGGTAATTTAAAAAATAAATTTTTTTTTCAATCTGGATTTACAATTTAGGTAAGATAATTTTCAAATATTATTTTAGTCTATTTTATAATTTGTGTTAATATTTATAAAAATTTATAAAATATCATTATTATTAGGAGTAGTAGTATTTTAGTGTCAGATGCGCTATAAAAAATACTATGCAATACGGGCCCGGGCCCGTGATAATAAATTAAAAAAAAACATGATATTTTTATTATTTTATATCTTTAACAAATTTTGCGAAAAATATGCATATTTAGTAAGGGAAAACACGAGTTCTAAAAAAAAAGCTTTAGCTTTCAACCTCAGATCAAAAATATATTAGAAGTTCTATGCTTTCAATGCAATGGTACACATCCATCCGTTTTCAATCAACCCTTTTCAATACCCCTAGGCTAAACAGGTGAGGGTTGGGTTAATCAATCAGGTTTCCCGTTTCTGAGAGTAGAAGCCTTCAAAAAAACGTTGGCGCATGCTCGAAGTTATGATTTTCATGTGGATTTGACACCAAAAAATATTCTTTTCAATCAATATTTGCGCATTATCAATATACATATATATATCGTACTACTATTTCGAAAAAGTCTTGAAAACATTATTAATATTGGTGAAAAAAAAATGAATTACATTAAAATTCTTTCATTAAAAAAAAAAAAAAAATCACTCACAAAATTATTTCTTACATGTTATAAGTTCGAAAAAAATAAAACATATAACATTACAATCATTTGCAATGCATGTTATTCGATGTTTTAAAAGGATTATATAATGTCTAAAAGCATCAAACTTAAAAAAGGATAAAAAAGACACGGGAAAGAATAAAAAAGGATCAAGGATTTTCAAAAGCACCAGTTGAAAAAATAAACAAACAAACAACAACCAAAAAAAAAAAAAAGAAAAAGAAAAAATGAGAATATTTTTTAAGTACAATTTTTAGAAAGCGTAATTCGCCAAAGTATTTTCATTAACCATGAAAAGAAAACATCTGTTAAGTTAAACGAATATTAATCCGAAAGATCGCAGCATGGAATTATTTAAACCTATTTAAAGACTAAAAAAATTAACGATATCTTAAGCCTCCATACTTCTGACTAATCAACGCATTAAACGCAATCGTTCATCGTAGAAAAGTGATGGTAAACTTTAGAAGTACAATAGAGTTTTTCCGACTAAATCATAAAATACATATTTGGCACATTACAGCAACTGCCCACATCGTATACTGGTTATGATGTTCGTCTTCAACCCTGATGACCCGGGTTAAAAGCCTGGCTTATGGTCGAAGCGATTCGTATGAAAATTAAGTGTTACATTGCACCAATTAAAATTCATTCGAAAAAATCGAACTAGTTTCCACAGCTGGCGTAGAGTAGGCGCCTTCTATTTGTCTATTTTTATAAATAATAATATAGATTTTTTTTTACAAAAAAATTTACAGTAGACTCTTTCAATTTACGGAATAACTTATCTGTTGCTTAACAGGATCTCTGTTTTCTAATCTCTGTAATTTTACATAAAACTTAAGATAACAGATTACCAGTATGTTCTTTGTAATTTCGCAGAAATTTTTTTAACAGTGTGATAAAAATGTCTGAATAATGATGATATGTCTGAAATTAAGACATTAAAAATTCAGACACTTAAGTGTTTGAGTAAATATAATTGAGTAATATGGGCGGTGACTGTGATATAATCGTACCACTATATATGTCAGCAATATCAGAGAATGTTTCCGAACAGATGAATGTTGTTTAAAATACTTTTCCATAGAATAAATTTTGATTAGACCCAGGCCCTGGCAAATCACTAATTAGGGCTCAACCACTCTGACTGCAATATTCGACTAATCAAAATCCTCTTTAAAATTTGTATATATCATGGAATAATTTTTAATATAGAGAATAACGTGTATGACAAAAAGCTTGCAGTTTCTTTCGCATGTGATGTGTATAACTATTTTTAATTTCTAAAAATCTTCTATCTTGCAGAAGTTTTTAAATATTTATTTTTAGCGCTTAAAGTTTTAAGGTTCCTTTCAGGATCCTCACATCTATACATTCTCTTATAATTTTATCAACTTTGGCTGTAAGAAATAAAGTTTATTTTATCTTTTTTACGCGAAAAACATTTACAGACAAATTGATATAATTTTACACAGGGTAACGTTACATTTCGAATTGTATAGAGAGGCTCGGGGCCCTATAACAATACTAAACCGTCGCGAGGCTCTGGGCAGCTGCCCCGTTTAACCGATGGTTGTACCGGCCCTGATTAGACCATAGATCGAGTGTCAAAATTGTGCACGAAATCATGGAACTAATTAAACTAATTGATGCACAAATTGTTAACAGATGGCTCCATTTCACTTTAAGGAGAGCGAAGGCAATGAACAAAAAATTATTATGTTCCCAAATCCAGAGGAGCTACTTTCTGAATTTTTTTTTAAATTCATTTCTGATCGGAAAAAATATGAAAAGGGCAAGTTTTCTTATTCAGAATCTATTTAATCGAATAGTGTTTTCCATCTTTTGAAAAAGGCTGAAGATCTTTCAGAAAATACTGTCAAAGTTGGCGTTTTGAACCGACTTGCGGAGCGACAGATCGAGAAGATAGAAAATTTCGCCATCACGTGACAACTTTTCGCTTATAACTTAACTCGATAAGTAATTTATTTATTAAAAAAATGGAAAACGCATTTCGGTCCTAAATCGATTCAATCGTCATGACTGCCAATCTTATGCCTTTGCGTTTAAAAATGATTCAGAAAATTTGTCAGAAAGTTTCGTGTTGTTGAGCAGGAAATTTGAGAACCACCTTAACTTATTTATTTTTGGTGTAATAAGTAAGAAAGCAATTGCTTTTCAGAAAACATAAGTCCTTAAAAAATTTCTTGCACTCATAGGCATTCGCAGAAAAAGTAAGCCCCCCTATCTTTTTTATAATCACATTTAAATTTCTAAACCCGGTTGGAAGGGGAGTGAGATGGCCCCGTCGGGCCACCTCCGCCTGAATTTAAAACTGCCTTGATCCACCAATTTATACAGAAAAAAAACAGAACAAAAAAATTAATTTCCATAGTGGATTTACGGATGATATTCCCCTCCCCCACCAATCAACGGAAAATTCTTAGCTGTACTTTTTCTTAGTGTTCCGTTATTTTAAGTTACTCAAAAAGAATAATTTTACTGTGTTTTTTTTTTGTTTTTTTTAAATCGGTCAAAAAGAAAATTTAGTCAGTTAAATTTCAATATCCGTGGAGCGCTTTTTCATTTAAGAAATGTATTGATAACAATTGAATTTTAAATATGTATAATTCGTATCTCCCTCCCCCCTCACATAAATAATAAAGTTGTATAATCTTAACCACCATCTCAAATTGACCAAATCTCTCTAAAATTCCGTTCAAAATTTCGAATTTCCTCATCAACAAATGAATGAATCCAATAAAAATATCAACACGCATCCGAATCATTCCATTACTTGCATTTAAAATGACTCATTCATGTGATCCTGATTCCACAATGGATAAGTCGTTAGATTCGTACCCAGTAGATCTCGGGTTCGATCCCGCCATAGGTAAGGAGGCAAACTTAGGTTATCCTCCCGTAATCGAAAACAATGATGCTTCCATGAATGGCAGCACTGGCGCTTTTTTGGAATTTTTTCTAGCTGTTTGCCCGGGTAAAAAAAATGGCGATATTTCAGACATTTCAAGCGTCTGAAATGAAGACACTTACAAGTGTCTTAAAAATTACGACACTTTAAATTGTCTATTTTTAACCATCGATTTCAGACACTTAAGTGTCTGAATTTCAGACATTCCAGTTTACAGTGCTGCATCTAAAATATTTTCTAGATTTCTATTATCACCAAATGGATTTGTTGCAAAATTAGAATCTTAAAAATAAACATGATTTAGCTAATATATATTCAGTTATAACGGGAATATAGATTCAAATTGTGGAAACTTTACGTGTATCCATTCTTAAGGGTAAAATATCTCTATGACCCTGATCTAAAGAAATGATGATGTATAGAAAACCATTAATTAACCCCATTCAAGTCATGGAATGAAAGATCTTTAAAAAACTCATCCATGCGAAATATTACTATCGAAGTTTCTTTAAAATCTGCTAAGATTAAAAAAAAAAATCAGTTATATGAAATTATAGATGATCTTTGCTTCGCATCAGTGAAATCGATGACAAGCAAAATTCGGACGCACTATTTTTCTTCCTGGAGTCTTCTGGTTATAAACACGATCTCCAAGTTCCTTCCCATTTTTTTCTTCTTTAGACCTCAATTCTGCGACTTTTAACTTTCGTTTGGAGTTAATGGATTAAGTTATGGCAAAGTTTCCATTTCTTCAGCATTTCCTTAAAGAGAGTGTAGAAAACTCTCAATGTATATAACGCAGTTTAATCGAAGGAAAATTTAAATGCCGGAATATTTAACTGAAATTTACTGGAATATAAATTATTTTGTTTTCATTATTTAATATTTAAACTTGGTAAATATTTTAAAATAAGCATCACTGTAATACAGAATTAACAATTTAGACTAAAGGAAAAATATATTTAATATATATATAAAACTGTAAATGATTATAACTGTGCACAAGGCAATTAGTTTTATTATTTACTACATTTTTGTAAATTATATTTAAGTAACTTTTTATCCCGCCAAACTTTACAAGGAATGGACGGATATTTAAAATTAATTATTTATTTTATTGTTTTATTTTTATTTATTTATTTATTGAAAATTTATGTTTTATTTGCTATTTAAAAAATAGCGTGAGAGTGTCTCAAAGCATTGTTTGGAAACAACTCTTTTGCTGACAATCTAAAAATCTAATCACTGACATGTCTTTAACAAACTAGTCTACCATTTTAAACTTATATATATATAGTTTTCCATTTGCACTTCTTCTATCTCACACTTTTTTTTTGTTTATCTTTTCCTTATATCTACACTGCTGCCTCATATGTTGCAAGACGTATAGTACACCCGTTTATGTACTTGACATGAAGCTATTGTGCCATCTTCTACAGAAAAAAAAAAATTATTTTTAAAAATATGTGAGCAAAATTTTATACGTTTTCCAAAGTGTAGCTGATGTAAAGAAACGCTTTAGAAATAAGTAAAATTTCATTCTAACCCATCGGAAAATTAAAAATCATAATTAGTTATTATACCTAATAATTTTTTTCAAAATTTGGATACTCACATTTTAAAAATTAGCTTATCCAAACTTAAGTAGTATTTAATGATAATATACCGGGTGCGTCATAAATTCGTGCAAACTTTAAAAATTCATAATAAAAGAAGTAATGCTCGGATAAAATTTCGGTTTATGCGAGTATGATCGAAAGGATTTTGGATTTTTTCCCCATGTATAATAAAAAATGATTCCAAAAGTAACCAATAGAGGGCACTCACACGTCATACTGAAGCGTTCTATGCAAATCAGGCTCACAATAAAACACCTGGCTGGAAATGGATTCGGGGTCCTTTCTTTTTTGAAGAGTCTTGTCCTGAATCCGGCTGGAAAACCTGTACAGTCACTGTAGAACGGTATCTTACGCTTTTGTGTGACCACGTTGTGCCTGCATTACAGGAAAGACATGCGTTACCTGTCGTCACCTTCAGGCAGGATGGTGCCCCGCCCCACTTTGCACGTGAAGTCAAGACGTTCCTGTTGGACACTTCCACTGAAGACCGAGTGATAAGTCGAGATTGTAAGTCTGAGTGTTCCGCACGATCTCCAGACTTGACACCGGAAAATTTTTGGTTATGAGGATACTTAAAGTCTCGTGTATATCGGGGCTGTCTAGCCACTTTGGTGGACTGAAAGATGCCATTCGACGGGCCGTCGGTGGCATCGATGCCGATTTGCTACACTTAGCTGTAACAGACGTATTGACGCGCCTCACTTGCCTAATACCTTAGTGGTAGTATTCATGTTGAGCATCTTTTACCTTAAAATAAATGCACAGTGTCATGTTACTGTGATTTGTTTCATTGTCTGTTTGTGTTTGACTGATTTGCATAAAAAGCCTCAGTATGACGTGTGAGCGCCCTCTATCGGTTACTTTTGGAATAATTTTTTATTATACATGGAAAAAAATCCAAAATCCTTCTGATCATACTCGCGCAAACCGAAAAATTTTCCGAGCATTACTTCTTTTATTATGATTTTTTAAAGTTTGCACGAATTTATGACACACCCGGTATTTTGAAAATTTCACTTAAACAAAATTCAAATATTTTTTGTTTCTTAAGTATATATATAAAATTAAGGACAATAATTTATAACTAATTTTTATATAATAATTTAATATATTACTGTCTCTATATGATGCATGAAACCAGTGGCGTACCCAGGATTTAAATTCGGGAGGGGCTGATTCCGATTATGTTCACACAGTTAGGAAAAGTGTTGGACTGTGTTTTAATTGTGTAGATTAATTGTGTAGATTACAAGGTTTAACTGCGTAGTTTGTGTCGTCTTTTGACATCGCCTCACAGTGTACCGAAACGACGACTTTTCACGAAATAGGTGAAAATTGTATATATTTCCCCAAGGTTTGCCAACGATATATAATCATTCTAGAAGTACCACAGCAGGAGAAACCATGCATGTTTTCCCAATATTTTCTGTCTAACCCTTTTTTAGAAAAAACTGTGTCAGAAAATTAGGTAAAACACGTGCAAACCAAAAATGGGTAACTGATGAAAAAAAAAATGTAAGCGTAATTTTTTGTATTATTGTAAATTATGATTTTTCGTTTTGAGAGCAATATTCTGGAGCCTAATTATTTTAAAAATTCATTGGGCTTTGGTGGGCTTGTGTATTGTTTTTTGAAACTTTTAAATTTTTTATAATTTAGTTTTGTAAAATCAAGATTGTTCTCTATCCCGCAAAATCGTTAGTACATTACTATTTTGTAAGCATTTGAGGAGTCAGAAAATTTGGAATTACCTGCATCCAGGAGCAACTTTGGCAGTTAGCGGTGTTTCAATCAATACGTAAAAAACATGCTTCTGCACTACACTACAGATAGAGGCGTCTTAAATTCAGACACATATGTGACTGAAAAAGAAATTCAGACACTTGTGTTCAGTGATTGTGTCTGAATGTGAAATTTCAGACATTATAGATGTCTAAATTTAAGACACATAAGTGTCTTACTATGATCATGGTTTAAATGAACTGAGAAAAATGTCTGAATAATAGTGATATGTCTGAAATTAAGACATTTCGAAATTCAGACACTTAAGTGTCGGAATGCGATACAATTGTGTGGGATGTCTGTATGTGTATGTACAATTGTATTGCAATATGTATCTTAGCACCATCAGCAACGATGAAAGATGCTTAAAATACTTTTCCATTCACTAAATTTAGTATTACTTTATAAAAGAAAAAGAAGTAATTTCATTAGACGATAAGACGTCTGACAAAATTATAAAAGTTCACTTACTAAGTTTTGGGACTAAGTTATTTTTGGTGCAATAAATAATTAAATAATTGCTTTTTACAAATATCAATTTTTTCAAAAATTACTTGTACACGGGGGGGGGGGGGGTCAAGGAAGGGTCGTAACCAAAAATTCTAAGAAATATGCGTGCCGGCAGAAAGAAATGTAGGGATTGACAAGACTTTAGAGCAGGAGTACTGGCAGATGTGAGTCCACAGCTTAGTCCGCTTTTCTAAAATGTAGAATATAAACATGAAATAGGTTACATTAAGAATTTTTTGTCAGAACTCCTCGTGCAAGGCAAATTTTAAAGATAGCTACATCAAAATAAATATGAAAATTTAACAATTAAGAAATAGTAAATATTAAAAAATAAGTTTCTAAAGACATTTTTCAAAATAGAGAAATGATTTTTTTTTTACCCATTCCACCCCCATTTAAGATAAATCAATAGAAGAACAGAATTAAAATTGTCATCTACGATGAGTTCAGGGAGATGGAGGGGGGTGGGGGGCGACTCTGAAGAAAAATTCTTAGTAACATCTTTTCTCAGCATTAAATTATTATATTACCATTTGGAAGGGAAAAAATCATTTTTTTTAATAATCACGCATTAAGAAAGTAAAAATAATTAAATTTAAAATACAGGGAGGGGCAGCGGCCCTCCACTGTCCTCCTGCTGACACTTATGTTTCATGAAAATTTGATAGTTATTTGCAAGTATTATGACAAAATCTTTAATTAAAGTATGTTTTCATCTGTCTGAAATACTGAAACTGTAATAGTAATTATACTCAAATAATTAATACATGCAAGTTTTCGTAAATTGATAAATGTAAGTTTCATTACAAAAAATGTACCAAATAAAGAAAATAAAATGTTTCGGATTTCATACAATCTTCTATTTTTAGCTGATAAAAAGTAATGAGCTCATCAAACTCTTCAAATTATAAGCCGTATAGTGTGAGTCAGTGACAATGCTAAACTAAAAATTCTGACGCAACTTATTTTCTTCTCTTAGTAGACGTTGGTTCGTTGACGATTTGGCGCGTTAAAAGAAACAGTTCTTTCAATGATTTATACTTGTTTGACGAAGTTGTCCAGATTTTTATGGAGTTAAATTTTTTATATAATTTCCTGATTTTACAGCATATTTATATTGTGGTTGTGCCAGATCCATATATTATATCCCCTTGAAGACTTGAGAAAAGCGACGTAATTTTTTCCCATGTCAAGTACAGATGCTTCTAAAATTGTCAATAGATGGCACCACCAGCCTTTTTTTAGACTTTCGTACAAGCAATTTGACGAAATTTGTTTCCTTAAAAAAGTGAGGAAATTAATTTACTCGATTTGACAAAATATTCGCTCGGAGCATTTCCGAGGAAACAGTTTCGTCAAAAACGAAGAAAATTTCGTGAAATTTGAGTATCCATTTCTGACAGTGCAGTGGTCCTTGAAACACCAACAAGGTTGGCTGTTCTCGACACGGACGCTCCAGCGGAGGGAACTTCAATGGTCATTTCACTTCGCACGTTGTCCAGGTAGGACATTATGCGGCGCTTTTCTGCGAACAGAATTTTCTCATACAACTGTCACATCGGCAAATGCTCAGCTGATACCTTCCTTTTCACCACCACCACATGGCAGACTGTTGCGACACGTGGCGGGGTTGTAATGAGTGATCGAAGCACGACACATTTAAAAATGGGTGTTCCTATTATCTTGTTCTATACCTGTATTGTTGTAAGTAAAACTTTTGTCACTGGGCATCCATGTTATTTTCTTAACCTGAAGTGTTAGTTTTATATTATGGAAATAGTTGGAAACAATGAATAACAAAGACTCTCGCATAATAGTTTAAAACAAAATTATTAAGAACACAGATTTAAAAAGTCCTTCCTGCTTGCGCCGGTAGGAAAATGTAGCTTCCAAATTCCTTGTTTTTAAAAATGCAGCTAATTTTACTCAAATACACGAAGCTAAAATACTTGGTACCCGAGTATAGAAGATTCAATCCCAGTTTTCGTCAATACTGAATTTGAATGAGAATTTCGCCAAATAAGTCAGGTATATCCAAGTTGCAGGATGCGTACAGACTCCTTAGACACCTTGGAAACTCCTTAAAAATAAAAAAGTTTCCAAGGAGTACTTAGAACTCCTTAAATAAACAAAATAATCCATAAAAACTCCTTAAATTATTGCAAAGAAAAATTTAACGTTGATCAATTATTGAATTGAAGTATAGAAGATTAGAAAATGGAGACTTATATTGCACGATGAATAATCACCTTTCTTAAGTACGAGTATATGTGTGGCATGAAAGAATGTATTATGTTGTATTAACATGTGGTTTTTTTCATCTTCAAAATTTACTTTTAAAATATTTTCTTCGCATGTGGTACATTATAAGTATTTGAGATTTGCCAAGTCTCTGTATATATAACCATTGGTCGGTCACTGTATAAAATAGTTATCTGGTAATTGTGTATTCAAACTTATGAAACCATTACGCAATACATTGTGAATACTGTGCAATTTTAAGCACTAATTTTAATAGAATAGAATCTGTTTATCTCTCCAAACGAGGCATTAAGTTGGGTGTGCGTGTTACACGAGGCTGCGGCATACATGAAAAAATAAGGTGAGTCTTTTAAAATTCTTGGACTTCTTAGGAGGTGATCTCCTCCCTTTATTTTTTCTTCTCAAGTCTTTATGAACTCTAAAGTTGGCTTCACTTATGGCGATTTATTTTGGGTCGCCAAATTTGGTGGTATTTTGCCAAGTATCGCCAAGTTTGGCCAGAATTGGCCGCTGGCTGATATGACTATACATAAGGATTTGCACCTCTAGAAATCCCCACAGCCGGAAAAATATAAATATGAACTTGCAGACAGGTCGTAAAAGGTAAGCATAAAAATACAAGGAGATGAAGAATAAAGGGAACGGAAATTCGACGCCAATAAGGCCAATTCGAGAAAGTCTAATAAAAGAGTTTTTATTTCGAGATATAAAGCCAGTAGTAAGAGATGGCGGTGGCTAGGTGATGTAAAGTATTCTATGTTATGTGAGGATTTTTTTCGCATGACCGCAGTCTGCAGTGGACAACAGTTGGTCAAGGCAGGCGGTGAATTGAAAGAGATAAAAAGTTAGCACCCAGAATCGGTTCAAATCCCCGCAAAATGGGGAATGAAGCAATATGAATTCTATAGAAGGGTTAGCGATCCAACTAAATTCGTGCGAGAATCTATATATATATTACGCTATCGTACGTGGCACAGAAATCGCGATTATTTGTTAACTGTTTAATGGCAACGCCCGAATGAAACGCATCTCATTGTTTATTGTGTAAAAGACCTTTGGCAGGATTTAGGCTAGGATTTTTTACATTTAACTGTTTGATGCTACCATCTACAGGAATAAAAGCGAAACAAACAATGAATTCTTGATTATAGTACCACTAAATTGCAATTATAATTTGTCAACATTAACAATTAAATGGATATATTTTTATATTTTTTCATTTGAAAGATTGATTTTTGTAAGCATTTAATATTAATAATTTAAAAAAATACAATTAGCAATATAAAGTTTAAAATGTAAACAAAGCAATGGTTTTTAAAAAGAGATTTTTAGTAAAAAGGAAAAAGTAAGTGTAATAATTTTCCCTGACCGTTTCATTTTTTAAACGTAACTGTTATACTTTTGAAATTTTAGCTCTTATTTAATTTTTTTACAAGTTTTTAGTATAAATATGTATTATTCAGTCACTGAAGTCCACCATTTTTCAATGACAGTCTGACCGAGCAACGGCAGGCGGGTCAGCTAGTAAAAGTAAATTTTATCCCAATGAAAATGTCCACTCGTAAGAGTTTCAAAAAAAGAAAGAAGAAATTAGGCGAGAAACGCTAGTTAAATAAGATGAAAATTGAATGAAAAAAAAGGTGGAACGCATAGTAAACAGGGTTTGAAAGAAAAACGGAGTTTTTAGAGAGTTCTTGAATTAGTATTAAGGAGTAGTGACTTCGCCAAATTATGGATGTTGTGAAATTCTGAGTCGATTTTGAAATTTAATATTAGTGGCTACAATTCAGCGTTGGACTTCTACCAATAAATTGGAGACTAATCTGTGGTTTTGGGGTAAGCAATCCTTATATACTAATATTTCGAGCCTTTTTATTTAACTGTATAACATAAATTATTATTAGGGCTTCTCTATAAAATTAGTGTGTATTTTTATATATATATTAAGAATTTTGTAAGAATTTTGAGTTGCAACTTTATGTAAAATAACTCTGATCTGTATATGGCTAATATATATAGCTCATTCACATACCTTCAGTAACTGTTTTATGGATATTAAAATTATATTATGTATTTAAAAAATGGGTTACGTTTTAATTTTATTGAATTAACTTCTTTATACTTCTACGAAAACTGGACTACAAATCGATTCCAGGGTTCACATTCGATCCGGCCAAGATCAGCCATTAATAATTTAAAATAGGAGGAAATTTAAGTATAACTAAATAACTCATAATTAAACTTAAGCAAATGTATGACTAATAAAAAAAATGAAATGATAAAATCAATTGAGTAGTCCAGCATATGCGTTGTTTAGGATAGAGAAAAGGCAAAAATGTTATGGAATCCTTCTATCAAGGTCGAACATTTAAAGAAAAAAATTCAATTTCTAATTTTTTATACCCAATTTTGAATTTTTAAAAGTGAAAAACAAGTAAGTGGTCACCAATTTGAAACAAGGTGGCAGATGAAGCTGGTGAATTAAATCGTTAAATACCTTGGTATGTCCTGCACATGCTCAGTTACATACAAATCAGTTAATAAATACAAGTTCTGTCGCATGTCAATTCAGACGGTTTCAAAATGTCAGCTACCCTAGAAGTTCAAACTGCTATATCTCAGCATTTTATTAGAATAGAGACAAAACCAAAACGCTCCTGAATCCTTCTATCTGTGTCAAAAACTTAAAAAAAAAATAAATATTTTCAATTTCTAATTTTTTTTAACATTTTTTTCTTATTTGAAAAAAAAAAAAAAAATATATATATGTGGACGTCATTTTGAAACAAGTTGGCGGATGAAGCTGGCCAACGAACTCGGTTCACATCTTCGTATGTCCTGTTCCTGTACACTTGATCAGTCACATCTAAATCAGTTGATAAATACGAGTGCATTGAATTCGTGCAATTCGTCTCAATCGAGTGCATTGAGAATGATCATGAGAAAATTCCGATTGTTTCAAAATGTCAGCAACCCTAGAATTTCAAATTGCTATATCTCATTCAATTTTTAAGATAATGGCAAGTCCAAAGGCATCCTGAATCCTTATACCAAAGTCGAACACTTAAAGGAAAAATCGTTTACAATTTCTAACATTTTTTACATCATTTTGATTTTTTTTTTTCAGTTTTTAAAATTTTAAATGGCCGCCTTTTTTTAAACAAGACGCCGCATAAAGCTGCCCAACGAACTCGGTCGAGACCTTTGTCAATCTTATACACATGCTCAGTCACATCAAAATCCGTTAATAAATACCAGTGCTATCGCATGAGAAATATTATCAGGTTGTTTCAAAATTTTAGCCACCCTAGAATTTCAAACTGCTATATCTCAGTCAATTTTTAAGATAAAGGCAAAACATCATGTACGCTAATGGCGCCTGGTGCATGTAAAATCTGTCGTGGGTGTAAAGTCCTCCAAGTTCCCTGTGAATTATACCTCTGGGGGTGCCTAATCAGGTGAAGGTCTCGTCACCTGATCAAGGCTCTAAATTACGAGACCAACTCGCATAACGATGACAGGTCCATATAAAAAGAATAACATCAATTAGCAGCAAAACAAAAATGGGAACAAAACTAAGTCCTCCACATAGCCGTCCTGTCAGCAACGGCCAGCCGCTACGCGGCATCTCTTCAGTGGCGCTACGCGCCCCGGTACCAGGCACTAAACCCGTTTAAGCTAGGGAAACCTGGCAGGTAGGGGCCTGGTCGCCGGTCTCAAAAAAAAAAAAAAAAAAAAAAAAGATAAAGGCAAAACAAAACTAGTCGTTGAGGGCCACCGTAATACTTACCCATCATGGATATGCATAATATAAAATATGAAAATAAAACATGTGTAAACTATTTATAAAATGCATTGCAATTCGAATAAAATCGTGGCTTGATGACGTCATAAACTTTAAATGCTATATTACTGAATTGCGTAAAAGAAACATCCTCATGACTCCAAAAATGTTAATCATATCAACTAACAGTTTATTTCGTCTGATTAAACGTCTCATTTCCAATTAAAATATGTCTTTGAATTGCAATTTGAATGAAATACAGGGTCACGAAAATTCGAAGAGTGTAGAAAATAGGATTCCAAATATCTCGGCAACTAATTATTCGATCGACTTCATGCTTTGTGCAAAATTTATGTTTTTTATTGTCTTTTATATTCACTCCTTAAAATAAACAATTTCGAAAAATTTTATATGCCTTTTATCAGAACGAATATTTCAATAGTCCGAAAAAAATAGTTCCGGATAATCGAGGTTACTGAAATTCAATAATCTTCTTTCCATTATTACATACTAAGTACAAACCAAATTTCAAGTCTCTATCTCAATTTGTTCGGGAGATAGAGCGTTTACAGACACACACACAGACACACAGACAGACGGACAGTAAAATTTGCTTTCTAAAAATATGTTTTTCGGAATCTCCAGTGTCTGAAACGTGTAAATCCGTCAAAATTGTTTTTCGGATTTTTAAAACGATTGCTAGACTTATCCTATACTACGTATGATGGGTAAATAAAATGCTCCGGAAGCCTTTTACAAAGGTTAATCACTTAAAGGAACATATTTTGTCAATTTCTAATATTTTTGTACATTATTTTGGTTTTTAATTTTTTTTTTAATTTTAAGTGGCCGCCCTTTTTAAACAAGATGGTGGATGAAGCTGCTACATTGAACTCGGTCGAGATCTTGGTATGTCCTGTACACATGCTTAGTCACATACAAATCGGTTAATAAAAACAAGCACCGTCGCATGACAAAAACCAGATAGTTTTAAAATGTTAGCTACCCTAGAATTTTAAACTGTCATTGTTTAGGACCGTGGAAAGGCAAAAAATGCTGTGGAATCCTTCTTTCAAGGTCAAACATGTAAAACAAAATCAATTTCTAAATTTTTTATACCCCATTTTGAATTTAAAAAAGTCCTTCCGGCCGGTACCGGGAGGAAAAGGTAGCTTTCCTATATCTTCGTTTTCAAATTTTAGCTAATGTTACACGAAAACAGCTAAGTTAAAACGCAAAAAAACGTTTACAAAAGATTCCTTAATACTGAATTTGAATAAGAAATTCGCCAAATTATTGAGCAATAGCCAAATTGGCTTCATTTATGAAGAAATATTTTGGTCGCCAAATTTGGCGATATTTCGCCAAATGTCGCCAATTTTGGCGAGAATTTGGCGCTAACGGATATGAATATATAGTTTTATGCGTATGATTGGGAAAATTATTACAACAATGAAAGAAAATAATTTGCGAGTAATCGCGTTAATGTGCTGTTTTGTTTCAAAATGTCAGCCACCCTAGAATTTCAAACTGCTCTATCTCAGCCCTTTTTTAAGATAGAGATAAACCAAAAAATGCCCTGGATTCCTCGTATCAAGGCCTAACACTAAATTAAAAAATAAATTTGAATTTTTAACTTTTTTGTATATTTATTTCAGTTTTAAAGTTTTAAGTGGCCGCCATCTTGAAACAAAATGGCGGACCAAGCTGGCCAACGAACTCGGTCGAGACATTGGTGAGCTTAATACACACAATTAGTTTCATCGAAATTGATTTATAAATACGAACGTTATCGTATGACATAGGTCAGATATATATATATATATAAATCAACATTTGAACAGATGGTGGTTTTGGGGTCTGGGGTTCATGATGGGTGAAAATATATCGAAATTTTCCGGAACTGCTTTCCTCCGAACGGCTGCAATAGGTAGCTTTATACTTTTTTGTATTGAAAGCTACCTAAAAAAAATTAAGTGTCCGCCATTTTAAAACAAGAAGGTAGATGAAGCTGTCCAACGAACTCGGTCGAGACCTTGGTATATGCTGCACACATGTTAACTAACATCCAAATCGGTTCATAAATACGAGAGATACAGCATGACAAAAATCAGGTATATAAGGATATATCGATATAGATATATAAATCAATATTTGAACTGAAGATGGTTTTGGGGTCTGGGGGTCATGATCGGTGAAAATATACCAAAATTTTCCGGAATTGCTTTCTTCTAGACGGCTACAATAGGTATTGGAAGTTATCTAAAAGCAGCATTTAGAAATTATTTGAATTGCTAACTACACACAGAAAAAAGTTTTGTTGAATCAACAAAAATTTGTTTGTTCCAACGAAACTTTTTGTTTAAATATGGGTCAATGGAAATTTCGTTTGAATCAACAAAAAAAATATTGTTGATTTTTTTTGCAATTCCAAAAAAAAAAAATTGTATCGTCAGCAAAAAAATGTTTTGTTAATTCAAGTAAAATGGTTCAATTTTACTTGAATTAACAAAATTATTTTTGTTACATAGATATGTGCTATGTGTTTTTTTAAGAATCTATTTTCTTTTTTCAACAAACTATATTTTGTTTTTTTAATCAATAAAATATGTTATATTACGAACTTGTTTTGTTTATATTACAAAAACATTTTTTAAATGAACCAATCTACATATGCAATTTTAACTATTTTTTAATTCATTTTCAACAGTGAATTACATTTGTAAACATTGAACAATAACAAGTGAATTTTATCCGGCCTTTTTTTCAAGCGCAAACCGAGAGAATGAAAATTGCCCATGCCGGGAGTCGATCCCGGGTCCTCAGAACAGCAGCCTGACGCTTTACCACTGCGCTACCAGGAACGACATCTGAGTTCGGCATTTCTCACTCATATATGTCGGAACGGCTGCAATCGCAGCACAAGATGGAATGTCATAAGGAGCACGCAAATTTCTGCGGCAAACATGAGACGACAGTACAAAGCACAGCATACGGCAACACATAGTTAATTTTTTATTTATTTTCAGCAGTGAATTACGCCTGTAAAAAGCAGGATAAAAATTTCCTTGTTATTATTCAAAGATTACAGGCGTATTTGACTGCTGAAAATGAGATAGAGCTATTGCAGAAATCACGAAAACTGCAACATAGCAGCGCCACCTGTTGCGCGATTTAAAGTAAAAAGTAATCAGCAACAATTTATATCAGAAAGTAACTGAATAAAAGGTTTTATTAAATTCCGTGCATTAGTTCTTGAGATAAAAACAGCGAAATCGCGTTCAGGACAACCGGAAATCGAAAATTTTCATGAATCCAATTCTTTCTTCTTGCAAAGATAGAAGACGGTAATAAATGGGACAGGGGGATTTTTAAAACTACCTTTGTCCGTCCCAGTGAAAAAAAGTTTTAATTACCCCAAAATTATGTTAATCATGTAATTATATAGCTATATAAGTCAAATAAATCAAGTTACGTAAGAGAGATATGGCTACTACACAAGAATTTAAATTTTTCAAAAATAACAAAATTTTGCTGGAATTACAAAAATGTTGTAAAATTAAAAGAAAAAAATTTTGTTAGTTAGAGTAAAATTGGTGAAATTTTGTTAAAATTTTGTACGAGTGTTAACAATATTTTTTTGTCCAAGCAACAAAACCAATTTTTTTACTTGAACTAAAATTTTGACTAAAACAACCAAAATGTACTCAACAAAACAGGTTTTGTTGTTTTAATCAATTCCTTTTTCTGGGTGTACATCAATTGAAATATAAAGATGTATAGACTTTTATGGTGTCATTTTCCTGGCTTTATCCCTTTCCGGCACAGTGGTCCCACTCCGGACACACCTAATTTTAATTCCAAACTTGCAAACGGCACCAAGAATATTTTAATAAAATTTTGTTTCTATAATGAAAGCTTATAATAAGGAGTTCATATTTTCTAAAAAAGCCGTTTGTAAATTCTGGTGTCAGTCAGCAATTTCTCATTTTACGAACAGACTTTGTCTGTGCCGAAAAGGGTTATATTCTATTAGGAATTACATAACTTTTAATTCAATAATATGTTGTAACTCACAAGAAAAGTGTTCCTTTCTACAGTAAGAAACATGGAAAACGTGAAAAGGATGAAATATTAAACTTTAAAATGTCTTATTATTAAAAACTCATTTATCATGGCAGTCATTTTCCTAAACATGTTCATGGAAGGATAATAGCTCAAATGCCAGGATAATGATATTTTACAATGATAATTTTATTTTAATACTAAACATTCACAGTTAAATATAATGAAAACGAAAAAATGTCAACTTAAATATTTTAAAGCATTTTCAATTTAAAATTTTTCTCATTTTTTTAGAATATCATGTTTCAAGCGAATCACCCATAACTTGAAATATTTAAACCTGAAATTACGTTCTATGTTTCCTCGATTGATGTAGTTGCGAGGGGATCATATTTCAAGAAAGTTTTTGTTTGTTTTGTTTAATGGCCACGTTATACATTGTATATACCCTTTTGTTTAAATTTGAACAGTGTCACGAGATTAGGGAATATTTTATTTAAAATATATCTATCATTTATTTTGAGTAGTTGTAAAAATTGGTAGATATTTTGAATTTCCTCACTCTGGCAACACTGAAGATAAAACCTATAAAATTATTACTCTATCTATGTTTCTTAAACATTAAAAATATGATTTAAAACTCGGAAAAGGATGGAATTTTTAAAAAATCACATATTGTATTTTATATTAACCAATAATTATTATAAAATCAGATCATTAATAAAAATATCTAACATTTGTATTTATTTATTTACTTTTTTAACAAACTCTTCATCATGGTATAAGAACTTATTGAAAGCATTCCAAAAGTGAAGTGATAAATGTATTTAATAAGAGGATTTAGAAACATTTAATTCGATACCATTAAAAATTTCAAAATTAAAATTTTCTTTATGTTTTGCAAATCTTCAGATCGTCTTTAAAAGCGGAGATAAAAGAATCACTTCTCAGATAATTAAAATTCCATTCTTCAATCTTTACAAAGCTATTTCATTTTTAACAGTTGAAAAGAGAATATGAACTCAAATGCTTTTTAAAAAACTATTTTATTTTCCATTTTGATTCATTTTTTCGCAGTTGTCCTTATTTCTAACTTGTCATTCGCCAATGTAGTATATCTGCATTTGTCACAATTTTTTTTTCCTTCAAAAGTATTGCATGTTTTCGCTCTTATACATACCAAAAGTTAAATGAAAACGAAATAAAATAAAATTCTTATAACCCCCTTCCTTTTCCCTAGAAAAAAAAATGAAACTGAAATGCGTGATAAATATGAGAAAGATTTTTTGGTGAATATCTAGAAAAGGAGGTTGCAAGCTCCAAAAGAATGCTTCGTATTGACTTAGCTTCTCCATATGTTCTGTTGTGGACTGTTTTCCAGCTACTATTAATCATTTCGAAGGACAATAAAGAACACATTCTTGGACGAAAAAAGAAAGGGGAAAAGAAGAAGCGGAGGGGAAGTGGCGGGGAAATCGAGGCGAAATTGGACCGATCGAAAGAATCTGTTGAATCGCAGAGAATACAATCAAGAAAATGAAAGAGAAAGCTTTACAGGAAAAGAATTCCGTTGATGCCAGGTTCTTCAGTACATCAGAAAACTAAGAAAAAAATCCTAACGTCTTTCATTATGTTACGAGACAAAGCTCTGTGACTGAATAGGCATACAAATATTTTCGACGGACTACATTAACTTAGTTGGAGCCATGAATGCTATATTTTAATTGTTTTTGCTCCTCTTGTCGGCATCCGTAATCAAAAGTCTTGGCAAACTTTTAACTTATATACGAAAAATATTTTAGATACTTAAAAGGTTATTTTTTAGCAAATAAATTTCAAGTAAATTCATTTATGTGTATTTTTTATTATTGTTTTTCTACGAAGAGAGAAAGGTCATGATTTTTTTTATGATTCTGCAACTGCAGAATTCATCGCTATATTACTTAAAAATAATATATTAAATACGGAATTTTTCGTTTTGAACAAAATTTTCTGTTGGTTAATATTATTCTTCAACGTAGCGGGAGGGAACTGCAAATTTTAGATTATAAAATATCAGTAAATGTAAAGTCAAAAATATTACCAGATATACATCGATGTCATATTCATATTTTTTTATATTTTAAATATGCAAAAAGACGGACTAAGTACACTTGATTATTCAGAGATTGAAAACTTTTCGCCAATTAGCTATAGGATATGTGTATTTAGTAGGAAAAGCTTAAAGTAAACACTATACAAAATTGATGCAACAGAGATTCATGGCAAAGAAACATATGAAACGAGCCTTGTTCTTAAATACATGGATTTTTCCCGTAAAAACAAAAAAAATACGCGATTTGACAGTTTAGCTTATTGTGGATGGGCAACTCTCTTAGAAAGGGAATCTAGTTTTTGTAATGTGAACATTCTGTAGTGCACTTGAGTGCGCAACAGCGACATCTGTACTGTATTTTACTTTGGTTTTTCAAAGTGTGTTTGTGGCACTTAGGCTACGATGGTCAGTCTGCTGAGTATAAAAGCGAAATCAAAAGTTCGTATCAGCGGATTTGGATCGAGTCCTTTCTTTCGATAATAGCAAGACCAACTACGAGTGTTGAAGATAGAGCTTGCAGTATTCCGGCATTGAAAAGTTTGGCGTTTAGCTGAAGGCGAGTTGCAGTTTGGTAAGCATGAACTTTGCTTAGTATAGTTCAATAAAGTTGATCTGCAATCACGGGTTTCTAAGTTTAGGAGCATTTCAACTAGTTCGTAAGAGTGTGAACTAATCTTTGTTTATAGCAATAGCCAAGCTCGAAGTTAGTAGTGAATACATGTTAGCCACCAGAGTTCTTTACGTAAGAGAAGACTTCTGGTTCTTGATTTTCTAAGGATTAATGGTCTATTGGATCTTGTCTGACTTCGTCAGACAGTTGGGGGATAAGCCACAACAACAACAACAACAACGTAAGAGGAGTTTCTTGAATTAATAATTTTGTATTTCTTCGTATTATTGATTATTGATAGAAGGACAAATTAGTGTTAATCGCAGCGTAAAATATATTCTAAAACATGGAACACGTTTCATCGAACCGAACACCTTTAAACAAAACCGTATAATACTTGAAAAATAAATTAAAAATATAATATCCCTTTTTTACGTCTAACAATAAAATTAAGAATATATATAATTCATATTTTTATCCTCTATTAATACTAAAGTGTTAAAATCCACACATCATCTCATAAAGACGAAATCTCACCACAATTAACTTCCAAATTGCCAACTTTCTAACCCCCAAAATTTTAAAGCCAATAGCCGCCATTTGAAGAAAACCGTATCATCATCATTCCAAACTCTTCTTCAAGCAAGTACCCGCTGGCCTTATCGGTAACATACTTGACTCAAGGCAGGCAGGTCCCTAGTTCGTTCCCAAGGTCAGCTAGGAAATATTCTTAAAGTGTATTAAATAATGATAGTATATAGATGGCAGCACAAAGAGAAAAACAGATTTTTAAAACCGACCTTCTTCAAATAGCGGAAGATTTTCCTCCTGTAACAGAGAAAAAAATAAACGGAAAATCTTCAAATAACAGAAATAAGCCGGCAGCAGTGCTGCCAGTAATATTTCCGTGATTTGAAGGAAGTGCTGGTTATGTCTGTTCTTCAAAGTTACGGCCTTGCCAGAAACGACAAGCTTGAAAAGGTATCATTTAAACGTAAACTTTTTGCAGCAATTTACCGTAAAATATCCGTAATATTGTTTACCCCCCCCCCCCTACTGCGACGTTTCATGAAATCCGGTTCTGTGAAAGGAAATTTTTGAAAATGTTACACAATATTTCGCTCAGGACACGTGGAATCGAGTGCAAACTTCGACTTTTCGGACAAAAGAAAAATTCAAACACTATATATATTGTTTGTTTGGATTCACACAAAGGAAATTCCGTTGCGGTCAACTTGTTCAGTACCAGGGGTCGATACAGGTCTTTTTTTCTTGGGGCCCATTTTCTGAAAAGTAGTTATGTTTGTGAAATTTATTATATTTTTCAGAAAAATAACATTTTGTAACGAAATCTGAAATCCAGTTACTCAAATTCGAACCAAGCTTCTATGAATAAAAACTTTTACAAATACTTTTGCTAAAGTTTTTGTTTCTGGGGGAACTGGTTTTATTTACAAATTGCACATTCTAAAGCCTAAAAGAATGCAAATTATAAATAGTAAGTTTTTATAGAAATAAATTTTGTGAAGGGGTCTGTTTTATTAAAAGGAATTTGGTGAAAAGGCCTATTTTATTAAATTAATTTTTGTGAAGAGATCAATTTTATTAGATTAACTTTTGTGAAGGGCCCTGTTTTATTTAATAAATTTTTGTGAAGGACCCCAAATTGTACTTGGATCGACCACTGAGTGCATTAGAATAAAACATAGATAAATAAAAATCCTAACGTTCTTTCATTACGTTAAAAGATAAAGATCTGTGACTGAAGAAGGCGATACAAATATTTTCGATGGACTACATAAACTTTGTTATTATTATACATATTATATTTTAATTATTTCTGCATTTATCGTCGACATAAAAAATCAAAGGAATTGGAATGCTTTTCTTTCATATAAGATGAATATTTTAGAAAATTTAAAAAGCACTTGTATTATTTTTAGATAAAGTTATCTTTAAGGAATAAGGCCGTTTTTTTTTTATTTAATAGTATATTCATTTATGCACGATATTCATTTATGTACGATATTCATTTATATTTTCTATAATATAAAAAAGATAAAAGTCGTATTTATTTTTACGAAATCTGTATTTTATAAAAAAGGAATTATTTTTTTTATTTACAAATAAAATTATATTAAATACGATTTTTTGTTTATTTGTTTGTTTTTTGTCATGAAAAATTTCTTTCTTTGGTTCAATTATTTAAGGGCTGTTAGAGAGCAAATTCCCTTTTAAGTAATTCCCTTATAGTATGTATAAAGTCAGTGAGATCTCAGATTCCTCTTGCTAATGTTAAATCTATGGACGTGGAATGCAATCATAATTTTTAAAATATCTCATCAGGAAATTAATACTTTTAACATTTTTTTTTTCTTTCTGTATTTTCTTATTAAAGGATGTCTCTCTATTTTTTAATTGTCCACATATTTCTAAAATATATGCTTAATTTAACATTTTATGTGTTAAAAGCTGACAAGCTGTGCGTAAGAGTTCAACGCTTCAAATAAAATTAATTATATATTTTATATAAGTACTTTGCGAACTGAAAATAAGAGAGACATTCTTTAAGAACAGAACACAGAAAAAAGAAGTTAAAAATATTAATTTCCTGATGAGATATTTTAAAAATAAGACCATATTCCACTCCCATGGGTTTAACATTAGCGAGGGGAATATGAGATCTCACTGAATTTATACTTACTAATCTTCATTTTTACATGGAATCTGCTGTCTAACAGCCCTCAAATAATTGAACCACGAAAGAAATTTTCACCGATTGCATGCTTCGCGTCTCTGATCGGGAAATTCCATATGTTAAAAGCCCACACTAGTCCACGAAGAAATTCGCAAGCTAATGTTAAGCATATGGGAGTGTTCCTTTCAAATTTCTGATTTGCATTTTAATATTTTTAAATAATTATTTGAAAAGGATAGCTAAAGTCAATCTTTAAACGGGCTTTTTTTTTTACTGAAACACCAACGCATATCCTTAAGATTTATGTCTGTGCAGTCATTATTTCAAATTTAAGGCGGACTGAATCCACTTGATTCATTTATTTATGGGATTGGAAAGTTTCTTCTTATTGCCAAAAAGAGATGTCTTCAATTTAAAAAACGGTTAAAGTTAAAGTTACCATAATTCTCGTTTTTGTGCAAGGAAAATTTTAAAGTATTACTCACCATTTCGCTTGGACCACACGGAGTTGAAATGGCGAACTTCAGCTTTAAACACAAAAGAAAGTTATCAAATTTTGTACCTATTTTGCTTCAATTATTAATATATATATAGTTGTTAACGCAAGTTTAACGAAACCACTGCTAATCCTTTATTTTCAAATAGTTTTATATAAAAAAATCAATCCCTGCTCTTAATACTTTAAAACTCCAACTATCTGACTTCAAATTATCCTGATCACCAAATATCCGGATCAATATCAAGAAATTAAAAAATTGAGTTTAGAAGAAGGAAAAAAAAATCTTATTGAAATGTGTAAAAATATTAATGCGCAAAAATATAATTTCCTTAAAACCTCTATTTAAACTAATGCTATTTATATTTAAAAGAATTTTCGAAATCAGTGATTGGATAATTTTAAGCCGCTATTTAGGATCTATAGCAAAACTTTTTTTTTTTTTTTTTTTTTTTGATATTGTGAAATGACACATCTAAATGTATGTAATTCTCTCTCTCTCTCTCTCTCTCTCTCTTTTTTTTTTTTTTTTTTTTTTTTTTTTTGTATTAAAAGTGATCTTGTTAAAAGGAAAGCCTATACAATAATATACAGCTAATAGTCTACCATTTTTTTTTAATTAAAGAAAAGCTATTGTATAAAATATTTTATTTCACAGCTTGTCTTTTTTTGATGATTTTTCCAATTATCTGAATTTTTGCTCCAGAGGATAACTCCAAAACACTACAGTCTGGATAATTTGAATTTTACTCTAACATGATTCCCAACTCCCCCTATTTTAATGACTAGTCACTCAAAAATTAAAAATAAAATAAGAACCATAAAAAACAAAGATATCCGAAAATGAAAATCCTATAAATGCACGTCTCTTATATGCATTGCTCTATGATTGTAATTCGTTGGTGAAAGACACACTTCAGCATAGTAACTGACACATTATAGAACATGTAAAAATAGATTTATTTATATTGGGAAGATAGAAACATTGAACATGATTATAAACTCTGTAAACATTTTTTCAACATACACTGTGAAAAAATGTTCCGTTTAAATAAGAAATTGTACTGGCAATTGGGACACCAGTATTTTTTCTGTATTTTAACGGGAAAAAATCCTTAAATTCCAGGAAAATTTCCGTGGTTTCTGAAATGTCCGTTTTAAAAAAGATATCTTCCGTATGTTTTAGAAACTTTCATTTCGTTAAAACAACCTTTATAGGAAAAAAGGGTACCAAAAAAAAGTGTAAATTTACGGTTAATTTTCTGCATTTTTACACATTTGTATTCTCTAAATGTCATTTACGGAAATTGTATTCTTTTTCAGGAAAATGAAACTATTCCGTAAAATTTTATGAAAATTTTTCCGTATTTTTAGGGAAATATACAGGGTGAAAGAGAAATATTATCGTTACAACTTTGACACTCGATAAAACTGGAAGAAATGAAATAGCAATATTATTATACATATAGCAGCAAAATTTAAAGTTTCATTTGTAAGGTTTGTTTTTCTTTTTACACTGAAAAAAATTGCAGTACTCAAAAAAGTGTAAATCAATGTACTCATATCAAATTGAGTATGTTTGGATCAAAATAAGCCTATTCTTTCTTAGTTTTGAATCGTCACATGTTATCAAAATCTAGAGAAACGATCCTTCGTAATGATTTATTTCATTCATGGAGGCATAAAAGATGTTCAATTAATAGGAAAACAATGCAATATACTTTGGAAATAAGGGAATAATATTACATTTTTTATTCCTCGAAAGGAGCTATATCTTGGGTGTCCATTATAAAGTGTAAGGTTGCATTTCGTTGTTAATACGAGCGCTTCTTATACTCATAGGCAGTCGATCCGGTCTGTGCCCTGAGTGACATGGATATTTGTGGAAAGAAAATTAGATTCAAGATTACTCCGACAACTCTGAAAGTAAGTGCAGTCTGTTAAATATTCAACATATTTTTTTCTTATTTTATGTATTCAACTGTATCTTTTGTAAATATTAAATTAATGTAAATATTAAATTGTGCACAGTAATTTAAAATAATTTAAAAGTGCTTGAAAATAATGATATTGTCATAAAAATATTTTATTTGGATTATCTTGATAATAATTTTGCTATTTTTCCTAAATAAATAATCATTTAAATGTTTCTTGTTAATACATTTGAGTGGGAAATAAATGTCAGTGCATTTTTACTTTAATCTGAAATATTTTTTCCCATTTAACTTATTTTAGTTTTGAAAGTGTTTTATTAAAATTCTTTTAGCCCATGTTTTTACCTAAATTTTGGTTTTCCAAGTATTACTTACTAATTGGCCATATTGGACGCCATCTTGTATATATGCCTTCATATTTTTATGACCTAGAGCATTGTTTTCAAGGACTTTTAAAATATTTTAAAATACCGTGAATAGTTTAATATTTACAGAATGTGCTACTGATTACATAAAATAAAATAAAAATGTATTAAATATTTAACATTATTTAACAATATTTGAATACATCCATGGGATCAAAAATTAGTACATCACAGTTCATATTTGAATACATACATGAGATCAAAAACAAGTACATAATGGTTCATATTTGAACAGATCCATTTTATCAAAAATGAGTACGCGTTTCTCAATTTTGAGAAGATTTGGATCGGAGCTATTTTGAGTATGTGACGCATTTAAAATTGTGTACTTTTTTATTCAATTTTGAGAACTTATTTTTTTCAGTGTATCATCCAAATGTTTGTCCAATTACTTTCAAGCACGTTCCAAAATCTACTTAATTGATTGCAATTTCAACTGTGAGTCTTTAAATCATCGATATTTGCCATGGCAAATATGGCATTGTGGCAAATACGTACTGGAACACCAGTACGTGGTCTTTGATGTATACTCTAGGAAAAATTACATAATGTGACATCTTGTGATCTATAGAAGGTACCTGTCCGCCTTTGCCAATCCGTCAGTCCAGTAATACCTTTTTTTTTAATTTGAAAATTTACAAATATATATCTATATATATATTTTTAAGGCTGTTCTCAAATCTAAAAGAGCTACTTTCTGACACATTTCTGAATTCAATTTTGTTAGGAGATGCATTAAAATTGCCATGTGTTCTTATTCAGAAAATATGTAGCGAAAGACGTTTTCCATTTTTTGGTAAAGGCGGAAGATCTTTAAGACAGAAAATACTGTCAAAGTCGGCATTTTGAACCGAATTCCCAACATGCCAGCGTGAGAAAGGGTAAAAACTTGTCATCACGTGACAAAGATCACTTATAGCTCAATAAGTAATTTGTTTATCAAACAATGGAAAACGCAATTCAATTCCAAATAGCTTCATTAGTCAGGCCTGCCAAATTAAAAATGGGTCAGAAAATGTGTCAGAAAGTTTCGCGTTGTTGAGCATGGAATTTGAGAAGCGCCTTAAATAGCACTTTGTTTACAAATTAAACTTTATGCTCTACTGTAAACATTTACAAGCACCATAATTTGGCTATGTTACTTCTTTGGACTTGTACCAAGTGTCGAAATTTTAAGGATATAATTCTCATTCGCCCATCACTCTGAGTATAATAATAGGAAAGCGCTATTGGGAAACATTAACTATTCACCAATTAATTATAGAAAATATCATCAGCTACTTGAAAGAAGAATAATATGTTTCTGAACATATCTAAAATATTGTTATTTATTCTTATTCGGATTGTTAAAAACTGAAAGGTTTTCTTTTATCTTCCTACATGTTTTTGATTCTAATTCAGCTGATTACAATCGTTCCGTGATCTTCGTAAAAAGTCGTTTAAAATATAACATTTTACAATTTTTTCGAAATATTCAGTGAATTGTAATCTTAGTATATCTGAAAAATGTTTGCAAGTGCGTTGAAAAGAAGGATGAAAAATATTTCGTTATGTCACAAAGCAATAGATTTAAATGCTCCAACTGTTTTCTAATTTTCTTGGAATTTTGTAAGTAACAAACACTTCCTTTGACCACTATTATACGCAATATATTGCATACTTATTCGTAAAGTGACACAACTTCAAACTGCTTTATTTTCCAAATAAAAAGATGAGTGAATTGTGAAAAGTTTGAATATATTTTAAAATTTCCAAATTAATTAATTAATTTTTTCAAACAAATTAATTGTGATGGTATTTTTATTTTTTGATATAAAAGGTTGCAATTAGTAACCGATTCATTTTAAATAAAACAAAATTATTTTTATATTTAAAAAACCTTTTTCGCATTTTCTGAAAACTTCTTTTTTTGAGTTGTATCACAAGAATAATTTATTATACGTGATTTACAAAGCAACTGAAGAAAAACGTGAAATTTTACCTAGAAAGTCGTTGAATATTTTTTTCCATAAAAAGATGAAAATCATTCAATGTTTTTTCCTCATAATATAGGATAAAATTATTTTAAAATTTAAATGTTCAGAATGACCGTTTAGTTAATTCAGACATAATTAACTAATAAAATAAACTGATAATAATGACATCAAATTATATTTATATATATTCATATTTATTCTTAAATCATTTTCTTAATTTACCCATTTATCCCAATTTATGCGTAATAAGATTTCATCAGTAAAAACAAACATACTAAATTTTTTTTCTAAAAAGTTTCAGAAACAATACCTGAATAATTGATCAAAACTTATAAAAATTTTGCAACAAAAATAAGTAAATACGCAACTACTATAAAGAAAACTTACCATTCTTTCACGTCAACCGGATATTTGCTAACTTAAGTGAGACATTTCAATTAAAACTCAAATCTATTCGAAGAACAAATATAAAATATTTCTTTTAATTGCAGACGATATCTATATTTTTATGCAATGTATAAAAATCAGGATTCGATACAAATTTGCAATTGGTTAATTTTGTTTATTCAAAAAATTAAATTTGCATATTTAAAATTAACATATACTATTTCTAGAAATATTGAATTTTCTTATTAAAAAATTTAGCGATTAAGAAATAGCTGAAAATGTAGAAGTCGGGAGTGTATGTATAAATAAATTTTGTAATTTTAAACATTATAAAATGTATCGGAATTTACTTAATAGAATTAATAAAATTTAACATACTTTTTCTGCCGCAGACGATATATTTTTTTAACAAATGAGTAAATTAACATGCCTTAAAACTAAGGTGGTATTGGTTATTTCTCTCTATTTGAGGATCCTATTCTCATACTGAAAGGTGCGTTTATTTACACCGTGGTCTTCTTTCAATAAGTGACCGTTATGCATGAGATATTATCATATGTTGTAATAGTATGTTGTGTGACCGACTAAATCTAGAAGGTATATAAAATCCCGTGCATACCAGATATTTACCCAAACAAAACGATATGGGTAAACCCGTTCAAAACATCCGGAAGTTGTTTATTTTGTCTAATTCTTTAATTTAATTATTATTCTTAATTTTTTTTAATTGTGTGCGTGTGTGTTTTGAAAACAGATAATTTGTTTTGCAGGTGATTGTATTGCTTTTTAATAGTAGCGGAAATATAAAGTATTTTCTCTTGTTCCAAATATTTAATTTTTCAATAAATATTTTTTTAATCAATATATTCTCGCAGTTTACTTTAAAATAATATATGCACAGTTAAAGTTAATTACTTCTCCCAACAAAAAAATTAACCATATTCCTCAAATTGTCTTCATAAAAGATATACTTCAAATAATGCAGAATTAAAAAAAAATAACACATAAATTTAGCAAGAATATATGAATTGAACCAAGACAAATTATTTTGAAATCTTACTACTCTTGGTAACCCTTCAACATTTAAACGCGAGAAAAAAATCATAAAAATACGATTTAAATGAAAAAAAAAACTGATTTTAATTTTAAAAAAAAAATGATTTTTTCATCTTTAACACTTTCCAACATTAGTTGAAAAGTGTTTATGAATTCGGTTTGCATGTCTGCCGTCTGTCTACCATCTGTCCGTGCTCTAACTCTCGTAAATAAAGTTGGGTTTCCCTGTAATTGGTATATTTTATTGAAGTTTGCTGTAGCATGTTCGCTATTCAAAATGGAGTGCATAGCTTTTATTGTTTGTTTACAGGGATACACACACACAAAAAAAAGAAGAAAAAAAACCGGTACGTTATGATCAATAGGAAAAAATTGTTTGCGGTGTATTTTAATGATGTTACACTATTTCAAACATAATGAAATTGATATATTGATATGCATTTATGAAGTGCATTAATGCTTGTTTTATGAATAATATGGAGTACAAAGCATTTGTCATAACATTTACAGGGTCGCTGAAAAGATTTCCGTTACATAATGTTCTATGGAAACATTGTTTGGAGGGTATTTTAACAATGTTACACCATTTTAAACATAATAAAATTTATATACATGATTGAGGTGCATTACAAGATGCTTACTGTAGAATGCAACGTGCATAACAGTTGTATTTTAATTACAGGGACACACAAAAGGAACCGTATTTAAAAATAATTATAAATTGTATCGGATAGATTTCACACTAAGTTTATCATTATTTTAAACATACAGGGTGTGCCTTGTTATCGCCGACAACCCATGGCCTCTTCGATCTTATTCATTTACTTAGCCTTTACTGTAAAATATCTTCTGTAAAACATTTTCTTTGATTTTCCCATAAATCGTAGGAAAAAGCGTTATTAAAAGAATATGACGTAATCAATACGTCATAACCTTGAAAAAAATGAGATTTTTTTTTCTTACTTATAACTTATAGAAGTTAACTCGCAAACTTTTTTTGAAAACATTATTTATTTATTAATTAAAAATACATTCGTATTAATACAGGTTAAACCAGAAGGCTTTCAAAAACGTCAATAATTTTAGGGCTCTTCCCCTCTTCTCTTCTCTCTACTCTCCCCCTTCCCTTCATGTCAAAGTTTAATGCGCTATTTGTATCCAATAAAAATTAACTCCCGATAATAATAATAAAAATAAATGGTTGAGGTTAAATAAAATCTTTACACACACAATCTTAACACATTATATTAAATCTTTTTTACGAAAGTGAGTATTTCGAATTTAGAAATCTAATCGCCTCCTTAGTCAGTTAAATATATATACATTTATTTAATTTCACTCGCTATTTTTTTTATCATCTTATTAAATTAATATTATCCATAAAAAAACTTTAAATTAAAATTAATTCCGTCTGTTTTGCATTATTCCTTTTAATCTAATTATATCATGCAGGTTAGAAACATTTACAACTTCATTTAGTTCGTCTTTGTTTACCCAATCCAGTATAGTTTATCGTATAAGAACCATAGTAGTATTTTAAATTCCTACAATATACAAAATCCTCACAAAGAAAATTAAACAGGAAAAAAGATCTTCGATGGTTCGTGTTTTTAAATTTTCGTTTTGTGCATGCACGAGATTAATTTGCAATCTAATAGAATCAGCATCAGATTTTGAATTTAATTTATAGAAGGAAGGGAATATTTTGCGCTAAAAAAAGACGAATATTTTGCATATAACGCACCATGTTTGTTTTGCACTTTCTATATTCGGTACTGAGCGATGCGATTAAAATTTGCATTTTCTATTAAAGTGCTAAATATTCCGTTAAAAAATTACTCGTAGCAATATATTTTTTATTGCGAAAATTTCCTCCTGCATTGAAATTTAAAATGTTTCTCATTCGAGCTAGATGATGATTTTTTGAATAAAAATAAATTTGCTGGCAATTTTAAATTCTATTTCCATTTTAAATGCCACAGAAAACAATGAAGGGGTTTTCGGGGTACGTTTCGTGCGAAAATTTATTTGCATATATTTCCAGTTTTTGGAATGATAAAATCGGAAAATGAAAATGTTTAACTAAGAGTAAATGTATCCCGAATAAATATTTCGGTAAGTCTTCACTTCTTGTTAGTTATGTTCTGCATATGCATGCTATACATGCAATGAATTTAAAATTTTCGCATGAAAACTAAGATTTTAAGAAGTATAATAATGCACATATTTTTATTTTACAATATTGAAGTTTTCTAAACAATCTGAAAATTACATTTTAAGGGTTTTCTGAAATTTTTCCCTTTTTCTGCTCAAAAATTCGAATTTTCTGTCACACGCATAAGCTATGACATTCCTCATAATGTGATCAATTACCTAAAAGATGACTAAAATACTTTAATAGATGTTAAAAATTTACATTAAAATCATCGAGTTCTTTCAGCTACGTACCCCAGCCTTCATCGGGATTCAGGATTCAAAAGAATGTTAAGGTCACTTGTCTGGATCTGTAATTGTCTGATGATCTGATTTATCTTGTCTGTAATTTATCACATTGTTTGTGTATTTTTATACTGTTTTACAACAATGAATTTTAGCATTCCGAACTAGTTTATTTTATAGGACATTCTTATTAAACTGAACCTAAGCAGAAACTAAAGCTGAAACATTTAGAAACAGTAAAACCTGTGAAAACAGAATCAGTCTATGACGTAATCCTGTCTTAAATTGGAAACGTCCTACATGGTTCCGGCTAAAGTGTATACAATAACAGTTGTAGCTGCCAACGTGACAATAATCTAAAAATCAAATTAAAAAAAATTAAGAAAAATTGAAAAATCGCTGTACGAATTCCGAATAAACATTATTGAAAAGTGGACAAAATTTACTATATAGTGGGCTAAAAGATTGAAACCGGATTCCTTTTACTAATGTGGAAAAATTGCAACAAACACTAAAAAGTGTATAAAATATTTCTAAAAATTCAAAAATCGCAGAGGACAAAATATGCTACAGTAGGCTTAAACCTTGTAACCAGAATTCTTTCACGAATATAAAAAAAAAAGCCACAAAATGGGAAAAAATGCTAAAAATCTCATCAAAAATCGCTAAAAATTCAAAAAATGCGGAGAACAAAATTTGGTATATTGGGCTAAAGAAGTAAAATCGGATTCCTTTCAGGAATGTCAAATAAACACCACGGAACGTGAAAAAAACCTGTAAAAATCACATAAAAACATTGCAAAAAATTCAAAAATCATTGCGCAAATTCCGAGATAACGAGAACATTTGCTATATTGAACTAAAAATTTGAAACCACATTCTTTTTACTAATGTCGAAAAAACGCCGCGTAACGCAAAATAAAACTCTAAAAATCGCTAATCTATATATATATTTGTCGTACGTGGCGCGGAAATAGGCCTGAATTTCTACCTTATCGTTGGAAACAACTGTAACAATTTCAGTAAATCTCTCACAGTCTGCTAATTAGGCAGAGTAATCAAAGATAGAAGTTCCCAAGAGTTGGAAAACTTTTCTCACGCTTAACTGTGGGGTGACAAGAATGCCGGTTACTACAATAGGAAAAGATGAGCTTCGATCAATCTTGTGAAACTGAAATTGCTAGACAGCAAATATTTCTCTGATCTGACCGTCTATATGTGGGGTCTCAGATCGTGGGAATTTCCTGCGTGAACATTTAAAAGTTCAGTAAGACCTCCCTAAAAAAGGCTTTATCCAATGACGTAAACTAAAACTTTTTTGATTGGTGATCGGAGAATCTTTTGTTCGAAAAACGGACCGGAGAAGAGGATCGAGAGGAAGGTAGTTAGAGTTTCGGCAGGAGAACGAGTGTTGGTGGAAAACACTCATCTCAGGACGGTTTCCCTTCTTAGTAGGGAAGGACAGGTTTGCTGACAGATTTTTGAATGAGAGAGTGCGATCTCTCTGAAGTCAAGGCAACAGCCTTGGATTTGACCTTTCGGGGAGAGTGAAAAGTAGCACTAGTTAAGACTTTAAGATTCTAAAACTACTGTAAAAGACTGGACTATTTGGTGATTTGCTATAAATTACAAGTCGAGCGAACTCAGCTAAAAAAAAATTGTTGTAAATAATTTTTACCTCTAGAAATTTCAAGAACGCTTTTTAAATAAAATTTGTTCTGAAATATTTAATGAAGGTAATCCATTGTGAAACGGCTCCACGCTACCCCATTTCAAAAACACACAACATCGTGGATTCTTTACAGCTGGTGGCAAGCGAGTCGGATATTTCGACAAAAATTTATTAGCATTAGTGAAGAGAGTCCAGACAGTAGCAGTGACGCCCGCCCGCATCTAAGCGCGCAAGATCTGACGCCAGTTCAGGAGAGGAAAGCAGAGACCGAAGCAAGCCTTGCAGTGTCACGACAGACCACAGTTCCGTCCTGGAAGCAAACCCGTGTTTACAGAGAACAAGCCCGAAGCAAGCCCTTGCATTGGCACGACAGACCGCAGTTCCGTCCTGGAAGCAAGCCCGTGTTTACAGAGAACAAGCCCGAAGCAAGCCCTTGCATTGTCACGACAGACCACAGTTCCGTCCTGGAAGCAAGCCCGTGCTTACAGAGAACAAGTCCGAAGCAAGCCCTTTCTAGGAAACATCAGGAGTCGACAAACCGAGATAACCTGTGAAATCGACGACGTCTAGGCCAGACCCGAAACCGGCGACAGATAATGCAGACAAAGACTGTAGAAAAGGTAAGCTCAATTCATTTTTGAGTGGCTCTCATTTTGTTTATATATTCTTTAGTGAGGAAAATTCATTTCTGAGAAATTTTTTATGTGAATATTGATATATGATAAATTATGATAAATTTTTAAATCTAATAACTTTTAACATATTTGGAAAAATTTTATGTATATTTGTTATCAGCATAAAATTTGATAGTGCGAACTTTCTTTTGGCAGTAAAATAATATAAGGATTGTCAGGCTAAATGTGTATATATATAATTTTTTTTTCTCGAAAAAAAAAGAGAGAAAAATTTTGATTTTTCAAATAAGTCGATTGTCTAGTTATTCATGATTGAAAGATTTCAAAGGTGTACTTTTTCATATTATTAGTGAAACAATAGGTGTTGTTGATAATCAAATATTTTGCATATGTGATGTTAGGAAAATTTTTTTAGCAGTTGCAAAGGTGGTCATTTTGTTATAAACGGGAAAATTGTTACCTGCGGGGTCAGAAATATCAAGTATTGGTTGAATTATGTGCACAGAATTTCAAATTTCTAAATTTGTTTTAAATGTGTATGATCGACACCAAAACGTGTCAGTGTATTGAAAATTTTACAATATTGAAAGTCTATTTTTATATGTATACTATTTTTATTATTCCTCAAATTGAATTGTATTTAAAATTGTTAGTATTATGTGGGTAGTTGCAGAAAAATTTCCATAAAGTGTTAGAATCCCTGTTGCATAAGTTAGCGAGCGAAACTATCATTTTCATCTTTATATTGTATTTACATAAAATTTTAAAATGCAAGAAGTAACTGATCTGAAACAGTGCAGGAAAATTGATTTGCAGAATTTAGCGGAAGAATTGGGAGTGGAAATAGGGAAAAATGACAGGATACCGGTAATTATCCAAAAAATCGAAGCTGCCGATGATTACGATAAAGATTTTGCATTCACGCAAGCTGCGTATATCATAAAAGATCGAGAAGAGAAGATAGCCGCGGATAAAGAAAGGGAAAAAGAGAATAAAGAAAGGGAAAAGGCTGAAATACAAAGGGAATATGAGGAAAAACAAAGGGAATATGAGAGGGAGAAAGAAGAAAGAGAAAGAGAGGAAAAACAAAAAGAACGCGAATTTACGTTAGAACAACTTAGATTGACGCAAGATGCAAATAGACGTAGTTCAACTAACAGTACCGGGTCGGAACGCCCACCTAAATTGCCGCTTCGAACAATCATGCATCGATTTGATCCAGAACGCTCGGATATAACTTTGTTTTTAAATTTCTTCGAACGACAGGCGACCAAAGCGGAAATAGAGACAGGTGACTTAGTGACGCATTTATTAGCTTTAGTGCCGGTCGAAATTGCAGAATTAATTTTAAGGGAACCGCAAGATCAGACGGATAACTTTGAATACGTCAAAAAGTTTTTGCTTGAACGATTCCGTATGAGTCCCGAATCGTATCGTCAAAAATTAATGAAACATCCACGCAATCCAGATGCTCCGTGGAAGGATATTATTTTCGAGATCAACAGTTATTTAGAGGGTTGGTTGAATGGTTTAGATGTTACGGATTTCAGTAGTCTGAAAAATTTATTGATAACTGACCAGATCAAGCTCCGTGCTTCTAGTGAAATGAAAGAGCATTTCATTGATTCGTGGGCAAACTACAAAGACCCGTTAGTTTTGGCAAAATGTCTGGACGAATACGAAGCAGTGAAAGGGATTTCAGATAAAAAAGAGAATGCGAGATCTTTTTATGATAGGAAATCTGAAGAAACGAAACTCGAGGGAAATTCTGGAGAAGAAAAAAATTCCGACAAAAAAATAAATTGGCGAGACAAGGAAATTAAAGACAGGGAACGTATCTTTGAACGAAAGAGACGTTGCCATACGTGTGGAAGCGAATTTCACCTAATGGCACGTTGTCCGAAAAGACAAAGGGATATTACGGAAGTAAAATCTTTCGAGAGCATAAATCACTTAGGCGATATAAGCGAAGACAAAAGCTTGTTCCGACCTTTTTTGAGTGAAAACAAAATAAATGGGAAGAAGGCGTGTGTACTTAGAGATTCAGGTAGCTCGTATTGTGTTTGCCCATGGAATTTGGTAAATAAGAGCAAATTAGGCAATGAATATGTTTGGCTTAAACAGACATTTGATAAATATCCAAAACGATTTAGAGTGGCACGTATAAAAATGGAAATAAAAGGTCTCGGATATGTAAATACGAAAGCGGCAATCCTGCCTAGACACTCTAAAATTAAACACTATATCTTAGGTAATAAGATGCAGGCTTTAATAAATGAAAAGATAAAGCGAAAGCAAAAATCGCAAACTAATTCCAGTTTTGAGAACCCGGGGATTGAGATAAACCCTTTAACAGATCCACAAGGGCAGGAAGAAATTCTTTCGTCATTCCCCCCCGAAATGAAGAACCACCGTTCTCAGTGTATTGGGGAAAAAGAAACCCTTTTGAAAAGGTCAAGGAAAGTAGATGAGTTGGTTTTCGACAGGCAGGGTAATTCGAAAAATAAACGCGAAAATATGGAAGTGAGTGTTGACAGGAAGGGTTATCATTCGAAAGTTAATCTGGAGGAAGTGAGCGGATTCACAAAGAGTTTTCTAAAATCCTTCGAAATTCTGTTGAAAGAGAGTAGGGACAGTGGAAATTCACGCTTTTGTGACACTCTTGTTAAAGAAATTGAACGGTTGTGTAAAACGTATTGTTCGGCAAACACAAGTAAAGAAATTCAGTAGTAAGTATTTGAGTAAAATCCAATCTGTTGTACATATTTGATTATTTTTAGTTTTATTTGTTATTTTGGCATGTGTAGTGAAAAAAAAAAAAAAAAAAAAAGTCTCTTTCAAAAAAAAAAAGTCTCTAAAGCTAGATGTTCAAGCAATGGTAAGCAGTATATAAGAAATCAGGTCACTGATGTATATAGTGAGGTTAAATTGAAATGTTATTTGAGCCACTCAAATATGTTGAGCTAATCCTTTTTTTGCAGATTTTCCGCGTTTTAACCCGGAAAATGTTTTGATGGTGGGGGTGTTGTAACAATTTCAGTAAATCTCTCACAGTCTGCTAATTAGGCAGAGTAATCAAAGATAGAAGTTCCCAAGAGTTGGAAAACTTTTCTCACGCTTAACTGTGGGGTGACAAGAATGCCGGTTACTACAATAGGAAAAGATGAGCTTCGATCAATCTTGTGAAACTGAAATTGCTAGACAGCAAATATTTCTCTGATCTGACCGTCTATATGTGGGGTCTCAGATCGTGGGAATTTCCTGCGTGAACATTTAAAAGTTCAGTAAGACCTCCCTAAAAAAGGCTTTATCCAATGACGTAAACTAAAACTTTTTTGATTGGTGATCGGAGAATCTTTTGTTCGAAAAACGGACCGGAGAAGAGGATCGAGAGGAAGGTAGTTAGAGTTTCGGCAGGAGAACGAGTGTTGGTGGAAAACACTCATCTCAGGACGGTTTCCCTTCTTAGTAGGGAAGGACAGGTTTGCTGACAGATTTTTGAATGAGAGAGTGCGATCTCTCTGAAGTCAAGGCAACAGCCTTGGATTTGACCTTTCGGGGAGAGTGAAAAGTAGCACTAGTTAAGACTTTAAGATTCTAAAACTACTGTAAAAGACTGGACTATTTGGTGATTTGCTATAAATTACAAGTCGAGCGAACTCAGCTAAAAAAAAATTGTTGTAAATAATTTTTACCTCTAGAAATTTCAAGAACGCTTTTTAAATAAAATTTGTTCTGAAATATTTAATGAAGGTAATCCATTGTGAAACGGCTCCACGCTACCCCATTTCAAAAACACACAACATCGTGGATTCTTTACACAACCATAATTTCCAGAGCTCAGACCAATGAACAGACAAGATTGTGTTAGCTCTGCCTCCAATATGGTGGTCAGTGTCAAAGCAGTGAAACTCAAGCTAGCAATTATTCAAAATAAAATATGAACGTAATCCAAAGTGTCTGAGATGATTCCTCATTTTAATTATGAGTAATATTGTCGTTTAATTATGAGTAATATTGACTTCTCAACTCTTATTTAGAATTTATTTACGAATTTCACTCATACAAAAAATCGGAGATAATAAAATATAAACTTACTAGAATGCCCCTGCTGCCATCTGTTGATGTTTTATTGAAGTAAAAATGATTTTTCTTCAATTTCAATGAAGTAAAAATTTCTTTTGCAGAAATTTATAATCAATTAGAATGGTAAAATGTCGATTTTTTTTTTTTTTTTTTTTTTTAATGAATTTAAGCCGTGCTGTACAATATTATAGGTGCAATAAGTTTTAAACTAATTATGTTTCCAAGATCCCTTTTTCATAGTATTTAAATGATTTATATGCCCATTAGTAGCATCAACTAGTTTTAGTTGTGTTTTCAACGGAGTTTTCAATTACTTTGTTACATTAAAAAAATTGTCAATTTCATATGTTTATATGATTTATTGCAGTACTTATTCCGGCTAGAATTACTAGAAAAATAAAAAGGGGCGAGCGATGTGTGAAATCAGTGTGAGCTCAATGTGAATTGCTTTGCAATTCACGGGGGGTTGGCGAGCGTCAGCGAGTAGGGGGCTGAGCCCCCTAGTAATTAAAAAATCACAGAGGACAACATTCACAATCAGAATTCTTTCACGATTGTCAGCAAATCGAAAACTGGCTAAACGTTACATTGAAAATCGAATTAAAAATCTCTAAAAATTCAAAAGTAGCAGAGACAAAATTTACTATTTTAGGCTAAAAGTTTGAAACCTAATTCCTTTTGCGATATAAAAAAAAAAAAAAATGTCGCGGTACGTAAAGAAACTCTAAAAACCGTATAAAAAATTCACAGAAATTCAAAAATAGCTCTACAAATTCAGAATAAACTTTATCGAAAAGAGGGATAATTTTATTATATTAGGATAAAATATTTAGGCCGGATTTGTTTTACTTATGTCAAAAAATTGCGCAAAGCGGGAAAAAAACTTTAAAAATCAAATACAAAATGGCGAAAAATATAAAAATGGATGTACGAATTCCGAATAAACTTTATTGGAAAGAGGACAACATTTACTATATTTGGCTAAATGACTGAAACCAGATTCCTTTTACTAATGAGAAAAAATCGCCACAAAACGAAAAACAACCGCAAAAAATCGATTGAAAATCGCTAAACTTTCAAAAATCGCAGAGGACAATATTTATAATAGTGCTCTAAAATACAGTAATCGGAATTCTTTCACGAATGTAAAAAAATATCCACCGAACGATTGAAAATCGCATTAAAAATTGCTAAATTTCGAAAATCGCGGAGGTCAAAATTTACCAAACTAAGCTAAAAGTTTGAAACCGAACTCCTTCTACGACTGAAAAAAAAATCGTCGTTAAACGCGAAAAAAACTCTAAAATCTTCATAAAAAATTCGCGATAAATTCGAAAATTGCTGTACGAATTTAATAAAATATCATATCCACAGTTACATATGATTCGTGTGCCCAACATTTGCACTTGGTACATTGAAGCCACTCTTCTCCTGATTTACTATTTTTGAATGATTTAAAATAGCAAAGACATAGGGAATTTTCTTTGTCTTTTTGTTCTTCTTCACTGGATGGATCTACTACTTCTACACTGTAAAAAATATTTGGAACGTTTAGTATTCTAACAGGAATGTTTCTGATACCATCGGATATCTGATAGCTATTTTCACATTCTGAAACCATCAGAAACCTTTCCGAATGTTTAGATTTAGGTGATTGAAACCGACCCTCTTCTATAGCAAACCAGTTTGTCCGCATTTCAAGTATTTCTCCTCTCAACTATTTCAAACAGTGTACGCCGTTAACGGCAAAGATAAAGCAGCACGTTGTTGGCTGTGGAATATAATGTTAGTTATTCGAGCGGTCCAAAAAGAGAATTTAAAAAAAGGAATATTGAAAAGGTAAGAATTTCTGCTGTTTTAAATACTCTAATAATATTTTTTATAATGATTCTGTTTTATATTCATTATTATCTCATACATGGCGTGATATTTTTCAGTTTATATCAATATTTTTAACAAATGTCTTAACCCTAAATTTTAGGACTATTTACATGAGCATTTAGATACTTTGAGTTGGAAGGATAATTATTAAAATATACTCTAAAATATAAAAATACAAATCCTTTGTCTCTCATTTTAAGTTTTTTTAATGTTGCTTCAATAAATATGATTTATAAATAATAGCATTTAGTAGCAATTTAATCTCTTAAAGAATAATATCTGCCGGCGGTACTGTGTGTTTGTTTATATATATTTTTTAACGATGTTCCAGAACTCTAACTTTTATAATACTATATATTGAAAATTGACTTGTCTGACTTTAAAAATATCGTTTTAAAGTAAAAAAACTACATTTATTTATTTTATTCTAATTCTGAAAAAAAAAATCCTAGGTGTTTTTATTAATCTCAGGGTTATGTCCAGATTTTTCTCACAGGGTCCTGTTATTGTGAAATTGTGCAGTTTTTTTAATATTTTTAAAAATTCCAGTCATAATTTTGGGAATTTGAAATTATCATTATATCAGGTTCCTTTGTATCTATCCTTTACAAATAAAAAAGCTATGCATTTTGATAAGTTCAATTGTTTTGTGATAGGTCAGATTTTATTTTTAAATCATTAAATTTGTGAAAAGTTCAGTTTTTGAGGTGGTAAAGTCTTGTTTTTAAGACAAAGAATTTTGTGACGGATACTGTTTTGGAACGAAAAATTTTGTGAAGGGTCCAGTTTTAAGATGAGAATTTTTGTGAAATGTCTTGTTTTAATATGAAAAATTACCTTTTAAGGACCAAAAAAATTAACAGATAAACAGATCTCTGAAGCTGCATTGCTTTTGGAAAACTCATACATAAGTTTTAATCATTTTATGTTGCTGGGAGTTAGATTATTTGAAATGTATCTAAAATATATTAGTATAGCTTTAGTTTGTCTATTTCATGTTAATGAAAAGTTTTGAAAGTTTTCTTTCTAAGTATATATGCTATTTTTTTTAATTTTTAAAAATAAATACTTGATTTGTGAAGCTGTATGAATCCCATATTTTTTTCATGATATGTTGTTAAAAAACAAGGTAAATATCTCCATTCCACAATATTCACTTCGTGAATATTCTTAGATATTAGAATTAAAACACATTTGATAAAATTTTGATATAAACTGAAAAATATCACGCAATATACCGAATAATTTCGCCTAGAAAAAGAATCATTATAAAAAAAAAAGTTTGATTAGAATATTTAAAAGAACAGAAATTCTTATCTTTTCAAGTATTCTTTTAAAATTCAGAAAATATATAATAAAAAAAAAGATAAAAATATATTCAGAAACACTTCAGATATATTTAGAAAGGTTTTAGATACATTCAGAAAAGTTTCCGATATATTATGAAAGATTTCCGATATATTCAGAAACTTTTCCGATATATTATGAAAGATTTCCGATATATTCAGAAAGGTTTCAGATATGTTCAGGAAGATTTCAGATGTAGTCAGGAAGGTTTCATTACGAATCGGAAAGGTTCCGTGTTTTAGCTGAAACATTTTTCTGATCGAATCAGAAACCTTTCTGTTAGTATCGTGCAGCACAGGTCTCCGTTACTTTCAGAAACGTTTCTGAAATTTTTTTACAGTGTATGATTGATATCTTTTTCAATATCACTTCGAGAACAACGACTTTCATTGTTTCTTCTGTCTCATTTTTTAACATAATTACGAACCATCTTGGCATCTAAAAATGAAAGCAGTAGCTCTAGTAGGCCCTAGACAAAATTTAAATTGGGACCCATATTAATGCAAGTTGCTTTTAAAGAAATCTTAAATAATGTCACTTACAATTTTTATTAATAATAGAGAATACAATAAACTAATGCATTAGTTTTATAATAAAGTTTCACTAAATAAACTTTCGGACATTTTCTAGCCTTCAAGAAACAATTAGTCTTCTAGTCCTTTTTACATTACACCGTTTTTCGTCAGCTATTTACGCAATAAAAGAAAAATTATTTTGTAAATTAAGATTAGTTATAAATTTTAGATTATATAAAAATTAGATTTTCATGGAATTTTAATATTACTTTTATTATTATTATTTTCTGTTTATAAAGCCGGACTCCTCCGATTTACGGGCCTAGACATTTGTCTAATTTTTCTATTAGTTAATACCGCTCTGCACAATAACACACTTAATTAAGGAATTTTATTGACTTTCATAGGCTTATGAATATAGAAAAGAAAATCTTAGGCTGCGGGGCATGCTTGCCTGCCCCGTATTAAATGGACCAACTTGCCCCATATCGCTATTTTGGTTTTTGATCAAAATATTCTGTTAATACTTTTAAAAATCAGTGGGTAGAAAATAAGCTCTGAACAACGGTCTTTTATATTGCTATTCAGCAAAGTGAAACTTTAATTTAGAAACAAACCAGAAACCATTTAATATGTGCAAAAAAAAAAAAAAAAAAAAAAAAAAAAAAAAAAAAAAACTTACCTGAGTGAAAATTTGAAAATTTGAAGTGGCTTTAGTATGATTGCTTCTTCGCTGTTGACGCTGTTGTGGGTGAAAGAAGACGTGATAAGACACGTGTCACTTAGCTATCCAACGGATAGTTTGAAAAATATCGCGGACATCCCTCGGTCTCCCCTACATACAATTTATTTACCAGAAAATTGAAAACTATGGTATTGATACTATTGGTATTTGAATTAATATATCTTTTTTTTTTTTTTTTTTTACTTTTTGCACGTTAGAAAGGAAATATGTTTTTTAGGAAAATTCACGAAACTCGCGAGTTTTGATTTCAGAATAAAGTTACTTCAAGTCTTGGAATTTGAATTATTTCAGAAGCTAGAGCGAAGAAAAGAGTAAAGCATTTGAAACTTTAAAAATAAAGCTTACCGAAAAACCAATATTATGTGCTTCGAATTATGAAAAAGAATTTATAGTATAGACAGATGCATCCGATAAAGAGATTTAATTAGTTAATTAATTGGAGAAATTAGCGCAATGAGAAGGGTCCGAAGAGCATCCCATTAATTTCTTAAGCAAATAATTCTCCGTAACCGAAAAAAATTTTAGTGCCACTGAAAAAGAGAGTGCCGGAATTATTTTTGCGATAAAAAAAATTAAGACACTATATTCACGGGCAAACATTTTCCATCGAGATGGACCTCAATCCTTTAGTATTACCGAAAATAAATTCAGGAAATAATCCCAGATTATTAAGATGGGCTCTGACTCTACAACCATACCACTACGCAAGTAAGCATCGTCCTGGCAAAGATATTCCTCATGTTGATTGCCTGAGCAGAGTATAATAAAACTCATCGAAAAATCTTTGTATATAGCTATTTTATTTTATCTGTTTAATTGTTTCAATCTGTTTAATTGATATTTTTTATGTGTAAATATGTAATTAATTGAGTATGAGCATTTTCTAACGTAAGAATAAAACATATGAATTTTTCTCAGAGTGCGCAATAAAATAAAACGTTACTTTTTATCATTGCCACTGTGAGGTATGGGAGCTTAAAGCCTTGATATTACAATTTGCTGACTCCTTGTGTGATGCCCGGGAGGATCCTCTTAAGGGGCGGGTGTTGTAAAGAATTCCCTTTAATCTTGAGAATATCCTAGCAATCCCTGGGAAAATCACCTTGAACCAGGACAAGGCCCGTGAGACACCTTGACCAAGAACATTGAACGAATATTTTCTCACTTCGGTGTTTTTTTTTAAGTGATGGCAATCCAGAAGTTCTTTTTTGTGTGTAAAAAAGGTTTCAAAAAATAAGATCTAGAATTGCAATTTACGAAGCAAAGTCTTCGGATAAGTGTTGACCGCCGTGGCTGTAATATCACCTTAATGAAATTGGCAGTGCAACTTCATTTTCCCCCGCTTAGAAACCAATAATGAGCTTAGTTAAATGTGACATCACGTTTCTACTATCTAAGTGGCTGAGTTAAACTCTTCCCGGATTTGCTGGCCATGAAAAAAGAGCAGAATCTGGGAGAGTCAGTTACCGAATTTTGCTAAGAAGTGTAACAGGTAACAATGATTTGAGTTCTGACGGGGACAGGATAGGAATCCTGTGGCTATGGGTATATGCCAAGTTCCTGTGCGACGATTAGTGTGAAGATCAGCGGCTTGTCATAAGCGTTGACTTGAAAGTGAAGTGATAATAAGTATAGCGTAACAGGCCCATACCAATTAGTTACTATCCAGTGGAGGATCTTTAAGTCTCAATGACGCCCCACTACTGCGAACTTCATACAAAAGCTATTATATGAGCCAGAGAAAAGAGAGGTGCTCCTTTTTAGACGTTTCCTAACAGCTGTTAGACAGGGACTCAATCACTCATTGAAGACCAGAACTTTACTGTTGTTAATCTTCCGATAAAATGTTGAAGAACTTAATTTATAATATTTTTTTTTTGTGGCTGTAAAGCATTTTCTTAATATAATCAAAAAGTTTGAATTTATTCAATAAATTTAAACTTTTGTTTTAAAAGAAAATTAAGGTGTGTCTGGTGCTACTATGATTCATTTAATGAATACTCCCGAATCTTTTACAAGACCAGAACTTTTCTTAATCTACCGATAGAATGTCAACAAACACAATTTATTATTTTTATGTAGATGTAAACTATTTTCTTCATATAATCAAGAAGAAAGTTTAAATTTAATCAATAAGAAACAATTTTGGTTTTTAAAAAAATGAAGGCATGTCTAGCGCTATACTATGAATTCTTTTGATGGACATTACTGAAGCGTTTACAATATGACTTCCTCTAAATAGATTTGGAATATTTTAACCTATCAAATTTATTAAAATATCTGGCATTTGTACTTCTAATTTGAATCCCATTTATTTAAAGGCACGGTCAGCTTGGTCTCGTTTCATTTCTCTATGTGTGGAGTGTTACCAATTTAAGTGGATTTTTTGTGCAAAAACCTACCACTTTTCTCGAATAGAAATATTCGCCTTTTTAATGACATATTAAATAAAACATATATTACTATTATGAAATAGTGGTAGAAATTTGAATTAAAAAACCCCCTAAATTGGCAACATTGCCTTTGTGCAATAACATTCCTACATACGAGGGTGGGCTGATAAGTTCTCGGACTGACACAGAGATGGTACGAATATGACCAAATGACAATGATCTTTGTAAAGTATGATCCTTAGATGACATGCTGCCGAGTTTCAGACGCGTGAGTTTATTGGTTATTGCTTGGCGATAAAGTAAATTAAACAAGTTTTGACATTTTCTAAAAATGGAAAAAAAATTGAAGTTCCAGCTGTCATAAAATACTTTGTTAAAAGAGGTTTAACCCCCACGGACATACAAAAAGAGTTACATTCCATCTTACTGGATTCTTGTCTTTCATATTCGACGATAAAAAATTGGGCTGCTGAATTTAAACATGGTAGCAAATCAATTCACGGTGATGAACACGCAGGACGTTTAAAAACCATTAGGACCGACGAAATCGTCTCAAAAATTCACAATGCCGTATTGAATGATCGCCGATTGAGATGCGCAAACTTGCTGACATTGCAAACATCTCGATAGACCATGTCCACTACATTTTACACGATGTTTTAGGTATGAAAAAGCTTTCCACTCGATGCGTGCCACGTTTGTTAAACTTCGACCAAAAACGCCAGAGAATGAACATTTCTCAAGGGTCTTCTGCAATGTATTGTGTTGCAAGTTGAAAAATAAAATGAAATATTCTCAAAAATCTTGTATTTTCTTTGTCAGGCCGAGAACTTTTCGAACCACCCTCGTACAGGGCTGCACTAAAAAATTCGCACACAAAAGTGTATCTTAAATGTATTAAGTTGCAAGGGGACTACATTGAAAAATAATATGAAATTTTGCCAAAAATCTTGCGCTTTCACTTGTCAGGTCGAGAACTTATCCGCCCACTCTTGTATATTGTATACATACTTTTGTAGATTTTTAATAATTAACAATTCTCATCGTTAGTTATTACAAATAAATTTATTTTCATTATTAATTAAGATTTTTACAAAGCATTTATTCATTCTTGCATTTTTATATAATATATTAATATTTTACTTTACACTGTGAATCACTGAATTGACCTTGGCACTGCCTATAATGATGCTTTTTTCTGGTTTCTTAAGTGTCGTTATAGACAGTTTTCACTGTATTATCTTCATTGTACTTAAAAAAATATCTTAACTTCAACTTTTGATTTTCTGTGTATTACCGAATGTTTAAGATGATTGTTGCGTTAGATTAATGCCTTCCTTAATGAAGCATACATTGGGATGATAGAGTGAAGCCAATTAAATGTTAACTCTGAGAATTACAATAATATTAGAACCGTCAAATGATCTGCTGGGATAGGTTAAAAAGTGCTTGAAGCCAATTACCAATTATAACTGCCTCTGTCATAATAGAAATAGCGAAGCCAATCAATTTAGAAATCGGATGAACTATGTTATAAGTGATTAATACAAACTGTACTGAGGATAATTATCAGCTCGGCTCACCACAAAGGTTAATTTTCTCCGTGTGGCTGTTTTCAGTGTAATTATCACTCACTACACGAGCTTGAATTCGTGGCAAGCATTATCATTGAGCTATTAAAGTTACAAGATGTGTTATAAATATTAAAATAATCATGCGAGAAATTTGATTATGAGGCAAAGTTTACTGTTACTGCTAAAGCAAATAGACGCTTTAATTAAGCTCATATGACGTGCTTGTGGGTTATTGAAATGAAAGTCGTGTTTGTTAAACGTAAAATGATAATTTAATGACTGAAAGCTAATGGTATTATATAACTGGCTCTGACAGGTAAAATTCTGTAGCATCAGTAGTACATGTTATTTCAAAATATCCAAATCTGTAAAACTGTAAAATTGAAAGTGATTTTGTCTGTCTCTATGAAATAACAATAACACATTATCATCTATAGATTATTTTTTTAAATAAGTATTTAATCGCTTTTATAAAATTATCTTTGATAAAATTAGATGCGATGTTGAAATTGTCTTTGCAATATTTCAAATTCTACATAAACAACAAACTGTGCTGTGAGTAAGTTTTGGCATGTGACCACAGTGGAAATTGCCAGCTGTAAGACAAGCTTACTAAAAGATGTTACCGCATTACGCCTGCGTGTATTTTAAAGACATAAAGTTTAACTTTTAAAGACATTTTTAGAAAAGAAAAGAAATCTCGTAACTTTCGCATCAATAATAAGAGATAATTCGAATTAATGAAATTCAATTTCATGTTAGTGTAACGTGATATGGTGTATGGAGATTTTAATTTTTTCAACCTGGGTTAAAATCTGCGATTCACATTCTTTCTGTGATCTGAAATGAACTAATTTGAAATCATTTTTCAGTAGTTTTTTTTTTTTTTTCCTTTTCATTTTCATCACCTCATTAGGTGATTACTGTAGTCACGGGCGCTGTCAAAACGAAACCCAGGAAGGGTCAAGATTTCGAAATAGATTTTTTTGTGGTCCCCAGTCTTTTTTTTTTTTTAACTGCGCACAAAAACGCCGTAACTGAAATTTATTACTAAGTTGAAAGTGCTTCTGAAATTCTGCAAGTAACTGCTTTTTTTATTAGCTGTAGAGAAAAACTGCTTATAAGGTGGCTGTCCCTGATATGGTCATGCTAAAGTTTAAGAATTTTCCTTACCGTCATTTTGAAATAATCAAAACCGTTTCATTTTTTTTTAACGTTTTCAGATTAATGGACTTTCATAATATAATATTGCATTCACCATGAAAATAGTTTTGCTAGTCCAAACAAATCGGATTTCAAAAAGTCTACCAAGTGGCCATATCAGGAACATGTGCAAATGATATGGCCAACATTGTTCCATGCTTCACAAATCGTGATTTTCTTCAATTTAAAAGTGCTGCTCTGCTAAATTAAATAATTTTGGTGTAAAATAAAGAAACATGATACTCAATAATTATTTTTGTTATTCGAAAGTGGATTTGAAACAGGATTTTTCATCAAAAATGAAGTTGTTTACAAAATTGACATACCAATTTAAGTTTTTATTTAGAAAAAAAAAAGTGAAATCCTTTTAGAGTTTAAAATATTTGTTAAAACAAATTAAATATCTCAATTGGAACAAATAAAAATGTCTTTATACTAGGTTTGCACAGTGCACTTAATATGGCCACCTGGATGGCCATATTAGAAGCAGGTCAGCTTTTACGTAAGTTGTTTGATTTTGAATTACTAGTAAAATATACACCATCAACGACAGCACCAATTGATAGAGCATTAAAAACTGAACAGAGTATGATGATATTCATAAAAAAATTCTTTTAAGAACGTGCATAAAAAAGGGAGATTTATCAGATACAAACTAGAAGCGATCACACCAAAAACATAAAATAGGAAATTGGTGACAAATTCCACAGCCTAGCTGAATGGCAAGTGATCACATGATACACTTCATGGTATGCTTATTCACTTCATGGCCACTTCATGGTATGCTTATTCCATTTAGCGCATTTTGTGGTTAGCTAACGTATAATAGGGAGGTGGCCATATGAGGAACATGGCCATAACAGGGGCGCCTTACCTTATAATACCAATATTTCATAAGCTTTAAATAAATTGGTCAAACATAGTATTTGCAGTTTTCAAAATGAACCCAATAATCAAGGTTGCTGTTTATTTTATATAGCACGAAATTATGTTTATAAATTTCAATGATGTTTCTTTACAATTTGCTTAGAGGATATATTCGAAACAATTAAATATCAGTAAATAATTTTGATGTTTAACATTTTAGTGGGCGCGTTTAAAAATTTTTGCACAAGTAGGTACGTAACATATTTCTTTCTTTCTTTTTCTGTGGATAGTAGTTGCACTATTAAAAATGAAAATATTTATAACAATAACAACAGACACATGTTAGAGGAGTAATTATACTTACCTGTAGTAAAAACTGAACTTTTATTTCGGTGCCATTTGGGAGAAAAGAAGTGTAGGAAAAATTACGTTTGTCGTAAAATTTGCGATAGCACACTTGCTGGAAGATTAAATGAAATTGATGATTCATATATAGCTTTGTGTCTAATTTAGCTTTCAACTTTTTGAAAACCATTATTTGAATCTGATAAATATTATCTTTTGTGCTTTAAAAATGCATTATATAATTTTTGTTAAAGACACCCAGGAAAGGTTATTTAAATCTTTGGATTCTATTTAAATTTTTAAGGGAATGTCCATATAACCAAAAGCTAAATTATTTCAAATTATTACACTTTGCTAGAAAATAAGTTTTCATATTCAAAAATGTTTAGATTGATAGTGGATAAAAAAAAGCTTAGAAGTTTTTTTTTTTGTTTTTTTTTTTGGGGGGGGGGGGATGCTTTCAATTTTTTCTGAGAGTACAGTTGTGTAAAATACCAATAATAACTTTTCTTTATGTATACTTGCATAAAAATCTCTCCTGGAAAAAGACATACTGTATAATTTAATTTTTTTACAGGAGGGATTTTTTGAGGGATAAAACAAAAATTTAAAAATACATATGCACAGAATACTCGAATGATATATCACAGCTTGCAACGGTATATTTTCTTTTTTTTTTTTTTTCTTTTTTTTCCCCAAGTCAACATGTAGTCAATCATGTATTGAACGGGAAATTTTACTTAAAAAATGAAATCAAATAAGCACCACATAAGAACAAGATACATTCTATTAAATATATTTTCTAGTTCAAATCATGTTTATTTGACTTGGAAAAAACGAAATAGTTGGCAGCTATGATATATTCATAGAATAAAATAGTAAAATATATGTTTAGATCTAAATGCGTTTATGTGTAATATTTCCGAAACAATGCTATTTTCCTTAAAATGTTTATATACTAAATTCGTATGTCCATAAATCGCCTGTGTTCTATATTTTGAGATGAAATCTTTTATCAATTAAAGGAAAAGAAGAATAATAAAGGCAGCTGTTTCTGGAATAAATTAGAATTAGAAAGATGGCTAATGCATTATTGATTTTAGAAAGTCCATTAAAAAGACTTTATTCGAAAGAAATCGAAAATTCAAAACAGTGATGTCTATTCCAAGCACAAAATTAATTTTATTTGTGTGTTTTCCTCTAACTTTTGTTTAATTCAAAAGTAAAGCTGGCATTTTATCTTAGTATTTGTGAAATTTTCACAGTACTATACAGATTAACTTTTTTAACATATAAATGTACGAATAAGAGGGAAAATTTAAACAATTAATTTTAAAAGTGTTATTATTGCGATTAGTAATTTTTTAATTCTATATTTTTCAAAAAAAATATTTTAAGTCGTCTACAATCTGTTTCCTTAGAGTAGGTTTTAAATGAAAGAAATAAAGCAATCATAGTAAATAACATTTTTTCAAAAATGAGGGTCAAACATATCGTCGCTGCCATGTCAAACTATCGAATGTGCAAAAATGCATTTTTCATTACTTTTAAAAATGGGCCGATTGTCACCACTAAAATCTAATAGTATTTTTTTATCCACGGTTGCCAGTTTGGTCTCTTTTTCTATTCAGAAATTTCGTATTCATACCAGAAATTTCAAACAGAAATTTTTGATTTATTTAATGACGGACATTTCGTGATTAATTAAAGAACAATTTTTTCTCTCAAAATTTCCGGTATGAATTCGGTATCTCTAAATAAATAAGAAGGCCAAACTAGAAACTCTGTTCTTCACAGAAATTTTATTAGTATTCTTGCTAGGCGAAGAATTCTAATAAAATTTAGTGGTGAAAATCGGCCCATTTTTAAAAGTAATGAAATATGCATTTTTTCACATTCGATAGTTTGACATGGTAGCGACGATATATAAACTGGAGTTTCGTTTCGATATGTGTTGGTAGTGTAATAGTGGAATGAGGCATGTTAGATGAGATTTTGGAGATGTCACATGAATAAGCTCATCATTAGTCTGCCCTTTATAATGGATTTTTCAATCAACCTCTGGATAAATGAGCAGGAAGTATTCTCTTCCGTTGCGCAATGAATAATTATCAAATTTCTTTCAAGGGTAAAACTCAACGACATTTTACGTATATTTAAAGCTAAGCTTCCAGACACCTGTATTAACAAAAACCAAGTCAACGAATTGACATAAGAAAAATCATGGGAGTACGATAATCTGTTGATCCCGATATCCTCAAAGCAGTGTGACTGATGGAAACATATGTACTTTTTCCAGTCTTATAATAATGCAGCATACTACTATACTTTCACTGGACGGAAAGTAAAATTTATTTATAGACGAAAAAGAAGCAAAATTAAGACAAAGAACGTTATATCCTTCTCCATAAATTCAGAGGTTTCAGTTCAAGAAAAACTGGAAGAGTTAGTCTGAATGAACAACTTTGGAATACTCTGCATTCAATCCAGATTTTTCATTCTGAAACTATCACATATTTGGGGCAGTCAGGGCTGGTACAATGTTGCGCGAGGCCCTAGCAAATCACTTAGCGGGGCCCAATGTCTCTGATTGCAATATTCGACTAATAAATATCATTTTTAAAAATCGTATACATCATAGAATTGTTTATAATATAAAATGTATGAAAATAAACATGGAAATTCTTTCACATAATGTGTATAATTATTTTTAATTTCTAAAAATCTTGTATCCTTTAGGATATGTTTAATCTTTCTTTTTGGCGTTTGCAGTTACTTTCAGAATCCTCACATCTATACATTCCCCGACAATTATATCAACTTTGGCTGTAAGAAATAATGTTAATACTCACTTTTTTTTCGCGCAAAAACATTTAAAGATAAATTTAGAGCAATAATATCATTATTTTACACAGGGTAACATTATTTTGAGTTGTAATAGAGAGGATCGGGACCCCTAACAAGATTCCAACTGGGTCGGGGCTTGTTTGTCCGATGGTTGCCCCGGCCCTGTGGGCAGTAAAAATGACACTTTGAACACATCAATTTAAGCATGATGCAGCTGTCGAGACATTTTGCAAGGTTGCCTTGAGACTTGACAACTAGCCGTTTAAATCTACGATTATTGAGTAGAAAAATTATCTACCTGCCTCACAAATATGTTTGAAATGAAGAGATTATATAGAAAGATAAACCCGTATCACAAATTTTGTACCTTATTTGAAAAAATTAAAAATATATCTTTCCTGTTTATATTTGATTGACCCTTGTATTTCCAAACGAAGCTCTTGATTTAAGGGAAAAAAACCCAGCTAAAATTGTGTTCAGGAGGAACTTTTCTTTTAAGAATGTTAACGTAACAGCAACGCATTATATAGATATCTTTCGAAATCAGTATTCAATACGTAAATTTCTATGTTAAAATTCTCAAATGCTACTTTTTGAATTACAGTCAAACCTCATTAACACGAACACGCTTAACGCGAATTCCTTTCAGCACAAACTGTTTCCGATTGCTCCGTCCAGTTGTATGTAATGTATTTAAGTTCGGATAACACGAACAAGAAAAGTTTACCCTTGAGTGTTTGCGTTAACGAGGTTCGACTGTAGTATAATTCTAATAAGGCGATATAAGTCAATGATTCAGAAAAAAAAAAAACTCTGCCTCAGTATATCTGTATAGCATAAACATAATGCTTGAATCTACTAGTTTTGAATAAAGTTCAGTAATATGTAACTGTTTTTCAATCTGTACTAAATGGAGAAAGTTATCGCTTATTCAATTCGACAAAATCCATTTAAATGATTGCAAAGAAAAACCCCAATGATTTTTAATTAAATTACAGCCATAAATTTTTGCATTATCGCCGTTCAATCTGATGAAATTGTCTTGATGAACTATCTAAACAAAACTATATTTAGGGAAAGTTTTAGTTCATAGTGTTACTATATAATGGGAGAATTAAACCTCCGCAAGAAATAGTGTCCAATTATCGTAATAATCAATAGCTCTCTAATTAACATTATTTCCAAATTTTTGATTAAATAAATTAGATTACCAGAGCAAAAAAGTTATTGCAACGCGACAGATTTCTTCTGTTGTAAAAAAGTGTCTAAAATGATACGCTTGAAGCTAGAGTGATATTTGAGAAAAAAAGAGTTATCGTTAAAATACTGACGATATATTTCGTTCACAGGCAGGTATAGTTGAAAATCATGTTCCTTTATTTCTGTGAAAAATAGAGCCATAATTAATTTCGTCCTATTTTATTTCGACAAAATTCTGAATGCTATAATTTAGTGCTGCGAGACAAGATGACTCACTCTGGGACCAACAGCCTCAAATCAGCTTTGCAGTTTTTAAAATAAAAATGTCTCCTTTCTTTCGATTTCTTTGTTAAAATAAAAGATTTTTTTCCAGCCCTCCAACTTAAAAGTCCACGATGTTTTATTATTATTATTATTATTATTTTAACTTTTCTCTCTTCATAATGTTTTTCTATCGTGAAAATTCGTAAAGATGAGGTCATTGAAGCCATGTGTGCGACTTGCCTGTAATTATTGTACCCGCAAAGTTATAAACTTCAAAAGGTTTTTCGCTTATTCTCGATTTTCTTCCGTGCTCACTTTCATTCAGTGCATAAACCTCAGGATGTTGCGGTGTAAGTTTCTTCTATGGCTTTTCCATTATTTCTCTTGTACTTCTAAACATTTCATTATTTTTTTTTTCTGCTGGCTTATATTCTTTAAAATTTAGATCATCATTCTTTTCAAAATAATGTTGCGATTCATTTTCATCCATGATTTTTCAGTGATGATATCAAATGGAAAATGCACCAATTAGGATAGGACAAAAATGAAGAAGTGGTGGCTTGAGTGCGTATATTTTCCTGCTTCAGATTGTCCATAGTGGGCTAAAAGCTGACTAACTACAAGTTTTGGTATGATTTTTTTTGGCAGTGGCCGGTTTACAGTCTGAAGACTCAATGACTTTACCACCAGATCTGAGGTTCTCTTCGCATATTAGAGATGTGCTTGTCCTTCTAAAACCAACCAAAAATATGCACTACAACCATGATTTTGATTAGATGATTCTCTATGGTTTAGAACACTTACAAGTTATGTCATCTTCATCTCCCTCGTTTCGTTTCACATGATTAATCGAAGAGTTATTTCTCGTAAGAAAACAATTGTTGCATCTTTGCTTTACGTTGCAATCTCACTATATAAGAAATAATAATGATAATATTTAACAAAATATTTTACACTGTGCCGTTTTTAATTTATTGAATTCTGCAAAATGTAATGTAGTGGATGCAGAACGATAATACGAAAAATTTGTTATGCGATAATGTGTTAATGAAGAACGTCTTCACTTATTAAACGATCATATAAGTCAGACAGAAAGAGTTTATAATTCTTAAATTGTTGAATTAAAAGAATATTTCGACTGAGTACTTTGTTCCTCATAACAATAACTGTTCATTGAGACAAACTAAAAACAAAATCCAGCATTTGCGTGGTTCCGTTTGTTAAATTCGATTTCATATAATAATTTATCTCGAACACTTATCTGAATTTGAATAAATTTATAAATTAGAAGTAAATATACTTTAAGATATTTTACTACATTTGTTATAGCTGCTAAATAATAGCAAGAATGGATAAGGAATTTGTTACATTTTTAAATAATAAGATAAGACTCTTTCTTTGTTTTCTATCTGTTTTTTTTTCATTTTTTAATATTTCAAATTATTTCTTAAATTAAATATTCTTCGTGCAAAACGGAACTGTATAAATTATTTAAATTACCGTCATCATAAATTCTATACATGATAAATAAAAGGATGAGGGTCCATAAGGCATATTTTTGGTTTAAACGAATTTAATGTTCTTAACATGCATATGTGTCAGGTAACGTGTGAGGGTCATAAAAAATAAGGAAATAGATAAATTAGTTCAAAATATTTTATTTAAAAGCATAATTATAAAGTGAGATATCAAGAAGCACGACACACTTACTAAAATGACGTTTTTCGCATTTATTTTATTTTACTATATATATTCAGAAAGAAAAATAAAAGCAACATGAAATCTATCTTTATCAGACTCTTTGAGTTTTTTGCATTGCTTCCTCACTGATTGGAGGTGATAACATCTATGATAAAATCACCGAAAATAGTGTTATGAAGTTTCACTCCATCGATGTGTCTCTATCATAAAACGAAAGCTAGATTTGAACAATGCCTTATTTTACACTGGCGCAACGTAGTGGATAGGAGGATTTCGGGATTAAAACCACTACGAGAGTATTTAAAATATGATAAGATTATGCAAAATTCCTTGTGTTAAGATAAAAATATGATATGTATAAAAATCAAAGAAAAGAAAAACATAAACAGCATAAATATTTTATCAGTAAACTGTTTCAAGGCTTCATAAAAAGAGCTTCTACTTTAACAACACAAAATTAATGAAATAAAAAGTTAGAGTAATAGCCGCAAAACAGTACGCGTGCTACTGCTGCTGCTCTTTTCCCCTCTCTTCTGAAGATGTTCTTTTATGAAATCTTTCAACACATAAGTGCTAAATTTATTAATTGTATTTGTGCTTTTCCTTACGTCGGCTTTTATGTGCCACGTATTAACTAAACACTACCCTAGGAACTTGTAAAACACAACGAACTTGCCCATTTTATGAGTAAATATAGTTCAAAACCCAACCCAGATTTTAATTTTGGTTACGCTACTGCTTATTATAATGTGTTTCTACTTTGCATTTATAATACCAATAAAAAACAGAGAAATATAGAGAACAACTGTTGTTATATTTTTTTCAAGCATTATATTTTGAAGTTGTATGTCAAAATTGGAATTGAAAAACTTTTGAAGACTTGTTGAAGCTTTATAACGATTTATCAATTCATTTATTAATCAAATTCTAAACAATGTAAAAAATTTTCACAGCTGTAGCATTTATCTGATCTGACATTTTTAAAATAACAATCACAAAAAAGTAATGATTTACAAACATATTTAAGTTTTCAGGTCTTTACGATATAGAAATCCCGTTGATTAGGTAAAAATATTGTTTAAACTTGAAGGTACTAATATTCAATTTTAAAATAATACATATTTTACGTAAGTGAAACATAATTTTTTCTTCAACTAATTTTTGGGCCAAAAACCCATTTTATAGCCCCTCACTCTTTAATTTCCGCTTGCATTCCAATATCTTAAATATGTGAAAACAAAAATTAAAGGATCAAACATGAGGACAAATACACAAAATTTCCAAATATTCTTTCGGTATACAAAATTCACTAATATCCATAGTGATATTGTGATAGTGTTTGGTTACTAGTAATTGAAAAAAAAATTCTTCGTTCTTTTTCTAAATCCTTTTATTTAATGAAGCTGTATTTCTTTCTTACACTACAACGTAATTGGTTTCACACAATTAGATGGCATGTCACTGCCACTTCCTCCTTATGCGAAATCGAATGTCTAATATGCGTAGTAGAATTGATAGGTACATCCAATGTTTACTTCATATTGTTTATGGAAAGGGATGTATTCAAGGTATTTTGTACATATAGAATGATTTCGTACACATTTATTTGCTTTCAACCAAAGCAAACATTCTTCACCAATAGATCATCACAGAATAAGTTGCTACAATTTTTGTGATTGTATAAATATAATTGCAAGTGTAGATCTTAGCAGAATTTGAACTTTAAGTGCAGTTTAGGAAATCAGTTCCCTCTATTTGACAGATCGCAACAAAAACATTCAAGGAAAACTTTTCTAAAGATACATTTGCAATTTAAATATTACATTTAAAGCGCATACTAGCGATAAATACATAGCTTTGTTTTTGGGGAAAGCGCAAGCATTCACTTTTATCTCGTCATCGATGAATGAAACTCTAAACATCAAAACGCATGAAAATAAAAGGACGGGATTCGCAAGGCCGAAAGAAAAATGGATGCTCTTCCAAATCGACATGGCTGAACAAAAGACAATTTCTGTTGCCTATGTGTAGGCAACAATAGAAAGCTATGTCGGCGATCTTGTCAAATTCCCCCCCTCCCCCTACTCTTTTAGTTTTTTCGCCTGCAGAAAAGAGTAATTGGGGAATAATTCTCAAAAGCCACTTATCACTAGTGGGATCGATACAAAAATCCTGACCTGACACTCCGTTTCGAATTAATGGTACAGCTCACGCACGCAGACAAACGTTCTTTAGGCACTGAAGACGACGACAATGAGCTTGAAGACACCCCTTTGCAAAACGGGTTATGTTTGCATCAGAGAGGAGGGGCTATCATCTTCAGGATCAGCAAGATTGATTTCCTTATGGTTTGCTGATGAATATGAAACGTGACGATATCAAATCAAGCAAGTTTTCTACTAAAAATTTCGGAAGTAGTCGGAAGCTTTAGTGAATGAAAAATTATTTAGTATGGTTATCGAAGTCTTGAATCGCTCGTTTCATTGCGTTTTTTAGTTTTTCTAATACTATCTCTGAACAGTGAAAAATGGTTGCTGATAAAGGTCTGTCAATCAAATTGCTAAATATTATTACTCTGAATTTCACAGGTATTTTTTCCAACAGCGTTTTGTTTATGATGTAACCAGATAAAAATAGATTGAAGGGAAAATATTCTACATTTTGTAAGGCGCAGAATTTTTGCCTTATCTATTGTAATTATCAATATTTGTTTTTCAATTAATATGTTGATATAATTAAGCTGACAATTTCATAAACTATACAAAGCCTAATAATAAGTCATTTACATAAAAAAAGAAAAGAAAAGAAAATGAAAGAAAAAAGAAATCAGAACCTTTTTAATTAAAAAGAAAATTCGAGACGATCAATCTCCTTCAGTGTATAAAGATATGTTTGTCTTTTACATACATGATAAATATGAATGATATTTACATATCATTCTGATCAATCCTACTTCGACGTTTAGAAATCAAATTTATTAAATTCCAAAAGTAAAAGCGGATTTTACGAATGAAAAGTTAAACTTTTCATTGATTAACCCCTTCGGGAAGAGCGTCACATTATACATGCTGTATGGGTGAATCCTTAATTTTGACTAACACTATCTCCGAATAGTATTTTTTGCCTTATTAGTTAAAGAATTTCTGCGATTAAATTAATTAGACAAAGATTACTGTTTGAAAATACTGGTGCTAAATGGTGCGGTTGCAAGATTAAAAAATGTGTACGGGCGCCCTTTGCATAAGAGGGTTAATTTTAGGTCATAGATGAATGTATCTATGTCATTTAACCCCTTAACTTCCTAACCATTTTATTCACATGTATATACCACATTTTATTTTAATTTTTACTGTTTGATTCTACACATGACGTACACATTGTACGTCGTGTATAGTGGTCTATATAGTGGTCTAGCAGCATGACGTACGCAAAGTAAGTGATAGTTTCACAGCGGTTAATCGTCCAAATTTTACTATTTTTAATTAATCTTAGTTAAGATTGCTTTGTCTAGCTGTTAAAATAGTATATTTAAAAATCTTCTCTTTTCTCCCGGAAATTGTTTACCTTAATTCAGCTTTAAGAAAAAAATTACTGGATTCAAATAAGAAGATACTTTTGATAAAATGCAGAACTATAGCTATCGAATTTTAAATCTTTCGTTTTTTTTCCAAACCAAAGTTGAATGAAACTCATTTTCGATATTTTGCTAATTTTTTTTAAGGTTTTTCAATTAGATTTTGTGTTTTAGATTTCTCTACTGAACAAAATAATCAATGATCTAGCATAAAAAGAAAACATTTTGTTTCCACATGCAATATATCTGTATTCTATATATGATATCGACGTAGTCCAGCCGAACTTACCTCCATATAGTTGTTCCAAGCTTGCACTGGACATAAAATTCCTTTTTATCTTACAGTTTCAAAATGATTTGTTTTCCTTCGACCTTATTTAATGTATTGTTATGTAAAAAAATACATAATTATAACTAATTATATAAGTAAAAATATTATCCGAGGCAATTCATTCACTAAACACTACAGTACTGAAACAATTGATTTTTTTTTTCTTTTTTAAGGATTTCGGATTAGATTTTATGTTGTAGATAATCCTACTCACCCAAAACTACGATAAACAATAGCAAAATTTAAAACACTACAAACATTTTTTTTTTATTAAAATGAACATGAAAAAGGAATTTAATGGCTAAGGTTTTCAAAGTATGAACCTTCAGAGGTGATACAATAGCGCAACTTAGTCACAAAGTTGTCAGTAACAAAATAAAACATTTCTTCTTTTATGTTTTAAAATGAGTCAGTTATGATAATTTTAAGGCTAATAAGGTCTGTCGGCTTCTTCTTGTAAATCAAATCTTTCACATGACTCCGAAGATAGAAATCACATGGATTCATATCTTGTGACTAAGGTGGCCAATTTTCTTATCAGTTCTCTTACCATTGCTATAGAAGGCTTAGGTCGATTTCTGAATGTTGAAGAACACTTCCGTAGAAATAGAGTTGCATTTTCGCCACGTAAATACCAGTGTTTAACAATAAAGCTACGATCTTCAGTTGAATATGACGCTTTGGGAGACATTTTCAAAATTGCGTGGAACTGACACTAAACAAATTCCTTTTATGCCCTCTCTCACTGCACGCATTCGTACTGCCATCTAGTGAGTCGCATGAAAATTTATTTCAGTTTACAGTTGTAGGTTAATTAAAAGTTACCCTGTATATTTGCAAGGTTTTTCTAAACGTATTCTTATTAGGTTTCACTTTTGTATTTTACTATTCACCAAAAATAACTACAAAGTAATCAAAAATATAAAAAGAATTTTTCTACGTTCGCTAGTTCTGCATTCTATCTGCGATATAATATAATCTAGCCAAACCAACGTCTATGCAACTGTTCCGCAAGCTTCCTGACATGGTATTTCTTTTTAGACTTACATTTTCAAAATATTTAGCTTTTTTTTTCCTTATTTGTATAGTGCAAAAATAACAGAATCTTATGAGAGTTAATTCATTCACAAAACACGACAGTACTGAAGCATTTTAACTCTGTAAAATTAATGTTCAGATATGTTTTTGTAATCAAGGACTGACGACATTTAGTTTTCATTTTTACTTTAACTGATCTTCGTGAAAGTGATATTTTTTGACACATATCATTTTATTACCCCCAAAAAAATCCTTCGGCGTGTTACTTTCATTCCCTTTTCATATATTAAAGTTGCAGCTTGACGAACGTGGTCACATTAATCAAGCTTTTTTAGCTTTAGAAAATTTATATATTTATTTTTATCAACGTATTCAGCAGCTTTGAACATGATTGATGGAGTCTTAAAAGAATCATATCTTCTTTTAGAATCTCTACTATGAGACAGGCTTGTCAAACTCCTTATGATACAAGGGCCACAGGAGGAGTTTTATATCTATAAAAAAAAAGTACATAAAGCTTTGTGTTGTTCGGAATACTAAGTTCAGCTTGGAACGAAGTGCCGTTAGATATTTGAGGAAAGTTTCTGTAAAATTAATATTGACTTGGTGATTTTTTTTTTCAGTTAAAAATGAATTGACATGTTCGTTACTGACAAATAAAAAGAAATTACTCTCTTTTAACAAAATGGTTTAAAATATTGGTTGCAAAATATCAATAAAGTGTTCATTATCATACAAGACTTTCTCTTTCCAAAACTGTTACTTACACTGTACGTATAAAATATATTAAACGAGAACAAAAAATCATGCACCAGACATAAGATTATGAAACACTTTCTTCGCATACTATCATTATATATATATTTTTTTTTTTTTTCACGCGGTAGAATTAGATATATAAATAAACAATTTAAGAAAACATGTAACAGACTTTTCAACTATGTTAGAGAAGTGTTGAAAAGAGCTTGAAAAAGATGTACCCATTATTTTTCCTTCAACATTTTCCCATGGTTTCAAATATCTAGTACATTCTTTCACAAGAGTTTTAAAGCTCATTCAGCTATAAATTTTTCAAATTGGTGCTAAAAATAACGATAAAAACTGCTGTCACTCAATTTTATAATGATTTTTTTTTCTCTCGGTATACGGATACAGAAATACTGAAGATTTTTATCGTCGGTATTTTGAATCCATGCAATGAAACAAAACTTCAAGCATACTTTCTGTTTTCTCTAATAAGTTTGTCAAAATCAAACTTTTTGAACTAAGAAAGTTGTAAAATGCCTTATATACGTGTCATAATGCCGTAAAATTTTAACAACGGATACTTCAGATCATCGCTTGAGGTCAATATACAAAAAAGTAGCACCAAAAAATTCTATCGGTTCTTCTGCAAATTAATGAACTTATTTCAGTAAAGGTGTTATCGTAATTAAATGAAAACAGCTTTATTAATAAGAACTTTTTTTGAAAGACCTGCTATATGCATCAGCTAACTACAAAATATTACTGTGTGGTAATTATTTTTCTCTTTTCAGTAGATTTGCAATCTGCATAAGTTCTTTTAACACGAATCACGTTCCCAAAGATATATAGTGTTGTTTATCTGGCACTTTTTACTTTATTAATCTTGAAGGAATGGTATAAATTGTCTATTTTCTAAATTCCATATCGTATGAGCCGTACAGCGCCCTACACAGAACTCAGAGTTTAGAAAGTTTAATTTCAAAATAACTGTATGTTTAAGATGACCAGATTAAGAACTTACACTAGCCACGCGAAAACATTCGCAAGCTAATTTTAAACCTATAGGAACTTTTTTTTTTTTCAAATTTCTCATTTGCATTTTAATATATATATATATATATATATATGTGTGTGTGTGTGTGTGTACAGAGTGCCCGAAAAGTCGACTAACTCGAGAAATATACATCGGATTGAAAAACGGAAAAATGCATGTTCAATATTTTTAAAAATTTATTTAGGGATATCAAAGTTGCCCCAACCCAAATCTATCCCCTAGGGGGAAGGGGCAACTTTGAAATCTTAAAACATAATCCCCCTTTTTTATTGCAGATTCGGATTCTACGTAATTTTCTGAATAATCGGTAATAATACGTAATTTTCGTATTGAATATTTTCTTCGTAGATGGCGCTGTAATCGAGTACAATGCAGTGAGAATTGTTTCCATTGAAAAGTATGGAAAAGGTCGAATAAATCTAGAATTATACATCGGATTAAAAAACGGAAAACTGCATGTTCAATACTTTTGACAAAATTTATTTAGGGATATCAAAGTTGCCCCCCAACTCTGCACCCCTGGGGAGAAAGAGGTGCAACTTTGAAATCTTAAATGATAACCCCCTTTTTTCATTTCCGATTTGGATACTACGGGAAAAATGCGTAACTGTTGTAGTTAACATTTTCTTCGAAACATCGTAGATGACACTGTAATCGAGTAAAATACAGTGATAATCGTTACCATTGCAATGTCTCGAAACGCTCGAATAACTCGAGAAATATACATCGGATTGAAAAGCCGAAAAATACGTGTTCAATATTTTGGAAAAATCTATTTAGGATATAAAAGTTGCCATTTTTCTAAAATATTGAACACGTATTTTCTCGTTTTTCAATCCGATGTATATTTCTCGAGTTATTCGAGCGCTTCCAGATGACATTGCAATATTAATGATTCTCACTGCATTTCACTCGATTACAGCGCCATCTACGATGTTTCGAAGTAAATGTTAAATACAAAAGTTACGTATTTTTTTCCCGTAGAATCCGAATCTACAATAAAAAAAAGCGGGGGCGGGAGGTTATCATTTAAAATTTCAAAGTTTACCCCCTTTCCCCCAGGAGGGCAGAGTTTGGGGGACAACTTTGATATCCCTAAATAGATTTTTCAAAACTATTGAAAAAATACCAATTGAAAAAATACCAACTATTCACTGTAAAAAAAAATTCGGAAAAGTTTCCGGTAGGAATAGGATTTCCAGTTGCCCGTATAGGACAGGAAACTTTTCCGAACCAACACGGAAAAAAAAACGAAAAAAAACGAAAGTTTTTTCTTTCCGTCAGGAAACTTTTCCTGTTTGATTCAGAAACTAATCTTTAGACACAGAATAAATTCCTGGGTCTTACGGAAATCTTTCCATTCACATAAAGAAACGTTTAGGTAGAACTGTAGAATAGACAGAAAGTATTCCGTTTTAAAAAGGAAAACTTTCCATTCACACTAAGAAACGTTTAGGTAGAACTGTAGAATAGACAGAAAGTATTCCGTTTTAAAAAGGAAAACTTTCCATTCACACTAAGAAATGTCTTGGTAAAACGGTAGAATAGACAGAAAGTATTCCGTTTTAAAAAGGAAACTTTTCCGAATCAGTCAGTAAACTAATCATGAAAAAATTAAAAATTCCTGTGTAGAATAGAAACTTTTTCTTTGCTTTACGGAATTTTTTTTCATTATGATCGGAAAATTTTCTGCATTGTAAAGAAACTTTTGTTTTAAAGAGTAGGAACATTAACAGATGAAAATATTGCTTTTGGACACTGTTTTGATATCCTTTTATCTCAATTAAATATTATTAAGAACTTTTTTGAATACATACACACATTTTTAAGTATTTGTTATCATAAAATGCATTACATGTAATGCATTTTATGATAACAAAATACTTAAAATGTATGTATGTATTCAAAAAAGTTCTTAATAATATTTAACTGAGATAAAAGGAAATCAAAATAGTGTCCAAAAGCAATATTTTCATCTGTTATTGGTCCTACTCTTTATAAAAAAAGTTTCTTTACAATACAGAATCAGCTTGAAATTTTATTTATTTGTTACAAGTATACTGATACGTTTAGCTCATGAGTATTTACATTTTTTTTTAAATAAGTATTTTATACAAAGAATGCTGGAGAAGTATCTTTATAAATAAGGAGAAGTAATTCTCGTAAAAGAAAAGTGTATAAATACATAAAAAGTACACAATGAAATGGATTTTATGTTCATAAAATACATAATATACTTTTATTTTCTTTAGAATATGTGTATATGTTTCCTAGGAAAAAAAAAAAAAAAAAAAAAAAACTTAATATATTTTAAGCGATATAAAAGAAAATCCAAATAGTGTCCAAAACAAACCTTTTCATCTGTTTGTTGTCTTTATAGCAAAGTGGACTGTACAGAGATGCCAGCTTATTAGTGCCAGAATATACATAGGTGTAGCCAGTGGTGAAGTGTGTGTGGGAGATAATTGCCCCAGGCACTAAATATTTAGGTGATGCCAAAAAACTGTTAAATAATATATTAAAAACGGAACAAAATATTTTCAATTTGGACTGGATATTTAAAACCCACACTTATGTCATTGGGTGTAGCACAAGTGTATGACGTGTTGCATGCGTATGAAGTGTATGCAACTAACATTGAAGTTTTATTGGTACTGGAAAGACTTTCTATTGCTGTATATCCAAAACAAAGGACATACAAAACACTTTTTAATCACAATAGTGACGTACACTTTTTCTCAAAGATACCAAAAGGGAAGTCACTTGGTCAAAATGTTTAAGAATTATGAAGTTTAAAGTTTGGAACTCCTAATGTTAAACAGCTGGTGGAGTTTTTTTTATATAATTCAATACTTGACGTAATAATTTTATATTCGTATATTTTATTTGAAGCTTTTCGAAATCTATTTTGGTTAAAAAATTATAGATTATGGTTTATTTTATGGTTTAATTTATAAAAAAAATGTATTTTTAAATTAATTAAAAAATTAATTTTAATAGAAATAGATTTCTAAAAACTTCAAATATGCAAATCAAAAATCACAGCTGATTCCGCTAAGTAGTTTTTAAGTTATGCTTAAAACACTACCCACATTACAGTCTGATTTGCAACGATTACAGATTAGGAGTTACAAACTTTAAATTTTCATAATTTCAAAACTACTTGACTGAGTGAATTCCAGTTTGTTATCATAGGGCAACATTTACTGAAAAAAAAAAAAAAAAAAAAAAAAACATGATGCCCCAATTAGATGTATCTATTGAATTTGCTACAATTTCGGCATGAATATGACCCTCTAAGCTTATTTTTTTCAACATTAAATTAAAAAAGACAGTTTCCAGAAGAATAACTTTGTTTTTTACTGTGACAGTTTGGAGATTAAATGTTCTTTTTTGTCCCCAAATACACCCTGCGCATATATTTCAAATTTGTCACTTTTTATACCCAATTTGTGTCACAGAGACACTTTCCAATTAGGAACATTGCTGCACCTAACTATTATAACCCAATTTGGGTGCTTTTCTGCTCTATTACACACACAAAAAAAAAAAAATCCAGAAACTATTTTATAAATTTTGAAAATTTATATAGAGCAGCATTGAAACTTTAATTTTTTATCTTTTATGTGGAAGGTAATTTTTTTCTCCTGTCTAAATTAAAAACGCCATAAAATAATAATAATAATAAAGTAAATCTAAAAACTTTTGAAGTCATGTAAATTATAAGAATATACAGAATTCAGCTAACCCTAATAAATACGTTGATGATAAACAATTTTCAGAAGCCATACAATTTGAAAATGTACAAGACTTTGAACTTGAAGCTCAACTGAAAATTACATAACAAAAAGGCTCAGTAAATGAAAATCATTTTTTGTTAAAATTTAAATCAGCTATTTTTTTTAAAATTCAAAATACAATTTTAAAGTTACGCGTTTTAAAGTAAAATAACCTTTACTAAATCATTAAAATTAATAATTAGAAAAGCTCATTTAAATTTATTTGAAATTAAAAATATATAGAGAAACTCATTCACTTGTTTAATTTGAAATATTTTAATCATATAAACAGTTAAAAATATAGTTAAAAAATGGTGCAACAGAAAATGATATAATTTGAAAATTTGAATTCTCTTTTACTTTTGAAAACATGAAATAAAGTAAACAAATTGTCTTGTGTTATATATCACTTATTTACACTAACTGCAATTTAACAATATACTTTTTATTGACCTATTCTGTATAAAATATATACCACCTTAAATTACCCCTTTGATAAAATAAAAAGAATATAAACTCTTCATTACTAAAAGCTAAATCTTTTTGTTTTGACCAAATTTCTCGATTAAAAATCTTAAAATATAAAAGATAATGTAAGAATTTTATTCAGAAAAAACAAAATCAAATTTTAAGCATTCTATTCTAGATCTGGATTATATACAGTATTCCTTTAAATATACCTATTCCAGATTATATACACTACTCTGAAATACATACACTAATTCATTTAATGAAGTTGGAGCATATATTAAAAATACTTAAGATAATTATGATTATCTGGGTATAAATTTCAATGGATCTGAAAAAATTATTCTTTGTTATTAAAATGTTTGAAAAGAAACACCAATTTTCCAGCTTTATGAGTTCTTTATAAGCAATTACAGAGTTTGCAGTGAATTAAAGTTTGATTTTTTTAAAATTTAAAATAAAAGATACTTTTAAATCAGGTGTTTGATTTTTTAAAGATTTTAAAACTTTAGTTGTTTATTAGTTTACATTTATAAGTAATTAAAATTATATTAAAAAAAATATATAAACATTTCAGAGTATTACTAACCATGGAATCTTTATTTTCCGAGTCTTTCCATAAATAAATTACATTGGAATATCGAACCATTTGTTATTTACATGTGCACAATGAAGTCATGAGATATCAACATAAATAACAATAAATATACTTTTGATTGACCTATATTTATTTATTCTAACGTTTTACAAATCCTCGCAGAAACTCCCCATGTTTTTGTATTAAAAAATTCACATAAGATTTGTACATATTTTTTTAACAAATAAATTTATGCTTTAATCTTTTAACATTTCTTAGCTGAGATTCTCTATTTTTAAATTAGAATTTTTATTTTTAAGTGTGATATTTGATTTAAATAAAATTCAAAAAGCAAGGATTTTGAGTGTTGTCTCCCCCAGTCCTTAAATTTACAATGTATTGTTGTCAAAAATAATATTTTAATGAAATATCTGAACCTAAATTTGAAAAAAAAAAGTGTATTTAAATAAATCAGGATTGAAATCCAGTTGATTTAAATCAATGAACTCTGATTAAAAATTGTTAGACTACACAAGTGTTATTTAGCAATTATTTAATTTAAATTGAGATTATAGTGCTGAAATATAATTTCAATTATTGATCTTAATATTTTAAGATTTCTGAACTTTCTGTATTATAACCGATTAGATAACGTTGAAGAAATTGGCAATGAAACTATGCTTAGATTTCAAAAGATACCAAAATTTACCAAATGCTGTAAAAAAAAGTAATTAAAAAAAATTTCTTTCCACAATCATGTACTTGCATACAATATTTTAACAAAAGATTATATTGAAGTAAAAGTTATAACACCAATCTGGTGAATCAGCTAAATAAACTTATCAAAAGCCAATTTGAGAACTTAAAACCTGCATTTTATTTTGAAGAAATAAAATAAGGACTTGTGAATAATACTTATAAACTCTTTACAAATGAAAAAAGCAAAAATATGGAATATATAAGCACTTACTTACAGGGAAGTCCAGTTGCCAGTAAATATATATATATATATATATTAAATATAAATTAAAAGATACTTTAAGATACTTAAAGATACTTTAAAAAAATATTTAAAAATTAAGGAAATTTTAAAAAATGTACACTACCAGTATTGGACATCTGTTTCCTGCTGGTGAAAGCTATATTTTGATAATTGTGTAAGGGAATTTATCACCTCTTTAAAATTTCCGTAGGTTACCATGGGATTTCACAATCAGCATTAAAGGGGAAAAAATGATGCCACAGGAATATAGTAGAAAAACGTGATAATTTTAGAAAATGTAACAAATAGAGATTTAGCAGACTGTCAAATATTCGGCTGAGTACTAACTTTTTAAAAAGTATATTGATTACAAATTTTTTTTTATCATGATTAATAACAAAGAAATAAATGTTTGTGAGTCTTTTATTCCTCAATGGCAGATCACTTAATAGCAGAATATTAAAAATTGCAAATAATTCAGAAAAAATATCTATAAAATAAGAGTGAATTCAATAAAAAATCGGTCTTAGAAAATATGTATGTGCTATTTTTTTTTCACTTAAACTTATTAAAATAAATAAAGTGCATTTAATTTACACAAACATTAAATTGGTATTGACTAAATACCATTTTTTAAAAAATTTATAAATTACTCAATTTTTTCTGGCTAACAACAAAAGACAGAAAAAATAAAACAAACATTTATACTGAAAAATAAAATTTATTTTCAACAAAACTATAAATCAAAATGTTCTAATAAAACAAATTACAGCACTGTATTTATGCTATGTATGCTATTGGCTTTTATTCCTTTAGAATTGATGCAGTTAGAAAAAAAGCCTGCCTAGATTCCGGCCTGATAACAGTCTTAATTAAACACCCAGTAGGATGCTACAGCAACGAAATTGACTCAGTTGAACATTTCTCCGAAAAAAGTGTCACACCATCAACATACGAAAACACCTTGACGTCCTTTCTAACATCCTCATTCTCTATTAGGCAAGGATGATCTGTTATAGCTGTAAGGCGACATTGATCACTGCAGTATTATCCTGTAATAATAACAGTAATAATATTAATTTTTCTTATTGTACTAATTGCTAGTGACCATGTATATTTAAAAAGATAAAAAACAGCACAAGAGCAAAGAATGACTAAGGGGACACTTCGTCTTCAGCGATAAGTATTTTTAAGAACAAAATATTTGAAAATTTTCCTTTGAATAAAGAATTCAAAATTCATAAAAATTTTAAAAAATTTAAAAATTAAGGAAATTTTTTAAAATGTACTCTACCAGCATTGGACATCTGTTTCCTGCTGGTGAAAGCTATATTTTGATAATTGTATAACGGAATTTATCATTTCTTTAAAATTTACATAGGTTACTATGGGATTTCACAATCAGCATTAAAAGAAAAAAAATGGTGCCACAGGAATATAGTAGAAAAACATAACAATAATTTTACGATATGTAACAAATAGTGATTTAGCAGATTATCAAATATTCGGCTGGATACTAACTTTTTAAAAAGTATATTAATTAAAAAAATTTATATATATTAAATTGGAAATAAAATAATAAAAAGAAAAGTGCTCAGTCAAACTGATGGCATTGAGCTCACAGGCTATTCCCACTATTTGCATATTATACTCTTATTTCAAAGAAAAAACACATTTATATAAATTAGAAGGGGGGGGGGGTCATTAGCTCCCCTATTTACATCCTGTATACTTAACCAATAAACGTCCAAATCTAATCAGGGAAGTGCCTTATCAAAATAAACCGGTATACAACATTTGCATCAAATTGGATAATTCGGCATGAAAAAACTATTTATCTAAATTAAAATGGACAATTAGTCCCTGTTCCCCCTTTATACTTAACCAAATGACCCCCCCCCCCCCAAAAAAAAAAAAAAAAAAAAAAAAAAAACGAATCAGGGAAGCATCTTATCAGAATAAACCTATATAAAAATTTTGAAGCAAATCGGTTAATTCTGCATGAAAAACCCATTTATCTAAATTAAGGGGAGGGAATTCGTCCCCGTTCCCTCCTTTATACTTAACAAATGAACCCCCAAAACTAATGCGGGAAACGCCTTATCACAATGAATCAATATACAAAATTTGAAGCAAACTAGATAATTTTGCATAAAAAACCCATTTATCTAACTTAAGGTGGATTAGCCACTCGTTGCACCCTTTATTCTTAACCAATAAACCCCCAAAATTAATCAGGGAAGTGCCTTATCACAATGAAAATATATACCAAATTTGAAGGAAATCGGATAATTCTGCACGAAAAACCCATTTATCTAAATTAGGGGGAGCATTAACCCCTTTTCCCCCCTTTTATACTTAACCAAAGAGCCCCCAAAGCTATTCAGGGAAGCGCCTAATCAGAATGAACTTATATACCAAATTTGAAGCAAATCGGATAATTCTGCATGAAAAACCCATTTATCTAAATTAAGGAGGGGGGATTAGCCTCCAGTTACCCCCCTTTATACTTAACCGATGAACCTTCAAAACTAATCAGGAAAGAGCCTTATCACAATGAACCTCATACAATATCTGAAGAAAATTCGATAATTCTGCATGAAAAAACCATTTATCTAAGTTAGGGGGGATTAGCCCCCATTCCCCCTTCATACTTAACCAATGAACCCCCAAAACTAATCAGGGAAGCGCCTTATCAGAATGAACCTATATTCAAAATTTGAAGCAAATTGGATAATTCTGCATGAAAAACACATTTATCTAAATTAAAGGGGGGATCAGCCCCCGTTCCACCCCTCTTATACTTAGCAATTGGACCCCCAAAACTAATCAGGGAAGCGCCTTATCACAATGAACCTATATGCAAAATTTGAAGCAAATTGTATAATTCAGCATGAAAAATCAATTTATCCAAATTACGGGGGATTGGACCACGTTCCCCGCTTTATATTTAACCAATGAACCCCCAAAACTGATCCGGGGAAGCGCGTTATCACAATGAACCTATATATAAAAATTGAAACAAATCTGATAATTCTGAATAAAAAAGTCATTTATCTAAAGTAAGGGGGGGGGGATTAATCACCGTCCCCCTCTTTATACTTAACCAATGAACAACCAAAACTAATGAAGGAAGCGCCTTATCACAATGAAGCTAACACATGGGCTGATAAGTTCCTGGTCTAATAAAGAAAACACAACTTTTTAACAAAACTTTATGACTTTATAACTTTAATAAATAACATAACTTTAATAATAAATAATAATAATTTAATAAATAAATAAATAATAATAATAATTTAATAAATAAATAAATAATAATAATAATTTAATAAATAAATAAATAATAATAATAATTTAATAAATAAATAATAATAATAGTTTAATAATAAATAACAATTTTATAACGAAAAAGCTCCAAACAGTGTTCTAAATCATTGACTCATTGTTGTTTTTGGTCAAAAGTCAACACGCGCGGCAGCCACTTTGACAACAGCTTTTTCATAGACAAATGCTCATTCAAAATAAAACCTACACGTTTCTTGGATATCTTCAGAGTCTGAGCTATCGCCTGCAACTTCACTTTATGGTTCCCCAAAACGATTTTTTGGACTATTTTTATGTTTTCCGGAGTAACCACCTCTTTTGCGTGGTGCATCACTGGTGTCCGTACGACCACGTTTAAATTCAGCAAACCAGTCAATAATGTTTGATTTACCTGGTGCAGTGTCCGGATAATGCTTATCAAGCCAAGCTTTTGTTTGAACGTTGTTTTTCCCCATCAAAATACAATTCTTGAAATTCTTGTTTATCCATTTTTTTTGTTTATCAACAAAGTTGTTCAAATAAAACGTTTTATCCACACGGCGAATCATCATGACATCTTTTCTGCTACCTTTTAAAGGTTAGTCTTTACTAAAAAAAAGCATCGGTTCGGCAATTGCAACGTCATCTGTGTGCCAGACCGGGAACTTATCAGCCCATGTGTTATATACAAAATTTGAAGGAGATTGGGTAATTTTGCATGAAAAACCCATTTATTTAATTTAGGGGGATTAGCCCTTGTCCCGCCTATATATTTAACCATTGAACCCCCAAAACTGATCAGGGAAGCGTCTTATCAGAAACAATCTATATACAAAATTTTAAGCAAATCGGATAATTCTGCATGAAAAACCCATTTATGTAAATTAAGGGGGGGAGGATTAATCACCGTTCCCCTCTTTATACTTTACCATTGAACTCCCAAAACTAATCAGGGAAACGACTTATCACAATGAACTACAAAATATGAAGCAAATTGGGTAATTTTGCATGTAAAACCCACTCATTTAATTTAGGGGAACTAGCCCCTGTTCCCCCTTTATAGTTAACCATTGAACCCCCAAAACTGATCAGGGAAGCGCCTTATCAGAAACAACCTAATACAAAATTTTAAGCAAATCGGATAATTCTGCATGTAAAACCCATTACATAAATTAAGAGGGGATTAGTCCCATTTCGCTCCCTTTATACTTTACCACTGAACCCCCAAAACTAATCAAGGAAGCACCTTATCAGAATGAACCTTTTATAAAAAAATTTGAAACAATTGGATAATTCTGCTTTAAAAATCATTTTTCTCAATTGAGAGGGGGGGGGGGGAATTAGTCCCTGTTCTCCCCTTTATACTTCACCAATGTACCTACATACAAAATTTGAAGCAAGTTAGATAATTCTGCAGGAAAAACCCATTTATCTAAATTAAGGGTAGGATTGGCCCCCGTTCCCCTCGTTTATACTTTACCATTGAACTCCCAAAACTAATCAGGGAAGTGACTTATCACAATGAACTTATGTACAAAATACGAAGCAAATTGGGTAATTTTGCATGAAAAAACCATTTCTTTATTTTAGAGGGGGGGATTAGCCCCTGTTCCCCCTTTATATTTAACCATTGAACCCCCAAAACTGATCCGGGGAAGCGCCTTATCACAATGAACCTATATACAAAATTTGAAGCAAATTGGATAATTCTGCATAAAAAACTTATTTATCTAAATTAAGGGGGAGGAATAATCACCGTTCCCCTCTTTATACTTAACCAATGAACCCCCAAAACTAATAAAAGAAGCGCCTTATCACAATGTAGCTCTATACAAAATATGAAGAAAATTGGGAAATTTTGCATGAAAAACCCATTTATTTAATTTAGGGGGAGATTAGCCCCTGTTCCTCTTTTATATTTAACCATTGAACCCCCAAAACTGATCAGGGAAGCGCCTTATCGGAATGAACCTATATACAAAATTTGAAACAAATCGGATATTTCTGCATGAAAAACACATTATCTAAATTAAGGGGGGGGGGGGGATTAGCCCCCAGTTCCCTCCTGTAAACTTAACAAATGAACCCCCAAAACTGATCATCGAAGCGCCTTATCAGAATGAACCTATATAGAATATTTGAAACAAATCGGATAATTCTGCATGAAAAACCCATTATCTAAATTAAGGGGGGATTAGCCCCCCAGTTCCGCCCTGTATACGTAACCAATGAACCCCCAAAGATAATCAGGGAAGCGCCTTATCAGAATGAACCTATATACAATATTTGAAACAAATCGGATAATTCTGCATGAAAAACCCATTTACCTAAATTAAGGGGGTGGGGGGATTAATGACCGTTGCCCTCTTTATACTTAACCAATGAACCCCCAAAACTAATGAAGGAAACGCCTTATCACAATGAAGCTATATACAAAATTTGAAGCAAATTGTGTAATTCTGCATGAAAACCCCATTTATTTAATTTAGGGAGGGGATTCGCCCCTGTTCCCCCTTTATATTTAACCATTGAACGCCCAAAGCTGATCAGAGAAGCGCCTTATTGGAATGAACCTATATACAAAATTTGAAACAAATCGGACATTTCTGCATGAAAAACACATTATCTAAATTAAGGGGGGGGGGGGGATTAGCCCCCAGTTCCCTCATGTAAACTTAACAAATGAACCCCCAAAACTGATCAGGGAAGCGCCTTATCAGAATGAACCTATGTATAAAATTTGAAACAAAACTGATAATTCTGCATGAAAAACCCATTTATATAAATTAAGTGGGGATCAGCCCCCGTTCCCCCTCCCCCTTTTATACTTAGCAATTTAACTCCCAAAACTAATCAAGGAATCGGATTATCAGAATGAACATATATATAAAATTTGAAAATTTAAAATCGGATAATTCTGCATGAAAAACCTATTTATGTAAATTAAGCGGGGGGGGGGGGGGGGGGTTCCGGCTTTGATAACCTGTGAGCTAAAAAAAATTCTATTACAATGATATTTCGGGTTCTGTGAACTCCAAAAATAGCAGAATTTTCAGAACATTTATGATTTATATGTTGACATTATGACTCATTTGAACATTTTTTTATTTCTTGAAATTTGCACAGTATTAACACGTGCATTTAAATACATGACAAGATTTAGTTAAAGGAAAGCACAAATATGAAATAAAATCAAATTAGATATATTTTTTTTTTGGTTAGAAACCAACATACAAGATAATTTTTATATAAATTAGGATGAAAAACAATACAGAAATGTAACAAAAGCTATTACAGGTTTTCTTTTTCTTTCTTTTTTTTTTTTTTTTTTTTTTTTTTTTTAATGAAGAATTGAAGCTTTATATTTTTAAAATAAATCCCCCCCCCCCCCCCGCACCTCTACTGACAAAAATTCCCTGTTTGCTTTTTTTATGTTTATTTTAAATTATTAGAAAAGATTAAAAGTCATTTTTTATTTTCAAAATAATGTGAGAAAAATAAAATTTAATCAATTAAATTTGAATATAGAGGGTGGGGCAGTTGAAAGCTTCTGTATGCAAGCTTTTACAGCATGAATATAGGTAAAATCAACCTCAAGGTATTAAGCATATTCTACTTTACGTTTTTCACAACTAAAATATTGTCTAATATTAAAAGACTACTGAAATTTATTTTACCATATACCATTATAAATTTCGTATAGCACCCTGACATACATTTCTCAATTTTTTAATCAACATTATAGAATTTAATGGACATTCCTTTTTAATTGAATTTTAATACACTACAAATAATAAAATGTTAAATTGATTCTATAATAATGTAGTACCTGAAAAAAAAGACAATATATGATTCTGATATGGCATCGAACACAGAAAAATCTCATGAATTTATTTTAAGATCATAGGTATGTTATTGATATCTTTAGTGTTGAATTCAGGCATTTTTCTCCGAGAGGGATTTCTGTGGCTTCTGGGGGCATATTATAGAGTTCCGAGGGGGGGGGGGGGGAATTGCACTTTTTGACCATTAAATCATAAAATCCGAAATCTTCAGAGGGGGTGGCCATTTCAATGCTCCGGGAGAGAGGAATGTCCCCCCCCCCTCCCCCGCCTATCTCCTGAATTCAACACTGGATGCCTTACAGAATTAAACAAATAAACAAGTACCTGAATTTAGAATAAGTTAAAAACTACTTAAAAAGCAGTCTACAAAAATTGAGTTTTCATTAAGATAATATCTAAGTTAGGAATTTCTGGCACATCAAAATATTTTTTTGATTGGGTATATTTTTCTCATAAAAAATAAACTGAGCGAGAAATAAGATAATATGCATTTTATTTCAGGCTACGCAGCTCCTTAAACATGTTATTCGGTTTGATAATCATGCACTGTAAATATATGGACATATCAAATCCCAAATATTAAAAATCACATAAATTTTAGTACTTACCATTGCGAAGTTAGCACTACGTAGAACAATTGTCCAATATTTAACAACATGGCGTACACCTTCTTCATCGAAAATCTCGATTCTGTTCTGTTATCAATCACGTGACGTCACGCCTTTCATACGTCAGCAGAAAGCGAGACTGCGCAGTAAGTCCGGTGAATGCTATTTTATATCCACTCGGAAACTAATACGATATAAAAAGATTATTTTTATGACTGTAGGAAAACTTTCTGTTGTGATTCGGAAAAAATATTTTATCGGTTGTTTTCCGTATCGTAAAGGAAATTTATCTTTTACGAAACGGAAAAGGGTTGGAAATTTTTTACAGTGTTGGTAAAAATACCAATTTGAAATTACCATTTTTAAATTCCCAATTTGAATAATTGTGTTAAAATTAATTAATCTAGTGTAATCATGTATCCAGCGTTTACTGGAGTTCCAAATTACCTGCGATTTATTCTGTTGAGCTGATTCAGATATAAGAAAAGATGCTATGATCTGATCAATAAGATTAACTGGATGAATTAAGTCCTTCAGATTCGACCAGGATGGCTCAGTTGGAAGAGCATGGCAGCTTCATCCAAGAGATCCCAGGTTCGAATCCTGACACGAAAATTTTTCGTCCAGTTGGAAAATTACAACTCATAAGAGAGTACTTACTTTCAATGTTAAATCTTAAAAATCCTATTCTTCTAATTTTCTTTTCATAAACAAACCCATGTCACTCAGAACACAGACCGGACTGATCGCGTATGAATATGCGAAGTAGTCATAAGAACAACGCAATGTAATCTTCCACATTATAAAGGAGACGAAAGAGATAGTTCCTTCCGAGAAATAAATATGTATTATTATTCCTTGATTTACTGGGTATATTGCATTTTTTTTTCCATTAAGGAACACCGCCTTGAAAGAAATGAATCTTTACAAAGTGCAAAATTATCCTTTCGCTTGAGTTTGATAACGCGTTACGTTTCAAATTTGAGAAAGAATAGGTTAATTTTTGATCCAAACATACTCGATTCGATATGAGTACATGGATGTACTCATTTTTGAGTACTTCATTTTTTTTTTCAGAATACGCGTGGAAAGGAAGAGTAAATATCTAATTGAAAAATAAAGATTAATCATTTTTTACAAGTTATTAGATTTCTTCTGTGTTAAAATAGATCAGACTGCCAACATGGTACATTCAAAGAGACTAATTAAAATCAAAGTAATTAACGGCAGTTCAAGCTTTTGAAAGTTAATCAGTTTAGAGCCATTAAAACCTTCTTTAATTCAAGATCAACCTTTTCCTAATTCATTTTCCATCCTTATTCCATGCAAGCCTTACTCAACAAACCTGGAATATTCTTCATTTTCTTAACGAAATGTCAATGTTTGTCAAACGAAATTGCGAATGGGAATTCTCCAATTCTGTACACTTTTAATTCGGAAATTAGTAAAATCGTTTATAATCACAAATGAACTGTGTTTATTTGGATAGTTTTTGAATTAACAGGAAAGTTGGTGAATGTAAATCCTGCAGAAAGCAAGGAAGTTAATTTGCGTAATTACAATGTGTTATTATGTGTACTTAGTGGTAAAAGTTGTCAAAAAGTAAACTTAAGTTCAAAACTATAGGCTAAGTATATGTATACTTCTTGAAATGATCTGCAGATATAAAGGAATAGGTTTTTATTTATTATTATTATTCTCAACTGAACTGATTTTATTTTTATTTTAATTAACATGACGGTTGCTGACTCTAAATCCCCGAAAAAAGCCAGGGAGATCATTTTCAGAATTAGGATGTACACTGTAAAAAAAAATTCCTGAAAAAAAAACGGAAATTGTACTGGCAATCGAGACGCCAGTACTATTTCCGTATTTTAACGGAAAAAAAAATTTCCGTAAATTCCAGGAAATTTTCCGTAATTTATGAAATATCCGTTTTTAAATTTCCGTTTTTTAACAGATATCTTCCGTATTTTTTAGATATTTTTATATTATTAAAATAAATTTTATAGGACCAAAAAAAAAAATTCTCAAGGAACATTTTATAACACTTTTTACTTTCATTTCTGTGCGAGTTTTCAGTAAATAACCAACACTTGTCACGGAGGGGGTTCGAACGCGGAAACTTCTGCGTATTAAACTGGCGGGCTGTACCATTACGCTATGACTGGACATTTCGTTTTCTCAAATGTGGTTATTTATTTTAGATGCTTTTAGTAATGCAAAAACTAAGTTCCATAGTTAGATGGATCTTTTCAATATTTTATTTTCATAATTTTTAATATCTTGCTTTATTATTTGATGCTTTATAACAGATAAATTTTAACTTTTTATGTATTATATGCGTAAAACATTGTATTACGACTAATGATTGCTTTTTTTTTTTTTGCAATAGTACATATACTTTTTTAAATTATTTGTCTGTTGATCTATTTATCAATTCCAGTTAAAACAATTATCTTAAGTAGACGTATTTATTACATGCTATTAAAGTAAATTTTCTTTATCTCTTATTTTAAAAACTAATGTGAATAAACAATTTTATAATAAATTAAATTATTATATTTAATCTTTGCTGAGAGCTTTTGTGAAAAAAATCGAAACAAAAAATAGATTTTTAGAGAACATTTTAAAATTAATGACCTTAGGATAGGTAAGTTTAAATTTGGACTTGATAATTTAGTTTAATTTATAAAATTATAAACTAACGAAATAAATTATAAACTTTATAAAATAATAAACTTCATTTTTATAAAAGTAAACAAAAAGTTATTAATTATTTTTTATAAATTTAAAGAAAAAAAATATGAACTTCGTAAAGTTATAATTTATAAAATAATAAATTGTAGTTTAATTCACAACTTTATAAGACAAATCAGCTTAGTTTAACACCTACGTACCGATAATTTGCAAAAATATTATTTTATGTAACCTTAAAAATATTAAAAAAAAAAAAAAAAAAAAAAAGATTTTTAGCGAAAATTTTGGAAATTAATGACCTTGGGATAAGTATGTTTAAATTTGGATTTATTAATTTAGTCTAAATTAATTTAGTTTAATTTATAAAATTATAAACTAAATATATTATAAACTTTATAAAATTATAAACTTCATTTTTATAAAAGTAAAGAAAAAATCATTAATTATTTTTATAAATTTAAAGAAAAAAATATAAACTTTCTAAAATTATAATTTATAAAAAAATAAATTTTAGTTTTATTCACAAATTTATAAGACAAATCAGTTTTGTTCCATACCAATAATTTACAAAGTTATTATTTTACGAAACCTTTAATAACCTAATATTGCCTCACGTTAATAAAATTAAAATAAAATTTTAAAATGTCAGTGAAAAATTTCATAATTTGAAGCACTGTAAAGAAAAAAAAGTAGATTAAAAAAAATATTTTTCTGTAATTTATATAAATAAAGTAAATTTCTAAAGATTTCACTAAAAAATAAAAAATGTCATTATTATTTTCACAAAAAATTACCGTCCAGACACGGGCCCGGTTAGAATGAGCTCCAGGATTGGCCCGAGTCTAATGACAGTTGAGTTGAGTTGAGTTGATTATTGACGGCCAATTATCTACACTAGGGATATAGGCCCGGGGGGAGTGCCCTTCGTGGGGGTCTTTCTAAGGGAACCTAATCCGTATTTACGCATGGATAAATCCACGGCTCGAAGAAAACCACGAAAACTCCGAACGATTAGGCCGACGGGCGCGATTGGGATCGAACCCAGCACCTCCCGTCTACCAGCTTCGAGAGCACAACCTCTCAGCCACTGGTGGCGCGAGTCTAATGACAGAAAATAGGCCCACGGGTAGGACCGGTCCAAGCCTGGATCCTAGAAGACCCTGGACCCTAATAAATACAACAATCTTAATTCACATTTCAAGCAAGACGATATCTGTATACAAACCTCTGAACGTTATTTACGGAAATGGGGGAAATACGGACATTGTACTGTTTTGAAAAAAATCCATCAAATTTACGGAAAACTTTCTGCATATCTACGGATTTGAAATCTCCTTTACGGAACTAATGTCATTTACGAAAATTGTACTGTTTTTTCTAAAAATAAAACTTCTCCGTAAAATTTTACGGAAAATCTCTTGTATTTTCACGGATTTTTTTTAGAGTGTATTATTATGTGTATGTAGTGATAGAAATTTTAAATAATATCTTAATATTTAAATCATTTGTATGTTGTTCTAAAAATGATATATAAAGCTGAAAAGGACACAAGATTTAATTGTTTTTCTTTTCTTTCTTTATGTCTGTGCTTCCGAAATTAACTTTAACCGCAACTTTTTTCTAGAAAGTTTTTCAATATACAGAGTGTCCATAAATGATTGTCCCGGTTATCATACCTCATAACTTTTGATTTAATATGACGAAAAATATTATTACATATTCGTAAATTACAACTCAAAAAAATTTTTAATAACACAATTCAATTTACATATGTGTAATGTTGCAACTGAAAACGTTATTAAGCAAATAACGATTATAGTCAAATAATAATTAACATTAACATTTTATCAAATTTATCAAAACATTATTAATGAATTATGTAATATCTATCTATCTAACTTTGTACCCATAATTCAATAACAGATTTTTATTAAATTTGATAAAATTTTAAAAATAATTATTATTTGATTATAATCGTTGTTTGCTTAATAACGTTTTCAGTTGCAACATTTACGCATATGTAACTTGAATTGTGTTATTGAAAAAAAATTTTGAGTTGTAATTTACGAATATGTAATAATATTTTTCGTCATAATTCTTAAATCAAAAGTTATGAGGTAAGGAAACGCGGGGCAATCATTTATGGACACCCTGTATTTTCAATTTTCAGCATATTGTTATAAAATTAGGATTAGGATAGTACTAGCAATATCATAATAGTTATAATAGCAATATAAAATCAACATCTATTAATGAAAAAGGGTCAACGGAATAGCTCAAATGAATATATTTTTAATACACTAACAATCCTACTAAAATAAGTTTTTTATGGATGTTTTTTATTGTCTGTTATTGAAAAATTTTGCTAATGAATTATTAAAGGAAATTTCACCATTTAATAGACAAATAGTAATCCATTGTTAGTATAAACATCTATTCTTTCAATCAAACAAACATGAATTCTGATTCATATATTATTGGTAAATCACCATTACTTCAAATGTCAAATTAATTTTTACCAATAATCATTATTTATTTAAAATTATGTACCTCAAAATTAATAAATAAAAGTTGTTTTCAGATATTATTTTGATTTAAATTCCGTTATGTTTAAGAGGCTGTGAAATAGAAAAACCGTTATCTATATCTATACTAATATTATAAAGGAGTAAAGATTGTTTGTTTGTTTGTAGGGGGTAATATCTGGAACTACCGAACCGATTTCAAAAGTGATGGTGGCAAATTAATGGTGACAACCCCTGCTCCAACATAGGCTATATTTTATGTCGGTGCCACTACCCAAGGTGGGTGCAGGAGAGAAAAACGTTCTAAAATTGCGATCTTTTCAATACTGAAGCAACTAAGAAATTTGAAATTTGGCGTTGTAGTTACTTATAAGATGTAAATGCTCTCTAAGAACAAAATAAAAAAAAAGCGAAATTTAAAAGGGTGAAATGAGCGAAAAGCGTTCTAAAAACATTCTAAATTACAATTTCTATGGAATCTCTAGAACTACCGAACCGATTTCAAAAGTGATGGTGGCAAATTGATGGTGACAACCCCTGCTCCAACATAGGCTATATTTTATGTCGGTGTTACTAACCCCAGGGGGGTGCAGGAGCGAAAGACGTTCTAAAATTGAAATCTTTTTTATACTGAAGGAGCTAGAAATTTGAAATTTGGCGTTGTAGTACTTATATAACATGTAAATGCTCTCTAAGAACAAAATTTAAAAAAAGCGAAATTTAAAAGGGTGAAATGAGCGAAAAGCGTTCTAAAAACATTCTAAATTACAATTTCTATGGAATCTCTGGAACTACCGAACCGATTTCAAAAGTGATGGTGGCAAATGTATGGTGACAACTCCTGCTCTAACATAGGATATATTTTTTTTTGTGGGTGCCACTATCCCCAGGGGGGTGCAGGAGCGAAAAAGATTCTAAAATTGCGATTTTGTTTATACTGAAGGAGCTATAAATATGAAATTTGGCATTGTAGTTACTTATAAGATGTAAATGCTCTCTAAGAATAAGATTTAAAAAAAATCGAAATTTAAAAGGGTGAAATGAGAGAAAAGCGTTCTAAAAACATTCTAAATTACAATTTCTATGGAATCTCTGGAACTACCGAACACTGTAAAAAATGAAGTACTCAAAAATGAGTAAGTCCATGTACTCATTTCGAAATGAGTATTTTTGGATCAAAAATGAACATGTACATTCTCAAAAATGAGTAAGTCCATGTACTCATATCGAAATGAGTATTTTTGGATCAAAAATGAACATGTGCATTCTCAAAAATGAGTAAGTTCATGTATACTCATATCGAAATGTGTATTTTTGGATCAAAAATGAACATATGTATTCTCAAAAATGAGTAAGTTAATGTACTCATTTCGAAATGAGTATTTTTGGATCAAAAATGAACTCCCAACAAACCCAACATACATATCAAACCCAACATACATGTATATTTCAGTATGTATAATGAGAAATTTCGGAGACTAAAAAGCTATTATTTGAAAGAAAAACGAAGAATAAGAGAAATAAAAAGTGGGTCTGGTTGTTCGGGATTTTCATCAAAGTGGATCCACTACAACACATTTACTCTTTTTTTTTCCCCTCACATTTTACACATCTACTTTTTTTTTTTCTTGATAGTACTTCAAAATTATGATTTTTTTTCCACTAATTTTTTTTAAAATTTATTTTAACTTTTTTAACGTGAGGCAATATTGTGTTATTTAAAAGTTTCATAACATAATATCTTTGCAAATTATAGCTATGCAAATTGGTATTAAACTACTCTGATTTGGCTTACAAATTTATGAATTACGCTAAAATTTATTATTTTATAAATTAAACTTTTACAAAGTTTATAATTTTAGTATTTCAATCTATGATCTTTTCTAATGTCATTTTTTAATTAATAATTCTTCGAACTACCTGTTACTTCAGACATTATTTTAATCTTTAACACATATAGACAGGCACTGTACATCCTTAAAAACATATTTAAAAACACATAAAACCAGTCCACACGCTAAAAGTTTCGTAAAAGTAGAATATTTTCGCCCGTTTGCTCAGGCATCTTCAATACTGATGTCTCGTATTTCTGCTCTGTCAGTCCGATTTTTTAAAAACTATCCCTTCCTAACAAATCTATCCTCTATAAATATATATCTATATAAATATCTATATCTATATCTATATATGCCCCACCAGTGGCTGAGAGGTTGTGCTCTCGAAGCTGGTAGACGGGAGGTGCTGGGTTCGATCCCAATCGCGCCCGTCGGCCTAATCGCTCGGAGTTTTCGTGGTTTTCTTTCGAGCCGTGGATTTTCTCCATGCGTAAATACGGATTAGGTTCCCTTAGAAAGACCCCCACGAAGGGCACTCCCCCCGGGCCTATATCCCTAGTGTCGATAATTGGCCGTCAATAATCAACCCAACCCTATATCTATATAAAAATAACTATCCTCTATCCCTTCCTAACAGATGGCACCAGATGCTGTTAGGTAGGGATAGAGGGGGAGTTTCAAAGTAAGTAACAACATTTCAGAAGTAGGCGTGACCAGTCATGGGGCGTTGGTCTGAGTCGTCAGGTTAGTAAACAGGACATCGCGGGTTCGATTCCTCTCAGGGGCAAGGTTTGGTTAATTACTATAAGCTCACGCAGGAATGAAAAAAGTGAGCAGAAATGTATCCCTTATAAGGTTGTTCTCGCGAAGTAACTTTTTTTTTTATCCTATAAATTTTATTTTAACGACATAAAAAATTTTAAATTTGAATACATCCATGGGATCAAAAATGAGTACATAGCAGTTCATATTTGAATACGTACATGGGATCAAAAATGAGTACATGTGTTTCTCAATTTTGAGTACATTTGGATCGGAGCTATTTTGAGTATGTGACGTATTCAAAATTGAGTACTTTTTACTCAATTTTGAGTACCCATTTTATACAGTGAACCGATTTCAAAAATGATGGTGGCAAATTGATGGTGACAACTCCTGCTCCAACATAGGCTATATTTTATGTCGGTGTCACTAACTCCAGGGGGGTGCAGGAGCGAAAAACGTTCTAAAATTGCGATTTTTTTTTTATACTTAAGGAACAGAAATTTGAAATTTGGCATTGTAGATACTTGTAAGATGTAAATGCTCTCTAAAAACAAAATTTAAAAAAATTCGAAATTTAAAAGGGTGAAATGAGCGAAAAGCGTTCTAAAAACATTCTAAATTACAATTTCTATGGAATCTCTAGAACTACCGAACCGATTTCAAAAGTGATGGTGGCAAATTGGTGGTGACAATCCCTGCTCCAACAGCCTCTTTAATAAAAAACTATGCGTTTCTGACGACTGGGTTTTTCGCTAATTGTTGCCACATAATAATCTCGGAAAATGAAACATTTGAAGTTACTGAAAAAAATAGTAGCTCGAAAAGTATTTGTCAGAAAATTGTTTGGCAAACTGGCGTTTAAAGGTAAAAAAATTGTATTTTTTTTAATATAAATTTCAAATCTAATGATTATGCCATTTTTCAAATATTGAATTTCAAAAATTACTAAATTTCACAATGGAGTACCATAGCAAAACCTTCATGTGTAAAAAGATAATGATAAGGGTGACATGTCCTGGCGTGTATATTGGCTATAGCACGAGTCACAAATTATAGTAGCCTTATTATTCTGTTAAAATATAAAAGTGAATTATGAAATGTCAATATTTTGTTGGATTAAAAGTTCGTTAAAAGAAATTGACCAGCGTAGCGGGCGTAGCTTGCTAGTTAATATTATAAAAGAGTAAAGATTGTTTTTTTTGTTTGTTTGTTTGTTTGTTTGTTTGTTTGTAGGGGTAATCTCTGGAACTACTGAAGCGATTTCAAAAGTGATAGTGGCAAATTGATGGTGACAATCCCTGCTCCAACATAGGCTATATTTTATGTCGGTGCCACTACACTCAGGGGGGTGCAGGAGCGAAAAACGTTCTAAAATTTCGATTTTTTGTATACTGAAGGAGATAGAAACATCAAATTTGGTATGGTAGTTACTTATAAGATGTAAATGCTCTCTAAGAACAAATTCTAAAAGCTTTCGAAATTTAAAAGGGTGGGATGAGGGAATACCGTTCTAAAAACATTCTAAATTACAATTTCTATGGTATCTCTGGAACTACAGAACCGATTTCAAAAGTGATGGTGGCAAATTGATGGTGACAGTCCCTGCTCCAATATAGGTTATATTTTATGTTGGTGCCACTACCCCCAGGGGGATGCAGGACCGAAAAACATTCTAAAATTTCGATTTTTTGTATACTGAAGGAGATAGAAACATCAAATTTGGTATGGTAGTTACTTATAAGGTGTAAATGCTCTCTAAGAACAAATTCTAAAAACATTTGAAATTTAAAAGGGTGAGATGAGGGAAAAGCGTTCTAAAAACATTCTAAATTACAATTTCTATGGTATCTCTGGAACTACGGAACCGATTTCAAAAGTGATGGTGGCAAATTGATGGTGACAGTCCCTGCTCCAACATAGGCTATATTTTATGTCGGTGCCACAACCCACAGGGGGATGCAAGAGCAAAAAAAGTTCTAAAATTTAGATTTTTTGTATACTGAAGAAGATTGAAACATCAAATTTGGTATGGTAGTTACTTATAAGATGTAAATGCTCTCTCAGAACAAAATCTAAAAACATTCGAAATTTAAAAGGGTGAGATGAGGGAAAAGCGTTCTAAAAACATTCTAAATTACAATTTCTATGGTATCTCTGGAACTACGGAACCGATTTCAAAAGTGGTGGTAGCAAATTGATGGTGACAGTCCCTGCTCCAACATAGGCTATATTTTATGTCGGTGCCACAACCCCCAGGGGGATGCAAGAGCAAAAAAAGTTCTAAAATTTAGATTTTTTGTATACTGAAGGAGATTGAAACATCAAATTTGGTATGGTAGTTACTTATAAGATGTAAATGCTCTCTAAGAACAAAATCTAAAAACATTCGAAATTTAAAAGGGTGAGATGAGGGAAAAGCGTTCTAAAAACATTCTAAATTACAATTTCTATGGTATCGTCTGGAACTACAGTACCGATTTCAAAAGTGATGGTGGCAAATTAATGGTGACAATCCCTGCTCCAACATAGGCTATATTTTATGTCGGTGCCACTACCCCCAGGGGGGTGCAAGAGCGAAAAACGTTCTAAAATTTCGATTTTTTGTATACTGAAGGAGATAGAAACATCAAATTTGGTATGGTAGTTACTTATAAGATGTAAATGCTCTCTAAGAACAAATTCTAAAAACATTCGAAATTTAAAAGGGTGAGATGAGGGAAAAGCGTTCTAAACTCCTTCTAAATTACAATTTCTATGGAATCTCTGGAACTACAGAACCGATTTCAAAAGTGATGGTGTTAAATTGATGGTGACAATCCCTTCTCCAACATCCTCTTTAATAAAAAGCTATGCGTTGCTGACGACTGGGTTTTTCGCTAATCGTTGCCACAGATTAATCTGGGAAAATGAAACATTTGGAGTTACTGACAAAAATAATAGCTCAAAAAGTATTTGTCATAAAATTGTTAGACAAACTGAGTTTGAAAGGTAAAAAATTGTATTCTTCTTGATATAATTTTCAAATCTAATGATTATGCCGTTTTTCAAATATTGAATTTAAAACATTACCAAATTTCACAATGGAGTACTATAACTTCACGTGTAAAAAGATAATTATAAGGGCGACGTGTCCTGATGTGTATATTGGCTATAGCACGAGTCACAAATTATAGTACCCTTATTATTCTCTTAAAATATAAAAGTGCAGTATGAAATGTCAATATTTTGTTTGATTAAAGGTGCGTTAAGAGAAATTGACCAGCGTAGCGGGCGTAGTTTGCTAGTTTTTTATATAGTAATTATATTTTATTATTTACACAGTATCACATGATCTAAAACACTTTCAGTTGTTTATCAAAGAACTTGCTTTTCTTTCACTGTCATAAATTGTTCTCTTTATCTTTTGTCTTGATAAATTAAATTACTTTAAAATCTGATAAATTTATAATTTACAAGACATCATTTATTTTTATCAACGGTTGTTTTACTGTAATTTTCTACCAGTGTAATGTAGAAAGAATGCATGAAGCCAACAAAACAGAGAAATATGTTTTGTCATTTTTTTTTCTTTAGCCGCTTGTTTTCCTTTTCGTCTTATATTACGACTTCGTCTCCTATGGAATTCATCTACAATCTGCTAAACAACTGTTTTTATTCACTTTGTTTGGGGAGAAGCATAAGGATTATCCGGATATATTTTACCATGTCCAACAGGCATATTACAAAAATAAGAAGTATCAGCTTTAGTAGATATCTAGTAATGTAACTTTCGGCATCTAACCTTTAGTTTACCTGATTTCTTCACGCTTCAACAAGTAATGGAAAGTGGTAGGGAGCAGTGCGAAACTGTTGGACTGTAGACGAAACAGAAAATAAAAACAATTGAAATTGTTGGCGTATGCCAAAACATTTCATCATTTACGTGCCTCAGGCAATTAGCATCCACGTTGGAAGCGAACGAGAAATGATTTATGGGAGACTCTCTGAGGACTAATTCAATTAATACCTAACGTCACATACTAAATTTGGTGACAACATCAAAGAACTAACTACTGCAGTAACTTGATTATTAATTATGCTTTTGGACTGCATTTATTTATTTAAATTTATACAGCGGTTACATGGTCTATTGTTATGATCATCAAATATGTTTTATGTCTATATATCACGTCATATTGCGTTTGCTTCTCGGTCTACGCGGATTGTGTTCCGCACCTCACTTCTATCACTTGTTCTTCACAGAAGCAAAAAAAAAAAAAAAAAAAAAAAAAGAGAGTAAGACGAACACGGGTTTTATTGATTAATTTTAAATTGTTCCTTTTCCAGACTATCATGTATGGCAGTAGTCATATTCGATTATGGATTTTGCTCTACAGCATGTAAAATCAGTCTATTAATATGGAATTACTATATATAAGCTCATGTTGCTATTATAGTCATATAAGCTCCCATAAGGTGATGTATTTTGGAATTAATTACACAGGGCAGCAATATTATAACTTTTTCTTCTGAACCGTTTTAGCTGTTTCTAATTTTTAGTTAAACAATGCTGAGCTTTTCTCTCTACCACGTAAGGTTTTTGACAAAATGGGGATGGAAAGTTGCAGGAAAAAAATCTGTAGCGGAGGTATAAATTTTGAAAAAACACTTACAAATTAGCTGTATATTACATTTTTACTAATTTGTTAAGTCTATCATAGCTATGCTGCAAAGTGGAAAATCATTTTAATGTCTTTTATTCCCCTGGAAGAAAGATTGTATCTCCTCCCAGTTTTAGAACTTTTGGTCTTTTGTATTGATTGCAACGGCTTAACCATGTAGAAACCCAGAAGTACACTTAAAAAAAAATGTTGATTTTACAGTATAATACTGTTATTATATATTACTGTTAATTTTACGTATAATACTGGCAGCTGGAGTGCCAATATTATACAGTAAAATCAACAATTTATTTTGCAGTGTACTGCCATACTGCTGTTATTCTTATTAGTAACAATTCCTGTTAGTGTCATTATATGAGAAAAATTATAACGTATCAATTGGAAAATCTAGTCGCTTTAATTTATAATTTATGAACCAGACATAATTTCTCCATATATGGAGTCAGTCTCGACACATAATATGTATCGAAACTACTGGGGGGGGGGGGGGATTTTTTAGTACTTTTTTCCGAAATCAGTACAAAAAATATAATACAAAACACACTTCACTTCAAATAAAAAACATCACAGGCTTGTCTTTATCAAATTACTGAAAAATGCAGCAGTAAAAATAAAACAGAGTAATTTGTCAGTCTGTTTGAAACCTTTCTATTAGACATATGTGTCTCTTCCAAGTAAGATCGTGTCAGTTCAGAAGTCTCATGAAGTCTTACATTTATTACTGGGTGGATAATTTATTTCACATAACTCATTTTCCAAAAGTAAATGCAATAATTTATGTCCTTATTAATTTTATAGCGCACCAATCTGCTGTAGATTATTCTGTCATGAAATGTAAACAGTAATAATAAATAATATAATGTACATAGTAAACTGTAAAATTCAATTTAAATATGTAAAAAGTATTTTCCAACAACTCTTCTTAGAATTTGTAATATGCATTATTGTCACTCGCGTAAAATCAGTTTTATTAATGATAGTCATTTTTAAGAAAAAATAAGTAATAAGTCATTATAAAAAAGGTATGATTATATATTTTTTAAAAATACGAAAATGTTTCTTCGTTTTTTTAAGCCCGCTCGCTTTACATTCATAGGAAAAAAGCCTACCACCAAGAACCATTCAAAATCGTTTTGCTCAACAACATGAATGGTTCTTAAAATATTAAATGAAACCGTCTTACATTTTAGAAGCATATATCATTATTTGGAGCATAATTAAAATTTTATGCTTATCTTGTTTGCTCGAAATTACCAGGATTTTTGGTTTTCGTTAGAAAAACTACGTCCTATTTTATTTTATTTTCGAGAAGATAATCGATATAAAATACCCTTTGTATTCTCTTTTTTAATTAAATTAAAAATGTAGGCATTATTTACAAGATATTTACTATACATTTTTGGTGCATTTACAGACATGTTTAACAACGCTGTATTGCAAATCCGTGGGAAAAAAATCATCTTTGTTGTGCCCCAAAATTTCGTTTGAATGTTTGAATGTAGAAATCCTTTCTATATACATTCATGGTTATACCTTAAAACAATTTTGAACGACATGAAAGTCTTCCATTAAGTTATCTAAACTTTTAGTAAAACGGTAAGATTCGGCTTTACCAACTTTAAAATTCGTTCAATATGAATTGTATAAACATTTATCCAAAGCTGCAGGAAGAAATACATTGTGAAAATTTACTTACGAAAACTTAAAAGCGCGATTACTCATTACCTAAATATAATTATCAAAATACGGTTTTCACCATCATAAAGTAGACGTCAAGTGCCGACGAACTGCGTTTTTAAAAACTGTCTCCGTAAATTTTATGCATTTTTAAGAAGTTGGTAAAATTTCATCAAGTGGAAATGTCAAAGTCTTAGGCATTTTTTAAATACTTAAAATTTAACGCGACAATTTTTAAAAACGCACATCGTCGGCATCTGATGTTGAATACTGTATTTTAATAAATATATTAGGTAATGCGTAATAGCACTTTTAAGTTTTCCGATAGATTAACATGGGATTTAGCGATCGGGGAGTTTCAGTGAAAGTGGCCCTTTAAGCATGAAATATGAAATGCCATATTCATATACAATTAAACAAAATTTAATTATCAAAGCTACATTTATTTTCTTTTTCAGTCCATTATTTTCTTTTTGTAAAATGCATATTCTTTTCTTCGTCCTTCGTTCTCTGTAAATAAATAAATAAACTTATTAATAAATTTGTAAATGGAATTGAATTGGTTCTTGAAATATGTCATATTTAGCTCTGAAAGATGGTCACTAAAACTACAATTTTAAAAGTTTCTATTGAAAAAATTATTTAATTACTCTTTTGTACAGAATGATTTGAACCAAGATATTTTACTCAAAGAAGAAAAAAGTATTTCAGTCTTTTCTTATAGCTTTTTAAATGGTCGGAGGAACATTCTTTATGGTCATTATAACTTCTGGACTCTATTCATTCTTATTATGAATTATAAATCTTTAAATGTTATATCAAAATAGGATGCCACGTTTTAAAGATATGTTAAAATAAGTTTGCTGCTATTTAATCCAGTTTGCGGAGATTTAAAAATAGTGTGTGTTGTGGAAATTGTCATTGAAATTCAAAAAATATTTTGTAATATTTTGTATATTTATCAGTTTATTTTTTTTTTCTTTCAGAGTCTTAAGAATTTTTCTCCAGAAACTGATGAAAGCAAGGAGAATACGGTGACAAATAAAATAATTTCAAGAGGACATGAGTAATCATTCAAGTGTGAATTTATAAAGAAAATGTAATCTCTATATATGTATTATCAATGTTCAAATCAGTGCAGATTACTTAGCTTCTTTGTTACTGCATTCGTCTTATAAAATTGTTCATTCATTTACAAAAAAAGCCTTAATTGAACATTTTGAAATAACATTATTTAGTAGGGTCTGACGTAAAAACAAAAAGAATATGATGACACGGATAAAGATTTCAAGATGATGTTTATGGAATTTATCGAAATATTATATAAATTTATGTATAAAAAACAGAAGCTGTGGATTATCAGTACTGAAACCTGTACGTATTAGTCAGCTTCTTTGTTAATATATTTACCTTAAATTAAATCATTCATTTTACAGAAAGAGCATTTATTGGGCATTTCGAAAGAGCACTTGAAAAATTATTTTATAAAATGTGATGTGGAAGCAAGTAGTATTATATGATGAAAAATATCATGAATTCAAGAGGCCAATAATAACTAAATCATCCAAATATTATTTAAAATATTGGTATTGTGGATAATCTTTATTATGTGGATTATCTTAGTATTATCTTTATGTGGATTATTTGTGCTCAAATAGGTATAAATGTTTAAGTGTCTTTACTGTGCCTTAATTTTGTTCAATCATTTACAGAAAGCGCATTTTTAAACACATATATATATTTCACGTATATTATAAGTAATTTATTATCATGAACATAATATTATTTTAAAGTAATTTTGTTAAATAAAGGTCGATTGAAATGTCTTGGTGTCTGTTGTTTTCTTAATCCGTAAACTGTAATAATGTATACATTTTCAAAATCTGTGTTTTGTGTTTTATTGTTCAAATAATTCTTGATTATTTAGCGTCAAATTTTATTATTAATAATAAAATTTAAATAACCCTTAAAAATTGCTAACATTTTTCAACATTCACTCAAATATTCTTTAGGGCTAAAATACCAAAAATCTAAATTAATTTTAATTAAAGATATTTAAATTTGGCTTTCGCAGGTAAATTAAAAAAAATAAGACCAATTATTTTGAATTTCTAAAGCATCTGAATCAATTAATTAAAAAATGACTAATCTTATTTCATATTTATCATTATTCTATACGCCAAAACATTTTTTGTTATTAAAAAAAAAAAAAAAAAAAAAAAAAAAAGGATGACACATTACTGTTTACGCATATATTTAACAAAAATTTCTTCATAGCTATAGGGTAATTATCTACCAATTGTTAAGATAAATAATCACAAATATTTAAAATGATAGTATAATATTAAAGAACGTGGGGAAAATGCAGGGGAGATATTTCCATTGATACACTGATATAAAAATCTATTAAACAAAAAATAGAATATTGGGAAGAAATACTTATACTCTTTGTAGAATATATATATATATATATATATTTCATATATTCCTATTCTTTTCCTGAACTAAAAAGGAATATACACTAGCACTCAAAAGTATTTTCCCACTTAGTGGTATAAGAAAAAGCTAATATATAAAATATAGGGAAAATATTTCCATGGATACACTAATAGAACAATCTATTAAAAAAAAAAAATTGAAAAAATTTTGATAGATTTAATATAATATATATATTTTTTTCATATTAATAGTTTTTTTCCTGAACCAAAACCTAAGCTCAAACGGATTTGGAAACTAAATGGTGTAATAAAAAGTGTGGCAGAGTGCCTATAGAGGTTCTTTTAAAAGGGTACTGTAAGTGGACAAGTGAAATTGGAGATTTTCGGTGGGAACGTATATTGTCCTGAATAACTATAACATTTTTGCGTGGAGTGAGTTATCTATTCCGTCATTCTTTAAGTTTCAAAAAGTGCATATATATATCTAGAAATCTGGATGTCTGGGTTATTTTGCAATAATACACTGTAAAAACAAACTCCTGTAAAAAAACGGAAAAGGTACTGGCAGCACAGTTGCCGTAACTTTTCCGTTTTTTCACAGAAATTCACTTTTGTGGTTTTTTTCCGTTTTCAAAACTGAGAAGTTCCGTTTTCGAAACTGAAAAGTTCTGTTTTAGAAATTGAAAAGTTCCGTTTTAGGAACTGAAATGTTTTGTTTTAGAAACTGACATTTTCAGTTTTCAGGACGGTTATTTTCCGATTTACAAGCTGATAGTTTTAGTTTTTATTATCTGTTCGATATTTCTCCCATAAAGGGGAAAGTGAGATCTCAAATTCCCCATACTTATGTTAAACTTATCTGTGGCGGTTATAACTGTTTTTTTTTTCTTTTTTTTTTTGTATTTTTATTATTAGGAATTAAATATTTTTAACTTTTTTTTCCTTTGTACTCTTCTGAAAGGATGTCTCTTTTGTAGTGGTCAAAATATTTCTGAAATATATACTTTATTTATAATTTTATGTATTAAAATCCTAGCAAAACCAAGTAATATTTTAAAACTTCAGAAAAAAATTAAATGTATATTTTAGAAATATTTTGACAACAAAAAGAAAAGAGACATTCTGTAAGAATTGTACACAGAAAACAGAAGTTAAAAATGTTAATTTCTTAGGAGATATTATTAGGATACTTAAATATACAAAATTTTATAAAAGGCAATAAATGTGATTAATTTAGAAAGAAAAAAAAAAAGTCTGTATTAAGGAATTAAATATATTTATATGAAAAACTATTTTTAGAAAAAATCTTAAGCTTAATTATAACAATATTGCAATTTTTCCATAAAGTATGCTAAAATTTGCAATTTTTAGCACTTGTTATTAATATATATTTTTTTAATTTTTACCCCCCCCCCCCCCCCCCACCTCACTGTTTATGTATTTTTTTTTTCTTATTTCATACTGAGACATATTTTAAAGACTTGGGGCACTAAGTGTTATCTCTTATTTATTTATATCGTTGTTTTAATATCATTAGTATGTATAATCAATTCTGTTATACATATGTAAGATAGAAATCTCGTTTTTTGAAGACAAAAATTGGACTCATTTGCCTAGAGAGAGAGAAAATCTATTTCAGTAAATCCTAAAAGGAAAATTTTACTTATTTTCTAGCTTTTAATTCGTTTATCCGTTAGTTTGTATTCGAAAATACTTGCTATTTTAAATCATATGTATATATTTATATATGTTATAAATTATTTTTTTTATCTATTTAAAGTTTTTGTTTATTCAATGTAGTCGTTATCCGACACCCTTACGCGGATGTTTACTTTCTGGTATTTAAACCATCAAATATAAATAATTAATAACGAGGCCTTATTGTACTCAAATTGTTCATATCGAAACTATTTTTATATAAAAAAAAAATTATGCTACAATAATTTTACAAGTCAACCTATAACTCTATAAATATCGCTAGGTGCTATTGAAAAATAAACGTGAGAAAAAGAAAAAAAAATAACACTTACAAGATCAAACAACTATCAGCATTCTCTAATCATGAAGAGAATAAATAGTAATAATAATAATAATTTGCTCCCATAAAATCAACTTTAAAATTAAGAGTTTAAAAAAAAAAAAAAAAAAAAAAAAGATAATTGACAAAAGCAATATACGAACTGCTGCTAGTTAATACTGTGATAATATAAACATACTCTTGAAATATTTTATAAATTAATAAAACAGTGCATCCAGGTTACTTATAGTAAATGACTGTTAGAAACTGTTAGAAAGTAAAATAATTATATGATTTAAAAAATATATTCGAATACAAACGCATAAACTGGAATTTTGAAAAATATATAATAACGAAATAAAGCATAGCTAAAGAACGGGGATCTTTTTTTCTTTTTTAAATCTGCATGAATAAAGATTATCTTTAGACACATATTACACATAACTTAATAACAAAGTCCGGTGACGAAATAGTGAGTTGAAGTAAATTAATAATCAGATAAAATGCAAAATCATCCCTTTTTTTATGACTTAAAACAAAATATTTATTCTAGGCAAATGATTGAAAGTTATTGTCTTAATATGCACGTGGTTTAAAAACTAAATTTATATCTTACAAACATATAAAGAAATTATACATATAATATTATTAAAACAATGATATAAAAACAAAGATAAAACTTACTTTTATCCTGTAAAATATGTCTATATCCAAAGTTGCACTTATTATTACAAATGTAAATTCTAAAAAGCACGTGCTACTGGGCAGGTGAAGTTACTTCGGACTGCCGCGCCGTATCGGCCATATTGCCTCTTCCGGAGGAGGCTTTGATCATAGGGGGTGTTGACACAGGACACAGACTGACAAACTAATATATCCTCCAATCAGCGTCGGAACAGAACGTGTCTTGCCGGAAAAGTTCCGTTATCCGAGACTTTACTGTCGCTTACGGAAACTTTCAGTTATATCTCTAGCAGTAAATTGAAAACTTCCGTTAATTCCAGGAAAAGTTACACTTTACTCCCAAAACGGAATTTTTCAGTTAAAAAAAGGAAAATTCACAGAATAACACCTGTTAATTTCAGGACATATTTTTACAGTGTATGTTATTTAGGTAACTGTGGTTGTGTAGCAGCTATAATATTGGTTCGGTATGGATAATTTTTTAATAGTTTTCATTTTTCCTCGAATAATAATAATAATAAATAAACCAAACAGAATGCATCTAAAAACCATCCGTTCATCCATAAATCCATACATTAAACTAAATGGAAGCAAAACACAGAAATTTTATAAAAAAAAATGTTAAAATTAACAACTAGAATTAAAGTAAGCTCTAAGAGTTCTAAGCAAGTTCTAGTAAGCTCTAAGAGTAAGCTCTAAGAGTTAAAAGAGCTGTTTGTAAAAGAAGAAAAAAAAAAGAGAAAGACCAAAATAGAAAAACTGTCGCTTGCATTTAAATCAAATAAAAGCGCATTAAGCTCATTGTATGCTTATAAATCAATGCAATATTTTTTTGTAGTGGGCTTGTAGCGTAATACCCGGCAACACCGCTACCTGCAAGTTCAGTCAGTACTCAAATTTTAAGTTAAAAACACTTTTGTTGAAGCTAAGTGGGCAAGGAGGGTGGCAGAGTCACTTGACGAATTTGGCCTATAATATCGTCCGGCGATTAATAAAAAACAATCACTAACTTAATCTTTACTAGAAATGACTAGAAGTTTTAGTCAAATAACAAAGCTTCACTTACGTTTAGATCAATGGCAGTTAAAATCACTAAAAAATTCAGCGCTCAAGCAATGCTTTCAATAATATTAGCAGATGAAATATATAATAATTTTGATGACATTACCTGAATTCGAAACCTAAAGAAAATACACATTTCAAATGACAATTCATAATTTCGAAAACTAATGATAACTGAATTGTTTTACAATAATATTTTAAATTAAATATGACATCATATCATAATTGTACAAATGAATAATGTTTAAATTTATATTCCAAACCTGGAAATTACAAAAAAAAAAAAAAAAAAAAGAAAGAAAGAAAGAAAAAAGAAGAAAAAAGAGAGAGAAATTCTTGAAGTTTTTAACCAATAACTAATAATTAATAAAAAGAGTATTATTTTTAACTGCATAGATCTGTTTTATATTTTTCAGATTTACTTGAAAAATTGAATTAAACCATAGAATGCAACTCTGATCACTACCAATCATTCATTCCCGATAAATTAAAACGATGCGTGGTGGGAGGGAAAAAGAAATTCGGATATGAAAACATTAAAATTAACAGCTCTGAATCATTAAAAGAAGCTCTACCAGCTAAAAGAGACAATGTGGCGCTTGTATTAAAATCAAATACAAACGCATTAATCCAATGTAGTAACTCCTCTATACCGACCCGATAAAAGATGGTGAGTGGTAGCGAGATCGGATCGCTGGCACAGAGAATTTCTCGTATAAATTAGAAAATAGAATTTATTGCATACCAATATTAATTCTAATGAAAATATGTACAAGAAAGTTAATTACAGCATTTAATTATTTTTCGTGAGTCAATCGCTTATAAATTAATGACCTCTTGACTCCAAGTGTAACTGAAACAAACAAAAGTCTCTAAACATTACAGTCAGTCGTGACTACAAAACAAAGTTCATTCGGACCAAGGCTCGTCCGTTCCTTCTCTTCGGAAGATCTACTAATACTCGTTAATTCTGAGTCTAAGAACTCTCACTCTCGCACTTGGTGTGCTTTTTAACTTCGCTGGGATTTTCACCGGATACCTGCTGTATCAATTCTAGAGGTCGGACCTCACTAGCGCTTACACCACGCTGAGTTGGAAACTGACGTTTCCTTTTCCCTTCTCCAGAGAGTCAACACTCTCCTTTTCGATCTCTCCAAAAACTGTCCTCTCTCACTTTTTCATTCTCGCAGGAGAACTTCTTCTGGGGGCGGGGGCTTTGTCGAGGCGGGCCCCTCGAAACTCTCCAGCCTCTTAGCAGCCTTGAGATCCCTCTGTTTCGTTTTCACTAAGTCCGTCATTGGACGTTCTAAGACAAAGGGCAAAGTTTCGGGCGCAAACCTAAAAATCGTGTGCAGAGATCGCTTCTCTCTCAGATGAACTCTTTCCCACGAACTCGGCAAGGATCAAAGCATAAGACCCCTTTTTGGGTAACGCCTTATCACTTCATCACTGTCCGAACCTTCCGCTCACAGTACAATAGAATTCGGCGTCTGCTAGTCTTCAAGGCAAAAATAGCGAGGGAAGGTATGCAGTTAAGTGCACTCACAGGAAATGCTAGAATGACACATAGTGCAGCTGGATGTCGAAGCTCAAATTCTTTACAGCACCTCCTCCTCAAACGATTCTTAAGGGTGAAACACTAAGAATCTCTAAGAGTCGGATAAAGAATTGCAAGCTCAAATTACATCAGAGTGGCAAGAAATAAAACATACATGAATAAGATAATACTACCTTCCTTTTTTTTTTTTTTTCTTTCGCGCTCTGATAAGAAATCATGAACATAGAATGAAATAAAACACAGTGAAATAAAAAATAAAAAATAAAAAATCTTAAAATAATTATATACAAAAGTTTATCAAGAAATCTCCTTAAACTCGACTCAGACAATCAACATGCGGAATGTCTTTGCCTGCGCGATGAGAAATGGCATAATTATAAGGTTGCAGAGCTAAGGACCACCTTAATAATCTGGGATTATTTCCAGAATTTCTTTTTAGAAACACCAAAGGATTGTGATCGGTTTCGATAGAAAAGTTTTGTCCATCAATATAATGCCTTAACTTTTTTATCGCAAAAATGATCCCTGCACACTCTCTTTCAGTGGCGCAGAAACTTTTCTCACTATCAGTAAATTTTCGACTTAAATATATTATGGGGTGCTCTTCCGATCCCTCTCTTTGAGCCAAAACCACGCCAATACCTAAGTCACTAGCATCAGTTTGTACTATGAATTCTTTCTGAAAATTAGGAGCGTAAAGCACCGGTTCTTCAGTAAGTTTCACTTTCAAAGTCTCAAAGGCTTTTCCCATTTCGTCGCTCCATGCAATCTTTTCTTTTTTATTTTTCCCTTTAAGCGCCCTCGTTAATGGTTCTACAATCACTGCATAATCTTTTATGTACCGGGAATAATATCCAGCCATTCCCAAACATCTACGAATTTCAGTTTTCGATTTCGGAACCGGTAATTCCTTAATTGCCCTTACTTTCGCCTCAGCTGGCCTCCGTCTACCCTCACCTACAATATGCCCAAGATATTTTACGGTTTTCTGAGCGAACTTGCATTTCGCCAATTTGATTTTTAGTTTCGCGTCATTAACCCTTTTTAATACTGTTTCTAGATGACGCATATGGTCCTCCCAACTGTCTGAAAAAATCGCCATATCATCTAGATACGGTAAACAGAATTCCTCAAGCCCTCTCAATACTATATCCATAAATTTTGAAAACCTGTAGGATGCATTCAGGAGTCCAAAAGCCATGACCAGAGGGAAATAGGACCCAAAGCTTGTAACAAAAGCCGCTAATTTTTGAGCCCTCGGGGTCATTGGAATTTGCCAGTAGCCCTTCGTTAGATCTAAAACCGTAATATATTTAGCACTCGAGACTTTTTCAACTCTTTCTTCAATATTGGGTAAAGGATAAAATTCTACCTTTGTGATGGCATTTAGTTTGCGGTAATCTATACAGGGTCTCGGGTCCTTTCCTGGTGTTTCCACGAGAATAATCGGAGAGCTATATTCAGATTCGCCTTCTACTATAAGATTTAATTCTAACATTCGCTTTATTTCTTTGCGCAATATTTCCGTTTGTCTGGGTGATGTTCTGTAGGGTCTCGAACGAACGGGTTTTAACTCCGACAATTCTATGTCATGCTCGATTAGATCGGTACGCCCTGGGTCATTCGAAAATACAGTCCCATAATGGTCCAATAAATTTTCCAATTGTCTCAATTGCTCGGAAGTGCATCTAGTTGTTAAATCACTCTCTCTTACGACTTCATCGAACTTATAAACTTCGGAATCGGCACAGGGAAAAACTATATCTAAATCTTGTTTATCCTCAACCTCGTTTATCACTCGCGTTAAGATGTTTACTAACTCCACCCGTTTTTTATAAGGCTTTAATAAATTCACATGATAAATCTGGGATTTTTGTCGTCTCCCAGGAACATTTACAATATAATTTGTTTCCGAGATTTTCGATTCAATTTTTCCCGGTCCTATCCAACTTACTGACATTTTGTTTGGTTTACTGGTCGCCAAAACCAAAACCTCATCTCCCACGTTAAATTTTCTTTCTACCGCCTTTTTGTCAAACCAAAATTTCCTTTTTTCTCGTTCAGTAGTCATGTTCTCAACGGCTAAATCCTGACACCTTTTTAATCTGTTCGTGAGGTTAAACACATATTCCGTCACTAGTTCATTTTCCTCCGCCTCTCCCATCCATTTTTCAAACAATAATGTTTCCGGGGTCCTCAAATTTTTTCCGTGCACTAGTTCAGCGGGGCTGAACCCAGTCGAATTATGCGGTACCGTCCGTAATGCTAACAATGCATAAGGCAAGTTTGCTTCCCAATTCGACCCGTTTTCTACACAAAGCACTTTTAAAAGCCTCTTAACCGTCCTGTGCCATCGTTCAACACTGTTACTTTCAGGTCGACACACACTTGAGTTTCCTATCTTAACTCCGAACTTTTTAAGAAAGGCGGTCGTTAAATCGCTAACAAAGCTTCGGCCCAAGTCCGTCTGGATTTTCCTTGGAAATCCTAATCTACTGAATATCATCATTAGGGCTTCGATAATGGTCTCAGACCTCATATCTGACACTGGTACAGCCTCAGGGTACTTTGATGCTAAACATACCGCAGTGACCATGTATTTGTTTCCTTTGTTTGACTTCGGTAAGGGCCCGACGAGATCACAGCTTAGTTTCGAAAATATTTCACCCACTATTGGTACTAGCTTAAGTGGCGCTTTCTTCTTTTCCCCTGCTTTTCCGATTCTTTGACACGGGTCACAAGATTTGACAAAATCCTCAATTTCTTTTATTACATTAGGCCAAAAGAAATACCGCAATACTTTATCTTTGGTTTTCATTTCCCCTAGGTGAGACGAAATTCCTTCATGACACGCACCTAATATGTCAACACGAAATCTCAAAGGAACAACCACCTGGGTCCTCTCGTTCCCGCGATTATCCTTCGTGTTTCTTATTATCAGAGAATTTCTTATTTCAAAGTGAGACTTTTTAACTTTAGCCTTATCTCTAATCTCTTTGAGTGATGGATCGCTGTCTTGTTCCATTTTAAAATCCTCTCTCCCTATCTTAGCCAGATTCGTAAATCCGTCTTCGATCAATAATGGCAGCAAACCTCTGTCTAAACTATCCAACTCGATGGGGTTGTCTATCTCCTCACCCTTTTCTTTAGAATTCAACGTTTCCGTTTCACCGTATTCGCGAAAATTTGCTTCTGCTTCTTCTTTCTCTTTCACCGAGTTCACAGTTTCCGCTTCATCGCGTCGGTGAACATTCTCCCCTTCCTTATCGGAAAGCATAATCCGCTTATCTTCCAACTTTGGAGTATGGTCAATTTTTTTCTTTTGAGCGCGCGTCAGAACTGCATTTACTAACTCCGGTTTCATGTTCGCCTGCTCTAATAACTTTTGAGATTGATTACCCAACAAATAATAATTCATATCTGAACCTCTATTATTTACTCCCGCTTTCGTTTCAATAACCCCCACGCCTTCAATTTCTAAAGTGACCTCTGCTATGGGTAGACAGTATAATTTACTGTCCAGCGGAGTCTTAATCCAAACGTGATCTCCATTCAATTTATCTTGACTGACTAAATCGTATGCAACCAGATCAATATCACTCCCTGAATCCCTCAAGGCAGTTGCCCGAATTCCATTCACTAATACTTTACTCAAATAAGGGGAGAAGGCTTCTCCAAGTGTCGGCTTACTATTTAAGTGACTGACCCGCGCAGCCTCTTTCTTTTTAATTTCCGGACAATTTAATTTGTAGTGACCACTTTGCAAACACGCGTAACACTTGACTTCTCGCCTTTTTTCGAACGCCTTTTCCCTTTCTTTATTATCATTTCGATCTCTCCAGTTAAAGTTAGTCTCCGGATTTCTGTTTCCGTTTCGCCCATTTTCAAAAGTTCTGGGTCTTTCAAATTTCTTCTCTGTCGGTGGCTTAGGATTCCACGTTTTTTTAGAAGGGCGTTTGATCGCTTCGTACGCATCTAAAAGCCTTACTAATTCTTCGGGATCTTTAATCTCCGCCCAGTTATCTATAAAATGTTCGCGCATTTCTGGAGACGCTCTCCGTTTGATTTGGTCCGTGACAAGCAAATTTTTCAAACCCTCAAAATCAGAAACTTGTAAGCATGACAGCCATCCTTCTAAAAAACTATTAAGTTCAAAGATCAGGTCCTTCCAAACTGAATTAGGATTTCGGGGATGCTGACTAAATTTTTGTCTGTACGTCTCTGCATTCAAACGATATCGTTCTAACAATTTTTCTTTCACATATTGAAAATCATCAATTTTGTCTTCGGGTTCCCTCAAAATTAACTCGGCCATTCCCACAGGTAATAATGATAGTAAATTCGTCACCAACTCATCCGAATTTAGATTACATTTTTTTGCCTGTCTCTCGAATAAATTCAAAAACAACGAAATATCCGAATTCTTTTCATCAAAGCGATGCATAATTGTTTTTAGGGGTAAATGATTCGTTCTAACTGAGATGCTACTGGATGCGGTACTCCGGTCATCTGACTCTTGCGTCGCTTTTAACATAGCTAACTCATGTTCGCGCTCTTTCTCTTTTTGAAGTCTATCGTTCTCTTCCTTCTCTGTCAATAATTTATTTTCCCTGTCTTTTTCTAACAGTTTAATTTGCGCTAAGGCTAGCTCTTTATCAAATCCCTCTGACGACTCTATTTTTTTTATAATTTTCGGTACAGTATCATTTTCCTCTAAAATGACCTCAAATTCGTAAGCTAACGTTTGCAAATCAGCTTTCCTATAATATTTAAGCTCCGACATTTTTAAAATATAAAATTAGAAATTATCTTTCCCACAAATATAAAACAATACAATAAGATTAAATCAAATCCTACCAAGTGCGTCAAAATATTACCAAAATATACGCTCATAAAAAGGTACGCTTAGTAATAATATAGGAAATATGCAACATATAAAGATAAGCAACTCTATCCTATCGTACACATTCACCTTGGTATTTGGTTACAAAATACATATGGGATAAATTTTACACAAAACAACAATTTCAATTTCAAAAAGCACAGTAAAAATATTTTAAATTGCAAAAGTCTTATTCAATTCCTTTCTCTTTTAATCAATGGTGGTCTTAATCTCTGCATCCACTCTTAAAAGATTTAGAATAATTCACAAAAAACATATAAAATCAACTCTGTTATCTTAAAATATGAAATGCGTTCGATACTTTTTTTTTTTTCAATGAACTCTCATTTATAGATTCAGCTAAAATTTTGTAACACTGCACAACTCTCAGTTTGCATTAAATTAATTCAACAATAATTTAATTTTAACTACAAAATTTGTCTATTAAATAAGTTACAGTAATCTCGGAAGTATCTCATAATGCTTTTTTTTTCTACCGGAAAAATTTCTCAAAAATTTACTCTCACAAAAATAAACATACAACTTTTTTTTTTTTTGAAGCCTACAACACCTATACAAACACTAATAACAATTAAAGCCACTCTGAGTATAAAAAGAGCTTACCTCCATTACTAAGAGTCTTTCAGGGCGTCAGAAGCACAGACTTCAGAGATTCTCAGGAGCACAGACGGGGGTCTCTATCACACTTTTCGGATGGGGACTCTTCCGGATGGGGGAACACTCTCCAGAATTCTTGGTAGATTCCTCTTTCTGATGCTGTGTTGATCCACAGGGGCGTCTAAGGAGACTCAGGTCACAAGTCACAAGGAGACTCTTTCTTGGAGCACTTTGATGATTTAAATTTCGGAGTCCACTCTTTGTCTTTAGAGAATGTCATTAATTTTTGCTAATTAATCCATCACCGCAAGCCACCAGTTGTAGTAACTCCTCTATACCGACCCGATAAAAGATGGTGAGTGGTAGCGAGATCGGATCGCTGGCACAGAGAATTTCTCGTATAAATTAGAAAATAGAATTTATTGCATACCAATATTAATTCTAATGAAAATATGTACAAGAAAGTTAATTACAGCATTTAATTATTTTTCGTGAGTCAATCGCTTATAAATTAATGACCTCTTGACTCCAAGTGTAACTGAAACAAACAAAAGTCTCTAAACATTACAGTCAGTCGTGACTACAAAACAAAGTTCATTCGGACCAAGGCTCGTCCGTTCCTTCTCTTCGGAAGATCTACTAATACTCGTTAATTCTGAGTCTAAGAACTCTCACTCTCGCACTTGGTGTGCTTTTTAACTTCGCTGGGATTTTCACCGGATACCTGCTGTATCAATTCTAGAGGTCGGACCTCACTAGCGCTTACACCACGCTGAGTTGGAAACTGACGTTTCCTTTTCCCTTCTCCAGAGAGTCAACACTCTCCTTTTCGATCTCTCCAAAAACTGTCCTCTCTCACTTTTTCATTCTCGCAGGAGAACTTCTTCTGGGGGCGGGGGCTTTGTCGAGGCGGGCCCCTCGAAACTCTCCAGCCTCTTAGCAGCCTTGAGATCCCTCTGTTTCGTTTTCACTAAGTCCGTCATTGGACGTTCTAAGACAAAGGGCAAAGTTTCGGGCGCAAACCTAAAAATCGTGTGCAGAGATCGCTTCTCTCTCAGATGAACTCTTTCCCACGAACTCGGCAAGGATCAAAGCATAAGACCCCTTTTTGGGTAACGCCTTATCACTTCATCACTGTCCGAACCTTCCGCTCACAGTACAATAGAATTCGGCGTCTGCTAGTCTTCAAGGCAAAAATAGCGAGGGAAGGTATGCAGTTAAGTGCACTCACAGGAAATGCTAGAATGACACATAGTGCAGCTGGATGTCGAAGCTCAAATTCTTTACACCAATAATATAAATATAAATAAATGTAATATTTTGTTGCACCGATATAAATTTAGGAGGTAAATTACATGATGTTTTTAATGAATTTGTTCAATTCATTCATCAATTTTTCTTCATTTTCTTCTATTCTCCAATTCTTCATTTCTTAATTTTCTTAAGTAAATGCAGATTTCAGAAGACAAAGTCAAGTTTTAGTAAACAAGATATCATTAAATTCCTGCCAAATGTTTTGTTTTAAATTAAAGTGACACATACAATAATTGTTGAAAGACTGGACAACGTATTGATAAAAACAAAATTCAAAATTGTTACTTAGTAGCACAAAGAGTAATTATTTTGCAATCGAGATTTGACAAAAAAAAAAAAAAAAATCTTCATAATTTTAAGTCAATATTCCTTTAGTAAAGATTTTATTAAAAGAAAAAAAACCTAAAAAACGTACTCCTTATATTAAACTTTATAGACCACATTTCATATGTTTATTTTTTCCATGTAACAAAGAAATAAACCAAACAATAAAAATAAAATAAAATACCACCAATCCATTCATTTACATTAAATTAGCACCAACGGCAAATGATGCTGTAGAGCATACGTTCTCATAAAAAAACAAAAATTCAGTAACACCGGACGTATTTGGGAGGATAACTTCCGGGAAGTAACTACACGGAGGGTAACTACACCGCTGTTGGCTCCATGCAGATACCACAGACCTGCACGTAAAATCAGTGGTGTGAAATGTTCCCATGTTGAAAGATCTGTAAGTGGAAAAGAAATCCCAAGACGAGAGATATTCATCCTCCTTTTAGTAGGGATTAAAATTGTAGGTAAACCAATGAGGACTCGTCTTTATTTCGCCCCGAAGTTCATCCACTTCACCCAGCAACTTTGATTCCTGGGCTATCGTTAAAGTCGACCAAAAGAACTAGTAATAATATCAACGCTAAATTAAAAGCAACAAAAAAGAGAAAATCGCGTATGAAAATATTTAAAGTCATAACTCGGCAACATTAAAATAAGTTCTCAAGCTCATGAAGCAGAAAAGGGAAACAAGCCGCTTGTATTTAAATCAATTAAACGCTCATTATGTGTCCATTATACACATAAATCAATGTACTATTTACTGCAATTCGGTATAACTTCAGCAGTTGATACAACTTAGTATGACATCACGTCATAATTGCATAGAGACTATCTGCAATTACCTACTGGTTAAATAAAATAGTCTGTGGTTTGAGAATTCTAATTTATTTTCATTGTTATATTGTAAAATTAAGCTTTTATTTATTTATTTTTTTAATTTTGAGGATTTTTAGTTTTTTGTAGCCAATAATCATATTTTTTAATTAAAGTAAAGTATTATTTCTTATTTTAAATTTCGTATATATTTTTTTCGAATTTTTCGCTTTTTACTAAAAATAAAGAAGTTGCTAAACAACAGAATTCAACTAAAATACTATTCATCCATTTATTCACATTAAATACAAATGAGTGAAATAATAGCAATTCGCATATCAAAACGTTAAATTTAACAACTCGGCAGTATGAAAAGAAGCTCTCGATTTCATGAAAAAGGCTGTTTGTAAAACAGGAAAAAAAAAAATGGGTGAAACCAAGGCAGAAAAACTGCAGCTTGTATTTAAATCAATTAAAAACTCATTAAGCTCAACTTTTGTTCCATCCCTTTACGTGGGTTTCCCTACGGCCAATAAAAGAATTAATAAAATAAGGCAAAAAGCAAACGATGCTGCACAGCACACTTTCCCATCAGAAATAAAAGTTGAGCAACAACGAATGTGTTTAGTATACTTGGGAACGTGTTTAGTATACTTAGGAACGTCACTTCCGAGAAACATTGCGTTGTTGTCGGCTCCATATACCCAAAAACTTCACGTAAAATCAGTGGTGTGAAATGTCCACTCACCACTCACACTCTGAGGTCCTTAGCCGAGAGACATGAAAACTTGAAGAACTCGTCAGCATTAAAAGAAATTCTAAAGTTCATGAAGCTGACAGTTTGTAAAATAAAATAAGAAAAAAGAGAGAGAACTACTGCTTGTATTTAAATCAACAAAAATGTCATTAAACTAATTGTAAATCAGTAATGTTACTATTATAATAAATATACATAACTTTTGTAATTGAAATAACTTAATATAACATCATATCGTACTTGTAAAAAGTGGGGGAGGGGGGGGGGAATAACATACTTTTTTTTTTTTAAGAAAAGAAAAGAGAGTTATTGTTATTTGAGAATACGAAGATTTTTATTGTTACATTTCAAAATTAAGCTTTTTTTTTTTTCAAAGCAGAAATTGAGGGTGTTTTTTTAGCCAATAACCTATTTTTTAAGTAAAAGAAAAAACATCCTTCTTATTTTAAATTGCATATATAATATTTTTTTCATTTTTTCTATTTCTCGTTAAACTAACAAATAAACCAAACAACCGAATTCAACTAAAATACTATCCCTCCATTTATTCACATTAAATTAAAAGGAGTAAAAAAAAAAAAAAAGTAGAAATTCGCATATGGAAACGTTAAAATTAACAACTCGGCAGCATTAAAAGAAGCTCTCGAGTTCATGAAGAAGGCTGTTTGCGAAAGAAGTAAAAAAAAAAGAGAAAAACTGCTGCTTGCATTTAAATCAATTAAAAACTCATTAAGCCCAACTTTTGTTCCATCCCTTTACGGGGATTTCCCACCGACCAATAAAAGAATTAATAAAATACGGAAGAAGCAAGTCGACTGTGTTATCGAACGCAAAAAGAGTAGTTTCTGCTTCCAACAGCTTTGCTTTCAAAGGCTAAACAAACACGCAGCTTTTGATTTATGTGATGCTCGCGCGCTTGCCAAACCACCGAAGTTTTCTCTATATCGTACGCTAATAGAAATAATCAATTAAGGACGGTCAATAAACCTGAGACACGACTTTCCCGCGTAGCTTGCGTTATTTTGCGTGCAGTCTTCTTTTTTTTTTTACTTAATTTTATTTTTTTAGAAGGTGAGAAAGAGGAAGCAGATAAACGCCTGTATTGTAATCAGATTCAAATTTATCATTCCACAGTGAGGTTTGGGGTTTTGTAAATTGTGACGGGGATAGTAGTCATGCGCCCATTTCTAGATATAGCGTGTCTCACTATAAAGTAATTTAAGAAAAAAAAATGAATCTCAGTATAAAATTTAGCTTTTGATGGGGTTAAATTTATGGATCATAAATTGTATTAAAATTCTACATTGTGGTTTTTGGTCTTGTAAATTGGACCTCGTAGCCATGTATCATTTCGAGATATAGTGTGCTTCAGTATAAAATAATCTCCGTATAAAACTGACCTCAGTATAAAATTAGAGTGGATTAAATTTATACATGATAAGACAGATTTAAATGCAATCATTCCACAGAGAGATTTGGGGGTTTTAATTGCGAAAGGGTTTTCAGCCATGCGTCATTTCGAGATATAGCCTGCCTCAGTATAAAAAAAAAATCTCAATATAAATTTTGATCCACCAGTGATATAATTTATAGATTTTAAATGAGATTGAAATTTATCATTCCTCGTGAGGTTTTTGATTTTGTAAGGGACTCTATCCATGCACCATTTCGAGATTATAGCATGTCTCTTTAAACCCATTTTCGGCCAAAGGTGCGTCAACGCACCATTTCAATAAATATATTTTTATTAACATTGTGACGTATATTTTTCACTAATTTTATTTTTCTACTATTTTTAAGGGTTCTGAAGACATCTATAAAATATTAGTAATTCAATTGAAGTAATCACTTTCTATTGAGAAATTTTCAAAACACGATAGTTTTTTAACTTGAAACGGCTATTGACAAATTCGACTTTTTGAAACTGTATAGTTATTTCACTTGAGATTAGTCGTTTGTTTTTTTAATGAAGTAAAATTGCAATTTCAGAAAGTAAAATAAAAATAAAACAAATGTCATAAAAAACTAAAAGTTTTTCTTCAAATTTAACGGTGCGTTAACGCACCATTTCTTAAAATGGTGCGTTTTATTTCTTAAATAATATATTCTTTTTTAAGCACGAAACTTTGTTGGTATCTTAATAAATGTAACTTAAGCATATATCAATGAAAATAATACCACATTATATAAAATTTTTATGCTTGGCCTAAAACGGGTTAAAAATAATATGGTTATAAAATTTATCTCAGTATAAAATTTAATGTTTCGTTATGTGAAATATTTTTTGCATATTATTTAATATTTTGTTTTTGCATATTATTTGATATTTCATTTTTACATATAATTTTATTTATTATTTTTGCATATTATTTGATGTGAAATTAATTTTGATTTTGCCCGACGTTGTACAAACAACAAGATAATGTTACTCATTAATAACAAACAATATTTTTCTTTCCTTTCATTTCTTTTTTCTTTTTTTCTTTCTTTTTGTTACATTTTATAAACTCATAAATATCCTTACGAGGGAAAATTATTTCTTAACGCATAATTTAAAAAATAATCATACAACGACACCGGTTTCAAAATTATTATGGTGGTTCAGTACCTGCTAAAAGAAAATAGAACAGAATTGAGAGAAGAAATCCTCATTTGCTATTCCTTAATTGTAAAGTATATTTCAAAGAATGATATATATATATATATATATATATATATATATATATATATTAATTCACTGTTGCAATAATAGGGTTTATAAGGAGGCATTCGGTGTAAAACCTTCTCCTTTTTAGGGTTTTGTTCATCTCACGAAACCTTATTACTCCCGCTCCGTTGTCTGTCCGTCACAGAGCCGTTCTCAGAAACTATATAACTTACAGAGTTAAAACTTTGTTTATATATAACTGAATGCCTGCTATTAAGCTCAAAATATTAAAATTTGAAAAAAATCGTATTATTTTAATAAATAGAGATAAAAAACCAAAATTCTAACAGCCTTTTCCTATTCAATTTAAACATTTATTGTTATAGCAGTTGCCAACCATTAAAAATCCACAATAAACTTCTTTCTACAATAATTAATTTTCTATTGAAAGATTTCCACGTGAAAAATGAAAATGAAATAAAAAGTTTCACCAATTGAAAAAAAAAAAAAAAAAAGATTAATATGAAGTAAAAATGATTGACACATATTGGTAATAAAACGGATATTTTCAAACATTTCTCAATAATACAAGGAGTATGAGTATGTGTATGTTCAGAAAGCAGATTAATATCACGTCATTAGAGAATTAAAAAGAAAATTAATTTGACATCATATTGGAAGTTTAACGGATTTTTCTAATGTTTGATAATAATACAAAGCGAGTATCAATATGAGTAATAGAGAATAGTAAATAATATGAGTTTGAGGAACGTATTGAATCATGATGAAAAGCCGATTATGAAAATATTCACATATTTTACCATTTTGAAGGTGTACAACATGTTTAATTTTTAAATATTTTTTTTTTTAAATATCGCATTTAGTCCACATGACAGATATTATTATGACAGAGTATAATAGCGGGCTTCGCCCGCTGTCGGGTCGGTTCCGATATTCGAAAAAACGGAGTTTGTTATAATGAGAGTTACATATGTTTTTAATTATCGGGGGTGAAACGTTTTCCTTAATTAATGCATTTATTTTTCTTTTAATGTTACGTGAACGACGTCACGGGTAACAGCTAGTAAAATATAGAATAACTAATCATCCTTAATCTGTGGGTAAAGTTATAGCACAAAGCATGGGCATTTGCTAGCAACAATATTGTTTAAAATCAATGTAGATGCTTTTAAAGAACTGTCACAAAAAGTCTCCACTTTCTAAAATACGCAATTTGGCAGTAGTACCTGGATTACAGAGGATTACGCAATAGGTTTAAATATCTATTTTATATAAGCTATTTTTTTTTCAATATCAAATTTAGTCCACATGACAGATATTTATTATGACAGAGTATAATAGGGGCTTTGCCCGCTATCGGGCCTCTTCAGGTATTCGAAAAAATTGAGTTTGTTATAAAGAGAGTTACATATGTTTTTAATTGAACAAGACTTTTTTTTTTTTTTTTTTTTTTTTTTTTTTTTTTTAAATGAAAATCATTTGGATTTATTAAAGAAAGAATAAAGTGTTTTGAAAAGAATATTAAACGAAACCCTTTGTGCGAGCTTCGATCACACTTACCCACTTTTTTTCTTTCTTTTTATCTAAGAAATTCTTCGTTTCTTTCCGTTTTCAAAATTTTTCTCAGCGCTAATTTTTTTTTTTTTTTTTTTTTTTCTTATCGCGCTTTTACAAGGTTTTTGTTTGCAACGTCTGCAGAAGCGCCAATACTTCTTCCAGAATATTTAATTCGTTTAAATCAGAAAGGGCTTTTTAAATTAGTGGGCATAGTGAAAAAGATATTAATTAAACTATCGACTTCATGTAAAGAGGAAAGTATTTACTGGAAACGTGAACTTATATTGTGAATTATAAAAATTGTCATTATAATTCTTTTTTTTTTTTTTTTTTGACAAACGTGACTTTTAAAACGTTCAAAATTTCATATTAAAATTAAAAAATAAAAAACCTTTTTTAGGTGCTTTCGTAATTATATAAATAGATAGCACCTATAGTCGTCATTTGATCCGTCTGTCCGCATATAACAGAACTAAAACTACCCAACCAATATATTTGAAATTTAATATATATAATCGTTGCAGAATTTTATCGTGTCATATCAAATTTTATGAAAATCGAATCAAAACTTAAAAAGATATTAATAAAAGTTTTCTTTATTCTATTAAATCCTATCAGACGTAATCTATATGATAAAAGCGCAAGTCATGTGACTGAGGACAAACAAATACGGGCTAACCATTACTTTTTTTCATATGTCAAGCTTTTCATATACAAAAAAACTACAATAAATTGCCATTTTTTCTTAAACCGTGATTTAAACTACTCGGATGTGCCAATCACAAAACATTCTTCTATCTCACACAGGTTTCGCACACACTAAAAAGAATCAACACCAATTTATATCTAAATCTAACTGAATCTAAAGTTTTATTAAATTCCGTGCATTAGATCTTGAGATATGACTAATTGCTAAAATCGTGTAATTTCTGCAAAATGCAGCATAGCAATGTCCTCTGTTGGGAGATTTAGACCAAAACGTAATTAACAACGACTTATGTCAACATCTAACGGAATCTGAAGTTTGATGAAAATCCGCGCATTAGTTCTTGAGATATAGTTATCGTGATAATAATGAAAAAAGTAGCATAAAAGCACCAGTTGGGCTATTTACACCTAAACGTAAGCAACATCTATTTATGTCATGGTCTAGCAGAATCTGAAGTTTGATGAAATTCCGTGCATTCGTTCTTGAGATATAGCTATCATAAAAATCAAGAAAAAAGTGTTATAGCAGCGCAACTTACTATATATCTACACCAAAACGTAATCAGCGTCTATTTATGTCAAGGTCTAAATGAATCTGAAGTTTGATGAAAATAAGTGCATTAGTTCTTCAGATAGAGCTATTGCGGAAATCGCAAAAAATGCAGTATAGCAGCGCCACCTGTTGGGCGATTTTCATCAAAAACTAATCAGCACCAATTTATATCAGCGGAACTAACTGAATATAAAGAGTTATTAAATTTCGTGCATTAGTTCTTGAGATAGAGCGCCTACAAAAGTTTTGTCACAGACAGAGTCACAGAGTCACAAACTCACACACAGACATTTTCTAAAAACAGTCAAATCGTGTTCAGGACCTTCCGAACCACCGGAAGTCGAAAATTTTCATCAATCCAATACTTTCTTCTTGTAAAGATATAAGAAAGTAAAAATATTCATATTCGAATATTATCTTCAAACGATTATGGCGATTCACTTGACTTATTGAATTACTTGATCATATGAACTATAGTGGGTGCAGAAATATTAATTTGCTGTATCCCAAAGTTCTTTTCAAAAAGTGAGGTAAAAAAAATCACTTCACAACGCGAATCGTTTTGGCATTATATTATACGTACAAATATGAAATCCGCAAACATTACTATTCAAGCCCTTTGTACTCGAATATTACTTTTAACCCTTTCAGGGGCAAAGTACTTTCAGTACTAAAATATTGAAATAAATAACTGGCACCGGGATTTACAAAAAAATTTATTTGCAGATAAGAAAAGGGCTATATTTCCCATACATATTTAATGGAAAAGATTTTAGCAAAATTCTGGTGCCATTGTGGCGTTTGGGAATTAAAATTAAGTGGTTTCCTAAACATACTACTGCCCTTGAAAGGGTTAATTTTCCTATATAAATAATTTACATCTTGAATTTTAATTTATTATTCCCGAGGCTAACGAAAAAGACAGGCTACCGCGGTGCATTCCACTTATCTTTTTTTACAGACCGCTAGAGTGACGTGATGCTCTTTTCGTACACCTGCATTGGTGCATTCGAGCATCACGTGACTCCGGCGGTCTGTAAAAAAAGATACGCGTAAAGCACCGCGGTAGCCTTTCTCTTTCGTTAGCCTCGATTATTCCATAATGACGACATTTCTTGGATGTTATTTTCCTGAATTCGGTTCAAAACGCTAATTTTGACGTCATTTTCTCAAAGATTCGTTGTCTCGATAAGAAACACTATTCACTATCTTAGTATCTCAATGAAAATACCTGAAACGCACATGCATTTAAGAATAAAAAAGTCTGGCGAATGTGTCCCAGAGAGTAGACAGCATGAATTTGAGAACATCCTTAACTGAATAAAATTGCCTCCAAAGAAATAATTACCTTTTAAAACTAAAAGTTTTCCCTAGGAATAAAATGTCCTCTAATTTTCTACTAAAAATGTACCAAGAAGATTATTGTTTGGAAATGTTACACGCTTCTTTTTACAGATGTAGACAAAATAATAAAATGTAGTCACCTGTGGCAAGCCTCTATTTTCTTTTTCTTGATCGACTGGTTTCAATCTAAAGGCGTCTGTTAAATTTGCTTAACTGCATTAACAACTGCCCACTACTAAATGTTTATTGACACCATCCATTAAATTGATCGCATGTGCTTCATAATTTTAATTTAGAAATATGAACCAGACTGGCACGAGATTTCATCATCATATGCTTGCAACTACTGAAGCACCAAAATTTTTAGAATAAAAATTTTCACTATTCCAGCCCATCAATTTATTGTATTTTGAGAGATCATACTTGTGTTGGTCTAGTTTCATATAATTGGTTTGAACATTACAATTTTCACTGCTAAGAAAAAAAAAAAAAATCAAGCTTCTTATTTAATTGGAATCAGTTAAATTATTTTATTATCTTTTTAAAAGACCTTTAGTTGCACTTAAAATTATCCAATTTAATGCGTTTAAAAATGAATCATTTTTTTCGGAAATACAGAAATACAGACAGAAAGAAAAAAAAATCTTTTAAAATATCACATGATTTTTCTTGAATATTTTTCTAATGATTTTCATTAAAATTGAAAAACAAAATTGTTGAATTCATTTTACTGATCTCTTACTATTGTGTAGATTTTGCTGAAATTTTTCGAATACGTTCTTAAAACAGATTCATTTGAAAATGACCTTAAAAAAAAAGAAGTTATCGATCTTTATTGTTTTAAATGTATAAATATGTTATTATCTTCAAGCGTATGCTGCTTAAATAAGTGATTATTTACAATAGACATTTTATCAGAATAAAAATAAAATTTTTGTAAGCAGTTTTATTCCATTTACTATTATTCTTTTTGGAAGATAAACTTTGAGCTTTTAGCAGTTAAGTACAGTTGAACCTCGTTAACATGAACCTCAAGGGGAATCAAAATTTTGTTCATGTTAACAGTAATTCATGTTATCAGTATCAAATGTTTGTACTAGTTTTTATAGGGGACTATGAAAACAATTCATGTTAAAAGTAATTCACGTTAAGCGTGTTCATGTTAACGAGGTTTGACTGTATATATAGAATAAACTAATTTGTGTTTTTTTTTTTTTTTTTTTTACTGTTTTTTTTTATGCCATAAATGGACGGTAATATCGATAAAGCTAATCAAATTAAAAATGTAATAATATTGTTTTATGATGTTCCGATTGCTTGAAATGCTGTATTATTATATTAAAAAATTACCAATTTACAGATATACATAAAAGAGAAAAAAATTTACTATTTTACGTATTTTCTCAGAATAGCTCAGGACAGCTGTTTGAAAATTTTGCAGGGTTGTATTTTATTTCAGAACGAGCACTATTTCTAAATGTGGATTGCGCACTTTTTCTTACATCAATCAGTTTTACAGCAAAATATTTTTGAGGCCATCAATAAAATGAATTTATGCCCCCCGCTCCCCCTCTCCCCCCCCCCAAAAAAAATAAAAATAATAAAAATAAATAAATAAAATGTGGCGTTAGTAACTTTTGTTTCTTTTATTTTTCTGTACGTAAGAAAAAATTTTAAGTTTCGGATACAGGACCAATTAAAAGAATTTTTAACAGCTTATTCATTAATTTAGCCTTTTAATTAATTGACAGTAATGAATATAAGAGTATTTAGGGATCATTTATCACATTAACTGCTCGAGCACCCTAACTCATTTTATAAAAAAATTACGGAAGCATTCATACAATTACGCATGAATAAGTGGGTGACACCTTGCGCTATCTATCTAAAAAAGGAAAATAATCTCTTAACAGATCTTAATGTTACAAGAAAAGGTAAGATTAAACCAAAATGAATCACTCGTTGATCAACGAGACCTTTCAAGTGACCATTTAAAAGAAAACTCAAGTCCTCTATTCTTTACAATTTGCTCTACTTCTTAACGCTGGTTCTTTAAAGATTACACAAAGACAGTCCGGAAAACGCATTAGTTACATCTCCTCCCTCATCCAATCATCGTTTTAACTGATATATCATAATACGCAAAAGCTTATTTCTTATTTGCTTAGATAGGAGCGGTGCCTATAGATAGGCACTAAAAAAAAGATTGTCCCTCCAGTTTTTTTTGCTATTTTGCTTTGCAACGATTTTCTTTTAAGGAGCTGTCGCCACCATGATGGATGGGCAGATCTAACAATTCGCTTGAGATGAAATATGAAAAGGAATCCGAAATCGGGATTTTTTTTTTCTTCCTTCTTTAGTATCACATGAAAGGGATGAATACTGACGACAGAGAATTGAAATATGCGACGATGATTTATAAACCTTCAGATTATAATATAAGTAATACATATATAAAAATACAACCTATAAACGCGACTTCTCTCAACTAATATATATCAAAAAAAGATGATAAGTAAAAAATTTGCGCACAAATACTTATGCATGACAGTATGTTCGTAGCATTATTTTCCCACAAATATATCACTTTTTAAGTATCGTTGGTTTAATGTGTAGGGCAGATTACTATGCATTAATACTAGTGGTCAGAATATAGACTAGTTGGGACCGAAGTGTACGATTAAGAAAAATGAAAGTCAAGATATTGAAATGTGCGACAATTATTTATGAACTTTCAGACCTTAATATAAGTAATACATATATAAAATTATAACCTGCAACCGCGACATCCAGAGATAAGGAAAATATTACAAACACAATACATAAGCGTATGTTTGTGCAATATAATTTCCCCCATAAAGATACCCTACTTTAGTTATCCTTGGTTTTATAATAATGTGTCCCTCAATAAAATGGATTAATAAATATATATCTTAAAACATCCACATGTGGCCTGTTATCATAAATTGTTGTTATACATATTATCAACAAAATTAATTTTATTTTATTTATGTATTTTTTTAAAAAATTATTATTATTGTATATATGATATTTTAATCTGCAACAGATATTTAAAACATTTTAGACTCAAATTTATTCATTTTTCCTATCTGATTTTTTGTACAGTTTTAAGCAATTTTTATTTATTGTTTTCTTATGAACAATAAATAAAATTTTATTGTAGATTTTTCTTATAATACTTATCCTAAGTTTGACATTTTTTAAAAACGTGTTCAATAAACAGGACTTAAAAAACTGTTGTAAAGTTGTATTAAAATATTACTACTTAATGACATATAAATGATGATCCATTCAATTTATTATACAAAATATCGCAAAACATTTCTTATTTAGCAAGAAATGTGAAAATTTATTATAGTTTTTCTGTAGAATCTCAACTTCTGAATATCATATATCAATATAGATCTATCTGAAATCATTCACTTTTAAAAGTATTAATGCATGTGTATCAAAAATCATATTAGAATTAGGAACGTATAGATAATTAAATGTGATTAAAAAGTTAAAAATAAATATTGTTTTTTTTATTTTATTTATTTTTGTACATTATTTTATTATATTAACTTTTGTTATATAATATATACCGGTTACCACAAAACTTTACAATTCAAATAAGGAATTGAAAACAGAAAGATTAACTATACTTTTCCAAAATTAAAAGTTTTTAGAAACAAAAAAAAAAAAAGGATCTAGTCAAGTATTTGGAAAGAACTACCAAAATTTGCCCCCCCCCCTTTCATAATAAAGGGGGAGTTTATTGTTATTAAATAATAGTAATTATTATTATTGTTATTATTATTTAAACACAGTTTGAGAACGATGCAAGTGCCGTTGAAACAATAATAGGGTGCTGTTAGATGATTTTCGTGTTTTTTGGACAAGTGTTGATTTTTTTCTACTGAAAGTTATTTTGGAATGCGAATGAGTGTTCACTTCCTTTTTCCACATAAATATCCTTTTTAAACAGAGAAAATATCTAAAATTGGATGTCCCGTATATGAAGATTTATGTATGTCTGGGGTTGTATGCCATTATTACCACCGTTTATATACGTCTGTTCTAAAACGATATATAACTGAGAAACATGTACAATCGAAAATGTAGTCGTCTAAGTTGTAAAATCTTTGACTGTAGAAGTTTAATGTTGCCATCATACAAATTTAATTTTTCGACCATTTTCGGTTGTTTAAAATACACTATATAATGAAATTTTTTTTTAAATTACCTATTCTTTTAAATTGATGGTTTTTGAATTTTAACCAGGAAATAGTTTAAAAAAATCATGTCTCATTATAAAGACTAAATTTTTACTAAGAGACTGTTTATTTTTACTAAGAGACTGTTTATTTTTACTTTTTTTTTTTTTTTTTTTAAAGAAAAGCCTAATAAAAATATACATATTTTTCAGTAAACTTCATTAGTTACTGAAAATAAAAAAAACCCGTCATTTAATAAATTGCCTTTTCAACATTTTTTTTTCAAACCAGGCCCGTAAACTTGGTGTTTAGTGATTAAAATTATTTTGTTATTAATTCTAACAAATCACTCTGTTAGGCACATATTTACAAAACATATTGATTCAATTTACCAAAGGCAAATGAAACTGACAGGCTTACATCATCATTTGTAAATGAATAAAATTTTCAAATATTCTAATTCATTGAGTACAAATCAATTATTTTTGTAAAATATCATTATACGATATGAAATAAATGAAAACAATGCTTTTTATTTTCTGTCTGGGCGTATGTGTGTGACGAAAATCTTTTAGAAAGAATTAAAAAAAAAACTACCCATTAGAATTTAAACTAATTGCCCATAGATCATAAATTTTCTTTCAAAAATCTATAAAAAACATCTCGTGTTTGTGCTCTCCCTAAACCATTCCGAAATTTTACAGTCCACTTCTCACGTTTGAGGCCCCTTCCCGAGTTAATTCTGATTACCTCACGCATGTGTCTCCCATATGCAAATTAGGCTTTGCCTGCCTTGTATATCCAACGAAGGACCATTTTTACTGCTTCTACACAGAAAAAACGATTTGGTTAAAAGAACAAAATTATAGTTGTACCAACCAAATTTTTTTTTCAGTATAGCCCCGACAAAATGTTTGGTTGGTGCGACCAAAGTATGATTTAGTTGTCGTAACAAAATAAATTTTGTTGAAAGAACCAAATTCATTTGGTTCTTTCAACCAAATCATTTTGGTTAATACTTATCATAACCAAAAAAGTTTGGTTAAACGGACTAAATCCATTTGGTTACTGCAACCAAACTTATTTGGTTGATACTTATCGTAACCAAATAAATTTTGTTGCAGTAACTAAATTCATTTTGTTCTTGCAACCAAATAAATTTGTTTAATAGTTAACATAACAAAATGAATTTGGTTGCAAGAACCAAATCCATTTGGTTGTATCAACAAAATTTATTTGGTTACAATAAGTATCAACCAAATAAATTTGGTTCATAGAACCAAACTTTTTTGTTTATGATAAGTATTAACCAAATAGATTTGGTTGATAGAACCAAATAGATTTATTTATTACAACCAAATTAATTTGGTTAAATGCTATTATAACCAATTGTTTTTGTTACAAAAACCAAATTGATTTGGTTCTTGTAACCATAATAGATTTGAAACAGCCAAAGGGATTTGATTGTATCAGTAACCAAATCAATGTTTATTGCAACGAAATCTAGTTGGTTAATAGTTATCGCAACTAAATAAATTTGTGTTTTGCAATTGCAACCAGCTCTATTAACTAACAATAAAAAAATAATTTACCTAATCTTATTGACTATTTTGTGAATTTAAATATCAGAAAAACTGGATTTTCAGAATTGGTTGGCTTACTATTTTTCATTGGATTGACCAAATGAGTTAGTTTTAACTTTTGCGTTATTTTCTGCATTTAAAGCAGCAATAACATTTTAAAGAAATTAAATGTTAGCCAATCTTTCCTTTTTCTTCGTTATATGCAAAATTTGGTAGATCCACAAACCTTTATTTGATGGCTAAAAATAGATTACTTTTTAGAGTATATTGTAATATAAAAACTAGGACAGAGAAGTACAAATTTTCCTTTTTATTTAAATGAATTTCCTCTACTTTAACTCTAAAATTTTTGAAACAATTTTAAAAATAACAAAATTTGTCTGAAACACTATGCTATTAGTAAAAAGGAAAGAAAAAAATCATTTATTCTTTTGAATATTTACAAATGAAAACATCAAATTTAATTACATCTTTCAAAATTATTTTTAAAAGAAATGTTATCAAAATTCGTGTGACTTAAAGGTTTGTTTTAAAATGCAATTAAAATTATTTTTAGTTTGCAGTCTTATACTTTTAATTTTCCAATACACTGTGGGTTTATGAAAAAATACCTGAAATTTTAGCGAGGAAACATTTCTGTATGGAGAGAGGGGGGAGGGAATATATAATTTAATAGAGAGAGGTCATATTAAGAGAAATATGAATTTTAATTCTATTTAGCAATCATATGAAATTGATATTTATTTTAGTGTTATTTTGTGTATTTAACTAAAAACTGTATTTTCAGTACTTAAAAAAAAAAAAAAAAATCTGAATTCAAGTATATAACCTGAACGCAATCACTCCTGACACTGTTGAATTTCACACTTTAAGTGTGAGCCATTGAAATGAATTTATTTCAATAAATTGATCTATATTTTACGCCAAAATGTCCAAAATTTTATATAAAATTGATATTGAAAAGGATAATTTATTATCTTTTTTTTTTGGTTAATGATGAGGGGAAACTGAAAATTTAAATAAGTTACATTGACATAAGTTTCAATTTTCAGATAAAATTGTTTAAAGTAAAAAAAATTTAACAGATAAAAAAATATAATGAACAATTGTTCAACAATATGTACCAGTATAATTTCAAATACAACTCAGTTGTTCAAAATACAGTAGCATACATAATTTTTCAGATTCAATTCAGTAGCTAAAATTAATGACAAGCAAGTTGAGCATTTGAACCCCATGCTTTGAATGTTGTTTATTCATATTATGGCATTTAATCATCATTTATTTATTTTATTTCAAATTGCAATTACTGCATTGAATTTATTTTAAAATCTTTCTTTTCTTTTTTTGAAAAAATTAACAGATTATTGAGGGTTAACATAAGTTTTGCATTCATCCCTTACTAATTTGTCCAATTTTAGCAATGTCTACATTAGCAGTGTTGGAAATCTGAAAAAGAATCCAAAAGATACAGACACTTGATGAAATTATAACTTTAAAATCCCCATCTGTGAAGCATCTCTCTTCATCTTTCAACTGTACGAAAAATTCATGGTTACTCACTACCATAAATTGGAAGTGGTTGCTGACTCTGTATAGAGTTTGGATCGTGCCCTCCCCTTCCCCCCACTTTAAAAAAAGAAAGAAAATGAACATTAAAGCAAAAACATGCGTCAGTTCAAGAATTTGTTTTCGGCTAATATTCCATATTGAAATTATATTTTAAAATACACTTGATTTCCCATCCGTGGGCGCCTGCAGGATAGTTTTATATCATATATTAAAATACTGTTTCTGCTAGGCTTACTTTAACAGAGGTGCTGCCACAGACAATTGTTATATTTTTTAAATTGTAACTTGGTATTTCTAAACAATAAACTACAACGAAGAATCCTTTTTCAAATATAGTAATAGGGGGAGAAAAAAATTCGCCAATGGCAGTGCTGCATTAACTGAAATAAAAATTATCACAGACATAATGAAATAGTAACACAATTTAGTTGGTTTGCGGTATATGCCGCTCCATTTATTGAAAGTGCAAATTATATAATTATAAGAAATATATATATATCGGATTTTATGAATATAAGTACACAGTTTCAGATGGGTACTGCACACCATCTGCCCTATTTAAAAAATAGCTTCCTTCTTGCACAAATGAGGATCATAAAAAAAAAATTGCAGGATTCTCAAGCTTGATAGACTTCAGGCTGTATCAGGTTCCAGAGTTGGGTAAAATGGAACTGCTCCAAGCATCTGGTTAATTTCTCGACCTGTTTTAATAATGAAAATAGAAAATTATCAGCCATAACATAATTTTACATAAATATTGAGAAATATAATGAACAAAACAATTAAATTTCACACAGTGAAAACAGTCAAAATTATATATACCAAAAGGTGACAGTGGACGATATTTTTTTTTTTTTTTTTTACATTTATAAATGAACTGCTATGAAGCATTGCATAGTAAAAGCTGAAAATTAACACTCCACTCCCCAAGCCACAAAGGAAGAAAAAGTTCTACAGAAACTTCTTTCTCTGGTTACAAGAAAGGATTAAAAAGGAGAGGAAAAAAATAATTTCAATAATTGTTAAGGATGAAATACATTTTACAGTGCTTATGAAGAGCTAACTTTTTCCCTGACAGCACAATTTCAAATCATTAATTTTCTAATCCTAAACCTTTTCTTGAATTTTCTTCAGAAATTTTAAATTTCTCTGACTTTTTCTCAAGAACGGTAAATTTTACTGACTTTTCCAGGTTATCCAGGTGGTTAAACACCCTGCAAGAACTTTGTTAAGAAAGAAAACAAAACATTTAAAATGCCTTGTGTAAAAGATTTATATGTTCAACTAGTAACCAATAAAGTGTAAAAACAAATGTAGAATTTACACAATGCTATAGATAATATAGTCAACTACATGGTAATTAATCTCAACTTGAATAGTAGAGATATCAGTAATGGGCGATTCTGGAAAAATCGAGTATCGATAAACATCAATATCTTATAAATCAGCATCGATCACAATAAGAGTCAATTAACAAATTTTAGTATCGAATGTTCTAGAATGGATATTACACAGATAAGCTTAAAAACAGTAATTCCAAAACTTAGTTGCATTTCATAGCATTTATTGCTTCGATTTTACTATTTTAGAGGCAGAGTTGCTGTCAAATTTCATAAGGGCCTTTTTCTTTCCAAGTCAAATTGTTATATTTTCAGTTTACAGCCTAGTTATTTGGGTTACTAGTTTATTAAGTTGTATTTTTCAAGTTTGTCCCCTGCGCACCAAACCATAAATTTCTGAATTATTGTCCAATGTGAACAGAAAATTCTTGACGTTCTTCCCAAGTCATTTGGTGAATTATTAACCCTTTCAGGGGCAAGCCTTTTGTGCTCCTGTAACGGTGAATTCCCACCGGAATTTAAGAAAGTTTAAGAAAGAAGAATTTAGTTCAAAATAAGAATAAGCAATTTTTCACCTTTTTCTCGTCAAAGTTAAAAAAAGTAAAATTTAATTGAAAGTTTCTGGTTTGAATCTGATTAAAATTAGGTGGTATATAATATATACCACCGCCCCTCAAAGGGTTAAACATTGATTATTATTTCTGCAATTCTTGGTGACCACTATTTAGGAATAATAATAAAAAATTTCAGCTTTTTTACAGTTCAAGCATTCCGCCTTTAAGCTGTATCTCTCCAGTTTTGTCTCCCCCCCCCCCTCCCTTCTCACCAAATCATAACTTTATATACAAAATATACAAAAAGACAAAATAAGTAAGTAAAAAAAAAAAAAAAAAAGCGATAACTAAGATTACTTTTATAATTGCAGTAAAACATGAATTGACTTCCATTCGTTTTGAGTTGTTGGTTGGGTTCAGCTGAATTATTGCGGGTTTGAAATATGTTGGGTTACAGCTAGAAAGTTATTTCGTCAGGTTTGGGTTGGTAGCAGGTTGACCTTAAATGGAACTTTCAAGGACTCTCTAGGGGGGGGGGGGGGGAGAGAGAGACTAACAAGAACCCCGAGTAATGTGTGGCTTTAAATCATAGATAGAAATGTTTGAACTGTAAAAAATCTGAAAATTTTGATAATCGTTCATAAATAATAATCACCAAGAGTTGCAGAATTAATATTAATGTTTTTAGTAAGTAACCAAATGACTTGGGAAGAATCCCAAAAAAGGTCCCATTAAAATTAGACCATAATGAAGAAAGTTATGATTTGGGGAAAAGGGGACGAACTTGAAGAATACAACATTTTAAACTAGTAGCCCAAATAACCAGGCTCTAAACTAAAAATATAACAATTTAAGAGGCTACTTCACTCATGCGAAAACACCCACTCACTGATGTTAATCCTACAGGACAGTTATTTTATAACATCTCATTTGCATTTCAAAATTTTTAAAGGTTTTTTTTTTCTGAGCTCCATTGCTATGCTGGCCTTTTTCTACTTTTTTTTTTACTTTGTTTGCAGATTTTTTTTTAATGATGATACTTTCACTTTTGAAACCGGTTCTGAAAGTGAAAGTAATGCTAATAAAAAATACCTGCAAACAAAATCGAAAAAGTAAAAAATAAAAGGGCCTGCATAGTGATCAATCTTAGCTATCCAATGCAAAAATCATTTTAAAATATTGAAATGCAAACAAGATATTAAAAAAGAACTGTCCCATAGGATTAACATTAGCGAGCAGGTGTTTTCACATGAGTGAAGTAGCCTCTTAACATAAAAAGAAAAAGGCCATTATACGAAGTTTGACAGCAGCTCCGCTGCTAAAACAGTAAAATTGAAAGAATAAATATATTGCTAAGATAGCACAAAAATATCGGTCTATCCCCGTTAGCCTCTCACGAGGAAGAGAAATCAGTCTACAATGACGATTTTAAGGAAATTAAAAATGACAATACTACATGTATCGAGGTATCGACTGTAGTGACAATTTGAACAAAAATTTAAATGAGCAATATAATACCCGTATCAAAGTATTGAATCGACGACATTGCTGATTTGAAAGGAATAAAAAGATGAACAATACATTTTGAAAGAATCTCTAGAGTACATTTATTCAAGATCTCAAATTCTATGGGTTAATCCTCGCACAACTTGGACAGTTTGTCTTGGTTTGTTTACTACTACCATCACCATCATTTAAGTTCTGGTTCTCTCTGCTAGAGGCACTGTAATTTTCTGTTTCATAGAACACAGACCATTTGTCTTGGTTTGTTTACTAAACTTTTAAAAGTGGGAAGAAAACAGGTTTGAAACAGGTTTCTCCTTTGTTTCAACCTGTTTCTTCTTCTAATTTGTACTTTATGTTGTTCATGCCATCTCAGTGTGCGGCCTGCCTAAGAAGTCTGTATAAAAATTGGGTTGTCTCTCCAGCACTTAATGCAGTTTCAGGTGGAGGGCATTTCGTTCCTGCACAGTATCACCATAGGGGACAAAAAGTAGGTACATCATGTGACACCTGAAACGAAGCGAACAACAATTTCATGGAAACACCCCCCCTTGTAAGAAGTTCAAGATAATGCCACCTGTGAAGAAAGTGATGGCCACAATCTTTTGGGACCACCAGGGTGTGCTGTTGGTCGATTTCCTCACTAGTGAATCGACTGTGAATGCTACCAGTTATTGTGCCATGCTGGATCGGTTTTACAAGGCAATTCGCAGAATGACAGAGACTGCTTTCAAAAGGTGTTGTGTTGTTGCACAACAATGCCTGACTGTATGCGGCTATAGTAACGTACGATTTGATACTGGCACAAACGATGAGATGTATTGGAACATCCACCACAGAGTCGTAATAGTAAATGATTCAGAGTACTTTCTATTTTATGATTTTGTATATAATTTTATAAATGTTCAAGTTCATATTAAAGTGACAAATGAAATGTGATGGCAATTCAATTTAAGTAAAACTAATATTGAGGTAAACCTAATATCTTTTTAAAAATCAATCTGTTTTAAAGTATTTTGTGTTCATAAAGTAAAGATAAGATTTAAAGCCAAATATATTAAATTCCATTTCAAATTCCAAAATACTACTGTTTTCAATTTCTCTTAGATATTAATATTTTATTACTATTGTATATCTATTATATTTTTTGTTGTAAACCTTAATCTTATTTTATACAAAATAAGTACACGAATCATTTTTATTGTTATGTTCACAAATGTCATTAAAACATAATTAAAGTTTAAAAATAAAATTTCAAACATGATCTATAACGTAGTGCTTTGCTTCTGAACTGCAAGTATACTACATTTATGTAATATAAGCCTGAAATGTGACAAATGGGGGAGTATGGTGAAGTGTGACACTTTGTGAAAAAGGGGAGAGGGGGTCAAAAATATTGAAAAAAAGTGACATCATTTATGGATAGCCCCTAAATTTATTGACATACCGACATTTCCATCTACATGCATTAATGCAATAAGAATACGTGTAAGGTAAATTAACATATGAACAAGCAGAAACAAATAAAATGGCAATAGATATTCCTTCACACTATCATTTTTCAATTTAACTACTACACTCTGAAATATCTAAACTGATGTTTACAGTATTATAGTATATTATTTTACAACTTAAATTACAAGGAAAAATAAAATACAAACACAAAAAGTAGTCAACTTCAGTTAATAGATGATGCATAGTACCTAGTTCAATAACAATAATAATAAAAAAACAAGGGATTCCACTTTTGAATGTAATTCTCATATTGATATAATAAAACTTTTTTTCACAAGTAGAAATTGATGATACCATCACCAAATATGCATTGTTCATACAAGCAGTTAAAAATGAAGGCACATCATATCGCAAAGTTTTCTGATATTTTTTTTTGAGAGACCATAAACATACATTGCAATATTCTCCAAAATAATAAAAGTTACTCTTGTGCTGCCTGTCATAGGTGTACCTTGTGAAAAAGACTTCAGCGCCCAAAATCCAATAAAACCTAAATTCAGAAATTTCAGGGCCTGAAATTCCAATTTTTTGTAGGAGGGGAGTCTCCCTCCCAACATTTATAAATGGAGGGGAGTTAAGCTGCTTGGGTGGGTGGTGGGGGGGGGGGGGCAAACATTTTTTTAAAACCTTGTTATTATTTTATATGGCTATTTAAAGAATTACATTAATATAGACAATACAAAATACCATTGAAAAAATTTAAACAACTCAATAATATACAAAATGTTTTAATGGCTTACTTTGATTAAATCTTTTTAATACAGGCTGGTGTGCAAAACAAAAATCAGTTTCCTAAAGATGCCAGACTTTGTAGTGAATCCTATGGGAATAAAAAAATATATCAATAGACTATCTTTATACTTAAATATGATTTTTGGCAGGAATTTAATAAATAAAAAGGACACTCTTGTGCCTGTTCAAAAAACATTTTGAAATGGTTTATTTAAAGTCACTCTCTTTTGCGAACTTAACTATGTATTCAAGGGTCAATGCAGGGTTTTTTTTTTCTTGAGGCCCATTTGGGGAAAAAAAAATGTTATTTTTATCAAATTTATTATATTTTTGTGAAACATAACCTTTTGTAACAAAAGTATAAGTCCAGTTATTCAACTTCGAACCAAGCATTTATTAACATAACAAACACTTTTAAAAGTCTTCTTCTATATTATCTGTTTCATTTCTTTTACTTGTGTACGTTAATGGGAGCTGGTGCACGTAAAATCTGTTTGTGATGCAGGTGTCTTCTCTGGAATTGGTTCAAAATTAAGAGACCAGCTCAAGAAGTCCAACCTCTCGAGGCTCTGGCACCCTTCTTTCAGAGAAGTGCTATGGCACTTTCTCTAACACGACAACAACAACTCCTCTGCTTTTCGGATTTTGGATGTTCTTCCATTCCTTTTCTTGATAGATTTTCTTTTCTTGTGGTCAGTTTCTTCTGCATTCTTTACGTACTTTTCTATATCTGCTTGACTGAACTTTTTCTTACCATCACACTCAACGCCCAACCTTTCAAAAACAGTTCCGTTTGTTATAAAACCTCACCACTCTTGCTCTGTACTCTTTTTCGCATTTTCTGTGAATTCTCAATGATTAAAACAGTATTTACAGATGGAGTGGGAAACAGTTTGCAGTATTGCTTTCTTTAAATCTTTTAAGAGTAAGTCGAGAGAAACTGCTTCAGAAGATACAATGTGTACTTTCAATAGTTTTCTTAATATAATTTCTTGGCATATTTGAACAATAAAAGACAATGTAAAAATTAATATCAGTAATAATTTAAAGTGTTATTACTTATTAAATTTTTTTTTAGGCGGGGGGGGGGGGGGGGTTATCATTTTTCTCTTTCTATACTATATTTAGAAAATAAAATTAAATAAATTGTTTTTCAGTGTTAAAATTACTACCTAGGGTTATAAATAGTCATTTTAATATAAAATATAGAGCATTAGACATTTACTAAAGTTAACACAGAGGTAAAAAAAATCCCTTTCATACAATACTACTCTATTACTTCTTTAACAATAATAATCTTTCATACAATAATCTAGCCTAACCACACCCCCAAATTACCCCACCTCAGAAAACAACTCATAATAAATAGAATTTTAAAATTTATTATTATCTTTCTATGCAGATTTGTTCCTCTACAAGTCTGAACTAAAATTAATTTTTGCCAGTTAATGATTTTAGAAGCAAGTTCATCAGCAGCTTAAACTAACATACCATATGCAATCAGCACAAACAAGATAGTTTGCAGGGATTATTCTAGAACATAAAAAAAGGCAGGGTGCACATTACATAATAAGGGCAATTTTGTTGAAAAGAGCACATCATTTCATAAAAAGTGCATATACCAATATACCGGTGGGGAAGGAAGTCTGGCAATAGCTTAAAGTACTCTTTAATTAAAAAAATCAAATAACATTTCTAATTTCCATAACTTCACCGTTTGAAAAGTATTAAAAATAGCAAAATGAAACTTATGTTTTCAATTTTTATTGTAAAATTGTTTATTACATTCACAAGTCATTTCCCCTTTTCCTACAATAGTCAAAAACTTCTCTAAAACTTTTATTCACCAGATAACTTTTTTCCAGTTTTAGCATAACTGGTTCTGAAAAAGCTACAAAATAAAAGTTCTAAAGCTACTTCTCAAATTTTTTATAGAACTTTTGTAAGTTATCATGTGGTCAAAGGCCAGAATGCCTGATATAATACTACATTTCAATAGAGAAGATAAAATTAATCAATGACCTATATTTACCCTTTATGTCTTGTTCAATGGAGAATATGATAAATGGAAAGATGAATCACTCAAAGTCAAAAATTAGACATACCAGGGCATTTCATGGAGAAATAAAGAGGGAAAGAGGAGTACTCTTGATGTACCATACTAGCATTCTAAGAATAAAAGATAAGTAAAGAATTTTTGAAAGTACAATACAAACAAGGTAGTATTCTACCAAGGGGTAAAAGGAGAGTAAAATTCTACCTGAAAAAAGGGCATGAGGGTAGGCTGCCCCTCTGAAACTCCCTAGAGTGATCCCTGTAGTTTGTAAACATTAAACTTGTTGGCAGTTTCTAAAATTAAAATAGGCCATAATCTCAATATATGTCTCTAAAAAAGAATTAACTAAATATCTTAATTTAAAATCAGAAAATATGTGTTTTTCAATATACCGCCCCCCCCCCACACACACACACTTTCCCCCCACCTGACCCTATATTAATTTATCAAATTCATTTTTAATAAACTTATTAAAGTAAATAGCTTTAGAGCATTATACTGTTTTAATGTCAGATGTTACGTAAAAAATAATAAAATTATGAAAAAGGTAAAAAAGCTGCTATTTGTTTGCTAAGTCTAACAATATTAACCATTTTACCCAACATATTTTTTTTTTAATCTAAAATATTACTTTTATGTTATTTTGTAATACAAAATGCAGAAAGTTAATCCTGAATAAGTGTTTTATGCTTATAAAATGGATATAAATAAGCTTAAAATAATTTATTATTTATTTTAAATGTAACCCATTTCTCATTATAACAACAAGTCATGTCATCCAAAATTTTAAAATGACAACCAAATATAATATATTTGGTTGTAATAATTTATATTTTATTTATAATATATTTTATTATTCATTTAAAAATGATAACTAATACTTTTAATATGCTAATTTTGCAAAAAATTTTAAAATTTGTATTTTTATTTATAAAATAATTTTTGAAACCTACCTATTTTTACATCTACCTGACCCTAGCCAAGAAGGGCCCGCCAGGTGCTGTGTCCCACAAATTGACCTAGAGATATATATAAGACTTATAAGATACACTATAAGATAACATTTTTCAAAAATAATGTAATGAGACCATTAAAAGACAATATATATATAGGGTTTAATCTAGAGCTAGCCAAATAGCCAAAAAGCTAACTGAAAGCACCTTTTGCCCCCAAAGCATTTAGTGGATTAGCCAAATAGCAACAGCCAAATAAATATATATCATTTCCATTTTGTTGTTCCTGCCTTTCGTAAACCTGCAGCTGCCGCGTGAAAAAAAATCAATCTCAAACCGTTTCTGTCCTGGCAACTCACTTCAAAATTTGTCTCGTCCTCTCTGTGCAAGCATCTTACAAATAGTATGATGTCATTTGCATTAAACAAGTATTGAGGAAATTAAAGAGTTTTATTTTTTGTTGATGATCCCAACTTAGGAAATGAAACCAAAACGGTTCATGAATGGAAGTTGTTCAGGCAGATTCTGGCTACAAGGGGTAAAGAAATGAAACCAGCTGATTGTATTCTTTTTCCATAAAAATGGCATTACTGACATGTTTCCCAATGTGACTTCTTTGTATGAATTTGTAGCAACAATTCTGTTGTCTACAGCAGATTGTGAAAGGGGATTGAGTCTCGTGAATATAACAAAAACTGACTTGAGAAATAGACTGACAATAAAAAATTTAAGTAACTTAATGGTGGTTAATTTGGAAGGGGAAGTTTGAAAAGAATTTCCATTTAAAAAGCATTTGATGTGTGATGTATGGCCAAATCTCGAGAGGGTCAATCTTACAGAGTGGTGTACTGTTTGTATATTGTATAATTAAAAATAATACTCATTTATATAGAAATTTTGTATAAATAAGTTTTTTTTTCTTGGCTAAAGCTATTTTTATTTGGCTAACAGTTATTGGCTGCAATTAGCCAAAAAGCTACAAATCTCTTTTTCCTAGATTAAACTCTAATATATATATCTTTTTCTTAATAAAAGTCTATAAAATGAACAATTTAGTATATATAAAGCTTGGCTTAACTAGAAAAATTTTATGTCCCCATTTGGGTACCAAGAATCCTGAAAAATAAAAAATAAAAACATTTTGCAATATTTTATGCCTTACATGCTTGAAAAAAAAAAAGGGGGGGGGGGAGAGAAAGAGGAATTTACAATCTTGCTGTTACTATATGGTTCTACTGACACAAAAATTTTGAAGGAGAAAAAAAATAACATTTTTCTATTTAGACATAATTTAATAATCAAAAAGTTCCAAACATCGGTGCATGAGTGTAACACATCTGTTCCATAATTATCTATGTGTTTCATAAAAGGTATTTTTTTTAATTAAATTTTCTCCCAGATAGACATACAAATAAGGGTTAATTCTTTGTTTGTAGAAAGATAACATACCCTAGCAGGGGTCGATCTAGGAAAAATTTGGGGCCTGTTTACAGCCCCTTCACAAAAATCTATTTAATAAAATGGGCCTTTTCACAAAAATCAATTTGATAAAATGGGCCTTTTCACAAAAATCAATTTGATAAAATGGTCCCCTTCACAAAAATCAATTTGATAAAATGGGCCCCTTCACAAAAATCAATTTGATAAAATGGGCCCCTTCACAAAAATCAATTTGATAAAATGGGCCCCTTCACAAAAATCAATCTGATAAAATGCCGCCCTTCACAAAAATCAATTTGATAAAATCGGCCCCTTCAGAAAATTCTATTCTATAAAAACTTACTATTTATTATTTATTTTGTGATATTTTAAAACGTGTAATTTGTAAACAAACAAGTCATCAAAGCGGAAAACTTCAGCAGAAGGATTTAAAAAAGTTTTTGTTTATAAATGCTTGGTTCGAATTTGATTAACTGGATTTCAACTTTCGTTGCAAAATGTTATTTTACACAAAAATATAATAAATTTCACAAAAATAACCTTTACTTTTCACAAAATGGGCCCCAAGAAAAAAAAAAACCTGCATCGACCCCCGCCTAGTATCAAACATGAAGTAGCACTTATGCTAGTGTTTCTAAACCCGATAAATAAAAATTTGAAATCAGCAAAGCAAAAAGTTAACAGGAATTTTGTTTATAGCATTTAGGGGTACTTTTATGTTAGACGGGTGCCAGTGATATATATTCACATATACAGTAAACAACAGACTCCCCCAAATACACAAATTCCTAAAATCCACACACCATTTCCAATATAAACGATGAAACTTACAGTTCAGATGCAAGTATAAAATTCACTTTAAAAAAAAATTTTATATCATGCTGTACACATTTTAATACGTAATTTTGGTTAATATGGTTTAACTCATGTTTTATCATGAAAGAAGTATAAATTTATTTTTGAAATTTTTTAAGATAGTGCTGATATTAGTGGCGATTGTGATATTTTTACCAATTTTATGTATTAATCAAGCTTTTTTGGTTATTAAGTATGGCTAAACATGAAATAAAACTTTGTTTATTTTAAGATTTTGATGTGAATTATTAGTGTACATTTATAAGGCGAGTTTCACTGAATAATTCAAGAAAAATTATCTCATCATCATTATGCAAAATTAATTATTTACTTGACCTTCACTTTTAATATTTTGAATGTTTCTTTTAATTTTCTTAGTTTTTGTTAGTTTACTTTATTGTAAGCATTCATTATAATTTTGAGTGCATTAGTAAAATCAAACTGTCGTTTAAAAAATGTAAACAAAACAGTGACCAGAAATCAACAGAAATCTAAAATCTGCACAACCTTTGGTTTTAAGCTATGCATATTTAAAGGAGTCTACTGTATACATAGATATATGCATGTATTGATACATATATTATATCACTAGCGCCCGGCTAACATAAAAATACCTATTTAGTAAATTAATTTTGTACAAGACAGAGTAAGCTGCTAGTTATCAAGAAAATGCCAATTGAAATACAAAAATAGTTGATTTAACTAAAAATAAAACTTTTGGCCAGATTCAGATTACTGTGCAAGTATTACTGCTGTCTGTTAATTACCCCAGCTACCCTACTCACCTGATACTCAATAGTTATTATGCTGATCCCCCCCCCCCCCACCACACACACACACAAAAAAAAAAAAAAAAAAAAAACCCACAGTGAAATATTTTTATTAAAAAAACCCACTCTAATACTACATCAAATATTTCACTAAAGTCAATTTTTTTGTTTTGGTTTTCTGCATCATTTAGAATAATAAAAATAGTTTAAAATACGTAAGGAGTGCTTATTTAGTTTTAAAATAATTTAAACTAACAATTGCAGAATTCTGGCAAAACATGAGCTTCATTTTTACAGATTTTTTTTTTTATAATAAAATTTTAGAATATCTACATAAAGTTTTAATAACCATTAATAACATTTAAACCATTAATAAGTAATAGGTACTTTTCGGTTAGCCGGGCGCCAGTGAAATTTATATATCTATGTATACATATATATATACATACACACATTTATATATGCATGTATATATATATATACACATACATATATGTGTGTATGTATACATATATATGTATATATAGATATATACATTTCACTGGCGCCCGGCTAACCGAAAAGTACCGTAATAAAATGTATCACTTTTCGCTGATTATGTCAGCTGTGTTTTTTTTTTTTTTTTTTTTGTATGTGTGTAACATGGTTAATTTTTAGAAAAGTGTTTTTTTTTTTTTTTTAAATTCTCGCTTAATTGGCTGCTACTTTGTAATACAGTGATGAAAAATGCTCAACATTAAAATCTTAGTCAGTACAAGCTGTAAAAATTTAGCCATAATTTTGTCAAATTCTTTATTATACTTTATATAAAGAAATTTTCAAAAATGGGGTTTTCTTTTTTTAGAGGACAGTACAATACCAGGGCCCGATTAACCTGTGAAGCTATGGGAAGCAAAAAGTGTCATTCTCCCCCCCCCCCCCCCGAAATATGTGGAAAGGGTTAATTTAATGCTGATTATTTTTAAAATAGGTACAAATGCCACTAAACTATTTTTTAATGTTTCAAATAAAACTGAAGGGAAAGTAAATTGCTATGATATAGTGCACTTTACAAATAAATTTTATACTCATTGTAAAATTTAAGTTTTATATATTTATAAAATAAATTAATATTTTAAAAAGATTTAATGCAGCTATTGCTATACTTGAGGATTAGCTAATGATTTTCAAATTTGTTGGTTAATAGTCTTAATTTCTTAGCGCGGTCCCTGTTTAAATAGTTATAAAGATTCTGATCACATTATTTTCCGTCAAAATCAGGCAACAAATAGCAATTTAAGACAGACACTAGTTACATACAACATCGCTAATGACATAAAAAAAAAAGACACTTAAATTATTTATTTACCATATATATATGCCGGGGTGGGAAAATACATTATTTTACTCGCCACTGACGAGTGGATTTTATAATGGAGCGAGTGATTTTGAAAAACTGCAGGCTATAGAAGATACGCTAAAAACTTTTTTTTTTTTTTTTTTTTTTTTTTACTATTTAGCGAGCTGTATGTTGAAAGTTTACAAAATTCTGCGATGTAAACATTGTACTAATTTCTATCGTACAGTAAGCTTTCCTCAGTTGTATATTATTTTTTAATTTTATAGAAAAAAAATATATGAAAATGCATTGCAGTATACACGCTGGAATGCTTAAAATAACATAGGCATTTTGTTCATCTAATATTTAAAAAAAGAATTTTAATAACATTTATAACTTTTAAAAAAGGAGATTTTAGTCAATATATTAACATGTATTATGTATGTTTGTACATAATACATGTTAATATTGAACATTCAAATATATCATTTTAATTTTCAATTTAATAAATCATGTGCATTGTTTGAAACCTGCAGGCTTATTTTAAAAGTTATGAATGTTATTAAAATTCTTTTTTTTTTTTTAATATTAGATTAACAAAATGCATATGTTATTTTAAGCATTCCAGCTGTGTATAACTTTAGCATCATACTAGCGTATGTAGTCATAACTTATTTTAAATGTTTATTTTGCGAACTAGACAATTAATCAATGTTTACATACTATTAACAAATTAAATAAATTTGTGAAAAATTACAACATCCTTATAGGACAACCAATACGGAAATTTATAATGTTACGCTAAATCAGAATGAATGATTTTAACTAAAAAACTTTCTTTTCACGGGTAAAACAAACTGAAAAAGAATCAAATTTGAACAGATTTTAGCTCTAATAATAAGGGTAATAGCAAATAGGTAATTAGCAGACGTAAATAACAAACAGAAAAGAAAAAAAACAAAAAAGAAGATCATTAAATTATTCAAACAATCATAATCAGTTTCCTTACCTTAAATATTCTACTGAGATTGCTTATCTTCATGGCTGGCGTGCTGGTGTAATCAAATCAATGGCGGCCTTCTTCCTTCTCCTTCCTTCTTGTCATGCGCGGCGAATGTGTTGCGCAGTGTTAATGCGCAGTGTAGCCATTTCCGACTTCCAATCGACAGTCAACCAAATAATGGCTGATTGAACTAAATGAAATTAACCAAACTATTTGGGTGAATCAACTAAACGGTTATACTTGTCACAACAAAATTGTAGTTCAAACAACTAGTGAAAACTACCAAACACTGCAACCAAAAAAATTTGGTTCTCGCAACCAAATCGTTTTTTCCGTGTAATGAAAACATCTGCCAAGACTGTGACACAAACTATTAGTTTCCTTTTTCAGGAGCTGACAGACACATAAATGATGTTTCCAAGGAGCTTTTTACCGACTTTAATTCACTTTATAAGCCAAATATAAAGAACAGCTATTAAGATTCACGTTGATGTCTTTATCATAAAAACAGAATGTTTTTCTGAGACAGTTATTGCATTAAATTAAGTGTGTCCCGTTATTTCTTTCGCATCATTTGTGTTGTAATAGGCCATGGATCACGACCGCCACCGAATTTGCATGTTTTACATCAATTGTGTAACACGCAGATGAATTAAAATTAAATTTCTTTTGAAGCATTATGGACTAGATAAATAGCAGTTAGCCGAGAAATAAGATAAGAAAGATTTACTTTATTTGCATTAATGGATAAAGAAAAGAATTTCTCTCAACAATGAGGAAGTTGTGACATATTTTTTAAAAGAGAATGATGTTTTGTGTATATGGCGAGAATAGGGCCTTTTTTTGTTATAAAGGTAATTTGAAGTAAAGCGTATGTGATTTTTTTGTTGTTATGATTTAGAAGTATTTTTTAGTTTACGAATAGGTTTTAATTAAAATTATCAATTATTATGTATGGTTAATATTACATTCGTCAAAAAGTGTGACATTAGTATGCAATGAATATGATACACTATTCAGTAAAATGTTAATGAATCACTACAGAGTTTTTATTCACCAAGAAAAGAGAACATTCTAAAGAAAGGTATACTTTGCAGGTAGTCTTGTAATTAAGCTATCCAGTCAAACTATATTGACATCACAAGAGGGCAATTGAACACGAGTACCATATCATAATGATGGTGCTCCATCTTCCGCAACGTGGGGCGGCTGCCAACAAAATCTCAACTGTGGCATTTGAGTGGAAAATCTACTTCATCGTTCCCAAAGGAGTTGTTGGCCAGTATTGTTGACCATGGGGAAGATGTTTGGAAGTCATTTCTGAATATTTATGATGTACACAAAAGCAAAAGTCATGTGACTCCTGCTGAGATATTGTCAAACAACCTTTGGTTTCAATAGAGACAACTTGTACTGCTGGAAGGGGACACAGACGCGAGTAAAACCAAATTCATTTGCACGTGGTGGAACAAATTTTGACAATAGCGCTTTGAATATGGGAGGAGATGTAGATATCGCTAATCCATTTTTCTTTTTAAAAGGGAATAGTATTCCTTTCCTTTTTGTATTTTGGAGAAAGTAAGGCGCATTCTTCAAGGCCTTTCTTCTTTTCATGTCATTCGCTTTTCTATTTCGCGTTTCAAAATTGCGATATCCTAGATCTAGACCACTGAGACATGGTGCTTTATTTTGAAAGAAAATTCTGTCCAAAAATTTTGGTTTTTATTTTCAAGTAACCAAAATGCCCAACTGGAGAACTATGAATACGGACAGAAACGTGATTAAAAGAAATATAGCGGGATGATTGAAATTTATTAAACAAAATTCATTTAGCTAGATTATATGATCGAAAGATGATATTTTTGTATTAACTGATATTACAAAAGTGGAAAATTGTATTAGAGACAAAAAAAGACCCAGTTTTTTAAACTAAAATTATTTCATTCATTTCAACCAAATGTAATTTTACCTTACAATTCAATTTAATTTACCTAATATGGCTGAGTAGGAAATAAAGAATTCGCATTTAAACATAAAATGGATTCAACAATATTTTTCATGTCTTTTATATAATCTTAACTCGGGAAACAAAACCACAGTAATTTCATTTTTATTTTCGTTTAAATAGATATTTAAAATCAAATATTGGTATTAAAATAATGCTGTAGTTCTCGTTATAGAATTTATGTTTTTGTGGTTTAGTCCTTGAATTTTACAGTCAGATTATATGCATTTTTAGTTATTAGATGAGTTACGATTACTCTGTGCATAACGATTTTAATATTTAAAAAATATTATTTTAAAGCAAATTATTTCAAACTTTAATTTCACCAGATGATAGACACTTTTGACTCATCTTAAAAATGTAAACTATTGTTTAAACACCTAAAGAAATTTGAATCTTTTATAACCATGAAAATTAATTTTCTATGCTTTTGTTATTGTTGTTGTTGTTGTTTTTCTTATTTACACTGGATTTTTTTTTAAAAGTATTGAAATACTCGGGAAAATTAGTTGCTTACATTGTGGAGTAGATTTTATATAAGAGCCATCACACAAAAAAATCTTATAACCGAGAAAAATGTACATAACTGAAAATAAACTTCAACAAATTAATACACAATAAAGGGACACGTAGATAAAATTAGATTTTTGTATTTTTTATTATGATACATACGTTTATCTATACACGTTAGATACTTTACCGAAATTTAAATTTATTGAACTGAATAAAATAATAGCGATATTTAATGAAATTTCATAGTATTCACAGAGCTTTATTACCGCACAGGCAGTCCTGTTGCGGCTTTTGGCCTATTGCCTCTCCAAATCCCCCCCCCCCCCCCCACACACACACACAAAAAAAAAAAAAAAAGTAAAGCAATTTAGAAATATTTTGTTTAATTTCTATTTTTTTTTTTTTTTTTTTTTTTTTTTTTTCCCTAGCGTTCCAATATCTAAGTAATAGACCTCTTAATCTAAGTAACAGAACTTTTCCGTTCTCTGAAAACAGTTTAAATTAGGTATGCTGTAGATTAAATATTTTTAAAAAAATATTTAAGACAAAGATATATTTAAGGTAAAATACCGTTTTAGAATTATGGGAATTCGAGAAAGTATCAAACAGCAAAATAATATTAAAATTAACCTGAGTTTCATGAGCAATTTTGTAAAATGCAGGAAATATTCCGAATGAAAAAAAAATATATATACTGAAGAAATTTCAAGCTACTATTTTGGTTTGAGATTTTTTTTTTCAACCTCTAAAAAACTGCTGGACTCTTAGATAATTGGGCTCTGATTATTCAATCCATCATATTTTTTTTTTTTTTTTTTTTTTTTTTTTTTTTTAATTTCAAGCTCTAATATTTAAGTAATAGATACTTCTTATAAACAACTTTTCCGTTCTCTGAAAACAGTTTAAATTAGGTATGCTATAGATAAAATATTTTTGTTAGAATTACTTTTATAATAGTAAAATAATTTAGAAATATTTTGTTTAATTTCTAGATTTTTTTTTTATTATTATTTCAAGCTCCAATATCTAAGTAATAGATAACCTCTTATAAGCAACTTTTCCGTTCTCTGAAAACAGTTTAAATTAGGTATGCTGTAGATAAAATATTTTTTAAAGACATATTTAAGGTAAAATACGGTTTTAGAACTATGGGAATGCGAGAAAGTATCAAACAGTAAAATAATATTAAAATTAACCTGAGTTTCATAAGCAATTTTGTAAAATGCAGGAAATATTCCGAATGAAAAAAAAATATATATACTGAAGAAATTTCAAGCTACTATTTTGGTTTGAGATTTTTTTTTTCAACCTCTAAAAAACTGCTGGACTCTTAGATAATTGGGCTCTGATTATTCAATCCATCATATTTTTTTTTTTTTTTTTTTTTTTTTTTTTTTAATTTCAAGCTCTAATATTTAAGTAATAGATACTTCTTATAAACAACTTTTCCGTTCTCTGAAAACAGTTTAAATTAGGTATGCTATAGATAAAATATTTTTGTTAGAATTACTTTTATAATAGTAAAATAATTTAGAAATATTTTGTTTAATTTCTAGATTTTTTTTTTATTATTATTTCAAGCTCCAATATCTAAGTAATAGATAACCTCTTATAAGCAACTTTTCCGTTCTCTGAAAACAGTTTAAATTAGGTATGCTGTAGATAAAATATTTTTTAAAGACATATTTAAGGTAAAATACGGTTTTAGAACTATGGGAATGCGAGAAAGTATCAAACAGTAAAATAATATTAAAATTAACCTGAGTTTCATAAGCAATTTTGTAAAATGCAGGAAATATTCCGAATGCTAACTGAAAAAATTTCTAACTACTATTTTGATTTGAGATTTTTTTATTTTTTCAAGATTTAAAAAACTGTTGCACTCTAGATAACCTTAATTGGGCTCTGATTATTCAATCCATCATAAAAAATAAAAAAAATAAAAAAATAAAAAAAAAAAATCCAGGAAACATTTTCCCGGAAAAAAAAAAGGAAGGAATACACATTAGGGTGGAGCGAATTTTTTTTCTTCGTCAAATCAAAATTGGACGGGGTGGGAAAGTTGCTCTATCAGATCCTCATTCTGAATATAAAATATCTTTGAAAAATATGAATATTAAATACTGCCCCAAGGTTATTGAAAATTGAGAAAAATTGTAAAAGTTGTGCATTTTCCCATTTTCTTGTCAAACATATAAAATGCACAAATATTATTAATATTAAATTAATTTTAAAGTATTCTTCTTAAATTATTATTATTATACGATTATAGTGAAACTATGTAATATTTATATCAAATCCAGGCGTCTTATACTGCCCCAATGACTTCAAAATTTTGAAAAATGTATAAAAATTGGGTAATTGTAAAGCATAATCAAAACAACAAAATTGTGTTATATTTTATACTTTGTAAGAATATATATATTTTTTAATTATACTTGAAGATGAAGAATAACAAGAAAAAATTTATTATTACAATTTACAAGCATTATAAGCTTAATAAAAAAACCAAGTTCTGAGTATTTGGGCCCCTTTCGTTACAAACTGGAAAGGCTTTAATTTTAAGTGAAGAAAAAAAAAATAACTACAAAAAAATATTTATACCAGTAAGCTTGTTGCAATTGGCTGTGACGGAACTACAGTTAACACGGGTTACAAAGAAGATGTCATGTGATTTCTAGAAGAAAAAGAAGGAAAACCACTTCAGTGGCTTATTTGCCAAATACATGCCAATGAGCTTAGCTTGAGCCATTTGCTCTAGCATCTTGACGGTACAATAAATGGGCCTCAAAGTTTTACAGGATCTATTGGCAAACCTCTAAAAGATTGTGAACTTCCTCTTGTACATTATAAGAGAATAAGCTGTGCTTTGCTAGAAATTACTAATAAAAAGGATTTCAGCACGGATCAACTCTATTTGCTTGAGATATGTGAAGCAATTTCTTCGGTATTGTGTCCCGAAAAATTGTATAAAAGAAATCCTGGTAAAACTGTGCATTTTAGGGGGCTTACAGTGGTGAATAAAATTCTTAGGCTATACGTTTCTTCAAGTAAACCGTCTGAAAATTCGTTAATTCTGACAAATTTTATACTAAGAGTTTATTCAACTATATGGTTTCAAATTGAAACTAACCTTCATGCATTTACGGAGCTAAGCATTTGCATCAAACAGTTATGTTATCATGATATTTACCAAAAGAATTACACACAATAATAGATCCCGTAATTCAACGAAATGGTTATTTTTGTCATCCAGAAAATATTTTGATTGCCATGTTGGCTGACGATAGGGACTATGTAAGAGTGTTGGCAATTCGTAGAATAATAAACTCTCGAAATTCAAGAAATTCTTTACGTACTTTCAAGTTACCTGAGATCAATTTTGAAGCCAAATACTATATCGATTTTATAAATTGGATTGAAATGACCGTGACAGAACCACCATTAACTAAGTAATTAGATTATAATATTCTTACAAAGTGTATCCTAAATCCAAAGGCAATAGATGAAGACATCTTACATAAGATTAAACTATTCCCTTGTCACAATCAAGCCACTGAAAGATGTGTGAAACTTGTTACATAGGCTTCATCAGCTGTTTGTGATTCTTTGAGACGCGATGGGTTCTCATTAAAACTTGTCTGGAGTCTCGGAAAAAAATGCATGTTTTTGAAACCAAAAACAGTATGGACTACTATAAAATGGTAACTTCATTGCTTGTAAATTGTAATAGTAAATTATTTTTATCTTATTACAATAGTTCTTTAAAAATAATTAGAAATTATATTTTCTTACATAAGTTAAGTTAAAAAAAATAAAACAATTACAGTTACCCACATTTCGTATATTTATAAAAAGTAATAGTCGTTGAGTTAGTAGAATAAAAGCGAATTTGATATAAGTATTACACAATTTTACTATAAATATATAATAATAATAATAATAATAATTCGATGATCATCCTTTTAAATTAAATTATTATTAATAGTTTGTATATTTGAGGAAAAAAAATGGAAAAATACACAACTTTTACGTTTTTTTTCAATATTCAATGACCTTGGGGCAGTATTTAATATTAATATTTTTCGAATATATTTTATATTTAGAATGAGGATATGATAGAGCAACTTCCCCACACCACCCCATTTTGATTTGGTGATTTTTTTTTTTTTTTTTTTTTTTTCGTAGGCGAGCGCTTTTAAGGTTTCTCTCAATACTCAATGACCTTGGGGCAGTATTTAATATTAATATTTTTCAAAGATATTTTATATTCAGAATGAGGATATGATGGAGCAACTTTCCCACACCGTCCCATTTTGATTAGGCGAAAAAAATATTTTTCCATAGGCGAGCGCTCCATACCCTTAATACACATACAGAAACAATTTTGCGAACAGAATTTACAGATCTAAAAAGGTTTCTGATTCGAAATATAGAAGAAAAAGTAAATAAAACTGAGGAATTACTCGAGTCACATAAATAATATATTGTATTATTAAAACACATGGGAATTAAATGCGACATAAATTGTAAAATGTATAAATGAAATGCGCATAAATGAGAAACGAATAAGTTGCATCGCTTTATTTCACATATAATCTATACTAATAAAACAAAGTTTCGCTCTGTGTGTGTGTTTGTCTGTCTCTCTGTGTGTATGTGTGTCTGTTGGCGATGGCTAGGAAAATCTAGCCCACCTAGAAGGCTGGAAATTTAGGTGTGGATAGTCCAAGGTCTGACCATGTGCACCTGAGCCTCAGAATTTTAATATTTTGATAATTATAGCCTAGATATTAATTAGATTCTCATTGACCATCGCTTCTAAAATATCATCTTTTAAATCAAAATGGCGAAAGAAACGGACAGGTGCATTGGATTTGCGACCGGAAATGAACGAATTCGAAATTATTTAACTAATTAGCGAATTTTAAGAAAACTAATTGAGATATCAAATTGCAAATTTCTGAGCATATGTAAAAAAATATTTTGTAAAATGTGATTTTTGAAAAATTCGGTTGGTAATATTTTTTTAATTTACGCAAAAAACTGCCAAAAATCTTTCGGCGCCAGTGAAAACGATCCGAGAAATTTTCAGACAGGGATCGGCTTTCATTAAAAACTGAATTACAAAGAGATCTGTTTCTCTGGCCGATCCCTCTCATTTAGTTTGCGAAAATGAAAGGAAATAATTGCCAAATTTTACTAATGAACAAATATTTAGGTAACTAATTAAGATATAGATTTGAAATTGAGGTCGGGAAGGGGTGTCATCTGCCGGCTATTTTAGCGTAGCGTCTTCGTTATGTTCTAATTATCAGAAAAATGTAATTATTTTTTTAATGATCGCGTTAATGTCCGTGACGGTGGTTCTCTTGAACAAATTATTCATTATATTTGCGGGTATGGGGAGGGAGGGGTTAACGCCTTTCTCTGAGATTGTAATTATCTCGGGCCCGAGCAACGCCGGGCGGGTTAGCTAGTACCTTATAAATTAGAAAATTAAAGTCTTTATTTTCTCTACAGTAATTAACGTTATTCAAATATCTGTCACAAACTAAAACATATTTATAAAAATTTAATAATACATTAGAAAATCCATCTCTAGATCCTAACAAACATTTTCTAATCTTTATATAAAGTATTTTAGTACTTTCGTATTTTAGTACTTTTTATACATTTTGAAGAAATTTTCTGAATCACATATTTGAAATGTGTAACTGGAACTCCACATTATGTTGTATATAGTGTGATGACCTGTGGTCATCCTTATCAATCTTTATGGTCAGCTGGGGTCTAAGCTAATCCTGTGAACAGAAGGAAGAATGATTCTGTGAAAGCTATCTGAATAGAGGTGTGGTCATTTCCCTAAAACTCTCTATTGCCATCTCAGGAAGGAATGTAAATCCTTATCTGCTAAGTACTACCTTCATTAGGGGTAGCTATTCAAGAAAAGAATTGTGGAGAACATGATGGTAAATTCTAGAAGAATGATGCTATGAAAATATCCGCGAAAGAAATGCTGGGGCGAGAGGTGAAAAAGAAGAGTTGTGAGGGGAGGGGGGGGGGGGTGCGAGAGCTGAGCAGTCATATTGGAGAACCGTGTTTCGACCGTGTTGACTGTTGAGGTGCGAACTTTGGTTTTCTCACAGAACGCTGAATCGTGAAGATGTATTTTCGCTTGAGATAAGCCAGCTAGTGTTATGGGAACATTATTAACAGCATTTACTTATGTTATTGTTTTAAATAAAACAAATCCAGTTAATAATAACTTGTATGTTTGAAATAATTATATATATATATATATATATATATATATATACGAGTGGACATATTGAGAGCTGTAAGTCACGAAATGACAATAGTAATAACAATTGACAACAGTAATAACTATGACAAATAGAATGATAAATGACAATAGTAATAACATTTAAACAGAACAAAAATATTTATTTTTAGCCACACTGCACTCAATACAATTCAAATATCTATACTATATCAAAGCATATTTATATATAAAAAAGTTAATTTATTAAAAAATACATGTGCAGATCCTGAAGGACATTTTCTCATTTTTAGTCATTTAATCTCAGATTTGCATAATTGCTCCGTAATAACATACTAGAGCTCAGCCAGTCAATAATGATCCAGAAAAAATATTCAGATTATGATTACCGATTTTTTTAATACTGGGGTAGATATTTTTTAAATATGTTTTTGGCAACCAGAATTAAGGAAGAGATAATTTAAAAGATTCTTTTTTTTTAATACAGGTGTTATTATTGATGTGTAATTTAAATAATAAAATGATATTTGGAGTCTAAACTATACATTAAACTGCATGATTGTGATGATATATTAATGGAAGTTGATTAAAAGCTGCGTGAAATGCAGCTGCGAAAGGGTTTTCCTAAATAAACTTTAATTATGTTTTTTCTATACAAATTCCAAAACGTGTAATCATATTTCTGCATTTTTAATTGCATTTCAAATGAAAAAAAAAATAACATTAGACACCAAAAGAAATGACGCATGAGTTTATTTAGATGATATTTTTTTTTTCTTAAGATGCAAGCATTAATCATTGTAATTGTTTAATATCGAATTTTTTTTCCCGTTTTACTTATTATCTTTGATTAAAATTATGGCATCAAGTAATGGCTATAGAAAACAGGATTGAGAAACTAATTTTAAGTTTTCATTTAATAGAAAACAGGTTATTTTTATTTACACATGTCAGATATAACAAATTGTTAAAACAGATTATCAAAATTATTTGATAGGTGCTAATGAACTACTGTGAGAAAATTATATTTTGAGGGTTAAGCAAAGTTGAATAAGGTTCTTCTAGGTTCTGAGTTTTCAATCTTGTGTTTAAAATATAAAACAGACCCAAACAATTCCCAAAAATAGCTAATAATTTATATAATTTCACAATTATAAGTCCGTAAACAGAGGCTTTAAGTTCGTAAACAAACTGTAACTCGTATATAATATGTAAATCTCTGTCTCTCTCTCTCTCCTTCTTTTCGGCTCAGTTTTTCACAGAAACCTTTTTGTTACAAATTTAGGCACACTTTTTATAAATTCTAGTTAATCTACACTTTTAAAAATTTGCAGCAAACTTGTTAAAAAAAACTGTTACAAAACCGTAATTTAACGCCATTCTTACCATATTATTGTCTATTTTTATGGTCAGAATAGCGTTAAATTACGGTTATGTAACCATTTTCTATAAAAACGGTCATATGACTGGACAGTTCTATGAAAATGTTTAACAGTGTAAGAGTGTTCAAACTTCACATGTCTGAATTAATCTCTTTCTTTAAAACTATCTAAAATTTTGACTGTATTTATAGTTTTATATAAGATATATTACTAGGATATATTAGTTTACTGGAATTATATTATTATGATTTTGTGAATGCTTCAGTAATTTTTTTTTTTTTTTTTTTTTTTTTTTTTTTTTAGAAAACGAAAAATGCTTTTTTTAATATTAAATGATATATTTTCAACATTCATACATGATTTATAATAAAGGTATCTATATTTATTTATTTTTTTAGAAAAGTGAACTTAACTGATCTATAGGCTATCTATAGATCAATTTATTTAGATCTATAGATCTAAAAAAAATTAGATAGGGGTGTATTTTTTTTTTCGTACATAAACTAATATACATCTATTTAGAGCGATTTTTTTCTTGCATTTCTAAATAAATTACATCATCGTGATCATAAGCATCTTGCGAATTATGCTTCTTTGGAACTGTCGAGATGTAAATTTGTAAACTTAAACACAAGGACAAAAGAAAATAATTAATCTCAGTTTTCTCAGACTTCTCAGGAATTAATCTCAGTTTTCTCAGGAATTAATCTCAGACTTTATTCGTTTAATTGAAACAAAAATCAAGTTTCATCAAAAATCACGGGCATTCGGAATCAGGCCAAGAATGGAAAATACAGTTGAATCCGCTTTATTGGTTAAAATTATATTCCGGTTAATGTGATACATACTTCATGATTCGTACCAATGTTGCATGCAAAGTGTTCGTTTCATACTTGTGTCCAGTCCATTCTAATGGACATAACACAATCTTAAATTATAAGATAAGTTTTATATACAGGGTTTTTTTTTTTTTTAACTGACACTATTCAGAGCCGCATGTAGCTCGTTCTAATCACTGGATTGACACAAAATTTTGTGAATGGACTAAGAAAACCATGGGAAAAAAGATTCCAACAAAAAAAAAATTAGTTCCAATCACCACCGATAGGGGGAAATGTGGCGCTGTGGCAAGTTATGCAACTGAGAATTAGTATAAAATACGGGCAATAAATAAAAATGCAAATTTTTACTTACGCAAGCGACAGTAGCGCCAATAGTTTAAGTTATAAATGCATGCGAAAAACACCGAGAAACAATTTCAGCTCAGGTTGAAAATGAATCTCGAGCGTTACTTTTGTGAAGTTCTGTTATTGTAACCAGTGCAATGCACCAGCCGCTCTTCGTTTACTTAGAACACGCCATAAACTGCGCAAAGGACCTTTATCCGTTAATGTATTGAAAGCAATGATTCTGAAATTCGAAGAAACAGGCTCGCTAGCAGTTCGGTCAGGCAGAGGACGTAAAGCGGTGGCACAAAAAGTGATAATGGATGTTTCAACTGCGATCAACGAAAGGGAATTGATGAATAAAACATAAATGATGAATAAAACATGGCATTTTATCCAAATTATTAATTTTGTCTGTTTCTGATGTTTTTTTTTTCAATGTACAGCGCCACATTTCCCCCTATCGGCGGTGATTGGAACTAATTTTTTTTGTTGTTGGAATCTTTTTTCCCATGGTTTTCTTAGTCCATTCACAAATTTTTGTGTCAATCCAGTTATTAGAACGAGCTACAGGCGGCTCTGAATAGTGTCAGTTTAAAAAAAAACACCCTGTATCTAACCTGTTCTGTGTTAGAAGTTGGAATGTATATCAAATGTTTGTATACTATGCAAGGCACTCTAACTTTTCCAGTGCTGAAGCATAGAAAGATGTTATAAGAAACTGGAAGCCACAACTACAGTCCAGTATTCTTTGCTTGTCTTTGAGCTTCCTCAACTTAGTAGAAAGCACTTTTTTGTCTGTTAAAATTAAAAGGATGGTCTGAAAGACAGAACCACAGCAAGTGTGACAAACTGGATAGACGCTGCTTCGGAGCTGTCAGTTATCACAATCAATATATATATTTGACCAATAAAAAATTAAGCAGAACTTTTCGTACAAGGTGCCAAATAGAATTACTGCGGCGCTGCTGAAAGGCTAAAGAGGCCACTTCACTCATGCAAAAACAAACGCTCGCTAATGTTAATCCTATGGAATAGTTATTTTATAATATCTCGTTTGCATTTCAATATTTTGTTTGTTTGTTTGTTTTGCATTGGATAGTTGAGTTTGATCTCTAAGCAGGCCCTTTTCCCTTTTTCAATTTTGTTTACAGGTTTTTTTTTATGAGGATACTTTCAGTTTCGGAACCGGTTTCAAAACCTGTAAACAAAATCGAAAAAGTGAAAAGGGACCTGGATAGAGATCAGCCTTAGCTATCCAGTGCAAGGGGAAAAAATCATTTAAAAATATTGAAATGCAAACGAGATATTATAAAATAACTGTCCCATAGGATTAACATTAGCGAGCGTGTGTTTTCGCAAAAGTGAAGTAGCCTCTTAAGCCTGATTATTGAAATATTTTTAATTTAGTGATCACTGAAATTATCCACATTTCTGTCTCTTCATTTCAGTTCATTTATCACTTCAAAAAAAAGTTGCAATTGTAGGCATATAAGACTGCTTAAAAAACGATTCTAAGCAAATGTATTTATATTTTATAGGCCTAGATGTTGATCTATTTATTCAAATTCAATAGTGAAACAAAACAATGTAAACATCCCTGATCCCGATTTGGTTAGAAATCGGAGAGGTGGAGAACTAAATTATTAGCAAAGTTAATTTTGTCTTTTTCGGAATTTGAGGTTTGAGATATATTCTGAATTTATAGATATAGCAGTAGTTCAAACTGTATTTCTTCTTACGGAAATGTCGACAAAATCCCAAATATACGCAAAATCGTTTACGTAGTTTTTGGACTAAAGTAGTATGGAATAATTACTTAAAAACTTAGCATTCTCGAAAGAAAATAAAAATACATTTTTCAAGTTTTTGAAAAAAATAATTCCGTATAAGAATAAAAATTGTAGAATGATCCCTTAATTCATACCTCTGTTAAGTTGTAAAAAGTGAGCATCTAAACTAACTAACAAAAACTATTAGTTATCAGAGAAAATGCGATAGTTCATAATAATTGCACTCGCCTTAAGTTGCCCCATATATACATAACTAAGGTACATATAACATAGGCAAAACTAACATAAGTACTTCATTTTTATTTAGAAGATAACTCATTAAAAATTTTCGTGTTCTTAAAACGCATTGAACTTATTATAATTTGTTGACTTTTAAACTTTTTCGAACATAGAAGTGGTTTTTTTTTTAAATAAGAAAATACTTAAAATTCACAAATATTAATTTGAAAGTTAATCTAATGAAAAAAAAATTAATAGAAAAATTTATTTTTAACAGAAGAAAGAAATTATGAATTATGCTCCAATGAATAATTCAGTGATTTCTTTCTTTCTATCCTGTGGTCTGGTGCAACTTGGGATCGGCAGCCAAGTGTAGCAACCTAGTTTTTTTTTTTTTTCAACTGACCACTGAACTCTGGCCTATCAGCGAGAAGAAATGACAAATCGTCTGTTTCCCTCTCTTTGGTCAATTTTCGTGGAATAGAAACATCTGCTGTAGGATCAGATTAACAAAAGCAGGGAAGCGGGCCAAACAGGGGGCTCAATCTCTCCTGGCCCTTTTTCTTATTTACCACACTTCAAGAGGTTTTATATATGTATATTTATACAGCATCCGGTTAGTTTATTTGAAGATTTTATAAAAGATAGCTGGAAAATATTATTGAAATGATGAAATAGTATTTAAATCCACAGCTTAATTGCTTATCAGTGTTGCGCAATTTCAAAAAAAAAATAATTATTAAATAAATAAATAAAATTAAATAAAAAGAGGTGGGGGAACAAACTCCAACTCAAACTCACCTTCTGAAAAATGAGTTAAATACGTGTTCAAATTCAAAATCATAAAACGAATCCGCTCTATCCAAACTAATTTTTAAAAAAAGACCGAAACTCATTAAGCATTCCTTAAAAATAAATCATATATTCTAATACGAGAAAATCTTGTGTGTGGTTATATATGTATGCAAATTTTATCTAAAAAATGGCTCTAACGATTTTGATTAAATTTTGTATCCTGCGAGTTCTGGGCACGAGAAAATCATTGGGCTAGGCCACATGTTCGATAAAATTTGATTAGTGGGCCATTTTTGGATCACTATGGGTCAAGCTAATTTTATCTAAAAAACGACTGAGACTATTTAGACTAAATTTTGCATCCTATGGAAACGAGAAGACTGTTGGACTAGGTCACAAGTTCGAGAAAATTCGATTAATGGGTCATTTTGGTCATGGGTCATTATGGGTCAAGCTATTTTTATCTTAAAAACGAATCAGAGGATTTGAACTAAATTTAGTATCCTACAGTTTTAGGGAACGAGAAGACTATTGGGCTAGGCTCACATGTTCGAGAAATTTCGATTAGTGGGTCTTTTGGTCATGGGTGTTTATAAGTCGAGCTATTTTTATCTTAAAAACGACTCAGAAGATTTGAACTAAATTTTGTATCCTACGGTTTTGGGGCACGAGAAAATCATTGGGTTAAGTCACATGTCCGAGAAAATTAGATTAGTGGGTCATTTTTGGGTCACTGTGGGTGAATCTAATTTTATCTAAAAAACGGCTCAGACTATTTAGACTAAATTTTATAACCTAAGGGTTTCGGGCACGAGAAGACAATTGGGCATGGTCACATGTTCGAGAAAATTTTATTAGTGGGTCATTTTGGTCATAGTACATGATATTTGAACTCAAAGCTAATTTTGACCGAGCATTGCTCGGTCTTCCTTGCTCGTAAATAAATTATAAATAAGAAGATATAATAAGAAGATATAATAAGAAGATATAATAAGAAGAAGAAATACAGAAAAGAAAATTATGAGAAAAATGGAAAAAAAATATTTTTTTTATTTTATATAATACTGTGATGTCGAAATCTCTTTAGTATTGAAATAAGACAAAGTGCTCCGGTGTAATTGAAATATTAAAATTAATATAATTAAATCATATTTAAGTTATATGAATTACACAAAACGATAACAGAAGCTCCAGGTAAAATTTTAAATAGTATTAATCAAACTTTAAAATGAAATTATTTGGAAATGAGATTCTAAAATTGCGTATCAACTTGCATTCCTAATTGTTTGACATAAGGTAGGGGTAGGAATAGAAAATAGGAAGCTTGTCAATAGGTCTGCGATAGCACCATTTTGATAAATTAGGATATTATATTTATCTGTATAAAAATATTATGTTAAAAAATATATGGTTTTTTAAAACAAACGTGAAGAAAAGCGGAAATGATGAGGATATTTATTTTTTTCATGTTTGTTTAAACTCGGATTTTTTTGCGCAGCTTATTTTCAACGCGACTCTGCAGTTAAGGACATGTTTTCTCGCTTTTTTTTTTCACTTCTTTCTTGACAAATTTGAATAACACGCTGGTCAACATGTTAAAAAAAAAAAAAAAAAAAAAAAAATTCAAGAATGATTTAAAACCCAAATAGAATTTTAGAACTCACAAGAATTTTGAAAAAAAAAAAAAAAAAAAAAAAAATCTTAGCTTTAATTAGTAATATCGATCGCAAAGAACGTTTATTGTAAAATATTTTTAAGGCACTCAGAAAGATATAGAGGTGGGGAATATTACAAAAGAGATTGATTGTGAGACTATAAATTCATCACTGCGCAATACCTTTACCACACGTTTTGTCAAAATTCCACATTGGAGTTCCGCTAGTTTGTGGTAATAGAAATTTAAAGGGGGGGGGGGGGGAGAAGAAAGGTGTTTTTAAAACCGAGAAAAAATTTCAGGAAATTAGGGGGGAAATTGAATGAGTTTGACTTGTAATTCTGACTCAAACTCACGGATTTTTTTTAGTCAAACTCTAATGCTCAAAAAAGGGAATTAAAATCAATTAAATACTTACATAGAATGTGAGTCAAGCTCACGAGTTTCAACTCAATGCGTTTGCTTTAGCTAAACACCGATTGCTTTTGATATGTTCTTTATTAATCAAATAGTTAAGAGCTTTTCATGTTAAACAAGTAATTTTTGTAAAAAAAAAAAAAAAATAAAATAAAAAATAAATAAATAAATAAATAAAGGCTTGTTTTTTACATTATTGCACGCAAATTGGTGTGTTTTAATTAGAACGGTTTGGAACAACAGTGTGTTTTGTGGCAAACCTTAATTGTTATACACATTCACTTTAAATCCCATTGCTGCCAGTATAGCTCATGTTGAAGTGCAGTAGACGATCATGAATTAAGGCAGGCCGCACACTGAGGCGACTCGAGCAACATGAAGCGTGTCTTAGGAGAAGAAACAGGTTGATACAAAGAAGAAACCCGCTTCAAACCTGTTTCTTTCTTCTAAGACGCACTTTATGTCGCACGTGTCTTTTGGTGTCTTCCTGTAAAGATGCGACGTTGCGACGTACAGTTTTAAAACATAAAGTAGTTCTGTGTACCTTAACAATCTACTTAAATTTCGTTACTATTGGGTAATTTTTACAAAAGTTAAAGCCTATAAAGTAAAAAAAAATACAAGAAAACAGACAGAAAGACATGTTTTATCATATCCTAATGGAAACTATGGGGATAGCCCACTAGAACGAGTCCTTTTCAACAAAACACGCCTACCCCCCCCCCCCCCCCCCAAAAAAAAAAAAAAAAAAAAAAAGAAAAAAAAATAGAGAGAGCATCTATTCATGCTAAGTTATGCGTGGACATCATTTAAAAAAAAAAAAAATATTTTACATTTGTTGCAAGTATGGTAACAACCAATAGAATGAGTTTAAGACTTTTTCTCAAATCAAAACTGGCTGTCTTTATGATACATTCACGGAGACATTTTCATTCGTAACTTTATACAATTTTAGGCTATTTTTATATACCATAAAATCTCGGATGTAAGGTCCCTCCCCTTTCTTCAAAAGTAAATAAGTTTAATTTAGGAGGCGGAAGAGAGGGTGGTTATAATCGAGAAAAAAAATAATTAGAAAACTGTTTTATCAACTGTTAAAATTGTTAAAACTGTAATCATTAATTTAGAATTTAAAAAAGTTAAAACAGGTATGAGAATATTTCGCTCTTTGGCGGATTTCCGCTTTAAAAAATCTAAATCCCCCTCTAAAATCTTGTTCCCCTCCCCCAGCACACAGAATTCAAAATCCTAAAAAGTCTTTTTTTTCTTTAATCTGTTCCTTTTTGTTACTTTATTGTAACAACAAATAATCAGTCATCTGAATCCCCCCCCCCCCACCAAAAAAAAATAAAATAAATAAATAAATAATTACCGCTTGCCCCTCAGTTCCCTCTCTGGTACCAAACATGCATAGTTTTAGAACACACACAACTTTTAGAACATTTTTATTTATTTTCTCTATGTATTTATACTCTATAGTAACAATAAATAAATAAACCTATCATTTAAATTATCTCCTTCAAAAATTCTTCTTCTCTCCCTTTGACCTGCTTTCCCGCACCTGCATCCCATCAAGTTTAAAATCTTTAATTGTGAGAATTTTTTCTGCTTTATTTGTGATTTCGTTGTAACAATCAATAGTTAAAAATTAATCTAAATTATCCCCCTCCCCTCCCAGAAAAACTCTTTTATTTTCATTGCCCCTCCCCAGCACACAAAATTTAAAAACTTTAAAAAAAATATTATTTTTATTTTTGTCTATTTATAATATTTATAATTTTCTTGTAACAATAATTAAATAATCATCTAAGTTACATTAAAAAAAAAAAAAAATCTGCTTCAGCTTTTACCTTCCCCATACGCACAAAATTTAAAATCTTTAAAGCTATTATTTTTTTTTAAGATTTTATGCACTATTGTTACTTTGTAGCAACAATAAATAAATAATCATCTAACTCCCCCTTAAATTGCCATTCCCCACTCCTAGAAAATTGTTGTGGATTTTTAGGTATGAGTGGAAGAGAGAAAATTTTTATCTTTTTTGCAGTTTGGCTGTTCTTACCGCTGATTTTTTGTTAATGGGGATGGGAGAGTTATTTTAAAGAAATATTTATTGTGAAACACTACATAATACAAGGGATTGTCAGAGGCGATAAAACTAGAGGAAATTTTTTGCTTTGTCCTCTCCCCCCCCCCCCCCCACCCAGCATATTTAGAAATTTTACTCTTTGAAGAAAAGAACAGAGGGAATTTTTCAATGGGGGGTGGGGCGGATTTTAGATGACTGATATGTAATCTTACTACAAAATGACAAATAGGGCAATTTTTTAAATATTAGTATATATTTTAAACTGTTTTTAGGAGAGGGGGAAGTGGAGAGGAGAGTAATTTTGATGACTGATTATTTATTTACTGTTACTAGAGAGCATCAAATACACCAGAAGATTTTTTTTTTTTTTTTTTTTTTTTTTGAGTTTTAAAGATTTTAAATATTGTATTCTGAAGGTTCAAAGGACATTTTAGGTTAGAGAGATAACTTAGGGGGCAGACTATCTGTTTATGGTTACTAGAGAACAAAAAATAGGGCATACGATTTTATTTAAAAGAATTATATTAAAGAATTTTAAATATTTAAACACTGTATGCTGAGGGGGGGGGGAGGTGGGAGGTAAATATCAGAGGGAGGGGGTTGTAATTTAGATGATTGATTATTTACTTTTTATTGTTAAAGCAAAGCGCAACAAACAGGACCGAAGAATTTGTTAAAATAGAATTTTAAAGATTTAAATTTTGCAGTAAAGTGGAGAGCAGACATTTTGTGGGCAGAGGGATAATTTAAATGGTTGATTTCTTATTTATTGTTACTAGAGAGCAACAGGTAGAGCATATTTTTTAATAAGGAGTTTTAACGATTTTAAACATTGTATGCTGATTGTGTAGAAAGGGGAAAGAGTAAATTTTAGAGCGAGGGGTTTGTAATTTTGATGATTGATTATTTACTTATTGTTACTAAAGAGAAACAAATAAGATAATTTTTTGAAGATTATCAAGATTTTTAATTTTTTGTGTTGGGAAGTTAGCAAAGAAAGGAATCAGACATTTCTCACGGAAGGGGGAAGGGGGATGTCAGGTTTCTCTCACAGGTGCAAGAGTTGAAAGCTATTCTTAAGGGATTAGCATATTGTATGTATTGTATATGTATCTATTGTGTACCGTTAAAGGCGTCCTTTAGAAAATCTTAATCCGAAGGGTGGCGACTTGGACAGAATGAAAGAAGTATTTCCATTGCAATGTGGTCTTTCAGAGATAAGAAAGCTATTGCACTCTTTTATTTAGGAAGACAGATCCGTCAAGAGGGAGGAAGGGTTGTCAAGGAACCTTGGAAACAGAGGAGAAACCCCGTAGAAAGGAGGGTGCTCAGCAGTTTACGAGAGAGAAAAAGTGAGTTCTAACGTAGGAAGCGAAGGTGTAAGGTCGTTCAGAGTTGGAGCTCTGAGACCGGTGTTGAGTTCGGACGGAGCAGCGAAGTGTGAAGGTTGCTCGGGAAATGAGCGCTGAGAGCGGGTGTTAGATGAATAGAAATCTCAGTGTGGAATAAATGAACGTAGTCTAACGGTACACGTAAAGCGTTTCTATAATTATTTTGATTTAATATTAAACCGGATACTTTACCTCCGAGTTTAAGTGTAAATATTGTTAATAAAGTGTTTGTTTAAGTGTAATAGAAAGAGTTAAGTTTTCTTGAATATACATCAAGTATCGTGCCCGATATCACGTATTCATATCGGTGGTGGCAGCATATCAAAAGACCGGATTTATTTCGAAGTTGTGTGGACGGAGGAGTGGAATCCGACAGGGGATTTCATTGAAGTCATTGTTAATAAATGTAACTTTCAGAAGGGGGAATATTTGGAAATGGAAAATGACATCAAAATTGTTTACTAGGGGATGGATGCTTACTTTCAAAAGGGAAAGGGGGGGCTTACAGTCGGGGTTTTAAATTAGTTACTAAACCAATTGAATAGTGTTTTTCATTTTCCTATAAAACCAAAGGATATTTCAGAAAGTATTATAGAAATTGATATTTTAAGCTAATTGATCAGACAAGGCAGCAATCTATTAGCTGGGAGTAATTATCCAGGAGCAGTCTATTATTGTTGAAAATTTATTCCACATGGAGGAAAATGAAAAACGCTATACGAATCTTCTTCGCCTAAATATTAATATAACGTCTCTAGTGAAACCTTTGTGTTTAGAAATTTAAGAAATTTAAGACTAAGATTAATTAAGAGATTATTCTAAACATATTTAATGAGGCCCAGGCCACGCTATTTTTTGAATATCTTGTGCCATAATCAAAATGTTATTTTTCGATAATGTCATTTATCCCGCGTTATTTTTTATATGAGACTTTGAACATTTAGGTAGATTTAACACTCGATACTATTTCAAAGTTTCTAATATTTTTATTTATTTCGTGTATGATAGGTTTTTTACTTTCTTTCTTTTAAATACTTTTTCAATATCTCAAATAATGATATTTAAGGGGGAAAACTGGTGTTATATTTGCCACCACTATTAATTTAACCGTCATAAATGTTTCAACATTTTATTTAAGCTTATGAGTTTCAACAATCAGAAACGGGGAAAAAAAATCCCTAAAATATCAGGAAAGAGAGTACCGCATTTTATGGAAGAAACGTCGCGCTACATCCACAGTTTTCAGACTAATAAAAAAAAAAAAAAAAAAAAAAATGAATATCGTAAACGTCACACTAAGCGTAAGTGCCGCACTAGTTAAAATATGTTTAATAAATAATAAAAATTGTAAACATCGCACCGAACATTGTAAAATGATGTGGCAAATGAGATTTATTAAATTTTAATACAGTTTTAAGGTGTTTGTAAAATTTTATAAGCTAATTCATTTCTTGAGATTGATTCAAACATTGGTTGATTTTTAAAATTATACCGAGAACGAAAAAAATAACATTAACACAGCTTGTCTTTATTACTTTTAAAATCATTTAACGCAGTGATGTTTCTTCCATAAATTACGGTACTAATTTACCAATCTCTTAAGAGGTGTGGTGGTGCCATGATTTGCATATACAGTTGAACTTAAAAAAATTGTGCTAGACTCACAATTCTTAGCATTCTTACAGCATATAATAAGTAATATAGTAACCTAAATATACTTAGTTTTTCCTGAACCGATTACATTCTTTGTTTATTATTATTATTATTATTTATTAGATGAAAGTACAGAGAAAAAATAAATACCAAAATACTTTCAAGGGTGTTCAATTAAATATATTTTTAAAACATTCTAATCACTGTATTCATATTACGCATATCGGAATGTATTATTCATGTGAGTAAAATGAATTATTTCAACTTCTGAATTTAGCGATGAACTGGTCAAATTAAATGCAACATATTGTTTACAATAATAATTTTGCTATTTTGGCATGGTTTATAAACATAATGAAACAGTAAATACTCTAATTAAGAATCATCTTCGGCTTATATTTCTGAAGTATCATGTTCTATTTTTAGGCTTTAATAAAGATTTGACTAAGTTTTTTTTTATTTATTAAGACTTTTATTTATTTACTTTTCATCATCTGTTTATTTTTAATCTAACGTCTGAGTTCAACAAAAATATTTTATGCATTTGCTAGAAATGTACACACGCATTAAGAGACATTTTAGAAATTTGTATTATTAAATATATATTTTCTTAAAAAAAAAAAAAAAAAAAAAAAAAAAAAAAAAAAAAAAAAAAAACTCTCCTAAATTCATTTTTGGTAAATATATAATTAGCTAAATAATATTGTTACCATTATATTTTGTAAATACAACAGCTTGATTTTCCTTCAATAGTATTCCTTCATTTGCGATAATTAAAAACGCGTTTTAAAAGAAATAAATAAAAAATCCATCATACATGAAAAATATTAGAAACGTTTAAAAGAATATCGAGTGTGATGTTGAAATCTACTAAATGTTCCCCAAGTCACAGATGCAAATTAATACACAAAAATTATCACCGCAACGCATTTGAAAAATTACATTTTGGTTATGCCACAATATATTCAGAAAATGCCGTGGTCTGGGCCCTATTAAAAACATTTAGAGAAATCTCTCAATTAATCTTTGAATTTTGAGTTTCTTCCTTTAAGGCTGCTTCCCCTCGCTAATGTTATTCCTATGGGCGTAGGATGCATTCGTATATTTATAATATCTCCTCAGAAAATTAATATTTTTAACTTCTATTTTCTTTGTACTGTTCTTAAAGAATGTCTCTTTTTTTCTTAGTTATCAAAATATTTCTAAATTATGTGCTTAATTTATATTTTTATGTTTTAAAATCTTAGCGAAACTGAATAAGATTTTAATGTTTCATATAAAATTAAGTATATATTTTAGAAAAAAAATTGACAACTAAGAAAAAAAGAGACTTTCTTTAAGAATAGTACAAAGAAAACAGAAGTTAAAAATATTAATTTTCCGAGAAGATATTTTAAAAATGCGAATGCATCCTACGCCCATAGGAATAACATTAGCGAGGGGAATCGGGAAGTTTACTGAAGAGCAGCCTTAAAAAAGAAAAATTATTCCTGTTCGTATACACACAGCTTTCGTGGCTGATACTTTCATTTTTCAATAAAATAGTAATTTTAGTACATTTGACACTAACACATCTAACACAATGATAAAATAATAGGTATATAGATTCAAATGATGAACTTTTCGCATACAATATTATCTCAGGGTTTCTACAACGACTACTTTTTTAAAATTCTGTGTCAAAGGTTTAGTACCCCTTTTTCCAAACTATAATCGTTATCATATATACTTCTAAAATAGCTTCAAGAGAAATCTTCCAGAACGAATATATTTTTTAAATAGTGGTAACGACACCGTTATCTACAAAATGCTGTCTGCATTTTAAACTGCTTTGTTTGTTTGCTTGTTTTTAATTGTTCTTTTAATTAATTTAATTTACATACATATTTTTTTTACTTACATGTAAAATATTTCTTTGACTTCAAAGTATTTTATATTATTAAAAACTGTAAGCTATGTGTTAATTCTCGATTTGCATTGCAAAATTTAAACACGTATTCTCCGATTTGTATTAATATTAAATCTAGTTGAAGTGAATTAATCTCCACTAATCTACACATTATAATTTTAAAAGAGTTAACGTAGATCACCACAATACAACGTGTTGTCGCATGACTTCATGGTCTGTGAAAAATTGTCATTTTTAAATGTTTCCATAATTTCCGAGACCTCATATAAGATTCCTACACTGTAAAAAAAATCTGTAAATTTTACAGAAAAAACCCATTTTTTTTACAGAAAAAAACTGTTTTTTAAAAAAACAGTTTTTTTCTGTAAAAAAAATGGGTTTTTTCTGTAAAAATTACAAAATCCATATTTTTTACAAGAAAAAACTGTTTTTTTCTGTAAAAAATACGGATTTTGTAATTTTTACAGAAAAAATCTATTATTTTTTAGAGGGAAAAAAGCTGTTTAAAAGAAAAAACAGTTTTTTTCTGTTTTTTTTATTATTATTATTCCTAACCGATGCAAAAAATGCTGAACTGTAACCATATTTTGATTTTCCCTGTTTGCCTGTCAATGTCATTTAAACACCCGCCAAAGACAAAACAGGGGAAATTTTTATAAAGTTGAGAATTTTCATTATTTACAGGGTAAATGGGGGAGGGGGGGGAATTTATAGACTAACAGAAAATGTGAAAAAAAAATTCTGAAATTTGGTCGGTGGGGGGGGGGGGGGGGGGCACCGTTTTGACATTTTACTGGGGGAAGTTTTAGATGCTTTTTTTCTTCAAGGAGGGGGGGGGAGGCGAAGGCTGGTTAAAAATATAATACTATATATAAATTATTTCAATTCGCTAAATTCACAGCGATATATATATTTATTACAAAGTATGTTATTATTGTTTTCAATAGTTAATTTTCACCAAGAATAACCTTTGGAGGTGGTGGGGGCGTAAGGGGCAAGAAAATTAAACAATTATACATAGAGAGATTTTAAAAAGATTCAAATAAAGAACAATGTGGAAAGCTTTCTCCATTATTATTCCTTTTTTTTCTCTCTTTTTTAGGATAAGGATGAGGCAGAGTTGAGATTGGGATAATTGAAATATATAAGATAAAACTCTGAAATTTAGCACAAGAACGCACAATTTTGATATTTGGCAGAAGAAATTTTAATTTCTTTAATTTGAAGGGAGCTTTTAGCGGGGGGGGGGGGGGGATTAAAATGGTAATACAATGGATAGATAATTTTTCAACTCGCTACATGGATTGGATATATATTTAAAAATGAAAACACATGTGAAAAACAAAGGATAAGACAATATAAAATGCAATGGAATGGACACTGCAGGAATTATACTTGATAGGATGAAAAGGCAAAAAAATGGAAAACTATGAATACCTTATAGAATCTTCAGAAGGGATTTATAAGAGTATTCATAGTAAGTATATGCCGCCAATGGCCTTTAGGAAAAGGATGTGGGGGGGGGGGGGTGTCAAGAAATTAAAAAATGCAAAGTAACATACAGAGATTTTAAATAGGGATGAAATAAAGACGACCAAAGCAGAAACTTTTAAAAGGATAATATTTTTCACAGTCTAACCTTTTTAGAGTGTGTCTGGGGGGGGGGGGGGGTAACAGAAAAGAAAAATAATCTATAAAATATTCAGGTTTGATCAACGAACACCCATTTATGATACTTTACTGGCAGAATTTTAAAAAAAATGCTTTATTTCTTCAAAGGATGATGAGCCAGCAGGGGGAACTGGTTAAAAAGAAAATACCATCCCTTGAGCCCTTCCCCCTCCCGCCACAAAAGCCATTCTTGATGAAATAATAGTAATAATAATATATCAACCATCGTATCATCCTCTATATTAAAACTAAAAGCTAATTCATAAGATCAGTTTTTTTCAGTGCAAAAAAAGAAACAAATGCGCATGATTAAATGTAGAACATATCCAGCTTTAGAGCAGACTAGTGTGAGGTCGGGATGGCTGAGCGGTCTAAGGCACCTGTTTTAAGCAGTGGTTCTAAGCCGTTGACAGCGCAGGTTCGATGCTCGCTCGGGGTAGCTCGGGGTTTTGTTACTTAATTGGCGATAAGATAATTAATTTCAATAATTTCTTATTTTACTTCAAAAGATGTTATATAATTTGTAATTTTTTTTTATTCGAATGCAATTAAGTAAATTTTAACATCTAATAATATTTTTTTTTAATTACCAATTTTATATTTAAATTAAAAGATTGTGCATGTAATTATTGATTAAATAAATTGAACTGATCTACAATTTTTGTTATATTTGGTATGACCATTAACAAGATGCCATATAAATACTAAGATATATACAAAGAATAGTATTTTATTATTTTTATATATATAAAAAAGTGAGGAAATAAAAGGAGAGAAATATATTCAAACAGGAAATCTAAAAGAAAAATGACGTTGATATCCATGATTTAATAATTAAATAATGTATAAAAATGTAAAATAAAATTCAAGTAATTAAAAAATATGTATTATAAATCGTTAGCTGCAAACAACAAATTTTAAGTTCGTGGTTTTAGAGTAAGACTCATAAAAAAGAATAAATAAATAATAATAGTGAAAAATAAATAAAGATAGCGTGATTTAAAAATATTCAGAAAATACTCAGTATTGTTATTATTATTATTTTTTTTTTTATATTGCGACTGTGGTAAGTAAAATTTAACACCTGACAATACTTTACTAATTTACAACTAAGACAATACTTTACAATGATTAATAATTTGATATTAAAAATATTTAAATTAAAAGATTTTGCATGTGTTATCGATTAAATAAATTGACCTAAACTTTTATCTTTTTTTTTTTTTTTTTTGCCTGACCATTATCAAGAAGATATGTTTATATACTAAGAAACGTATGTGATTATTCTCCGTAAAAAAGAAAAGAAGAGAAAAAAGAAAGAAAGGAAAATATTCATATAAAAACTATAAAAGAAACCACCATGATATACATGGTTTAACATATAAATAATGTTTTAAAGTCAGGCTGGTAAAAATAAAAGTAAGGAAAAAAATTTTAATTTCGTATAATTAAAATATATATATATAAAATACTAAATACTGATAGTTTAAAAAAAAGTTTAGACTATAGAAAATTTCCATTAATATTTTTAGTTAAATTCCTGCTAAAAAGCAAGCATAATAGGTTATAAATTACAAGCTTAAAATCTTTTCACTTCATTAGTTGAGTAGTTTGGACTGACAGCACCATTTATCGCTTTATATCTATAGGAATCGCTTACACAAGTTTTCGATACTTTATTAAGTTAAATCAACTAATTAAAAATTAAAACATATTACTAATGCAATTTTTAAGTTGTTTACCGTCAAATCTTGACGGGTACTATCTAGTATATATTAAAGCACAAGTTTAAAAATTTAAGTACGAATTATTCAGCGCAAAAATGAACAAAACTGCGTATGAGTAAAATCAAATATAGAACCTGTTCAGTTTTCGAGATTAACAGACCGAGGTCACGATAGCCCAGTCTTTTAAAGCGTCGGTTTATGAACTGGTTATCTACATAGAAGATGAGTTCTATTCCTGCTGCTGATAGAATGATTTCTGGAATATCTTTTGTTATAATTAGTCATATTTTATTTCAGGGGGAGAAGTTATATGATCTGTACTTTTTTATTATTATTCGAATGCTTAATAATTAAGTAAAATAGAACATCCAAGAATATTTTTACAAATATCTAATTTTGTATTAAAAATATTTAAATTTTAAAATTTTGCATGTGATTATCGATTAAATAAATTGAAATGGTCTATCTGAAATGGTCTTCTACAATTTTAGTTATATTTTGTATGACCGTTATCAAGAATGTAAAGAGAAATATTTGATTTTTTTCCCTTTAAAAAAAGGAAAAAGAAGAGGAAAGAAAATAGAAAGAAGGAAAATATTCATCTAAGAATTATAAAAGAAACTATCTTAATAATGTATGAAAATATAAAATTAAATTCAAGCAATTAAAAATATGTATAGCTGGATGCAGCAAATTTTAAGTTCGGGGTTTTAGAGCGAGACTAATAAAAATAAAATTAGTGGAAAATTTTAAAGGCCACGTAATTTAAAAAAATTAAATACTAAAGATTGATATTTTTAAAAAAAAATTGAGGTTTGTAGTATGTACAAACAACTGCCCTGTCTATTCAATTAATATTATTAGTTAAACTACTGATAAAAAGTAACCCTAATAGGTTAGAAATTACAAGCTTAAAATTCTTTAAATTCTTTCACTTCATTTATTGAGTAGGTTCGACTGACAGCGCCATCTATCGCCTTATATTTTTAGGAATTGCTTAGACACTATAGCAATTCATAACGTTTTCAATGCTTAATTAATTAAAAAGCAACTAATTAAAAATTCAAATATATTTCAAATGGAACTATATAGTTGTTTACCATCAAACCTTGACAAGTACTATCTAGTACACACATACACACACATATGTATATATGAGCTATCCATTTAGAGAGTTGAAAACAATCTATAGATTTTTTTTTTTTCAACTGCACGCGTCCGCCCTACATCGCCTTCAAAAAGCTTTCCTATTTGGAAGAAATAAAGCATTTAAAACTTTCCTTAACCAAATGCAAAAATTGTGTTTTTGGGGCCAAATCTCATTCTTATATTTTTCTGTTACCCCCCTTAACTCTGACCCTTCCATACTCCGTAAAAGCCGTATAATGAAATTTTATAAGTTACCTTTTATAAGTTTCTACTTTGTTCGCCTATGAAGCGACGGGCCTAGCTTGGGGTCCGGACTTGCTCCGGCCCCTCTCGATCTGTTGAGTGGGGCTCAATCGCAGCGTCTGGAATCGGTTAAAAGCCCTGTCATATCCAATATTGGATGAGTACAGTACTAAATAGTCTTATTTCACCCCCATTCAATTATTTATAAGTATTTTTTTATTTTTTTATTTATTGCCTCCCCCACCAATCTTGGTGAAAGTTTCAAAATATATGTATACATAAGCAGCCCACAGTTCTCTCAGCTACCAATCACAACTATTCTCCAACGTTTATTTGACCTCAAACCGATGATTTCTGACGTCAACTACCCTACATCAACGCCCCCTAGATAAGAAAGCCGTGACACGCGTCACGAAAACGTCATACCAAGCAGGCAAAACAAAGAAAAAAATTCGAACAACTTGCATGTTTCGATTTCATTGGCTCATAGAATTAATAATTATTGTTTATGACTAATAAGGAAAGGGCATGTTTACAAACAAACAGTTCCATCAACCAATCTACCACTACATTTTTGTCGTAAGTATCATTGCAGGAATCTCATGGCGACGTAGGCCAATCATATTATAGACCAATTTCACGTAGACCAATCAAATTTCCCCATTTCATGTGCATAGTAGGAGTCATAAAGAACAAACAGGTTTTTCTTGCTAACCAACCGTAATTGAACCACGAGGCTAACGAAAAAGACAGGCTACCGCGGTGCATTCCACTTATGTTTTTTTACAGACCGCTAGAGTGACGTGATGCTCTTTTCGTACACCTGCATTGGTGCATTCCAGCATCACGTGACTCCGGCGGTCTGTAAAAAAAGATATGCGTAAAGCACCGCCGAAGCCTTTCTTTTTCGTTAGCCTCGATTGAACCAACAGCGACGTCAGAAGCCCTTTCCCAAGGCTAACGAAAAAGACAGGCTACCCGCGACCTACGTTATACACGGCCGGTGACGTTTAAAACGTCACATGGAGTGGACCATTTTTACACGGTGATTGGTGCAAAACGAGGGGCGCGCCGCTTTGCACCAATTGTGGTGTAAAAATGATCCATTCCATGTGACGTTTTAAACGTCATGCACCGGCCGTGTATAACGTAGGTCGCGGGCTACCGCGGTGCATTCCACTTATCTTTTTTTACAGACCGCTAGAGTGACGTGATGTTCTTTTCGTACACCTGCATTGGTGGATTCGAGCATCACGTGACTCCCGCGGTCTGTAAAAAAATATACGCGTAAAGTACCGCGGTAGCCTTTCTTTTTCGTTAGCCTAGCCCTTTCCTTATAGTTAATAATTCCACGAGCCATCTAAATCGAAACATGCAAGTTGTTCGATTTTTTTTTTTTTTTTTTTTTTTTTTTTTTGCCTACTTGGTATGACGTTTTCTTGACGCGTTTTACGGCTTTCTTATCTATGGGCAAGGCAACACTAGATACCGGGCTTGCTCATTCACTCTCAAAACGTCACAAATGGTGGCTGACCGCAACCAGCGATTGGTCCAAAGCAACGCGCCCATCGTTTTGTGCCAATCGCTGTATGTCTTTCCTCCTAGTCAGCCACCTTTTGTGACGTCATCATAATGAATGAGCAAGCCCGGTATGTAGTGTAGCCCTGCTATGGGGCAGTTTTGCGCATTTTCGGAATTTATTGATCCTGAGAGACTTTGCTGTATTTTAGAAGCGAGATGAACCAATCAAAAGCTTGTATTTATGCAAAAATTTCGTATTTTAAGAAAATTTTGCAGAATACAGATTCCTGGTGGTTAATCTTGTTTAAAAAATAGTAAAATATTCTATCTGTATACCTGCTTAAGTCTTCAATAAGGAAAGGACATATTTACAAACAACCACTTCCATCAACCAATCTATCAGTACATTTTTGTCGTAGCGATCATTGCCGGAATCCTCATGGCGACGCAAGCCAATCATATCGTAGACCGTTTAACGTAGACCAATCAAATCACCACATCTTATGTGTACAGTAGGAGCAGGGCTACACTAGATACCGGGCTGGCTCATTCATTATCATGACGTCACAAATGGTGGCTGGCCGTGACCAGCGACTGGTACAAAGCGACGCGCCCATCGTTTTGTGCCAATCGCTGTATGTCTTTCGCTTTGTCCCAATCGCTGGTCGCGACCAGCCACCATTTGTAACGTCATGATAATGAATGAACCAGTCTGGTATCTGTGTAGCCCTGGTAGGAGTCATAAAGAACAAACAGGTTTTTCTTGCCTTCCAACAGTAATTTAACCAACAGTGACGTCAGCTGCTCTTTTCTTTTAAAGAAAGGGCAGCTGACGTCACTGTTGGCTCAATTACGGTTGGTTAGCAAGAAAAACCTGTTTGCTCTTCATGACTCCTACTGCACACATAGAGTTGCAAAAACCCCGCAGTTTTTTGAGGGACGGGAATAAATCAGGGAATTTTTTAGAAAAAACCCGGAATTTTGGGGAATATTGTAAATTTTGAAGGAGTTTTGAAAGTAAACAAAACTAGTCATTTTCAATTTAATTTTTTTTATTTGTAAGAAATTTCAAGCATTGTTCCGAAAAGTTTAAAATAGGTTTGAATTCACAAAACTTGGGATTTTGCGCTCTAGGTTTTTATGATTTATTAAAACTCATTTGCTTTACAACAATGGCAGCTGTGAATTGGTAAAGATTTGAATGTTTCTTTAAAAATTAAAATTGTTTAATTTCTGTTAGCTGGCATATTTACTATTCAGGCATACTCAATATTAATTTTCTTCTGAGTTAGTCTATTTTTTGCATTGATTTCTATTAGTTTTGTTCGTTTTCTTTTTTTTTTTACATTGTCTGAATCAGAGAACAGGGGTGATGTTTATATTCATGTCAGGCAAGATGAATCTGTCATCTGCTTCTCGCACTTTTTGCTTATCCAAGATTAAAATATCAAATTACTTATGATATTTTAATTTATCTTACTTAATTATTTCTGCAGCTTAACCATGTAAGTCGTCAATTTTCATGTAAACTGTGCTATTTTTCTGTATTTGTGTTACTGATTTTGTTTACATTTGTAAAAAAAAAAAAAATAAAAAAAAAAATTGTTTAGAAATTAAAAAATTCCATGTCTAAAACTTTATGAAAACGCCCGGGAATTATTAATATTTCCCTCCCAAAAAAACCCGGGTTATTCCCGGGAATGGACTTTACTTACGAGTGGCAAATAGCTACGCCTCTGCTGGTATATGTCCTCCGAAAAAGACTATTTAATGGACGAAGGGGAAGCTGTGTTAAAATATTCTTCACGCCTATTGGTGTTTTTCTTCTAATACCCGTAGATGACGTGACATGGAAAAAATCCATAAACCTGTTTTTTCCGCCCTTTGCAACTCTATGTACACATAAAATGGGGAAATTTGATTGGTCTATTTTAAACTGGCCTATAATATGATTGGCCTACGTCGCCATGACGATTCCTGCATCGACAAAATTTACTGGTAGATTGGTTGATGGAACTGTTTGTTTGTGAACATGTCCTTTTCTTATAGAGTAGTATCGTGACCTACGTTATACACGGGAGGTTCATCACTTTTAAAACGTCACACGGAGTGGATAATCTTTACACGGTGATTGGCACAAAACGATGGGTGCGACTCTTTGTACCAATGGCCGTGAAAAAAAAAATGACGTTTTGAATGTCATGAACTGGCCATGTATAACGTAGGTCGCGGTTTCTGCCATTGTCGAAGACTAAAGTTTAAAATGTCACAGAACAGAGTTGTTGAATTCTGTTGAGTGCCTCTTTAGGAGAGTGGTAACATACGCACAGAATCAGGGCTACACTAGATACCGTGCTGGCTCATTCATTATCATGACGTTACAAATGGTGGCTGGCCGCGACCAGCGAATGGTACAAAGCGAAACAACAAAACGAAAGACATACAGCGATTGGCACAAATGATGGGCGCGTCACTTTGTACCAATCGCTGGTCGCGGCCAGCCACCATTTGTGACGTCATGATAATGAATGAGCCAGCCAAGTATCTAGTGTAGCCCTGACAGAATGCGAGCTCTAATTGAAGTTTTTGTCCAATCTAGGAGAATCAAGATCCCAGAACTTGTCAATAGCTGCTTAGATGAGTATGGATTTGGTTGGAAAATAGATAGAAGTCTAAAAGCATTAGCTTGACGATAATGGCAGTCTCGCTATGATGCTTGAAATTCCTTTTTGTTTAACCTCTCTCGACCAATAATTTTTTTTGCCACTATGTCATCACTTAAGTATTCTGTAGTAGCGCGACCTACGTTATACACGACCAGTGCATGACGTTTAAAAAGTCACATGAAGTGGATCATTTTTACACAACGATTGATGAAAAGCGGCGCGCCCACCATTTTGCACCAATCGCCGTACAAAAATGATCCACTCCATGTGACGTTTTAAACGTCATGCACCGGCCGTGTGTAACGTAGGTCTGGGCTCAACAGAGGATTTTGTCAGGGCTACACTACATACCGGGCTTGCTCATTCATTATGATGACGTCACAAAAGGTGGCTGACTAGGAGGAAAGACATACAGCGATTGGCACAAAACGATGGGCGCGTTGCTTTGGACCAATCGCTGGTCGCGGTCAGCCACCATTTGTGACGTTTTGAGAGTGAATGAGCAAGCCCGGTATCTAGTGTTGCCTTGGTTTTGTCCAAACTATAGCAAACCTAGATTCCAAAACATGGCGATAATCGCCTGCACGTGTTCGATTAAATGTGAATTAAGTTTTAAAACATTAATTTGGTAATAATGGCAGTCTCGCCATTTCACGCTATTCATTTTTGTCCAAAATCGTCTCAACCAATCACATTTTATAATCTGTATATCACCATTCTGATATAGAAACATGTAAGTTAATGTTACTGACCAATGGAATTTGGGATGAATTTAGGTAGGACATTTGATACGGAGCATCGATTGGTTTGTATGCTACTAATATGCCATGGACTATTGATATTTTTATGTATAATTTTTATGTTGAATTCTATAAGTACAAAACCGACCTCCCCAGGAACCTTATAATATCCCCTTCCTGGATTTCCAAAATCTTTCCTGGAGAAAAGTGTCTGAATTAACACCATATAGGACAAATCCTACTGTTTGAGAACTATGATTTGAGATTAGCGCTGTTAGCCTTTTGAAAAGTGTATTCCGGCATAAAAACTTGTTATTTCCACAGGGAATTTAAAGTAAAATCGAGAATTTTAAATATTCCCGAAAACTAGGAATATTCCAACGTCAATATTTTAAAGCATTTTCATTAACATACGTTTATTCTGTTATCGTACAAATTATCAATCGATAAGTTGATTAATATCAATAAACATACAAAAATCACAAAAATTTACAAACTTTAAATATTTCCACGTAAAACATTGAAATTGAATTAAATAAGCTATACTAGTCATCATTTTGTATATGTAAATTACAAACACTTAACGTTCAGAACAAAGATACTTAGTGGTTTAGTAATCTTCATATAATAACATGAAATAATATTATGAAAGATATTATAGAAGAAAATAAATTATTTGACAACAGGAAAATTGATATTACAAAAATGACTTTACAATTACTTTTTTTCAGCTTACATTCTATATAAAAAGTCAGTATTTCGATACTAGTTCTCAAACGTAGAATATAAATAATACAACAATTCAATTGTATAAATCATGTATAAAAACTGAAAACTTTTTTATATTATGTAAACAGCTCTTTCTTCTTGAAAATTTCTTAAATTTGTTTATTCCTCGAAAAGTTCCCAATTTTCCCAGTTTTTTTCCTAAATTTTCCATTGTTTTTCATTGTTCCAAAATTATCGGGTATTTTGCTATTCTACTCCAGATGATTCAATGCGCAGCGAAGCGCAACGACAATGATATTTGGAAAAGATAGATCACCCAATATAAAACTATTATGCAGATAGTACTTTTGTTATGAATTTTAAAGATATTTTTCTCATAATGTAGCACAACCTATTAGTAGTACAGAAATATGTAATTACCTATGAGATTTATGGCCAGGGTTGTAAAACACCCAGGTTTCTTTCTAAACCCAGCGGGGGGGGGGGGGGGGCTCAATTTTTAATTTTAACCTTCCGGCTATCAAGATGGGTCCATTGCACCCGAAAGCGATTTTTGTCCATTTTCGTCAAGTATAGTGAAGTTGCAATCTGCTGATTACCGTTTCATCCGTCAATCAAAACTGCCCGGTTGACCTCCAGTCGCGTCCAAAATCCTCTCAGCTACCAATCACAACTACCTTCTAAAGGTTATTGGACCTCCAATAGTCGATTTGTGACGTTATTTTAAATTACCCTATACAGTAATTGAAAGTAATAAAAATAAGTGCCTAACCATTAACAATTTTTTTGTATAGCATATGCTGTATTATTGTATCTCTTTATAAATCAATAATTCAGTTGTATTTTGATAATTCTATATTATATGTGTCCAATAGACCAGTTCACATCACGTGACTTTTACCGTAAAACGATGAAAAAGCTGTAGGACACAGAAGTAGAAAAAACATTGATAAGAGTAAACGTTGAAAAAGCTGTAGGGCACAGAAGTAGAAATAACATTGATAAAAGTAAACGTTGAAAAAGCTGTAGGACACACAAGTAGAAAAAACATCGATAAAAGTACCGATATCTGTCCTACAGCAGCAGCAAAAACTTGTTCGTCACGTCACCTTGCACAACTCTACAGACTAAAATAATAATTCTTGGATATTTTATTCAGTGGTCGGATGGTTAACATAGTATATTCATCATGTGAATACAGTGTTATTAATTCTATTCACAATACTAAAATAATTTTAATACAATGAATTTAATATAATTCAAAAACTTTCGAGAAATATAAAAGTAAATCTCGGATATGTGTGTGCGTGGGGGCGGTTGAACGCTGAACCCCAGTGTTCGAGCCTATAAAGTATCATATTGAGAAAATATTGAAAATCGCATCAATTGATTTCAAAAGCATTAAGCTTTTGAAGAATTCACTATTTTTTTTAATTCTATCAGTACTAATTATAAAAATATGTACAATAGATCTGAAAAATATAAGGAACATACACAATATCAGAATGATTTTGTGTTAATTATCTTATTTATTATAAATATATATAACGTTAAAAAATAAATTAGATTATAACTGATGTCGATATAAATTAGCGAAATTACTTAAATATGTTTTTATTTCACGATTTCAAATGTTAATTTTCAGAAAATTTCTATTCAAATTCTGCAAATAATGCTTACAAATAAATGAGCTAGACTAGAGCTACTGAGCCTTAGAGCTACTTCCTTATAGGGGTGACGTCACGAGCATATATTAGACTGGGGAAGAAATATGAGTTGGCAACAGCTAGTTTTGTTTACATCGACGCGGAAGCCGGAAGGCGCGAAATTTTTGTTCTCTGCTCATATTGCCGACATCTGATATTTTAAAACTGATAAGGTAAGTTTAAATTCATCGTTTTTTAAAATAATGAAAGGTATGATATTTGTCAAACTAAATTAAAACTCTTTAGCATATCTGTTAGAGAATTTTCATTATATTTCAATTTAAAATGTTTATTAGTACCTCGTGGTGAATCGTGGAAGCTTCCATATTGCTTGGCTTGCAAGCACATAAGCTGACAAATATCATATTCCTTATAAATGTGCATGTAATTAAATGTTCTTTTATAAGTACGGTTGTTATAGTATTGCAGAATATTAGAGCTCCCAGAGTTCGTAAATATATTTTCGAAAATATAAAAAATATCCGATATTTTGATATTTAGATATCCGGTTATTATTATTATTATTTTTTATATCTGTCCGATATTTTCAAAATAGTACTGCTGATTATAAACTTTTTCAGATTTTCATTATTTTCCGGCGTATAATACGCAGATCAAATGTACTAATCATGTTTCGACCCAGAAATTTTATTTTATAAAATGTCGCTAGATCGCTGTAAATATTTGACTTAAATCGTTGAATAAAATTTCTGTGTTGAAACAGAATTGGGGGGAGGGGGGGGGAAATTCTAAAAAAGTCACTGACAGAGTCAAAAGTTTTGTATCTACAAAGTGTCATATAGTCAATAAAAGTTGAAAAATTTATATTGTTTTAAGTTTTCACTGAAAAAAAAAAAAAGATACTTTAAGAAATTTATTATCAACTAGAGACAGGGTTATGATTTAGCCCAATCCAAAAAACCCGGGTGGGTTTTTCTGAAAAAAAAAAAAAAAAAAAAAAACTTGAAAAAACCCAACTGGGTTTTTTCAAAATTAAAACTTTAAATTACATAGGTAATATATTTCTTAACGTCACTACACCAGTCGTAAAGTTCCGCCCACCCCAAGCGAAAAAAAAATGCCTTAATTCTCCCAATGACAATTTTTAAAACAAATAATTGTAACTTAATTTTCTATAAGTGTATGTGTAACTATCACAAACACAAAAACTAATTTTTTTTTTTTTCCATTGAAAAAAATGCTTTGATATATATAATCCCACAGTTGAAACTCATAACACATATGCTGAGAATTCTAATTTAATGATGTAGACAAGTAGAATTATTTGGTTTATTCTATTAATTAGTTATAATAAAAAAAATACTTACTTTACAGCAAATATATTTTTTCCAGTTCTGCAAATTTTGTTATATCCCGTTTCAATTGCAAAAAATTTTGCTTAACTAAATATAAACTACCACCCATCTTAATTCAATAACAACACAAACTAAGGGAAAACCGAAATTTCCTGTTTACCTCGGGCTGAGGAAATGTTACTTTTTACTTACTGTACCTAAGAAAGAATATAGCAACACATTTTGCAATGCAAACTACTCAAAAAAAAAAAAACCCTTGCAATCCATCAATCAATATGTTTCAGAATGAATTTTTTCTAGAGAAAATATTTATTATATATAGGCAATCACTTCAATTAAAATGAATATAAAGATACTGTATCCATAACAAAATATTAGTTTAAACGTTCTAATTCATCACTAGTATTAGTATAGTACTTTAATGATAATTCTATTGTTAAAACTATTACTAATAATCAATTTATCTAAAAGCAAAGCATAATTTTGATTATTGTATAGCTGCAGATTCCCAAAATCTGGAAGGAGCCAGTGGCTCCTAAACCCAAAAAATCCAGTAGCCACATTGTGAAACAAACACATAAAAACATTTTTTTTTCCTCCATTAAATTTGGACAATGGGATATTGAATATTCCCACCATAATTGTATACAGTTTCTAGGAATAAATGTTTGCAATGTAAGGCCTGAATAATCTGTGAATAAACAATTCTCTAAAGTTTTTTATCTATAGATACCCCCCCTCCCCCCCCCCAAAAAAAAGGATTTTTTATAGCTGAAAATAAATAATCAACGTAGGAATTTTCATAAGAAAATATGTCCATAAAAAACAAAATTAAAAATAAATATATATAAAAAAAAATATGGAAAAGATTTATTTTCAAAAGAAAATAAATACTGGAAATAAAACCTAAAAAGGTTTTAGATTTTAATAAAAAACATTTAACAATTTCTGCCATTTTCAAGGATGATGGAGAAAAATCGAATACCATAAGCCTCATTGCAACTTTCGTTGCAAGGGGATTCTTTTAAGCATTTATTAATTAAAGAATTTTTAAAATCCATATGGAGACAAAAAAATTACAATTTTTGTGACCGATCGCCAATTTTCATGTTTTATTATCACAAGCCCTTGACGAAATTCACTTTTTTTTTCTGCAATCGATTGATGAACTTCGCGGTTTTTTCGCGACCGATTGATGAAATTTGCATTTTTTTTTTTTTTTTTTTTTTTTTTTTGCTTCTCGAAATTCGCTTGCATTTTTTTTTTCTCCAAAACAAATTGAGGGAGGAAATTTGCGGTTTTATTTTGCGACCGATTTAAGAAATTCGCGGTTTTATTTCATCAGCGATTGATGAAATTCTTGGTTTTATTTGGAGAGCGATTGACAAAATTTACAAAATTTTTCAGTGACCGATTTCACGAATTTCGCGACCGATTCACGAAATTTCAGATTTCTTTTCATTACTGATTGGCGAATTGATTTACGGAAATTAAAATAATAATAATAATAATAATTCGAGTTTTGCTAATTCGTGAAGGAATCGCATGCCAGTATCTATGTCTACATGTAAGAACATATCTGAAAAATCCCAGAGCTGTAGATTTAATGAGTAGGCCCAAAATTATTCTATTCTCGGCACGAATTTTACTGTGTCGCTGGCTAATTGTAATATACGATCGTCGCAGAGTTCATTCGCGACGCATATCAACATGATTTTTTTTTCTGATTATGCGGACATTGAAGTTTTTTTAAAAGAAGAAAACGAGAAAGTTGCGAATCAGTGGAAATGTGGCATCCATGTTCAATCATATTTTTTAATTATGGACAATAGAAAAAAGAACTAAATATCGCTGAATTATGGAGGACAATCCCCGAATTCATGTTAAAAAATAAAGCGGAAATCTGCCTTTCGTCGAAAAAGGGGTATCCATGTAAAACACCTGGCGACTTAGACATAGAAAGTTAGTCGCCAAAGCAAAAACTTTAGTTGCCACGTTTCGACTGGCGACCGTGAATCTGCACCTATAGATTATTGTCATTGATTTATATATTTTTGTAATCAATTAGTTACTTTAAATTGTATTTAGTAGTAAGTAAATTTTTTTCAAACATTCTGAACCACCTCTTTTAACTTAAAAAACCCAGTGGGTTGGGTTTTTTCTGAAAAAACCCGGGCATTTAACCCTGACTAGAGAAAATATCGTTACTTATTATCTGGGCCAGGTCACATTCACTGCACCAACAATAGCGACGGAAATAATAATTACAGTAACGCTTATTTATTTTTGCTTTTTTTATGTTACGTGCTTAGTTAATACCTCAGTTGGCATATTAAAGACAATGGTAAAAATATTTATATGCACATTATTACTATATAATATAGTTGGCATATTAAAGACAATGGTAAAAATATTTATATGCACATTATTACTATATAATATAATAGAGTAGAATATACAAATATAATAGTATATTTGTTACATTTATTCAGATTGGCATAACAGACCACTGGAAATAGAACTACCATATTTATTGCCATATGGCTGAAAGCCATCAATTTTATTTTATGTACTAAATTAATGTTTTGTATTGCTTTAGTTTGCTTTTATATTATTTATCATTTTTTTAATAATTTTATGTATTTATTAAATTATTGTTTTGGACACGATTGGCCACATTGAACAAAATTTGCATTTGACAACCATATTTGGCATTCTATAAGTTAAGGTTCTTGGTTTTTTTACTATCCAAATGATGCCAAATTAGTCTGAAAAGATAAATGAATCTTATAAGAAATGAAAATTATATTTTGTGTTATCTCAAAATAAAATGTTTGTTAGGAAAAAAAAAAGGCTGTGCAATATTACACTAAGTTAAAAATCAGACACTGTGTAAATAAATAAATAAAAAAATGGAAAATCTCAAATTAATATAACCAACATAATGAAAAACGGTACTTTTCGGTTAGCCGGGCGCCAATGATATATATATACATGTATATATACACACATATTTACATATGCAAATATATACATACACACATATATATATATATATACATATATGTATGTATATGTATATATATGTATTTATATATGTACTTATATCACTGGCGCCCAGCTTACCGAAAAGTACCTGAAAAACTTTAGTCATGCAGAATTATACTTAAAATAAACTTTTTATTGTTATATTAAGGTTGTTCTCAGATCCAAAAGAACTACTTTTAACATATTTCTTAATTCATTTTTGTTCAGAAACATGTAAAATTGGCAGGTGTTCTTATTCAGAAACTATGTAATCAAATGATGTTTTCCATTTTTTGGTAAAAGCAGAAGATCTTTCAGAAAATATTGTCAAAGTCTGCATTTTGAATCAAATCCCTGATGCTGTTTGCACGTGAAAAGTGAAATACGACACAAATCGCTTATAACTCGATAATTAATTTATTTATCAAATTGTGGAAAACTCATTTCAATTCCAAATTACTTCAATAGTTAGCCCTGCCAACTTTATGCTATTGCATTTAAACAGAGTTTCCCCCAGGTATAAAAAAGAGCAGGGTGCTGCCGGTGAGAAAAGGGCACTTTTTCTATTCTTAAGGGCACTTTTTTTTAATTGTTCAAGGTATTCTTTTGGTTTTTAAAGCCACTTTTAATATTTCAAATTCAAAACACTCTTTTTAAGACAACATTAAGTCAGTTTTTACTATGCAATTTTTTAATGCAAAAAGGAGAAAGGGCACTTTTTTTACTGAGGGCAAGAAGGGTGCTAATTATTTTTTATGAGGGGCAAGAAGGGTGCTATTTTGTAAACCAAAGAGCAGGCAGGGTGCAGCACCCTTCTGAAACTGTCTGGGGGAAACTCTGATTTAAAAATGTGTCAGAAAGTTTTGTTTTATTGAGCAGATCATTTGAGAACTACCTTAAATTGCAGGGTATTCATTTGACTTCAAGTTAAGTTTTACAAGTAAACCTAATTCACCAATGATAAAATTACGAGTGAATCAGCAAGAAAATATTAATCTTATTTTCAACAAACTAATTAAAAAAAAATGTGTTTTATTAGAGTACTGACACTGTGCACACATACAAATTAGAAATTTAAAAATAGGTGGTTGCAACTGTTCAGAAATCATGCCTAATTTCACAACTGCAATTCTTGTAATTCTAAAACATTTCTGTTAAAATATGAGTTTGGCATGTGCCTTGATTGTGGAAAATTTTCCACTTTTATTTAGGGGAGACCGGTACACAGTGGACCACTTTTTCAGTTAACATTTTTTTTCTCTTTAACAGACTGACCGATCTGTATGAAAATTTGAAAATATTTTTGAATATTCCTTAAACCTTCTTACATCCATCATAATTTTCTCACAACATAGTTTTCAATACATTTAAAAAAAAAAAAAAATTATATGCACTTGTAAAGTGGACCAGTGTACCCCGGAAGCTGGGTACACTGGTCCACCCACCGAGGTACAGTGGACCACTATTAGGTATTATCTAAAATACAATATAAATCTATTTTTCATTAATCTAATTCTTTTTTGTTGCCCCTTCACCCGCAAAATAACATAGTAATATAAATTTTGAAACAAAAACAAAAAATTAATTATATTTTGAAAATAATAACAGATTAATACAGGAACAATTGCAATTTAGTTGAAGTTATTACTTAAGTACAAAAAAATCAGCGCACATTAAAATTTGCAAATGAAATTCCAAAGTACTTATGAGTAAGATTGAGCCTGGAATTTTCAAGAAATAATTTTGTGTCTGAGAGCAACATTATGAAATCATTGACATCATCTTTATTTGCTCCCAAAATTGTTTGAAAATTTTATGCACTGCAGTTATTATTATTTTAACTAAAATATTTAAGGTTACATTGATTTTTGACATATGATTTGTAGTTTCTCATGCATTTTGTATAATAAAATATTTTGGTAGCCTAAAATATTACCTTTTAATCATTAATGTAAATTGTATAAAAATATTATATATATTGCATTGATAATACTTATAGAATAATACTTATTAATATATATTGGTAATACTTATAGCATGCATGTATGTGCATAATTTTTATTTTATAAATTAAAAGAAAAGTCATAAAATAATAATATTGTGAGTTTTTTTAAAAAATTGATTTAAATTTTTAAAAAATCTGATTATTTTGATTTAAAAAAAATCACAAACCCTGTTTAGTTATAATTATATTAATAATTATTTATTAATTGACAATTAAGCTATGAATATATTGTATTATCATCAGGAACACAAAACTGTATATAATTTCTAGAATTCTAGCATATCAGAAAGTGGGTACAAAATTAATTACAAAATTCCATTTTTATATACAAGTGTTTCATATAAGCAGCTTGTACTGCAATATTTTTTTTTATGTACTGTTTGGCATGTTACAATGATGAAAGACATTGTCAATTTTGGGCACACATACATAAAAAACATTCGTCATCCTTGATATAGAAACAAAAGCTAAATTTTAGATGTTTTGTTGTTAATTTTTTATAATTAAAAAAAATGTAATACTTTTACTACTTAAACTACAGTAGATGCCGCTTAATGTGATTGCGGTTAATATTATCAAAATCACCATGTCCCGACCCACTGTATTTTGCTTACAACATCGCTTTATGTGATCAATACTCCGTTTAATGTTATCGCTTTTTCAGCAGACCAATTCCTGAAAAGTTTGCAAAAAAAAAAAAAAAAAACTTCTGGAAACATTACATCTCAGGGGTTGATCCAGGCAAAATTTGGGGCCTATTTAGGGCCCTTTTACAAGAATCAATTTAATAAAATGGGAACCTTCACAAAAATCAATTTGACAAAATGGGCCCCTTCACCTTTTTACTAAAATAGGCCCTTTCACAAAATTCCATTTCATAAAAACTTGCTATTTATTATTTATTTATTGTTTTGTGATGTTTTAAAATGTGTAATTTGTAAACAAACAAGTTCACCAGAGAAGAAAACTTCACCAAAAGGATTTTAAAAAGTTTTTGTTTATAAATGCTTGGTTCGAATTTGATTAACTGGATTTCAACTTCCATTATAAAATGTTATTTTTCACAAAAATATAATAAATTTCACAAAAATAACCTTTACTTTTCACAAAATGGGCCCCAAGAAAAAAAAACCTGCATCAGCCCCTGCATCTTTTGGTAATGTCATGGAATGGAATATCATCTGCTACAATTAAAAATTGTTTTGTTACTGCTGTATTCTGTGAAACTGAAAACAGACTATGGAAATCTTCCCTGATGATATGACGAATGAAGATAATGAGGACTGGATGGCGATCAGCAGTGACATTCCTGTAGTTGCAAAGCTCACAGAAACTGAAATTTGCAAAAAGTTTGCGAAGATATACAAAATCATAGTGATGATGAAGATCAGGAGGACAATGAAAGCCAACTTTTTGAAGGACCACTTACATATGCAGAAATGAGGAATGCATTGAAAATGTTCTGAAACAAGGTGTACAACATCATAGGACAATAAATAAAAATATGAGTTATAAACAATTCATTAATAAACTTTAAGAGAATTGTAAACAAACAAAAATTACTGAATTGTCTCAATAAATGTTTATCACTTTACAAGTCGTCATTGCAACAAGGGTGAGTAATCATTTTCTTAGTAATAGTACTACTAGATATGATTTGGTATTTTCTTAAATCGCATATTGTTATCAATCTGATTTGTTATCAAAAACTCATGGTCCCGAAGTGATCACATTAAGCGGCATCTACTGTATTAGAAATATTTTTGAAAACTATGAATATCAGATATATTTTTATATTAAAAAGCAATTTTTTTATTTTATTTTCTAAATGCAATTTGGAAGAAAAATGCTAGAGTGTAGTGTAACACTTATAATGTATGTAATGTGTAAATTTGTACTATATTTTAATTTCATATTTGCTGCCAGAGATTAATATTTACAATTTTTTTCCCCATATATCCTTGGAAATTAGGAGAGCACTGGAATACATGTAATTGATGATGGATGCCTTTATGGAAGCTATGTCCAGCTAAAGAAAAATATACATGTAAGTGTTTAGGAATTTCTTTAAAAATGACAAAAAATGAAAAATAACAGCATTTTTTTGCCTAGCCATGGGGTCGAACAGAGATTGGATGTCATGTATGGGTACATCAGTCCATGCAGCTTCAGCACTATGCCACAGTTCATCAACCATAGTGACGGGCGAGTGGTGGCGAGCCAGTCTATCAGAAGCCATTGACAGGACATTTTCAATTGGTGAGAAATCAGGAAAACGTGCCGGCCAGGGCAACAGTCAAACATGTTCTGTATCAAGGAAAGTCAGGATAGTACGACCAACATACGGTCATGCATTGTCCTGCTAAACCATAGAGTTGCAGAGGCATCGAAAATAAGGCAGAACCATGGCCGTAACACATCAGAAATGTAACGGCTGCTGTTCAAATTGTCGGCAATGAGAACAAGAGGTTACCGAGAGACATTTCATACTGTCACTCCAGGTGATATGACAGTACAGTCAACTCTGTGAAATCCGCCGATCTATAATCCGCCATCCATTTTCAAATGTAAACAATAAAAATCATACTTTCATAGTTAGCTTATTAAAGAAATTACATATAGTTGTTTTTATGAATTATCAATTTTTAAATGCTTTAAATTGTGATTTAATAAGTTTTATGTGATTTGCATGATGTATATTAAAATAATAACTTTAGGTAAGCAAAAGGAACAACTAAATGCAAATATCAGTGGAGTAATTTACATTTTAAAACTAATACATTCATGTAACAGCTGACTAAAGAAATATCTGCAGAAATCAGTAACTGATTTGGTCTTATTTGGAAGGCACTTTTGCTAAATTCACCTTTAAACAATTTGGATATAAAGATTTAAGCCAAGACTTAAATTCCCATTGAGTAAATGTTCAAAAAAATAAATAACAGCTAATGAAATTAAAATTTTATAATAATTCCAACATACTTAAAATTTAGAGCTAAAAGATCTTCTTAAGAAGATTAGCTCTTCTTATCGATTCTTAGCTCTTATTGTTTCACACCAGTTTCAACTTATTTTCTATACTTAGAATTATTAAATTACTTTTGAGTTATAGTGTTCCTTTTTATATTGTTATTTTTGTACAAATATTAGTAATTTATAGTTCAGTTTAAAAAGAAAACAAAGGAATGATCTGTGATCTGCAAAACTCTTGGTCCCAAACTGTGCAAGTTTAACAGAGTTGACTGTATTTAAAAAATGAATAATATAAATAAAATTTGCATTGTATAATTAATTTTTCTTTAAATTAACTTAGTTATTAAATATTTTAAACCAGTTATGCATTATATTTTCCTTTTCTATTGTAATTTATGTTTAAATATTTCTAATTAATAGTCAGATTATAAAAAAATGAAATGTAAACAAAGAAATTATCTATAATCCGCCAAAATCTATAATCTGCCAAACACTTGGTCCCTAAGTGTGCGGATTTCACAGAGTTGACTGTATGACGATTCGAATGCAAGTTGGCAATGTGCGTTTTCCATGATGCCACCAAACTTGGATGCTGGCATCATGATGCTGCATACAGAGCCTGGATTCATCAAAGACGACGTGAGACGCCATCCCTGCGTCATATACAGCATCATGATGCCAGCATTCATGTTTGGCGGCATCATGGAAAACGCACATTGCCAGCTTGCATTCGAATCATCATACTGTCATATCACCTGGAGTGACGGTATGAAGTGTCATTGGATACACGTCTCGGTAACTTCTTGTTTGCATTGCCGGCAAATTCAACAGCAACCGTTACATTTCTGATGTGTTACAGCCCATGGTTCTGCCTTATCTTTGATGCACTGCAACTGTACGGTTTAGTAGCACAATGCACGACCGCATGTTGTTCGACTGTTGCCCTGGCCGGCACGTTCTCCTGATTTCTCACCAATTGAAAATGTCCTATCAATGGCTTCTGAGCGACTGGCCTGCCACCATGCGCCCGACACTATGGTTGATGAACTGCGGCATAGTGTTGAAGCTGCATGGACTGATGTACTTGTACATGACATCCAATCTCTGTTCGACTCCATGGCTAGGCAGAAAAATTCTGTTATTGCGGCCAGGGGTGGATGCTTTGGGTAGTGTTTTCTCAAGATCTATATCTCCTAATTTTCTGAAAATGTAATCACTTGTCCTTCCCATTATAATGTATTTGTCCAATAAATATCATTCTGTTATTTGCATTCCTTCATGGTGTAGCATTTTGGATGGCCAGTAGTGTATATTCAATATAAAGGTATTTAATATAATACATACTTGCCAACTTTTACACTAGGTGTAAAATTTACACTTTTGGAGCATTTTTTACACTTTTACACTTTTTTTTGTAAAGTTTCTTCCAAGTTTCATTTTCATCTCTTAATTTATAAATTACTTTCTGGTAATAACAGTAAATGATGAATGAAAGGGGAATGAATATTTAGTATTGTCAAAGGAATGAGTTCAGGCTTCATTCTCAAATGGAATCAGGGAGATTTTTTAAAATTTGTATTCTGTGTAACAATAAGCCATGTTTTGAATAAATTAGCTCAGAAATTCCTTATTTAAAAAAAAAAGTTCTAATAAGAAATATATGTTTTTAAAGTTATTTTCTTATTGAGTGTTGTAATATTTTTCTCATCAAACTTTCACTATAATTAATGTATTATTTAAAAATATTTTCATGTATTATGTACTTAAGAAAAGTGAAAAAGGCCGTTTATGTGTTACTTAAAAATGGGTTATACAGGTCTTTATTGAAAAAAATTGTGTGAAATACTCTTCCGCGTCATTTTACACTTTACCATTTTCAAAATTTGGCAGGTATGTATAATAGTATTTTCAGTGAGAAGTTACTTCCTCTAAAGTAGATTATATATGATTCACAAGTTTGTGTTATGTTCAGGGATCACTCTAGAGAGTTTCACAGGGCCGGCATAACCTCATGCCCTTTTTAGTTCATGTTATTTTTTACTATGACAATTTTTCTCAATTGTTGAATTCTATAGAATTGCCCATCACTAATTCCAAGTAATCCACCAGAAATAAAAAATATTTACTTAAAAGAAAATGACGAAGAGCATCAAGAGAAAGAAGAAAACTGTGCTATTACAAATAAGTGTTTCTGTGTGTAAAATATAAACTAGAAAAGTTATTTTTAAGCTGATCTGAAGAATTAAATTTAGTTAGTGAACTTATGAATGTATAAAACATGTTTGCCAAATAGAATTTAAAAGACAAAAACTCTTAACTGAATACCTTAAATAAACAGATGTACTACCTAAATATTCACATTTACATTTATTCTTTGAAATTTTTAGTCATAAATTTTTTATTGACATAAGTCAGTACTCATTATTGATTACATCATTATTATTAAGGCAAGGCACAAACTTTTGAATTATTATTATACCTTTTTTAACTTTTGTTATCTTGAATCTCTTAAGCAAATTTAAATTGTTATATATTTTATGTATTAATATTTTATTTTTTCAACAATACCTCCAAATAAAAGACAAAATATCCAATCCCATCGATGTGCAAAATTGGAAGGTTTTACTGTATATTATTATAAATATTGAAGAAAAATAAAATGTATCAAAAGTAACTTAGTAGAACTTAAAAGTAAAACATAAAAGAACCTCACATTTTTATCTATTTTTAATAAAAACTGCCCTTTTTAAATAAAATTTTTGTTTTTAAAAATGGTGTCTAATTAACTTTCAGATGAAAATTCTTATAAATGGAGCTTCATGTATGATTTGAACATGGAAAAGTTATAACAGCAGATAAATTTGCTTTCAATGGTATATGGTAAGATTACTTTTAAATATATAAAACAATGATTTAATAAAAATAAAAATATTTGACTTTTACTAAATGTAGTTTTCTCAATAACCCCCCCCCCTTTTTTTTTTTAAATAGCAGTGCTCTGTTCTTTTTAAATACAGTGAAATTTTCTTTTGTAAAAATTTTCTATGTCTATGTGACTGAATCTTTTTTTTTTTTTTTTTAAGTAGAATTTTCTTAAACAAGGGGATTATTAAATCATATTGTAATTTAATTGTATTTTTTTATTTATAGTTCATAAAATTATTTGTAATTAATGTTACTGTATTTGCCATATCTAAAAATTGCATCTTTTTTAAACATTCCTAAACACAATAGCGACTACCTGCCACTTTTCTTTCTGGAGTGAACACTAATTGGATGCATTTCTTAAAGCTTTTAAAATGCATTGCTGGTTTTTAGCTATTTTTTGCAGGTTTATTTTTTTTAAATACTTTTTTTTATAGTGTTATAAATAATATTATATAATATAGAGTTTAATCTAGGAAAAAGAGATTTTTAGCTTTTTGGCTAATTGCAGCCAATAACTGTTAGCCAAATAAAAATAGCTTTAGCCAAGGAAAAAAAAACTTTTATTTATACAAAATTTCTATATAAATGAGTATTATTTGTAACTATACAATATACAAATAGTACACCACTCTGTAAGATTGACCCTCTCAAGATTTGGCCATACATCACACATCAAATGCTTTTTTAAATGGAAATTCTTTTCAAACTTCCCCTTCCAAATTAATCATAATTAAGTTACTTAAATTTTTGATTGTCAGTCTATTCCTCAAGTCAGTTTATGTTATATTCACGAGACTCAATCCCGTTTCACAATCTGCTGTAGACAACAGAATTGTTGCTACAAATTCATACAAAGAAGTCACATTGGGAAACATGTCAGTAATGCCATTTTAATGGAAAAAGAATACAATCAGCAGGTTTCATTTCTTTACCCCTTGTAGCCAGAACCTGCCTGAACAACTTCCATTCATGAATCGTTTTGGTTTCATTTCCTAAGTTGGGATCATCAACAAAAAATAAACTCTTTTAATTTCCTCAATACTTGTTTAATGCAAATGACGTCATGCTATTTGTAAGATGCTTGCACGGAGAGGACGAGACAAATTTTGAAGTGAGTTGCCAGGACAGAGGCGGTTTGAGATTTTTTTTTCACGTGGCAGCTGCAGGTTTACGAAAGGCAGGAACAACAAAATGGAAATGATATATATTTTTTTGGTTGTTGCTTTTTGGCTAATCCACTAAATGCTTTGGGGGCAAAAGGTGCTTTCAGTTAGCTTTTTGGCTATTTGGCTAGCTCTAGATTAAACCCTATAATATCAAGTCAGTGATAGAAATTGGGAAATGAAAGGTAGGTGTGAAGTGACGCCACACCTACTGTAAATATCTTGGGTGCCAAATAAAAAATTCTAGTTGCAATTTCTAAAATTCACATAACTGTATCATTATATTCTACTTTATAGAAAATCATGAATATTTTGTTTTTATTTAAATTATTGAAGTTCATAAACTACAATATTATAATAATTGAAGCAACTGTAAAACTGATAAAGTCCTTTTAATTAATACTACTACATTTTCAAATTAATAAAAAAATGCACTTAACCATGTTAAACAAAATTAAACCTAACAAAATTTTATCCATTGTTGATAATTACACTTAAATTTAGTAAAAAAAAAAAGATATATATACATATAATATAATTACAGACGAATATTGTTAACATGAAATCTAAAAGACCACTTTTTTTTTTTTTTTTTTTTTTGTGTGTGTGTGTGTTAACCGTTAAAATAATAGTACCATCTTATCTGTTGGGACTGCATTATCAATTCATGTTAAGAAAAAATTCACATTAAGTGCTTTAATGCTAACAATGCTTTACTGCATATAGATTGCAAAGATGAAATTCAAACAATACCCATTAATTTTAATAAAGTTAGATAATAAAATCAGGATGTCTAACCGTCCTTCAGATACATCATTTCACAATGATTTATAGCTTTATCTGGACAAAAATCTGCTAAATTGGGATACTATAGGATAGAACTTAGTACAATGTTTACATCACAGTAATTTGGAGTGAGTTGCACACAGTTGATCACAGTAAGTTACAACATACAGCTAATTAGCTAAAAAAATACAGTTTTTAGCATATCTTCTATAGCCTGCAATTTTTTAAGTCACTCGCCCCATCATAAAATCCATTCACCAGTGGCAAGTAAAAGAATATATTCCCCCACCCCAGTGTATTAAGTTAGCCACCAGCATGGTGTTTCTAAAGCCTATATTACAATAGCACTACATATATGATACAATTTAATGATTATATGTGGAATTAAACAGAGAGGAGCCATACTTCAAAAAGAAAAAATATTTTTACATAAAAAGGGAAAAACATGTTTTACATTACAACTATTTACTTTTTTACATTGATTAAAACAAAATAATTTATATGTATTTTTTAAATGAAATTATCTGAAAATACTTGAGCTTATCTATATTTAGCAAACAGTGAATTTTAATGCTTATAAAAATGATATATATTTTTTTAATTTATAATATGCAGAAATTTTTTTTCCCCTTCTCTGCTCCTAAGCGGTTTTATAATTTATTCCAGATAAATCTTCATGAAGAGAAAATTCTCTTCATATCTTGAGAATGTTCAATGTTGAAAAGGGAATTGAGCAGAAGATAATATTTGAGGAAATTCTGGTACAAATTTAGAACAAAAGAAAAACTATATATATATATATATAGAGAGAGAGAGAGAGAGAGAGAAAGGTTAAAAGATGTGCTCAAAATAAAACTTATTATTTTCTTTTGAGAAGCTTCTTGCTAATAAGTTATTCATGCTATTTTATTCTTAATACTGTTTTCAACAGCGAGAAATTGAGATTTTTACTAAATAATTTTATGTATGATTTACATATCTATGTGAGAAAAAATAGTTTCTTATCCTTAAAGTCCTTAAAAAAAATATCACTAAGCAGTTACTATCCTAAATTAAAATACATAATAGCTATAACCTTGAAGTTTTTTTGGTATTTTCATGTTATAGCACCCCTTACAATTATGATTATGCAAAGATTGCAGCTCTGATTTCACCAATATCATAGAAAAGCTTATATATGCCTCATGTATACATCCAGGGTTGCAAAAAAAAAAAAAAAAAAAAAAAAAGCCAGCTAAAAAAAAAGGGGGGGGGGCATACCGGTTGCTTTTATTGGTTTTAACCAGCTTTTTTTTCTGCCAAAATTGGCTTTTATACATTGAAACATTTTATTTATCAACTTGTACATTTTAAAGTGTTTTTTAACTAATTTAAAAAACATTTTATAGAGTTCGAATTTAATAAATAACCTAATTTCTCAATAATGAAAACATTCATATTGGAATAACACATAGATGTAACTGCTAGTGATTTGTAGTCAGAATTGCAAATATGTCAGCTAAATTTTAAAAAGCAAAATAAGGCAAAAAAATTGCTTTATCTGGTTTAACTTTTTTTTTTTCATTTTTACTGCTTTATATAATTAAAGAGGATGCTGGTTGCTTAATTACGTATTTTATTAACTAATTTTAATGTCTTTTCATATACAGGTCTTATTTTTTTCTCACAAATGTTAAAATCATACATTAAGTCATTTAATAAAAACACTATTATAAATAACATGCATGAATAACTCTTTTAAATAGCAATAAGCTATTCAAATTTTTAATTCAACAAATTTTATTTGAAGACTTTTTTTTTTTTTAATTGGGTTGTTTTTAATGTACTTAAATTGTCTAAAATATTATATCCTTATATATATCAAATATTATATCCTTATATTATATCCTGATTTCTCTTTCAACATTGATCAATGAACTTACATTAAAACATGAACAAAATTTTGAAATAGAAAAAATAAATTTTACTTTATATTTAAAATTTTTTTTTTGAAAAATGAAACTTTATACAGAATTCTATATTTTGTGTTTTGATGGGTGTAAAAAGTCAACTTGTTAAAAAAAAAAAAAATTCTGTTTTCTATTAGTTGATTTTCAATTTTTCTATAACTGTAAAACAGAAAAAAACATTTAGAATATTGTTTTATTAAGTTTTCATGCTAGTGATATGTTTCAATTTCAAGTTTATATTTTAAGTAAAACAATATTTATAATTAGCAGCAAGTTGACTATTTTAAAAATTTTGGATATTTTTTCCATTTTCATGTATATTATATATTTACAAATTTTGGTTTTAAAGCATTCAGAAATGAAATTTCAAAATTGTGATTTCAGTACCATGACTATTTCTTTTCTAAAATGTTGTTTTATTCAATTGTAAAAGATGACAAAAATCTTTTATTTTAATCCACTGAAATAAATATATTCCTTTTACAGGTACTCTTTTGGAATAAATCAACAACTAATGTTTGAAGATGAATCCAGAAGTGAAATAAAAATGATGCATTAACTTGAAACATCTTTATTTGTTTAATAAAATTTCAGATTGTGAAATGGCTGATCATTTTTATGTACTATTTTATTTATTTGATAATAAACATCATAATTTCATTTGTTTGTTTTTATGTATTTTAAAATTATAAACATGATTATTAGATGTAGCTTTAGTTTAAAAATAAATAAACTAATATTTAATTTTCATGCACATATTGTATGGTGATGACTGCCAACTACTACCTATTTTTTGGCTCCAGTAATTTCGAAGCGACTTCATCTTATTTAATCGCAAATTTCTCCAATTAAATAAGATGAAGATTTCTCTTCAAAATTACTGGTATCAAAAAATAATAGCAGTTGTCAGCTATGGGTATAGTGTATAGTGAGAACATCAGCTGAAAGCTTAAATATAGGTTGATATTTTTTAATGTTTTATAATTTAATTTGCTTCAAGCTAGAAAATTTCGATAATCTGAATTTAAGAAATAATTTGATTTTATGATTTTTATATATATATATCCTGTAGCTATTCTTATTTTCATTTACAGGCTATTGCTAAAATACAAGAACTAATTTCCAGGAAATCTATAAAATAATTTTCATACATTTGCATTTACATCAAGAAAAATGAGAATTCTCATTTTTGTAAATTATGCTCTCGTCAGGAAACAATTTTTTTTTTTTTTTTTGTAATAAGAGTATGCTCCACAATTTCTTTGAATTTTCATACCACTATTTCAAATAGTAATTTCTGCTTTAGTAAGTTGTAGAATTACTATTACAGTTACTATTTGCAAACAGTGTTACTCAAATTCAAATACTTGTAAGAGTGTTGAATATTTATCAAAAATTGTCGATGTGAGTATGTCAAAAATATGTTTGCTTTATTTTGAAAATTATTTATATTTTATTTATTAGAAGGTGATGCCCTCACCAAACTTGAGCAATAAATTCACAAATGTTGCTTTAAATATATTAATTTTTCTCTAAATTAATATTTTAGCGAAAAGTTCACTTTTTTTGTACTAAAGTTAGCACATTTGTATACAGGCCCTGACCATCACATGGGCACCAGGGGCCCATGCCCTGGGCACGAAATTTCTAAGGGGCATGCAATTAGAACTTCTATTAGGACTTTTGTTTGCACTCCGTTTTGTTTTATCATTTAATAGCAATAACATCATTATTTTCTAGTAAATGATGTACTGTATTCATCAAGTCATTCAATTATATCATATTGCACATTTATTCGAAAAGTGACACAACTGAAAATATGTGGTGCTTGAGATATTATTACGATGAAATGACAAAAATATATCTCAATCTGTGGTTAAAAGCACATTTCAATAAATAATAAAAAAAATATTTTATTTTTATTCCTGGAACTGTTTTCCAATTTTCCAGAAAACTTAATTTTTTGAGTTGACACCTTTTGAATAAGTAGACTAAAAAACTAGTATCAGTAAACCAACCAATCTATGGGGGCATGAAAAATTGAAAGTGCCCTGGGCACAAAAACTTGCTAGTCGGGCCCTGTTTGTATATAAATAAGCATACAGGATGTCCCAAAAAGAGTGAAACATGCTTTAATTTTTTTACCTGTTGGAGATACGTAGGCAAAGTAAATTGCAAAAGTGTTCAAAATAAAGTAAGAATTATGATTATATGGATTAATTAGTTCTGAAAAAGTTACTTTTAAAATTTTTATAGCGCCCCTGGGTCATTAAGTTATATTTAAAAGAAATTTCTGCTTGCTCTGAAGAGTACAACAATAATAATTCCATTCTTCTGTAACCAAAATACACTAAGTTATTATACTAGGAATTTTATTAAATTTCTGAGTTTTATGGCACTAAAAATAATCTGTCTATTTAGAGGCAGAAATTTCATAAACTCTAAAGTATAACTCTGTGTGTTTTGGTCATAGAATAATGCAATTTTGACTGTTGTACTTGTCAGAACAGGGATAATACTTTCCTAAATATAACTTGTAAGACCCAGGCATCAGATAAAAATTTCAAAAGTGTAACTTTTTGAAAATTAATGGCAAAACCATTTCATCAACATAATCTTATATTCTAGCTTATTTTGAACAATTTTGCAATTTACATTGCCTACGAATCTCCAACAGATAAAATATTAAAGCATGTTTCAATCATTTTGGGGTGCCCTGTATTTGACTTAAAAACACGAGATTTCTGTAAATACTACAGATTTTTCTAGTAAGATTTACATGTTTTATCTGTTAAAATCACAAAATATTTCTGTTAAAATAACAGTTTATTTCTGTAAATGTAACAGCATTTAACTGTTAAAAAAACAAATATTTCTTGTAAAACTCGCAGAATATTTCTGTTAAAATAACAGTTTATCTCTGTAAATGCAACGGGATTTAACTGTTAAAAAAACAGAATGTTCGTTAAAATTTACAGATATTTCTCGTAAAATTTACAGATATTTCTCGTAAAATTTACAGATATTTCTTGTAAAATTTACAGATATTTCTCGTAAAATTTACAGATATTTCTCGTAAAATTTACAGATATTTCTCGTAAAATTTACAGATATTTCTCGTAAAATTTACAGATATTTCTTGTAAAATTTACAGATATTTCTTGTAAAATTTACAGGTTTTCTCTGTACAAATCACAGAATATTTCTGTTAAAAAAACAGTTTATCTCCGTAAATGTAACAGTTTTTAACTGTTAAAAATACAGGATGTTTGTTAAAATTTACAGATTTTTCTCGTAAAATTTACAGATTTTCTCTGTAAAAACCACAAAATATTTCTGTTAAAATAACAGTTTATCTCTGTAAATGTAACGGTATGAAACTGTTAAAAAAACAGTCACTTCACGTAAAAAATTACAGATATTTCCTGTAAATTAAACGGTTTTAAACTGGCTCCAAAATTGACAGTTTTTTCTCGTTAATTCGACAAAATTGTTTTTACAGTGTATTCGTGTATTTTTGTTTATGTGTACAGGTTTGTTAGAAGAATTTTGTAAGAATATGTATACATGTGATTTTTGTAGGTGTTTGTTATGATTTTCCTGATCGACCGATTCAACATCTTTATTGTTACCTAGCAGACTGTCATAACAAATAATTTGTTTATTAGAAATAGTACTTTCAAAACAATACTGCATTGAAGGATTTAAAGAATCAGTGTCGGTGGAAATCCATGTTTTCTCATGTGTTTCAAGTTTTAATTTATGTGCAATGCGAATCGTTTTGACTGAATTTGACGGAGAGTTTACATGTTCACTTAGAAGATTTATGTCTTTGCCATCAGCTGACGCACTAAGTAATGGCACATGAAATTCATTTGTTGACATTCTATTTTTGTGAACATCAATTATGATCCTGTGTTTATGAATAAAATCAAATCCTAATATTCCTTGAAAACTAGACGTATCGGGAATGTCAACAATATAAAAACTGTGACTAAAAAATTTCTGGTGAATTCTGATTGATGCTTTTATACATGCTGTGAAGTCCACATCGGAATTTACTGTTTTAAGGGTAACTGTTGTGCCTAACCTTTTATATTTGAGTTTGTGCTTAATAGAATCGAAAAGGGACAGTGATAAAAGGGAAATTGTCGACCCTGTGTCTAAAAGTAAAATTGTGTCTGTTCTTGCTATAGAGGCCTTTATAAGGGGGAGTGTTGTGGAACTATTATTCACATTTGAAATAACCTCGACTTTCTTTTCGTCACTTGGCGATACAGTTTGCGATGAACTTTCAGTTGATCTGTGCACTGTTTGTGACGACCCATTCCTGGTCATTTTTATGTTTGATGTGGTCTGTGAAGCGATCCAATTGACTAGCCTTTCCTTAGAAATTTTTGGAAGAGTTTCATCACACGACCATGGGAATGTAGGGCAAGTTGCTGATGTTAAAATGTTATCCTGAGATGCAAAGCCATCAGCTAAATTACATCTCCTTAATAGTTTAAAGATTCCCCTTTCTGATTACTTTTTTTGCGAAAATTTGGATTGAATTTGTAGTTTTGATATCCACCTCTATTCGCATTTGATCTTCTCCATTTAAAACAAAATTTTGCAGTGTGGCCACGTTTGAAACACAATTTACAAGTGGGTGGAGAATTCGAATTTTTTTGTTTATTAGTGCGGTAATAGCTATGACCAGTGTGTCTTTTTTTGAAGTCTTTTTTATACTGATCATGCGAGTTTTGTGGGCGAGAGGGTTGATTATGAGAGTTATTTTTGTCCTCGCTACCTGTTAACGACAAAGCGTTAATTTTTTCATTTAGTGATTTCAACTGCAGGGCGATCGAGTCTGTGGAGCTAGATGATGCGCAGGGCTGCAATATTTTCTCATTCTGCATGATCTCTTGTAAAGCTTGTGCCCTATCTACCGCTTGTTTATAACTTGATATTCCCTCCTCTTGTATTTTAACCCTTAAATTTGAAGGAATTGCTGAAATAAACTTAGTAAATTTTATATTATCAAGGGCTGTTCTATCTGTTATAGTGTCATGTACACGAGCAGTGAGTGTGTTTATACGATGCGCTAAGTTTCTAATCGATTCCTCTGGTAGTAATAATAGATTATTGAATTCAACCAGTGCTGCAGTTTTACTCGGGGGAGCGGAAAATGCTCTGAATTCTTTCTCGACGAAATCCAAATTATTAGATTTATATATTTCAGGGTTTTGCGTAAAAAAGGTTAATGCTGGGCCTGTCAATTTCCCACCCAGAAATTGAATTACTTCTTCGTGCTTCCATTTTTGTGTACGGGCCAATGTTCTTAACTGATTAAAAAAGAACTCTAACAAGGTGGGTTCACCATCAAAATTGGTCACTTTAAATGTTAGCTTACTGGCCATGTTTGGCTAACGAGTGAGCAAATACAGATATATTTGTTTGCAAGAATTTATTAGCTAACTAAATCTTTACCTTAAAAAAATAAAAATTCAGGTGGGGAAAATTTTGTTTACCTAAAATATTCACAGTAACTTACCAGAAAATATTTACTGCAAAAATTACTTATAAGCAAAATATATATAATAAATGAATAAATAAATGAATGCAATCTCTCTTTTTTTTTATGAAAAAGAAAAAAAAAACACAAGAACAAAATACCTATATCTCCAGAATGAACAATTATTCACACCACAAATATATTATCTTCTTTCTTTTATTATTATCCATCCATATATATATATATATATATTTTAAATTCTTAACCAAGAGATATCTTAATTTTCAAAAGAAGGACAATTTGGAAAAATATCTGTAAATACATAAATAAATTAATCGCTCATTCTGCAGACTGCAATATTCTTTGTGGCAGATAAAAAGAACACCATGAACTGTTTATAGAAAAAGCATGTCTGCCTTATTATAAAATCAACATTTTTATGCAATATATTAAATAAAATTTCAGTCATAAAAAAAATGTGTTATCTAGGCAAACCTTCGAGAGATAATAACAATTATATTATACCTTTCATTATAAATATTGTTTCTTCTAAATATCTAAGCCTTTATAAAAATATTAAAAGAAATACATATAGAATTACCATTTCTCCTTTCAAAATAATAATACGTTCAATATTTGAAAAAAAGTGTCATTGCATAATAGGAAAAAGGAAAAAAAAATTTAGAATTAATCAATAATATGCAAAAATTCTCTTATTCACTTATTCTTTATTAAAAATTTCTCCTGTGAATGTTTAATTTAATAATTTTTTTTTTACATACAGAATATAATTTACCAACTTACCTATAACTGGCAAGAAAATTGATATTGAAAACAGAAAGAAATTTAAATTGTTTAATGATTACTATATAAATCATTATTAAAGCATATCTTAGTGACAATTAAAAAAAAGGCCATTTATACTTTTTTTTTTTTTTAATTACCGTGAATTATTTATATTATAATCTAAATTACACAAACAAAAACAAAAAGCAACAAGTGCCATTTCAATTTACTATGATATATCAGTTTAAATCAATATTCGAGAATATTATTATTATTTGTATACTTTATAAACAATTATTTAGCATGGTTCAAATTGAAACCTTTTTCTCACTATTAAAGAAATAAACGAACAACTTACCTTAATGAGAAAAATATAATCCAAATAGAATTTTGTACCTTTTTATTTACCTACACTGAAACAAGAAAAAATATACTTTTATTTTTATTTACTTGAAAGCGGGGAAAAAGTTAAAAGTGCAATCGTATTAGTCATTGATTCAAGATGAGCTAATCAGCTGTAAAAGAAAAATTTAATATAATTAAGTTTTATCGTGGTTTCTTTCTGTATGCATGCAAACAGTTCATTCTATGTTAATTTGTTCTCCTTATCAGCTGGAAACTTAAACAGCTGACATTATTCACTTTAGATGAGTCTCAGTTGCAGAGAAAGAAAAAAAAACCACAGAACTATCACTGATCTGAATGTAGATCGAAGTCCACTGGCTAGCGAATATCGAAACTGGAAAGTGTTATTATTATTCTTTGTACAACCACCAAAGCGAGAAAAAATAGGCAGAATTACAACGCAGAGTTCGAAAGTTTTGAATCGTTTGGGTTACGCAGATGTTACTAAGAGTACTTTTCACGTCATAGTCTTTTTTTTTTTTTTTTTTTTTTTTTTTGCTAATATTCTAGTGTTTAATGAATAGAAAAAGACTTCTTAAATGCAGGATACGGAACTTCTATTTAGCTTATTGTCAGTTGGATAAAGAAAAATAAAACCACCGAAACATTAACTTCACTGTTGAACTTGAATGCTTGGAAGTCCGTGAATTCTGCAGGATTTTTGGCGAAGCATAAATCTACAGAGAGGCCCAAAAGTTTGAAGTATAAATATAAACGACTAAATTTTCACGGAATTGTGGACGCATATTGACTGAGCGGTGTAGACACTGGGCAGAACCCACGGGGGCTCATAGGGCGTGAAGCACAGTAGATGACACGGATTGTAGGATCGTATCACTGGGCGTCATTCACATGGAGCACAGTCACACAGGAGTCGTGCATATATTTAAAATTATCCATAATAAATTGCTAAAGGAATGCAGTAGAAGCTGAAGATTTTGTTATTCAGGATCAAGATGAAGCAGGAAGTTCTTCAGCATACAGTTGCCGTAGCAAAAATTTTCACATGATAATCCACAGCACAGGATAGTCTATAGAAACAGGAAGGTGCAGGCAATAAAGTTGAATCAGTAGATTGGGTCCGGGAAGAGGGTGAAATGAACGTAGATGAACGGGAAAGGGTCGTGAGAGGGCCGGGCATGAACTGGAAATCCAAAGAGACAGGCGGGTGCAGGTGAAGAAAAAGCGTCCCCTCTTCTGCCAACGCTAACTTCTTTTTTTTTTAAACTGGAGAAAAGAGCTGGTATGGCACCATTATTTCTGTAATGTTGTTATTAGTTGGAGTGATTGAATGACGAAATATCCAGGAACGTATTTAATTAGCAAAGAAAAACTCCAGTATATCTTCAGAATTTTATTTTGAAGACATGTGATGTTCCAAGGCAGAAGAGGGTAAACAAGAAAGGCCGCTCTTAAACAGTCATTATTATGCGGAGACAGAAAGCGAAGTGAGTTGTTTCCACGATACAAGTTAGAATTGCACTGACAAGAATCTCGCCAAAATAGGGTTGTTACAGAGTGTCTAGGCGTAAATACTTTCAGACAGAGATAGGCATAACAAATGGTATTTGCCGGGCCGGGTTGCTGGATTTTTTCAAAAGGACGAATTTTGTTTCAAAAATTAATATCGCCACGGCGATTATAACCGACAAATATCTTTCTCATGAGAACGGATTTTCGACAGACAAAACAGTATATGCTTTTAACAATGAGAATATATTTTTAGACCTGGGTGTGAGTGATTGAGTTATTACCAATACCATATAAGGGCATGCATTTGGGCCAAATGGAAGATTCGCATAACTTTTGTGGCCACAAAAATGCGTTATGAACATATTGTGTTATAAGCTTGGTTACGGAAAGTAAAATTACGAAAAGGCATCTGTGCTGATTTAATTCTTTTCTTTTTTTTTATTTTACTTGAAAAGCCGTGAGATATTAGTGATCGAGCACAAGTGAAAATGAAAAAGGGAAAGGGTATACATTACAGCGGGCTTATTGTTTGAAGTTAAAGATAACTCAATTAAATTTTGAAAAAGGAAAGGGAAAATATAATTTAAATAAAGGATAGGGTTTGTTAAAACTTAATATATAATTCTCATATCATAGTGTCTCAAAAGGTCGTTTACAAACTTAACATGCTGGTCTGTCATATCATGATAAACAAGGTTTACATAGGAACTTGTGCTCGAAAATGCAAACTGCGACCGCTAGAGGACGATGAGCGCAGGCTTACGTGAGAGTGGAAAGCGTAATCATTTCAGGCGAAGACGTTCCAGGAGAAGGATGAATCGGTTCAGTAACGCAGAATTGCCGATATGCATTACGTATATGGCGCCGCGGATGGAAATGCCCGAGCCGCGGTACGGATGTGCATTCAGCGCTTCCCAAGCAGACGTCAGCCAAGTCATGTTTTGTTTGGACAATTGCACCGCAGATTGCGTGAAGCAGGAGCTTTCCATGAACGTAGCCACATCGGTCAAGAACGCACTACACGCACGCCTGTCGTAGAGGAAACCGTGCTACGGAAATTTGACAGGAACCCGCAAACAAGACTCGGAGCAAGCGAACGCATGTTGGGTGTACGTCGTTCCGGCATTATGCGCATACTGCATGAGGACACAAACCCCCCCTACCACTTACAAAGAGTACAGGCATTGTGCGTTGACGATTATCCCCAACGCGTTGCATTCGCACGCTGGTATTTGCAACAACTGGTCGCACAGCCGGATTTTCCCATTTTGAACGGTCCGTGAATTCATGCGTCGACGTTGTGAAGCATGCATTGCCGCGAATGGAATGAATTTTGAACATCTTGTGTAAATTAAACCATGTTCTTAATAAAAGTCATATTAATACCTCTTTCGATATACTTTCTTTCTTCCCCTCCACGCCAGCGATCATCGACCTCTAGCGGTCGCAGTTTGCATTTTCGAACACAAGTTCCTATGTAAATCTTGTTCATCATGATATGACAGACCTGCATGTTAAGTTTGTAAACGACCTTTTGAGACACCCTGTATATTAATCAGAATATTTCTTATACAGAAATTCAATCATCTAGGCTATCTTTTTCTAGCTCTTATACTAATATCCGATTCTCTGTATGCATTAAATGAGTTCACAGAGAGGGATATTTAATTCATTATTTAACCAATTTGCAACCGAAGCGTGCATTTCAGGAATTTCTTTTTTATTCAGAAATTGCGAATATTTACCAGAAATACTGAATAGTAATTTTTGCTTTATTTCATGAAAGACGTTTCGTGATTACATAAAGTAAAAATTATATTAGGATTTTTCGGTACGGATTCAGAAATTTTGAATAAAAAAATCCTAAAATGAATTCACATATGCGCTAATGATGCAAATGGGATAATTTCTCAAATAAAAGGACAATCAATAATTTTTTTTATTGACAATTAATTACATAACAGCCCAAAATGATTAAATAAAATATTAAATCAAAATTGTATTTTAAAATGTGAATTTTATAATTTTAGTTTTACTGATACAAAGGTAGGGGAAATCGCCATGTTTGGGAAATAAACTTTGAATTGAAAAATAAATAATCTTTCTTTAACAAAAATCCAATCATCTATACTCTATTCTCTTCAAGATCTTTCTCTCAATCTCCGATTCCTTTTCTATTCAAATCCGGTTTCTAGAACAAAAGATGGATTTCTAGATTTTTCTTTAATTTCTGAAATAAAAGAAAGAGCAGTTAAGTTCCACATCTTTAAAATTCCGGCGAGATATTTGAATGATATCTGCACGGGCTAATTAACTGTGACTGATTAGTGGCATTGATTAATGCATTTTACTGTATTCTCGTCTCTCGAAGGATGAATTATCCAAGTTTGAACTTAGCTTATACATGTCGTTTAAAACGAATACGATTATCATTCTTTTTTATGCTCTTCTCATATTATATTGCATTCTGTGACAAAACATTTCATATTTTACTTAATTTCTTCTTGCATTATGTTAAATAACTTATGCCAAAAATAGCCCATACTTTTATTACTAAATTTACAGCAACATTTTGTTTTTTTTAATCCAAAAATTCAATCATCTAGACTATCTTTTTTCATCTTTTATACTAATATCCGTTTCTCTGTATGTTTTAAATCAGTTCAGAGAGGGGGATATTTAGTTCATTATTTAACCAATATGCATCCGGCATTTCAGGAATTTCTTTTTTATTCAGGAATTATGAAGTTATACCAGAAGTTCTGAATAGTAACATTTGCTTCATTTAATGAAAGACGTTTCGTGATAAAGTAAAAATTCTATTTTTAGGATTTTCCGGTATGGATTCGGAAATTTTGAATTTAAAAAAAATTCCTCAAGTGGATACACATATGCGCTAACGATGCAAATTGGATAATTTCTGATGTAAGAGGACAAGCATTAATCTTTTATTGACAATTAATTACATAACAGCCCAAAATGATTAAATAAATATTTAAATTTAAATCGTAATCAAATGTAAACTTTTTTATTTTAGTTTTCATGATACAAAGGTAGGGGTAAATTGCCATGTTTCGGAAATAAACTTTGAAATATTATTATGAAAAATAAAGAATCTTTCTTTAACAAAAATTCAATCATCTAGACTCTATTCTCATCAAGATCTTTCTCACAATCTCAGATTCCTTTTCTATTCAAATCCGTTTTCCAGAACAAAAGATGGATTTCTAGATTTTTCTTTAATTTCTGAAATAAAAGAAAGAACAGTTAAGTTCCGCATCTTTAAAATTCCAGCGAGATACTTCAATGATATCTGCATGGGCTGATTAACTGTGACTGATTAGTGGCATTGATTAATGCATTTTACTGTATTCTCGTCTCTCGAAGGAGGAATTATCCAAGTTTGAACTTAGCTTACATGTCGTTTAAAACGAATACGATTATCATACTTTCTATGCTCTTCTCATATTGCATTCTGTGACAAAACATTTCACATTTTACTTAATTTCTTCTTGTATTATGTTAAATAACTTATACCAAAAATAGCCCGTGCTTTTATTATTAAGTTTACAGCAAAACTTTTTTTTTTATATCACTATTAAAGCCTATAAGCAACAATAATGAAAAAAAAATATTTTTTTACAAATAAATATTTATTATGTATTTTAATAAAATAAGTGTCCCATTCGAGAGATCTGGCATAAATTCAAGGGAAGGAAAAAGAGGAAAATTAAAATCTGTAATGAAATGAGGGGGTCGGGGCAAGAAACCATCAAGCCACATTTTTGTGAAATAAATCTAAATACTGTAATCTGTTGCTTAATATTGTATATTATGATATCCTACATAGAAATTGTTTCTAATGTCACTTGATGGTGGCAGCATATGTCCCAGGTTTCGTTTTTGCCCCAGACGTTTATATCCCCCCCCCCCCCCCAATGAAGATAGCTAATTTACAAACAACGTAATAGTAACATCATTAAAGTAATGCCATATTGTTACTCAGAATATCTCAGATGTTACTAAGACATTGGTGAAAATACTTTACATTATATAATCTTGATTTGAGTATTTGATCAAATTTTCAAATTGAAATATCTCAGAAGTTCAAAAATGTGGCTTTGCATTCTTTTGTCCCGACCCCCCTCAAATGATCAAGGGGAACGCAGTTTGTGCATTTTTAAAAATCATAAACGCATAAAACTGCAAAATTTCAATTTTTGTATGACCAAAGATTACCAAGTTATGAAACTTCTAATTTTATAAATTTTCAGCGTTTTCTGACACTAAAATGACGTTTTCCGTTTTTAGTGTCAAGAAGCACGAAAAATTCTTAAAATTCAAAGTATCATATATCCCTGTAAGTTTTAATTGTAGAAGAATTGTGTTTTTAATGTTTTACTTGTTTAGAGCATGGATAAAGTTTTTCTAAATATAACTAATTAGAACCCAGGGACTGTATAAAAATTTTAATTTTGTAATCTTAAAAAAATATAATTTGTCTGACGTAAATTACTTTTAATATGATGAAGAATTAGCATTTGTACCTTTTTCGCAACTCGAGCTATATCTCTAAAACTAGCGGATTAAAAATTTAGATATTGGTCAACAATAAGGAGAGACATCATTTATATTACAATAATTTCTAGTTTAGTTTACATTAAAAGTGTTTTATTCCTTATTCTCTCACAGTGTCTTCGCTGGAAAATTCCTACCTCTTCTAATCGTTTCTTTATCACTTTTTCAGAGCCTTCCAGTCATTCTTGACCTTTACGAGGTTATGACACTAAAAAATGTGTAATATGAATATCTCTTATACAAGAGTGCGTAAATAGAGTAGAAGAAGAAGAAAAATGGGGGAATAGAAAATTTAAGCCCGGTCCATTATTTGGGTTTAAATGTATCCCCCCCCCCCCTTTAAAGGAGATTATTATTCCACTTATAACCGTAAGTTTTTAGGTGTTTGTTTGGAATAGGGAATTCCCTAAAAATTTTCAAACGAGTCCCTTGAAACATCAAATGTATAATTGTTACCAAAGTATTTGACTAGTGTAGAGATTATTAATGCTTTTTTAAGCGTCCTAGAGTTTTGAAAATATAACATTTAAATACTCCGTTAAAGTGCAAATTATATTATCACGACTATACTACCAATTATCATCGTATTATCATTATTGTTAAAAGAAACAGTTTCAGTTAAAATAATGGTTATTGTTCTGGTGTTTTTGAAGTCATAAGAGTATATATACAATGCTGATAATACTAGTGACATTATGATTTCTGATGGAATTATCGCAATTGAATGTTTGATTAATGTCTCGAAAAACTGTGATATCTATGTTTATTATTCCAGTTACATTACTGTCACTGTTTTAATGACGATGTTATGCACAAAACATAACCTTATGTATTGTTATTATTATTATTATTATTATTATTATTATTTAGTATAAGAAGTTCATACTATTTTAAAGATTTGTAAGACAAATTGGTATATTCACGGCTTCACTATCATATCATTTAAAACTAAACCAGCTTATTCAGGAGTGTTTAAAATACAGATTATTTTCAATGATAGTTTTTGTTGAAATATGTGTTTATAAATTAATCGTATTACAAAAGTAAAGCTTTTGCGAAATTTGAAACTTTATATTTTCGAAAATTTTAAATTTTAGTGCTCTGTTTGATTATTTTATTACAAAACATTTTATTTATTTTTTTTAATTTTTAATTTTTTTTAGTTATTTATCAGCGTGCTAATGTAGACTTATTTTATGACATAAAAAAGTCACTATTGATCATTGCAAAGAAAATCGAAAACTATTTTCTAATTTTCTTTTTGTTTAAATCAAAATTTTTAGAAAAAGCAGTAAAGTGTTTATTTAAAAATAAGATCAAACTGTGTACGAAATTTTGCATGCGCATCCTCCAAAGCAATTAAGATATATTCTTTTAATGTTGAAAAGTTATAGAAGCGCCCCTTCTTAGATAAATTGAAGAAGTAAAGTGATAAAAATTCAAGTAGGAGGCGTGATAATTGAGCATTAGTGCTAAATAAAAATTACGTGTTACAGACATATGAATTTCGGGTGTCCTGAAATGGAGTGAACGTTTTTAAAAATCAATGACAAGTATAAGTATGGTGACAGCTATATGGATGTTATATTTGCAGCAGTGAGAATGTGTTCCGGTACGTTGAATGCTACTTATTTAGTAATATTCGCCTTACTGGAGGGCGCAAAAATCCGCGATTAAGTAAGATGAAGTTCACTATTGATAAATAGCGTGTTACTGAAAACATTGGAAACGCAGTCACCCCCAGTTGCAGGAGATTGATGTGTGAAGTCAGGAATTTCTTTACCACGCTTCCTTGTTTTAGTTCAAGAATTCACTGCGCTGACTCATATTGTTAGAAGGCTCAAACAAATGTATAAAAATGGATCAAAGTTCACTTGTTATTTAAACTACATTCTATTTAGATATTGAAACGACAAAAAGAATGAAGGAAAAAGGTTTGCACTTTGAAATTAAAAGGTTATTTTAAGCAGTATTACTGTTTGAGAGAGTTTAGTGTTATCTATCGTTGATAATTGAAACTTAAAAAAGGAAGAGTTAGCAAAGAAATTCCTTACTTCACACATTACTCTCCTGCTACAATAGCTTCAATAACTATTCTATTTAATTGTTATGGCATTTTAAATACGTTCAGACCATTTCCCAACACTCGTCTGTTGTTTTGATTTGTGAATATGATGTTCTATTTTATTGCAGCCAAGCAGGCCGTTATATTTTCTCGATATAGTGTAAAGTTAACTTCCAAAAAAAATTTTTTTTTTTTAGCTAAACATTTTTATTAGCTTACATAAGATAAGATTAAATCAAATTTAAATGGTGGTGCATATTCCAAATCTCTTCGAGCTGCCCAATATACTGTATGGCGGTGCTGTTCTTAGTATATATTTCAATACAGACTAACACTTTAAGTTTAATTTTCGTTTACCAGTTTGAACCATATTTTTCCCATTTTTGAGGGCAATCAGATTTTTTTTTTTTGGTTTTTCAGGGCATCCAGTGATGCAACTAAGAAAGAAGGGACGACTAAGATGGAGAAGGCTTTTTAAAGATAATTTAGCCAACTGAATGATAATGCTATATTTCAATAAAAATAATTAACTCATTAAAATTCATTGTAATTTACACATTTATTTACACATTGTAATTTACACATTATTTTTCATTGTAATCTTTAATTTACACAGTGATGAACTTATTCAACAATGCATAATATTAGCTGTATCTTTTATCCCGATTGATCTTTACACTTTACTACGAGTGATTGATATTTATTATAAATTAGTGTAAACCAACTTTTATTTCCGGTATAACACTTCATTTGTAAAAAAAATCAATACTTGTTAAATACTTTACCAGTAAAAATTAGCATATGGTATTTGTAAAATTAATTTCCTTAGATACCTATACTGACTAAATTAAGTTTTTCAATTTTTCAGGCAGACCAATGGTGCGAATTAAAAAAAATTCCAAATAATACTTTAATATTATTAAACAGTATTAGTCTTTTCTTGCCATTATAAGGGTACGCCATCAATCAATTCTCCCCCTCCAGACATGTATACTAATGACTGAATGTTTAATTATATTCATCTCCTCCCCCACTTCTCCGGTCTTCAGGGAAGCACATTAGTCTTGATACGGCTAGTAAGAGCTGAGCCCCAATTTTACCATTAAGACTCGGTTTAAGTGAGCATGAAACGTACTTGTAAAGAATCTAGTAAATTATTTTACGCTCTTTTTTTATTTTTCACCTAGGCATACCCCTGTGGAATGAAAAAAATCTTTTCAATGAAAGAAACAGTGATTTAAAATCTAGATGAGAAGGGAAAAATGTAAATCTGTTAGCGGGGGAATTGAAATCAAAGGATATTTGCCCAGAAATGATGACAAAGATTGATATTTTAAAACAATACATTTCACATTTCCATGATATATTACTTGCCCAGTAATTTATTTATAGCCCGTTTCGGGGATGATGAATTGCAATTTTTTTTTGTTTAATTGAATTTAAAGAGCTTCTCTGATAACAAATTTTCCGATAGGGGATGCTGAACATATATAAACTATGGTTACTAAAAAAGAAAGAAAAAACTATTTCACCTCAGTAATTTTTCTTTTTTTCGTTTTGGAAATGCTAATGATTTAATATTTCGTAATTAATTATTTGTAATTAAAGTAACATATATTTAGATCTAGAAAGATACTTACTAGGGCTGCAGAATCCCTCTAGAGAACTGTGAATATAACAGTCTACTGATTTATTTCAAGTCTATATGGAAAAAAGTGTAAGACATATGTATAAAAAATGCATTTTATTACTAAGTATGGTACTATGATACTATGGTGATAAAAAATAAAGAGAAAACTATTTTATCTCATTTATTTCTCTTTTATTCGTTTTGGAAATGCGAATGCTTTAATATTTCGTAATTAATTATTTGTAATTAAAAATTATTTGTTAAAATTGTTTGTTAAAAATTGTAATTAATTATTTGTTATTGATATTTTCTACTTTTAGTATTTGAAATATTTTGTTGATGCAATTTCATAGCCAATTGGTCTATTTTGGCGAGCGTGGTTTGGCGCATAATTAAACCATTGTTGTTGTAACTCATATAAGATTCTAACCATAAAGAATATTTGGCAATTTATCACATGTGGCGTGTTAACGAAAAAATAAATAAAGTTAATAATTTATAATTAAGTTATAAAATATTAAAATGTTGTATTGTCATCGGAAACACAGCTTTGTACATATTTTTTATAATTCTAGCATATTAGGAAGTGAGTTAAAAACGTTTAAGATATTCCATCTTTAAATACAAAAACTAAGTTGAATTAAATAAAACAGTGTGGAAAAAAAAAGTAATTACAAAGAAAAATGTAATGGTTCACTAGATAACCACATGCCCTCATGTTAGCTTCACTCCATTTTTCAAGTTAATGCCTTTTGTTTACTAAATTTCTCACAATAACCACATACAGAATTAAAAAAAATAATAATACATTTTTTTTTAAGAGATATTGACGCTTCGGAAGACAACTCAAACAGGAAACGGGAAAAAAAATAGTTTTTTGAAGGTTTTGCACCGAACGTAAATTCATTTCAAAGAGCCAACTTTGACTTTATTGAAGGTACTTTATCGAAAACTGGAAAAGTATTCAGTTTCACAGTTTCTGAATGAAATAACCTTCCAACCTCTGTGCATACGAAAAAAAAGTGAATTCATAGGAATGTGTTAGAAACAGCAAGTTCGACAGAACAGCCTTAAAAGTGTAGAAAAATATTTTCTAAATACGCTCAAAATTACAATTCAAAAAGACCGCCAATGATACGTCATTTCGCGGATTTCCGTAAAGAAAGTGGCAGAAGGTGATTATACACGCGTGACTCAACATTGCTTTTCCAATACGTGACTTGTTGCATAGAGATAGTTCATCGGTCAAATAGGTAATTCTTAAAACTTTTTGGGTTCAATGATTTTCGACTAAAAATTAATTATCGTTTGTTAGCAAAAGGTTGAAAAGTCATAAAACTGCGGAACAAGGATAATAAAAATAAGGGGGAGGGGGGCAAGGAAATTTTGTCTTTCCAAAATTCTTTTATTTCGGAGACGGGGTTTTACATTGAATAAAATATTAAAAGAAAGCTATGTATTAACTTAGTTTTTCCTAAAATGCGCTTTTTGTTTATACATTGAATGAAATATTAAAAGGAAGCTATGTATTAATTTAGTTTTTCCTAAAATGCGCTTTTTGTTTTTTATACCCAAAATGTTCTTTCTAAAGATATTAAGTTTTCAACGATGTTGAAGAAACCTTTTCGATAATTTCGCTGAAAATTACATTTTTCTATAATTTGCTTTTCTATATATGACATCAAAATGAAATATTTTGCGAAGCAAATGCCAAATGCTTTTATTTAATTAAGATTATATTTGAGCAACACGATGACATTATTTAAATTTAGAGATGAATGTATAATCATTGCTACTCTCAACATTGCAATATCATCTGCAGTGATTTTTTTTTCTATAAATATTAGCAAAAGGCAAATTAATTAGAATGATAGATGTTCTCCATAATTTTAGGTAAGTGTAATATAGAACCTTACATAAATAATAATTATTTTTAAACTTATTTAATATAAGCACTTAGAAAACATTTCTGTTAATACATTTGCATTAAAAATTGCATTACGATATAACTCATTCAACGCTATACTTGTATTTAACTTGAAAATATATTGCAATGAAAGAGAATGCATGGACGCACAGCTTCGTGCTATCGTTTTAGCTGCCGCCTTTTTTTTCAGTATGTGTGCGCACACTTGTGTGTTTATATAATACGCGCAGTTATTCTTTTACTATTATAGCATGCGTTATTTATGATAGAATTATATACACTGATAAAAATTTCACCGTTGGATTACGGGAAAAGCCTGGCAGCACAGACTCCTGCATTTTCCTGTAATATTACAGTTTGTACCGTTGTCTATTTAGACTGTATTAGACCGTAAATGGCAGTAACTTTCAAGAACGTATCTGACCGTAAACCACAGTAACTTTCAAGAACGTATCTGACCGTAAACCACAGTAACTTTCAAGAACGTATCTGACCGTAAATCACAGTAACTTTCAAGAATGTATCTGACCGTAAATAACCGTTACTTTAAAGAATGTATCTGACCGTAAACAACCGTTGCTTTCAAGAATGTATCTGACCGTAAATCACAGTAATATACAGATTATAAATTACCGTATATGACTGTAATATGAAGACTGTAAATAAGCGTAAATGCCCATAATTTTCTAGTCATTTACATATATCGCTGTAAATTGCAGTAGTTATCAGGACTGTAAATGAGCATAAAATAACTATTTCAAGAATTCGCATGATTACTTCCAACAGTAACTGTATACTTATACATGGGACGTCAAGAAATGTAACACTTTATTTCTGTATAAGAGATAAATAGTATAAATTGCAAAAATGTCCATAAGGTAGAAAATTTGAATTCTATACTTTTCATCTCCATGGAGATATTTCCAACAAAATTAGTTTTTATACATTCTTTGTAACCAAACAGGTGGCTTCAGTACCTCCAAAAATCAGGAATTATCTCACTTTGCCATGCAATTCGAAACATAAAATCTGATCATTATTGGAGAATAATGTCTACAAATCTGATATTTAAATGTATTGATTAATAATATGTTGAGGAATTGATGGCACATTAAATCTTAGTTTGTAAACATTCTCCAAACTTGAACAGATTTCACTTTTCAAATTGCATGCAAAGTGAAGCAAGTCACAATTTTTGACTCTCTGCAACTTCATGACGTTTGGAGATGATTAAAATCCACATCCACATTTTTGCAGATTACATTATTTATCTGTCTCAAATAGATACAAAAATAAACTGTATAGCTTTTTTTGGACAGCCTGTATATTTAAAACTTGATAATATTTCTAAGATTATTCTACCACTACATATATATGGTGGTTTGTATATAATTTTTTTAAACAATTAGTAACTTTCTCAATATTACATACTTTTTCTATTTACAACACTATACAGCTTACAAAATAAAATTATATTTAGCATTAAATAATGACATGTGTATAAGTTTTATTTACCATGATTGTTTCATATTTCTGAAAACAAAAATTACATAAAACTTCATATACAAGTGTAGTAATTTTTGCCAACATCTAAGTAAAATAAAAATTATCAGACACTTAAGCAATATTAACCAGCAGAGTAACAAACACTTATCAAATTTGTTACAAACCAAAGGCTAAATTTATCCAAACCATAACACAATATTAAATATAACTCTTAGCTCAACAATGCACACCTTTGAAAAATATAGAAAAAAAGGGATAGAAATTTTTTAGTACTTATCTCTTATTTAATATCATTCTCGGAATATTTGCGATTATGTATTCGTAACAACAAATGAATTTATTCATGATTTTTTTTTTAGTGTAATGAGGAAGGTGACTATAATAAACTTTTGTATAATAATGTATCACAGACATAATTTAATTAATATCAAAATGTTAAAATTATTTCTATTTCTTTCAATATAACTTTCGTTTTAAGTTTTTTGCGAATTACTTTGGTATTCATCTGCTTGCACATTCTTTTGCATTTTGATGTCTGGGTTCTTTCGGTTTCTACCCAAACCCAAGTTTGGATAAATAAGTGAGATTAATGTCGTTTTAGCTAATAATACAGGAATAGAGTATATTATTTGCCTTTTTTAAGAAATCACAAAAACACTTCAGTTTTGTGTTAAACATTTTACTTGGAGGTAATGTAAAACATTGATTTATCTGTAAAAATGTGAAATTGTTCAGGATCATTGAGCAAAAAAAAAAAATCTTGGTTGAATGTACTACAGCAAGAATAAACTATTTGTAAAAATGCAAATAACTTAATCACTTCAACGGCCGTTTAGATAGGGAAAGAGTGTTATTATCCCCGACTTAACTCGGGGCCAGCTACTGAGGTGGTTAAATAATGAATGTTTACATACTGGGAAGTGTACAGATTTTCGTGTTTTGGAAAGGACAGAGGATAGAATGCTGAGTCATCAATTTCAGTAATACCCTGCCTTTTGTTCCATGACTAATTTATAAATGTCCAGAACATCCTGAAATAACCAACAATTTCATCAATTTTCAAACTAAAAAACTAAATCTTAATTTCAGGAAAAATTTTAATATAACAAGGAATGATCTTCTAAGAACTGTTAGAGAAAAATCTTTAAAATATGTCATCACACATATTAAAAACAAACATTCTTTTAAATAATTTTAAAAAATTCACAGTCAACAAAAATAAAGAATTTAATTCAGCAACTCTGAAATTATTTATTCTGTATATAATTTACATAAGATAAGACAGATTTTAAACAATTATCCATCTAAATGCTGCTAATTTTGTCATCAACTTCCTGACTTTATTTATAATTACACGATTTTGTAGTTTTTTTCTTTGCTTTTGAACTTTTTTCAGGATTGATGTCCAAAAAAGCTCTGAAAATAAAGAACAAAAATATTAATAGTATCACATCTTTTAAAAAATAACATTATTGTAAATACATCAAGCCATAATCGAATGAACAACTAATCTCGTAATTATCAAATTATAACAGATAGCAGATATTAAACTCCTCAATAACACATCCATAGAACGTCTACAAAATAACATTCACGAAGAAAAACTTTTTGTCCTTTATAAACCCTTAATTGTTTTTCTTATCTTTAAAGCAAAAACAAAATGGATTAATTAGCATATATGACAGAACTCAATAGTCCACTAGTGTCAATGAGTGGTAAGAAATTTCATTTGAGCTCATCATGAGCTCTTCTTTCATTACTGAATACATGTTATCTAACAGGTTATGAGTAACATTTGTTGTAGGCAACTACACTGCACCATGAATTTCAAATTTTTGATTTGATCGCCAAGATCGGCAAAGTATGTGAAGAAAATAGTGTTGATATTACTAGACCAAAAGGACCAGTGGGCAGGAATTTTTAAAAACAGACACACAGTTTTTAAAAGGGGCGCTCTTGCATCCTATTCAAAAGGCATATTTTGTTGAACTGGTCTGTTTAGAGTCTCCATTAATCGGTAGAATTTTGCGATACTTTTCCTGCGACTGACTGATGAATTTTCCCACGACTGATTGACAAATTTTCCCACATTTCCCTCGACTGACAAATTTTGCGATCTTTTCTTAAGAACGATTAACAAATTTCGTGATTTTTTTTCTTTGATCAATTAACGACTTTCACTATTTTTTCTTTGGACCGATGGATAAATTTAATGTTTTTTGATGTATTTTTCTTTTGCGATTTCTCATTCGACTGACTGCTGAATTTCATGATTTTTTCTTGTGACCGATTGAAGAATTTTGGAAATATTTCTCATGATCCACTGTCGAATTTTGTATGCTTTTAACTGCAACTAATTGGCAAATTGAGATATTTTTCTTTTACCGATTGGCAAATTCTGCAGCCTTTATGAAGAATTTTGTGATTTCTCCCCCAATCTGCAGACGACTTTCGGAACACTTTTGAGAATTTTCACTCGACTGACTGGTGAATTTCCGGATTTTTTCTTGCGACTGATTGATGAATTTCACAATTTTTTTCCTGCGACTGACTAATGAATTTTGGGAATATTTCTGGCGATCCACTGCTGATTTTCGTGTGCTTTTACACGTGACTGATTAGTGAATTGAGGCATTTTTCTTTTACCGATTACCAAACTTTGCGCCCTTTCCTCTGAAACTGATCGACAAATTTTACATTTTTTTCTGCAACTGGCTAAAGGATTTCATGATTTTTTTCCACAATCAACTGCCGAATTTAGTGATTTTTCCTTGCATCCAATTGATGAATTTTGCAAAATTTTTTAGATTTTCTCCTCAATTAACTGGCCCTCCGATATTTTGTCGTGACCAATCGAGGAATTTCGGAATTTTTTTCTCCACAATCATGTCTTTTTACCCTCAACCGATTGGCAAATTTTGAGATATTTTCCATCAACCGATTGACAAATTGTGGCCTTTTTCTTGCGACCAATTAGCGAAAATTGCAAATTATTTTCCAAGAGTGGTCAATGAATTTCACATTTTTCCCCGCAACTGGCAGAAGAATTAAGGGTAGTTTAAAGGATCAAAAGAAAGGAAAATTTAAAAAATCTGGTCATAAAAAAAAAAAAAAATTTTTTTGATTTGTTGGAATTTTTTTAAGTTTTTAGTTTTGTCTTTGTATCTTAAACACTATTATGCCAAATATAAAGTAATATCTCAGATCGATAGCACCTTTCTTGGAAGCACTTTTGATACCCCTCCCCCCTAACTTAGTGCTTGCCTAGGAACCTGAAACTTCTAAAAGAATCATGAGACTTTGCTGCATTTTCCACATGTGATGTTTTTGATGAGTTCTGGATTACAAGACAGAATTAAAGTATCATTGCCCTTAGCAGATTTTGTACCATTTTCACGTTCACTGAATCTTGTTGGAGCTAATTCTTTATTATTTTTTTTCATCTACTCACAAATGGCAAATTTTACAGGAACTCTTGGAATCTTGTGGTGGTGGTGATACATTAAATATTAAATCTTTATGTGGTACCAGATCGTCTGCAAAAGTAGATGCCACAAAAGCCTTGCTCAACGGTTATCTGTTAATTTATCCGGGCTTACAGTGACTGATTTCTTTTCATCCAAAATATGACTGTCAGAAATTTTTCTATTAAAATCTAAAAGAAAAGAAAATCTCCCCATATTTCTTGCATATTTATTTGGGTGAAAAAATGCTAATGTAGTATTAAACCGTACAATTTGACAGGTAGTCATAGTCTTTAACTCAACTATGTATGAAAATGCAATATATTTATTACAGATGAATAACGACGAGTGAAAAATAATAAAAGGAAACATGACATAGTTATAGAACACAGGTATAAATGTACAGCAGTGTTAATGAGTAGATGTGGGTGCCTGTGTGAAAGCTAAGACCAGGAGTTCTCCAATGATATGTCAGAAGAGGGGGGAGGGGGGAATATGAAAATTTAACAAAAAGTATAAGTTAAAGGAGAAAAATTGGAGGGGAGACGGGAAGGTGAAGTAGGAGAAAGATAAGTAGGCAATGGCCTAAAGATCGCACCTGAATTAAAATGATCCTACAAACAGGAAAATTTGCCAAAAACTGGACAAAAATAAATCAACTGCGTGTCCAGGGACAACAGGGGGGGGGGGGGGGTGGAGCAAGACTAAATGGTAGAGCACTAAGGAAAAGACCTATCAAATGATATAATACATGATGGAGAGTTGTTGAATACTAAAATTTGAATAATTAAATAATCTTAATAAGCATGTTAATCTAACATTCATAAAATTAATAGATAAAATGTTTGTTTATATGCTGGGAGGCAAGCCAGGGGTCGATCCAGGAAAAATTTAGGGCCTATTTAGGGCCCCTTCACAAAAATCTATTTAATAAAATGGGCCCCTTCACAAAAATAAATTTGGTAAAATGGGCCCCTTCACAAAAATCAATTTGATAAAATGGGCCCCTTCACAAAATTCTATTCCATAAAAACTTACTATTTATTATTTTGATGTTTTTAAATGTGTAATTTTGTAAACAAACAAGTTCACCCGAGAGAAAAACTTCAGCAAAAGGGTTTAAAAAAGTTTTTGTTTATAAATGCTTGGTTTGAATTTGATTAAGTGGATTTCAACTTTTGTTACAAAATGTTATTTTTCACAAAAATATAATAAATTTCACAAAAATAACCTTTACTTTTCACAAAATGGGCCCCAAGAAAAAAAACCTGCATCGACCCCTGCAAGCAATAATTATACAATGAGCTTAGTTAAATGTGAATTAAAATAAAATTTAATTTAAAGGTATTATAACTCTGTAAATTATATCAAGGGTATTAATACTCTATATGAATGCTTACAATCCAGTGTAACAGATAATTAAATTATGTGCCCATAACTTTACATAAAATACAGGATAAACAATAAACAAAAGAAATTAAGATCTATTTAAACTGTAACTTTACTTGTGACTTATAAATAACATTCTCTTTGTTACCATGTCTACCATATACATTTCAATTTTCCATTGTCCAAGCGCTAATTGTACTAAAACTCATATTATAAATCATTACTATCAGTGGCCAATTAAAAATCAGCTTTAAAACAAAACACAAATAATGAAAAGCTGGAATACCATTGGTCGGGAAAGATTCTTAAAAGTTTTCCCCTATCTGCCAAAACTGCTTGGATTCGATACACATTGGGTTCTTTTAAATAGAACTAGGGGGCTCAGCCCCCTACTCGCTAACGCTCGCCAAACCCCTGTGAATTGCGAAGTGATTCTCATTGAGACCGCTACGCGGTCCCACCTCGCTTTGCTCGCCCCTTTTGATTTTTGCAGTAATTCTAGCCGGAATGAGTACTACCATGAATAAGTAAGAAATTCAGCCACGTAAGAGAAATATATATATAGATATTTATTAATATTTGCTGCAAAAAACAACCAAACTATCTGACAACAGGAGATATGTTATTGCAGAAAGGAACTAAGTTGCCCTTTTTGAATTATCAAAACAAATTTTAAATAACAATTAAAAATAAAAAATATTAATTTTTTTTAAAAAATCCAAATGAAAATAAAAGTTTAATTCAAGCATGATGATTTAAATTCATAAAATAATTAAAAAATTAAAAATTTGTATTTTTAATTAATTTATTAAAAAACATCAAAATCATTGTTAAGTGAATGCAAACAGCATGTGCTAAAATGTGAATAACTCATTAAGTAATTGACATAATTACATAAAAAAGGTCTTAGATTGCTCATTTAAATCCACGCTATCTTTATTAAGGCGAGAATGCACAAATTTTAGATTTCAAATTGGGAGGTGATGGTTCAGTTGACAAAGTCTGGCTTGTTAAAGATATGAGAATCGAAAGTAGACGATGGTTTTTGAGTCATAATTCCTGAACCATTGAACCGAATGAGATGTATGAGTACTCAAATTAAACAAAATTTAGAACAGGTTTCCAGCTTACCCCAATCCGGAGATAATAGTCTTCAATTGATGATCAAACTTTTCAGCGATGCTACGTTTTCATGGAAAGAGTGGTTCCACCTAAAATGATACAATATATATATATATATATATATATATACCAGGAAATATTTATTTGAATAATGTCAATTAAAGATTACAATTCAATATTTGCATTAGTATGCAGCGACCGGAAAAGACTGTATGTTTAGTATCCACTTCTGTTAAATTAACGTCCACTTATTACCGTGGTTTGTAGATTTAAATACAGTGGGTGATCGGTTAACGAACTTAATCCGTTCCAAAACAATGTTCGTTAACCGATCATAGATTTAGAACAGATCTGTATGTGAATTCAATTAATCCGTTCTTAAAAGCTAAATAATATATAAAAATTAATATAAATTCTCCCTAAATTTATTTAAATGTAATAATAATAAAAATACATTACATACACGCAGTCTTGTCCTTCTTTCAGTCATGCTTTTTTTGAGTTTGTGGGGCATTAAATATTTGACAAAAGCTTATTTTTATCTTTCTGAAGTTTTCAAGCTTCCCATTTTAATAGGGTTAATATACGTCCGTATTTAATATGGACAAATCTCAGTTTCATGGCTTTGTCCGTGTCATGCCGTACTTAAAAAAATAAATGGCATGCCCTTTGTAAAAAATTTTAGGATCACATTCATTGACAACAGCGTTGTATCATATAAGTTTATCACTTTTACCTATCAAAAACCTCCATTAGTTCTGTAAAAGATCGTGTTTATTGCAGAGCCTGATAAAGCTCAAGTGGAGCCTAGAGCGTGTTAATAATTTAGGAACTAAATTTCAGTTAAAATAATTAACTTCCAATTAAAATTATTTCTTTAAAAAGGGACAGAAAATATAAAAATTAATGTTTTTGTACTGTACATTCTAATTTGAGGGCCCTAAAATGTAAGGCTCGAACCCCCGGTTGCCCCTGAATTAATTAAGCCTGTTAAACTGTTAAAATGTTCTCTCTGAGTCGATAATAGTAGATTCAATTAAATACAGCTCTCCAAATCTGAAACACAACATTGCATCTTCTTAGCTTTGTTTTGTGAGGTGTTCGTTAACTGAACATTGTTCGTTATCCGAACATAAAAATCTCTCGCAAAATTGTTCGTTAACCGATTTGTTCGTAAACCGAACAGTTCGTTAACCGATCACCCACTGTACTTTTATATTTATACATAAGTGTAAAAAAATTCATTTTAAATTATTATATTTTTTGTTGTTTTCTAATATTTTGTATTATTTTAAAAAAAATATTTTCTTTAACAAGAAAATATTTACAACTTTTTTTTTTTTTTTTGCATTTTTTCCACGACATTTCGACGAACTTTCTGTTTTTTAAGCGACTGATCGACGAACTTTCTGTTTTTTAAGCGACAGATCGACGAACTTTCTGCTTTTTCCGCAACAGATCGACGAACTTTGCGTTTTATCTGCGATCGATCGACGAACTTTGCGTTTTTCCGCGATCGATTGGCGAACTTTGCGTTTTTTCCCGCGATCGATCGACGAAATTGGCTAATTTTTTCTTTCAACAGATTCGTGATTTTTTTTTGTATTGTTATATAATAGCGGTATGTATAAAAACGGTTCTAGGCCAGCGGCGTAAAAGTGACTGTGCGGTGGAGGAGGGTGATAAGGATGGTTGATTAGGGGTTTATTTTAATTGGGAAACTTAGAAAATTTCGAAGCAATTTTTTTTTTTTTTTTCCGCGGAGAATTGGTGGACGAGGTGAATGTCAACGGATTTATTTTAGCGAATTAGAAATTTTTTTTAAAAAATTTTAATTGGGGAATTTAGAAAATTACAAAGCCATTTTTTTTTCAAGTATAGTAGGGTAGGGTGTTTGAAAATATTTTTCGAAGTCTGGTTTGTGAATTGCATTTAAAAATAATGGTCATTAAAATATTAATTAATTTTAATTGGAGAACTTAAGAAATTTTTGCAAATTTTTTTTTTTTTTAAACTAGAGTAGGCTATTCGGTATACATGTTAGAGTATATTTGAGGTGAATTTTAAAAGTTAATAATGGTTTAATTAAAATTGGTGATTAAATTTTATTGGAGAACTTAAGAAATTTTGGCGATTTTTTTTTTCTTAACGAGAGTATGCAGTTTGAATCTGTAGTAGAATGGTAGATGCGAATGAAAAATAGTAATTAAAATTGGTGATTAATTAATTTTAATTGGCGAACTTAAGAAATTTTTCGAAGCAAATTTTTTTTCCCACTACAGCACGCAGTTTGAATATGGTTGTATGCAGTAGAAGTGAAAGAATAATTATTTAAAAATGGTCATTCATTAATTTTAATTGGAGGACTTAAACATTTTTGGGACAGACGGGTTTTAATGAATTCGATACAGGTTTTGGCAAAAAATATAGGGTCCCGTATGAATTATAACTGCACTCAATTCTAATAGCTTCCCCCTCCCCCTCCCTTTTTTACCCAGAGGGGCCCTTCGATAGACTAACAATACAAAAATTTGGGTCCTATTTAGGGACCCTTCACAAAAATCAATTTAACAAAATGGGCCCCTTCACAAAAATCAATTTTATAAAATGGGCCCCTTCAAAAAATTCTATTTTATAAAAATTTACTATTTATTATTTTATTATTTTGTGATGTTTTAAAATGTGTAATTTGTAAACAAACAAGTTCATCAGAGAGGAAAACTTCAGCGAAAGGATTTAAAAAAGTTTTTGTTTATAAATGCCTGGTTCAAATTTGATTACCTGGATTGCAATTTTCATTACAAAATGTTATTTTTCACAAAAATATAACAAATTTCACAAAAATAACATTTACTTTTCACTAAATAGGCCTAAGAAAAACAAAAAAAAAAACCCTGCATTGTACTCTGCTAACATAACAATATAGCAGAATAAAGTTTTACATATGACCTAGATGAAAATTAATCATTCATTTTTTTTTACTTATTGTAACAAGAAATTTTTCTGTTTACAATTTTTTTACTCAAAATTACAGTATCAAACATTGAATATACTTACCTCTAAAGTATCTAAGATTATTGACATTGCAAATATTATTTATAGTAAAGGCATAATACTGAACAAAAATCATTTTTAAGAGTTTCTGTATGATAAATGAAGTGTAGTGTTACATTAAATAACATTTTCATTTTTCTGCGATAGTAAATTTTGTCGTTCGTGGTGATTTTTTTGAAAATTTTAGAAACGTCTGCTTAAAATAACACATAATTTGTTATCACAGGATAAAATAAAATTTGTCAGTCAATCGAACAAAAATCAATTTGATAAAATGGGCCCCTTCAAAAATACAGTTCTATAAAAACTTACTATTTATTATTTTGTGATGTTTTAAAATGTGTAATTTGTAAACAAACAAGTTCATCAGTTAAAAAACTTTAGCAAAAGGATTTAAAAAAGTTTTTGTTTATAAATGCCTGGTTCAAATTTGATTATCTGGATTGCAATTTTCATTACAAAATGTTATTTTTCACAAAAATATAACAAATTTCACAAAAATAACCTTTACTTTTCACAAAATGGGCCTAAGGAAAAAACAATCTGCATCGACCCCTGCTGACATAACAATATAGCAGAATAAAGTGAAAAATTTGATTAACTGGATTGCAATTTTCATTACAAAATGTTATTTTTCACAAAAATAACCTTTACTTTTCACTAAATGGGCCTCAAGAAAAAAAACCCTGCATCGACCCCTGCTGACATAACAATATAGCAGAATAAAGTTTCACATATGACTTAGATGAAAATTAATCATTCTTTTTTTACTTATTGTAACAAGAAATTTTACAGTTTACAATTTTTTTTTACTCAAAATTACAGTATCAAACATTGATTATATTTACCTCTAAAGTATCTAAGATTATTGATATTGCAAATATTATTTATAGTAAAGGCATAATACTGAACAAAAATCATTTTTAAGAGTTTCTGTATGATAAATGAAATGCGGTGTTACATTAAATGACATTTTCATTTTTCTGAAATAGTAAATTTTGTCGCTCGTGGTAATTTTTTTGAAAATTTTAGAAACGTCTGCTTAAAATAACACATAATTTGTTATCACAGGAAAAAATAAATTTGTCAGTCAATCGAACAAAAATCAATTTGATAAAATGGGCCCCTTCCAAAAATTCAGTTCTATAAAAACTTACTATTTATTATTTTGTGATGTTTTAAAATGTGTAGTAATTTGTAAACAAACAAGTTCATCAGTTAAAAAACTTTCAGCAAAAGGATTTAAAAAAGTTTTTGTTTATAAATGCCTGGTTCAAATTTGATTAACTCTATTGCAACTTTCATTACAAAATGTTATTTTTCACAAAAATATAATACATTTCACAAAATGGGCCTCAAGAAAAAAAAAAAAATCTGCATCGACCCCTGCTGACATAACAATATAGCAGAATAAAGTTTCACATATGACCTAGATGAAAATTAATCATTCTTTTTTTACTTATTGTAACAAGAAATTTTATTGTTTACAATTTTTTTTTTTTTTTACTCAAAATTACAGTATCAAACATTGAATATATTTACCTCAAAAGTATCTAAGAATGTTGACATTGCCAATATTATTTATAGTAAAGGCATAATACTGAACAAAAATCATTTTTAAGAGTTTCTGTATGATAAATGAAGTGCGGTGTTACATTAAATGACATTTTCATTTTTCTGCAATAGTAAATTTTGTCATTCATGGTAATTTTTTTGAGAATTTTAGAAACATGTGCTTAAAATAACACAAAATTTGTTATCACAGGAAAAAATAAAATTTGTCAGTCAATTGCAGGAAAAACATTGTAATCTTAGTCATCCTGTCACTTGAAAATATCTAGAAATTTGTTAAAAAAATGTTATATGAAAAAAAAATCCCTTAAGTTTAACAAAAATTAAGTCAGAAGTATACAAGCAAATTTGGCTATAATTATAAAATTCTTGACACCAACAGATCCTGAGATGCGAAATATGCCTTCCTCATCTCCTCCCAAGGAGTTTAGGATTGAATTTCTATTTTAAAATATATACTGATATCAGTTGATAAGATTTTTTAGTTGCTGTTTAAGAATACAAAATTATTACTACAGTAAACTCTGTCTAAGGCGGAATCAAACGGGACCGAGAAAATTTTCCGCCGTAGACAATATTCCGCCTTATGCAAAACAGCCAAAATAAATAAATAAAATATATATGCGCAAGTCCTATTTTTACGTTCGTAATCTTCAGTACAGTTTTTTAAATGAAATTATACGTCTTATTAAATTTATTATTAATCTCAAAAACATTATATGAATAATAAAATAAATAGTAGTATCAATGATAAATTTCTTCCATTTTAAAAGTTAATGTAAATCATTTACCTTAACAACTACTTCATACTTCACATAGTGGCATAGTAGTTTTTAAACAGTCGAAAAATAATCTTTTATCGATGCTTGTTTTGTCTTTCTTTTTACCAAGCATTTTTCAGTAGCACATTGCAAATCCGTTATTATGGGTATCAATTCTTCATTTTTTTTGAGCAAGAAATTTTTTTTCGAGATACCTAATGCTTCTCAAGGCGTCTTGATACGTTTGGATTCCTCCATTGTCTTTATGGTTTTCATAATCGTGCTCATCTTCATTTTCACTAGCACTTTCCAAATCTTGATATCGCTGAATCAAAATGTCCACAGAAGTGTTAGCTTCAGTAGTACACACTATATTGTCAGCTGATAAGTATTCTTCTTCATTTATTTTTTCATTGCTGTGAACACATTTTAAGTCATCTATTAGATTTTGTAACTCATTTTCTTCCAACTGGTCAACTGATTCATAGCCATTTTCTGAAACAAAACCAGCTTTTCTAAAACAATGAACAATTTTTTCAGGCGACATTTCTGAACAGGATTTGGCAATCCATTTGACAGCATCTAAAACACTTATATTTTTTGCCATTTCGGTGGCAGAAGAGCAATTATCTAAAGACGCAATAATGGACCGCAAGAGATATTTTAGGTAGATTTCGTAAGAAATACTACCTATTACATTCTCACCTAAGTTAGAAATTTTGAAAAATTTTTGCAGATCTACGCCCATCATGACTCCCAGAACCCAAAACCACCACCAGTTCAAAAGTTTATCTATCTATCTATCTATCTATCTATCTATCTATCTATGTCACTTTTTTCTGACCACGATAACAGGAAAAATTCTGCATAAATCTCTTCCAAACTGATACATAAAATCAAGGGTCATAAAATCTCGGTCAAGTTCGTTAATGAGCAAAATCGAACCAAGGGGGGGGGGAAATGGGGGGCTTTTTGCGAAAACAGAAAAATCCTCATAATTTCTTTATTATTATACGTATCGAATCCGTTTAAAGTTATTATTACTTCTAGGAAAAAGGCCGAAAATGTATGTATGGCAGATTTTTGATATAATTAAAAATGGCCCCAAGGGGGGGAAAAAGGGGGGGGGTTTAGGAGAAAAAAATCATAGCTTCGTCAATTCACAAGATATCAAATCCACGTAAATTTATTATTAATCCTCTTAGTATTATCTAAAACTTTTATATTGACAAGTTTTTTATAGGACCAACCGTTATAGAAAAAAAAAATTAAAAACAAAACAAATCCCTGCCGGCTCCGCCTGCAAACAAGTTCTTTTTCGAAGTAGGCGGTTCCAACTCCCGCATCTTTTCGAAACTGATACATAAAATCAAGGGTCATAAAATCTCGGTCAAGTTCGTTAATGGGCAAAATCGAACCAAGGGGGGGGGGAAATGGGGGGGCTTTTTGTGAAAACAGAAAAATCCTCATAATTTCTTTATTATTATACGTATCGAATCCGTTTAAAGTTATTATTACTTCTAGGAAAAGGGCCGAAAATGTATGTATGACAGACTTTTGATATAATTAAAAATGGCCCCAAGGGAGGGGGGGGGAAAGGGGGTTTTAGGAGAAAAAAAATCATAGCTTCGTCAATTCACAAGATATCAAATCCGCGTAAATTTATTATTAATCCTCTTAGTATTATCTAAAACTTTTATATTGACAAGTTTTTTATAGGACCAACCGTTATAGCAAAAAAAATTAAAAACAAAAAAAATCCCTGCCGGCTCCGCCTGCAAACAAGTTATTTTTCGAAGTAGGCGGTTCCAACTCCCGCATCTTTTCGAAACTGATACATAAAATCAAGGGACATAAAATCTCGGTCAAGTTCGTTAATGGGCAAAATCAAACCAAGGGGGGGGGGGGGGGCTTTTTGTGAAAACAGGAAAAAAAAACCATAATTTCTTAATTATGATACGTATCGAATCCGTTTGAAGTTATTATTACTTCTAGGAACAGGGCCAAAAACTTATGTATGACAGATTTTTGATATAATTAAAAATTGCCTTAAGGGGGGGAGGGAAGAGGGGTTTTAAAAGAAAAAATTCATAACTTCGTCAATTCCCAATATTTCAAATCCGCTTAAATATATTATAAATCCTCTTAATATTATCTAAAACTTTTATATTGACATGTTTTTTATAGGACCAACTCTTATAGCAAAAAAAAAAAAAAAAAAAAAAAATCCTTGCTGGCTCCGCCTGCAAACAAGTTTTGTTTCGAAGTAAGCGGTTCCAACTGCAGCATCATCGGAAAAAGGTCATTTCTTCCGCAATTCCCGACAAACAGGCACCCCACGTTCTGCGTCTTCGAAATCTACCTGTGCCTGTAGGCCGAGCCGTCAGGGATTTTTTGTAATGGGTTTTCATCATTTTTATAACTCCTTGATCCATAGGTTGTGTTACTGCAGTAGTATTTGCGGGAAGAAATTGTAATTTTATATTCGATAGTTCGAAATTGGCGTGACAAGGTGCATTGTCGAGAAATAACAAAATTTTTCGATTTTCTTTGATCATACGGTTATTGAATTCAGTCAGCCATCCCTCCATTATGGCAGTCGACATCCAAGATTTTTTTTGAGATCTCCAAATCACAGGCAGTTTATCAATGTTCACATTCTTAAAACATCGCGGCTTTTGCGATTTTCCTATCACTAAGTGCTTTTCTAAACTGCCTTCCATATTCGCGCAAAGCAAAACAGTGACACGGTCTTTGGTGTTTTTACCACCGTGGCATTCACTTCCTCTTTTTGCAAGGGACTTAGTGGGCAACGCACGATAAAATAGTCCCGTTTCGTCGCAATTGTATATATCCTTCCATTCCTGAATTTCTTGGTCTGGGACGTATTTCGACTCTCCGCAAACTTGCTTCATGGCAATATTGTGTCGATTAAGGAAACTCATTAACCATCCAGTAGAAGCCTTGAAATCCGCTTTACCCAATTTTTCGGCTATCTCTTTCGCCTTTAAACGCAACAGTGTTCAGGTATGGGCAAATTTTTAGCTCTAGCGTTAGAAAACCATTCAAGTGTTAATGCATCAATGTCTTCATTTTTCACAGCACCTTTTCGCTTTCTGTTGGATGATTTGCTTTCCAATTCCTTTTCCAACTCTGTTCTTATTTTTATAGCATCATAAATTTGTGTTTTACCGCATTTAAATTTAATACAAAGATCTTTTACAGAATAATTTTTTTCTTTTAATTTAATAACTTCTATTTTATCCCGCAGAGATAGCGTATTGAGTTTAGATTTTGAAGCCATTTTTTACTATCACTTAGTAATATCAGTAGACAATATAAAATGAGAAGAACAAATAACACGTGCAACGACCTCGTTTTCTGACCATGTGATTTATTGAAATAAAACATTACCCTCCCCCCTCTGAAACCACACCTCATACAGAATGTAAATGATTGTAGATTCCCCCTCCCCGCCCTCTCCCTCTCACATTAGACAAAGAGTTATGGCGACCAAATGACTGATTGCACAATGATCAGAACTCAAAATCCGAAGCAAGCAAAAAAAAGTGATATTCTTTCGTTAATACAATGAAAAAGAGAGAAATGTTAATGTATAGGGATTTTATTTTATCAATTTCTTTTTTTGAATAATTAATTGAGATAAATGTAAAAAATGTACTTGGTATGATGCTTTTTCTTTCTTTTTTTTAAGAGGAAAAACATTTTGCTTATATATGAGAAATAATGGAATAAAAAATTATTCCTTAAATATTTAAACATTTTCCGTTCTGATGAATCAACTTTATTAATCTATTACGAATGTTGAGCATTTGATGTATGTATATCAGTTTTGAAGTTTCATAAACCAAATGCCTTTCATTTTTTAACCTTTTCTCCGTCTTATTCAAAATTTTGATTTCGATGGGACTTTAAAAACCCTTCCGTTTCCGCGTTAGGCAAATTCCGGCTTATGGAGCATGAAATAATGTTATTCCTTATGTGTTTGCCGGGACTTGAAAAATTTTCCGCGTTAGACAAAATTCCGGCTTACACAGAGTCCGCCTTAGACAGAATTCACTGTACTTAAGAATAAGAATCAGCTAAGCTCAGTCCAAATATGGCCCATAAACTATTTTGAATTTGCTTAGTAAATAACAAATATACACAGAGTTCAATCATAAGATAGAAAATTAAATTGCAGCATTATAATATTTAAACTGATAGTACAGTTGGTTGGTTGTATGCGGTTTACTGGCACAAGGTCACATTAGAGACAAGCTACACCAAAGTAAATTGGTAATCCAGAGACCAGGCAAAATCAAAGATATTATAACAAAATTTGCATGTGCATTGCATTACGAGTATAAAGTACAATTTATAAAATAATGAATTTTAGTTTAGTGCTTTTTATTTTCTCATTATTTTGTTGTGCTTCATAAAATCAGTTTTCAAGCGTATATCATTACTCTTTTACTACTGTTTTATATCAAAAATGTTAATATAAAGCATTAAGGAAAATTTTAAAGCACAGAATATATAGCATTCAAATTTTATCTGTTAACCCCCCAATTCGCAAGTCATAGTTCCTCGTCGACCAAAAATGAGATTTTTAAAAAACTGTTTTCAGTGAAAAAGCTGAAAACTTTAAGGTTTGTTTATGTAATGTTTTCTAATGCAATTTCTATCCATAAAACAAATATTTCTTGCTGTAATTTTTTTATATACATAAACATTGATATTAAAATTAATTTAGAAATTAATAAGGTTAGATAACCAGACATATAAATACCTGAATTAATCCGGTACTGGAACAGTCAGGCCAGGATCCTAATACTGTAATCACTGAATAGGCCAATCACTATATCTTTATCTTCATGGCGTCCTCGCTCATGTGATAATTAATTTGTTAATAAATTAGGAGGTATTTCCAAGAGCTACATGCCAGCATGACTGGAATTGATCACATTTTTATTCATACATAGAAGCAAAAAAATACGGGACATGAAAATGTTTTCTACCAAAACAGACGTCAACATTCTTATTGCTTTTCCTCGTGTGCAGATAAACAAAACAAGCATCAAACATGGCGCGCGGCGTTCGTTGCCATTTTCCAAAATCAAACTACTGATATGAGCTGACTGTAATCCACTGTTGGATTACGGTTTGCGGTAGCGAATAACAGTGATTTACTAAAATTGTCCGTGATCTGCCGTACAAGACAGTAACAGCCTGTATTTCTTTCTCTCTTGGCCGTAAATGACTGTTGGACCAGGGATAATCCTGTAAAAATGATCAGTTACGGTCAATGACAGAATTTTACTGGCAATAACTGATTTTTAACGGGTAAGCGCAATATTTACAGTAATACGGTAATATACAGTAAATTATACAGTAAAGCACCGTAAAGCAACAGCTATTTTTAACAGTGTAAGATAACATGAATAATCATTAGACGATCTTTCTTTCTTTTTTTTTAATATATTTTTAAAGATGCTCATTATTTTTTTAAATATATAGATTTAATACTAAATCCCTATTATTCAATAGGGAGAGAACCAATAAGACTAACCAATTCTCATTATTACAAGAAAGAAAAGAAAGAAAGAACAGTATAAGGATCTGAAATGCATATCGCATGCTTGATTTTTATTTTTAATGTCCAATTTATTTCTTTAAATTTTACCCCATAAGTGATGTACATTGTGAGACTTCCTTTTATTTTTGAGATTTAAGTAAAATAATAAATTTAAGTAAATAAAAGTAAAATTATTATAAAAGTACTTATAATAATAAATTTAAGCAAAATAAAAGTAAAATAAACTATCTTCGTCTGACCTCATCTTTTTACTGACAATTATCTAAATGCAAGCAATGATATTTTTCAGAGATTGAAATTAATTACCCTCCAAAGCTTAAAATAAAAAAATAACCCTCGTTTTAGAATTATTTCATTTATAAAATAATCCATTAAACTTATTCTCCAAGACAGTTTTAATAGCAAAAATTGACACTGGAAATAAAATAAATTATTTATTGTTTCAAATATTGGATGATATATATAATATATATATAACACCGCTTTGTGAATATCAGATTCTATTTTTTCTCTGTCGCCAAACTGTGTCTATAAATTAAATTTATTGAAAGAACAAAAGAATCTTTTATTGATGCCCCTTTATTTATAATATATTTTCAGATATTGAAAAAAAAATTAATGAATAATAAATGAAATTAGGATAAAATGCCTATAAAAAAGATTATTTTAACATTAATTTTAAATAAATGGGTAAAATGATAAACATAAAGAAGCCTGTTTCTTCGTTTCATATGTATTAAAATATGACTTTTAAATCTTTCTCGATACATTGACCAGTTCTTCGATCTTCGACGTAGATATCACAGCGGAATTAAATTTAAATCATAAGAAAGGTCGCGATTTAAATGTTCTTTTTTTTCTATAAAATATTATCCTAATGAGATTTTTATCAAATTCCTTTCCATATGAATATTTAATCATACCATAAATGAAGAACGAAATCTATAATCTCGCTGTCAGGAATCCGAAATGCCGTCTTTCGCCTGATCCTTCTTTCTCCTTTTTTTCCCTAGCGGTATTTAAGATTTCACTGGTTATCCTATAAGCTCTATCCCTGGCATCTGTGTTCGCTAGAAACCATCTTTCTATATTTATCTTTCATTTCTTTTTCTATCTCTTTCCGTTTTCTGTATGAAAGATTACATTGCGCTTGCCCAGTCAGCCTCCGATGATGGATGTTGCTCGCGATCTTACAACAAACCTCGCAAAAAAAAAAAAAAAAAAAAGTATGGAAGAAAAAGGAGGGGGAAAGGAAAGAACACAAACAAATAAATAAGAGAAAAAGGGGAATGGAAGCGAAAACGAAAGAAAGCTTCGAGATGCAGATAGAAAAGATTCCACGAGTTCATAGAAGGGCAAATGGACTTCCAATAAATTCAGTTCAATTTAATGCTATACTAACATTGCGCTCTTCTTCTACGTGGTACGGCAGAACTTTTTCTCTTTAGTTTCTAAGAGTAAACTTGTTCTACGGCATAGTTATTTCTCTCTCAAAACCACATATTTCCAGTAACACGACGATTTTTATTTATTTTTTTTCCCACATGCTTAGTGTGCAAAATCCACCCCTTTCTACAAAAATGAAAAGGCTTCCTATAAAATCGTTTTTTTTTTTTTTTTTTTTTTTTTTTTTCCTTTATGAATTTATTGTGTGTGGCTTGTGTTTGAAAAAAAATTCCTTTAGAATTTTCATTCTATTTATTAAATACAAAAACATTTTTCTTGAGTGAGTGCAATACTTTTATATTTCTATATAGAAATCAGCAAGTATTAATATAGATAGTTAAAAACAGATTATAAATATTGTGTGAAGAATATGTGTTTAGAATATATAATTCTACATATATTCAAACACTGGATCGGCATTTGCGTTCTACGCTTATTTTCTTTCTAACAAATTTAATCATTTTTAAATACACAGTCCACAAATAAAATGCAATTGTCTGCTCCAGAGGAGAAGCCCGAAGATATTAAAGTCTTCAAAACTAAACAAGTAATTGTAATACTAGATTAATTTTAACAGAATTATACAACTTGGTAAAGAAATCATAAATTACTTTACCAATTTGAATAATTGTGTTAAAATTAATCTAGTGTAAACACATATCCAGCGTTTACTGGAATCCCATTATCTGCGATTTATTCTGTTTAGCTGATTCAGACCAGACTTTTATCAGACCAGATGCTGTGATCAATAAGGTTAACTGGGTGAATTAGGTCCTCCAGATTCGTCCAGGATGGCTCAGTTGGTAGAGTATTGGCGGCTTCAGCATACAGATCTCTGGTTCGAATCCTGGCCGGACATTTTTGGCCCAGTTGGGAATATAAGTAATTGTAACTTTAGTATAACTCTCCTTTCTTCCTATACTCTTCTAGTTTTTATTAAATAAATAAAAAAATAAAAGAAAGCAAGAAAAGACAGAGGATAGGTACATTAATAAAACGGTGCAACATACTTAAATAGCAGTCACCCAATGCTATCAGTCAGGAAATGAAATACTGCACTCGAAAACATTCCTGTGCTCCTAGAAAACGGCAGGCTAAGCGTTAGAGAAATCCTAGACTAACATGTGATACTAACGACCCCACCATTCGCCGATTTTCTGCGTGCTTATTTTCGAAGCGAGCGTTCGACGTCTCGTATGGTCAATACTAGAACAACAAACTGCTCTTCGAAGAACTCAGGCTACGATATGATTTTTTTTTGGGGGGGGGATGGCTTTATATCTTAACAATATGAGGTGTTGCCTGCTTTTTTGCAATAAATAAAAAAATATATATAATCAAACTGTTTTCTTTTATCTATCACTGTAGCCAAGTGTGATTGTGCATAGGAAATTATCCCGATATTCTATATTTTTTGGCTTTTGTATTTTTCGATTTCCGGAATTATTTTAATTACTTTGCAGTGACTCAAAAAAAAAAAAAAAAGTATTATGTGATGGAAATATAGAAATTATCTTTAATAATTTAATAATGTTTTTAATATTTTTCAATACAATTTAGTGTATTTTATTACTTACCAATAAAAGTTTATAATTAAAATTTTAATCTTATCCTTCATCCCTTTTTCCCCTTTATTTAAGAATTTGTAAAGCAAAGTTACAATCACCCATGTGTAGCATAATCTTTTAAATAAAAAACTTTTATTGCGATTACGACGACGTTTTAAATTAATAGCATATCAGGTTCAGTTTTTTATTATTTGTCCGTTTATATTCATTTTTTTTTAAAAAATATGGCTTTGTAATTGATCAAGCAGTTTGAGTATAATAAATTTGCCACAGGCCTATTCACTCAAACAGAAATCAATTACATTTTACTTATATTAGTGGAATATTGCCCTTGATAAAGTGTTTCCCTATATAAGTTTCCAATTGCTTCATGTAATAATTTTCAACCTCTGCACATTGGATTTTTTCTCCACATATCTTTAAATATTTTCCCACTTATTTTAATTTGGAGAATTTTACATTTTTGGATATATATATATATATATGTATCGTATTATAATTATCGGTTTATCTATTGTCGATTATTTATGTGATTTAATGATTATTATTAACAAAAGTTTTATTATAATATATATAAATATAATATATACCGGGTGTTTCAGTGCCGGTATACCGGCACTGATTGATAGCCAGTATACCGGGTGTGTTGTTTACCGCAACAATCCTTTTTTATTTATACCGATTACCAGGCCACTACCTGCCGGGCATGAGTGCCTAGCTTGACGAGTTAGTACCTGGACGCGTGGCGATATTCGCTTGATCACACCTGAAAAAAAGCCTTTTTGCATCGCTACAGTTCACTGCCACAGTTTTCTTTGTTTGCCGGTTCATGGTTTCTATTTAACATTTTTGAATTGGCAGATTTAAAAAAAAAAAGCAAAAATTTAAAAAAAGAGAAAGGAATCGATCGTGTAATCTACAACCTTGATCAGGTGACGAAACCTTCACCTGACTAGGCACCTCCAGAGGTATAATTCACAGTGAACTTGGAGGATTTTGCATCCACGACGGATTTCGCATGCACCAGGCAAAGCGTCATTAGCGTAACACTCGATGAGCTGGACGAGCAGGCTATTTGTCAAGCTTGTGTGTTGATTTCCGGTGACATAACTACAGAGAGTCACGGACAATTTCGTTATTTTCGCTTGCGACATGTGTGTTGTGTGAAAAGTTCACATTTTGAATAGCTTTTGATGTGATACAGCCTATACTTATGGTTGTGCCATCTATCGGCGCAATTTGTAACTAAAATTTTGGAAGTTTCTGTATCAGATTATTACGGGTTTTTTTTAATAACATATACACTAGTTTCGTGCTTCTATCTATCACCGTTTCCAAGTTAATTATTTTCAAATTTAGGGGTCCTTCGTGAAACACCCGGAATATAGTATATATTGGAAAACACATTTTTATTTTATCTCTCGTTAGGAACATTTTGTTTTATATTATAACTCAAATTACGATTTCTTTTCAAAGATTACTACAACCTAAAAAAAAAGGATTTGATATTTTTCATATCTGAAAATCACTAATGTGTGTAAGTTTGTTTAAAATATTTAAATTCCGATGTGAAAGATCAGCATTAACGCATCAGAACTTTAAATACATGGTACATTTTTTTTTAAAGTGTACTCTTATAATATTTTTAGAAGTCAGTCTTAATATTTTAAAAAGTTTTTTCTTCATTGATATCTTTATTTTAAAAGTACTCTTTTATATTGTTTATTTTTATTATTATTATTGAAATCAGACAAAATATACGTGTATAAAATCAGTAACAGTTACATAACATACAAGTTGTTTTATATCAAAATTTAATTGCACCCTTTTTAATCAATATTTAATTCTTTATTTATTTTCATAAATTTTAATTATATGTAATTTATGCATATCAAAATCAAAAGCAGTAACTAAGATATGCTATTTCTATTAGGAATCCAAAATAATATTACTCCCTTTTTCAAATAATTAATTATATCATCTATATATGTTTTCATTGATAACATAGATTTTTATCAGATGCAAATGCATGGTTATCAAAATAAAATGTCGTCATTTGAAATAGAAGTTATTACGTGTATAAAATAAAACTAACCCCTTTTTAAACTAATATTTATATATTTTTATTTAATTTAATACAATTTCACTTTAATTATAAAATAATTTAATTTTTTAATATGTTTATTTATTATTTTAATGTATTAAATCATCTTCAAAGAACTACATATAACTACATTATTCACTACATTGATATAACTACATTATATCATGAAAGCAAAATCAAATCTGATTTTCAAGTCAAATTAGGCATTACCCTTTAAAAACCATCCAATTATAGGCAAAATAAAACGAATACATTTTCACGAAATGATCCCAACCCGCATAACCTTTAAGTCCGGTGGGGGGAATTATCTGAGTGGAAAAAAAATTAAAGCAAGGTAAATTAATTTTTATATGTTCAATAATTTTTTTTAGAACTGACATTTTTATATTTTGTATTTCTATGTATCACGCCCTTTTAGAGCTGAATGATTTGCCAAAAAGTTACAAAATTCTAGAAATTCAAACCCGCACGATCGGTTGTATTTGGTATTATATATTTTCAACGATCTAACTTTCTTTCCCACGAATATACAATTCAAATTTTTACACTGCACTTAATTTTATATTTAATATTATAAATAAATATATATTTTATAATATAATTACAAAAAACAAATAATTAGTTTTAAATAACTCAATTTATTATTATAATGGAATACATTTTTTCCTAATATCCCTTTAAAAGTCATATTGTTATCATGAAAACAGAATCGAATCTCAGTTTTCAAGCCTAATTATGCACTATCAATTAACAACAATTTATTTACAGACGATATATATAATATAAAAAAATGACTGAACTTTCCAGAAGGGTCGCAAACCCGCATACCAAGGCATTTCATTTTCCTATGAATAATAATATTGTATTCGCCCTTCTGAAGCTATAAATGTAATTCATACATTTGTACTAAATTTTGTAGTTAATTATTTTTTTTTTTTATTTTAATCTTTTTAAATTTATTATTTTAATGTAGTGAATGGTTTGTAAACATACCATACAAAAATTTAAATATCATGGAAGTAACTTCGAATTTGAAGTTTAAGTTAAATTATGCACTACTTATTAAATACCATTCAATTACTGATGATACAGGAGGAATTGATTAGGCAATAATAATAGGGCATTTCAATTTGCCAAGAATAATATTATTCATCTTTTGCGAAGATTACTTTTTTTTTCTTTCCCCTTTCTTAATGTATATATAGTTAATTAAACATTTTTTGTTTTAAATAAAAAATAAATTTGCTTTTAAATCCTTAATTTATTATTTTAATGCGATAAATGCTTTTCAAAAATATACCTTTAAAAATTACAGATTTCTTGAAAATAAAAGAAAGCAAAGTTAATTATGCACTATACTCACTAACAACCATTCAATTACTTATTATATAAAATAGATTGTTCGAATTTTCACGGAATGATTGATTTTAAAACCGCATAACAGGACATTTAAGTTTGCTAAGAATAATATTATTCACCCTTTCCGAAGACCTAACATTTTCTTCCCGAATGTATAATCATTTTTGCACTTTTCTGCTAAATTTTACAGTTAAATTTGAAAAATAATTTAAATTAAAAATTAATTTGCTTTTAATTTATTATTTTAATGTCTTACAAACATTCTATAAAATGAATTACAGATACCATGAAAGAAAAATTTAATCAAATTATGCACTACACTCAACCAACCATCATATTGACAACTCATTTTATCAAGCATCGTTTTTTGTAATTATTCACCTTTTCAAAGATCTTTCCTTTCTGAATGCATAATTCAAATTTAGACATTTGTCCTAAATATTATATAGTTAACTTAACAAAATGTTCGTTTTAATTAAAAGTAATTATTTTCTTAATTTATAATTTTAATGGGAGGAGTGTTTTATAAACATTCCATAAAATAAATTATAGATATGAAAGTAAAATCGAATCATAATTTCAAGCTAAATTATGCGCTGCCTATTAACAACCATTCAATTACAGCTGATATAAAAGGAAATGATTGAATTTTCACGAAATGATTCTAAACCCGCATAACAGGACATTTCACTTTGCTAAGAATAATATTATTCACCCTTTCCGAAGATCTAACTTTCTTTTCCGAATACATAAAATACATAATTCAAATTACTTTCCCCGGCCCTCAAAGTGAAAATGTGGGCGTTGATAACCTAGCTTTTCTAACATGAAATTTCCTGAAGAAGGACTTGCTCTTTTGTGAATGATTTTTCTTTTTACAGTGAGTCACGACTTTTAGTAATAAAAAAATGGTTAAGTACAGACCAGCTTCATGGCAATCCAAGGCCAGGGACAAAATTTTATCTTTTTTCTCCACTTCTAATTTGCTCTAGGTTTTCTTTTTTCTTGCCTTTTTTATTTATTTTTTCTATTCTGGAACTTGTTTCTCGAAAAACAGTCTTTCGTAAAATTAGTATTTCTCTGTGAGCTCCGAACTGGGCATAAACAGTGGTTAGGAAGAAGGATATAGAGAAAATGGGAATAATTACAGATTAGGTCCTTTTCTTGCTTTTTGATTTGCCATGTATTTCTTTACTACTATTTTGGTTGGCCAAGTGGTGTCTTAAGTGGCCTCGATGGTAAAAACCGGTTGGAGTGTAAACTCAACCCCTCAGCTAAGAGGGGTAGACGCATGCGCTATGACACGATGAGGGAGGGAACTTTTTTGTGGTCCAGGGACGGATTCCGACCAGGGACTAGCATTTGGCTAATCATCGCTTTTGCGGAAGGTTCTTTTTTCTTGTATTTTTCTTCTATCGCCTTTCTTCGTGACATCGAATGATTGATGGGCTCAGATAATTCTAGTTCGACGGAACGTTTGGCGGGAATCCAGAATGAAATTTCAAAGTGGTAAAGTTAAAAGAATCAAAAACAAGCTCAGGCATCTGTGAATCCGTATAAATATAGTTTATGTGTAATTAACATTAGCGCAAATGGATTGTATTTCATTACCCATTAAAGTTATTGGAAAGTTTCCGTGAATAATATTTACTTTTGCAGGAGACTTTATATATAACTCGAGATTTCAGTCTAATAATGTCTAGTCATATCAATTCGTTAGAAAAAGTACATTTAAGATTTAAAATAAAGGTTTCCTTTGATTTTTAAAGTTTATTTCAGAAGTTTTAAGCATAGAATTTAAGAAAATCGATTACCAGTTTATTTTTTTTTTTCTTAAATCCTGTTTTTTAAACTTAGCAAATTATGCTTATTTGTTGATAAAAATTTATATAATATTTATAGCTTTAGTAAAAATCATAATATTTTTAATAACTGTTTGCGATTTCAAAGAATATATCAAAAACAAAATGGTTACAACTCCATAGAATTACAATTAACATGACAATATTTAGGTAATATACCTATGTTTTTAATAATTATATAGACTGTAAGAAGGCTTTTTTTTTTTTTTTTTTTTTTTTTTTTTTTTTTTTTTGTAAAGAATACAAGCAAATTTTTGGCAGATTTATTTTTTATATATTATAAGTAAATGTTGTACGTTCTGGTTTTGCTCCGCTTGAAGAAGTGAGGCTATTTTATAATTGCTCCTGATATTTTATTCCTGTTTTTTACAGTTTTACTAATGCTGTTTTCTTGACACAGATTTTTCGTTCCTGAATTTTTCAGCATTAACTTTTCCTTTATTCGAAGTGGCTGAGAGGTTGTGCTCTCGAAGCTGGTAGACGGGAGGTGCTGGGTTCGATCCCAATCGCGCCCGTCGGCCTAATCGTTCGGAGTTTTCGTGGTTTTCTTCGAGCCGTGGATTTATCCATGCGTAAATACGGGTTAGGTTCCCTTAGAAAGACCCCCACGAAGGCCACTCCCCCCGGGCCTATATCCCTAGTGCAGATAATTGGCCGTCAATCAATCAACCCAACCCAACCCTTTATTCGAAAACATGGTTTGAAACTGTGAAGGTAGATTAATTAATTTTTTCCCTTTAAACCAGGGTTGGCAAGTTTTTGACGCATGACGGTTTTTACCGGTTTTAACCATGGTTTTTACCGTCACGTCAAAAACCTCCTTGTCAAAAACGTCAAAAACTGTCAAAAACCCATTTTTTAGTAGTTTGTTTTTACATTTTTTTTTTCATTGTATCTTTAATATTAAGTTGTTTTACATAAAATATTCAGTATCAAAAAGACTCTAAAGTAAATTTATCCATCCAAGAAAAACAAAAAAGAATTGAATTAGAATAATACGTGTACATCTCTGTTAGAAGATCTCTACAATATCTTAAGCTGTTTAGCAAAGTCTAAAAAAATTCAATTTTTTGAAGAAATCCTGTAACCTATAAGTATTAGATTAAACAATGTGTATAATTTCGGTACAATTTATTACATTGTTGAAAACAAAACTTTAAGATTCTACTTATTGAAGTGCAAATGAAAATCACCACAATTGCATTTATGAATACACAGGGTTCGTTGATATATATCAATGGATATATATCATGATATCTATCATGATATATATCCGATATTTATTTTCAAAATATCAAGATTTTTGATATTTTCGCATTATTTGATATTTATTTTCAAAATATCAAGATGTTTGTTATTTTCAATATTTGATATTTATTTTCAAAATATCAGTGTGCAAGATATTTTTGATATTTTAAGTCAAAACAAGTGTAAATGAAATTTTCAACTGATATTGACTGTTCCATTCTGTAGATAACGAACATTTGTCTCTGGCAGTTAATTTTTTAGCTAAAGAAAAAAACAAAAATCTTATCCCAGCTTTGTTTGAAGTTTTTTATTTTTGAATGTAGATTATATATGAGACTAATAATTATGTAGGACATGACTAATTCAGGACAGATATAGAAAGATAAAACTGTCTAATTTAAATAATCAGTTCTATACAGCTTCATTAGAAAAGAATCCATTTCTGGTTTTGGTGGTGTTGAGCTTAAATTGTACAACATGTTAGGGAATAAAAAAAGAAGCTGATATTTATGTTTAAAATTTTCCATTAAAAAAAAAACTATTTTGTATTTAATTTTTTGTTTTATAAATTTCCGATTTCTTGATAGTTGATACTGAATCTTATAGTTGTTTTGTTATAAGTGCATAAAGCAAATTGCTTCTGATTAGTTGATCTTCAATTTTGATCAAAAAAAAAAGGGGGGGGGGAGCATTTTTAGTATATTGTTTAAGCTTTCATGTTAAGTGCACTATATTTTAGTTTCTAATCTATATTATTGCTTGAAAATATTTATTATCAGCATTAAGTTAACCATTTTGAAAATATCGGATATTTATCGAAAATATCGGATATATATCAAAATATCATGATATTTACGAACCCTGTAAATACATAAGATATGCATTTTAAAATATTATATCGAAGAATATTCAAATTTATTCACTGCCAGTCTATGCTTAACATCTATTGTTATACAATGTAACAGCATTTTTGCATATCTAAAATAATTTTAATGTACTTTAAAAATGCATATTGAATATTATTTAATAATTATAACCTTTTATTATTATTTAATATTAATGTTAATTGCAGTTAGTAGAATCTATATTAGTGAAGATTATGACAAATATTGTTCTTTTCTTTTACTCTTGTATTTTTAAATCTTTCCCATATTAGGAAATGATCTTCTTTTAAATAAATTTAACAAATGTAATTGTAAATAATAATAATAACAAGAACAACAAGGTAAAATCAATCTAGAAATGTATTGTATGCTACCTTACACCATAAATTAGAGGACAATCGAAAATTATAGGTTTTTGACGGAATAAACCGGTAAAAACACGGTTTTTACCACTGTCATGTCAAAAACTGGTTTTTGACGTCAAAAACCCAACCCTGCTTTAAACATTTCAAAATTTAAGTTTTTTCTGATCAAAAACTTTTTAGTTTGCATAATGTAAGATACGCAATACTATTAACCCTTAACGGTCGTGCCCGTGATATTCTCGGGCTGTGTAGAATACTTTTTAAAAATTCAGATTGCTTCATTCCCACCAGTTTTTTAAAACAGTGCAATTGGCTTTATTCTGTCATTATTTTTTCTGCTATTAAAAAAAGTGGATATTTCTACTCAAAAAAGTGGGTGCAATCAAACAATCTGAATTTAAAAAAAAGTAGCCTACACTTATCGGGCGCGACCGTTAAAGGGTTAATAAGCATCACAATATTTTGCATCATTCTAAATGCATTTCTTAGACTTGTTGAAAGTAATTTACAGACATGTGTGATAACAATATTTTTCCAGGCTACCGAGTTCGTTTAAAATTTTTGCACGGGCTGTTGTCTAACATACATTTTTACGATTAGTAGTTACGCTATTACAAATACAAGATATTTTATAAGAGTAAAAAGATGCGTGTTAAAGGTGTAATTATACATATTGAAAGTAAATATTTAATATTAATTTCGATGACATTTGTGAGAACAAAGTGTAATAACAATCGCGTTCGTCGTAAAATCGCTGAACGATTAAATTGCAGGAGAAATGTTTTCTCCTGTTGTTTTTAAAATAATAATAAAGACAATAATGATAATAAAGAATAACGCAGAAGATTAGCAGAAGAAAGTAGCTAATTTTAAAATGTTAAGATTTATTACTGTATAAACCTTTAAAAAATAAAATTGATAAATAAATTAGTAAAATAAACTTGAAAAAGGCAATATGATTTTTTTTTTTCGAATTATTTAGTTTTTTAGAGTTATTTTATATAAAGACAGAAAGACCTGAAAATAAAAGAAATTCTCTTTCTTTTTCTTCCTTTTATTATTATTATTATTATTATTATTATTATTATTTTGTTACAATGGAATTTTTTTTTTCATTTCTAATTTGAATTACAGAAAATATAAATGATTAAGCACCAACAAAACATACAAAAATATTTTTAAAATATCTAAAAATTGTCATTGATGTTTATTTACGTTGCTTATTTCCTCCTTTAATCATATGAGTAGCAGAAAATGTGACTAATTAACAATTATTAAAACTCACAAAATATAATTTGGAAGAATATATATTTAAATTAAAAAAATACTGAAATGGGATTAGTCGACTGGTCCAGTTGAACTGACTTCGCTTTGCTGATTGTTTGAAGTTTCTGTATTTCGAGTTTCTGTATTTATGTTCTCAAATCCAAATTGGTTATTTTATGACTCATTTTTTAATTTTTTTTTGGTCGCAAATGTATCAAATTGGCAGGTGTTCTTAGTTAGAAACTATATAATCGAAATACGTTTTCCATTTTATGGTAAAGGCAGAAGATCTTTCAGAAAATACTGTCAAAGTCGATATTTTGAACCAAATTCCCGACGCGGCAGCCCGAGAAAAGCGAAAAACGTGTCGTCCAGAATTCTTTATAACTCGATGAATAATCTTTTTATCCAAAAATGGAAAACTCTTTTCGATTCCAAAACGCTTCCATAGTCAGGCATGCCAATTTCAGGCTTTTGCGTTTAAAATTGAATCAGAGAATGTGTTAGAAAGTTTCGCATTTTTGAGCAGGTAATTTGAGAACCACCTTATGGATAATAAATAGCATAATAATAAAGGAAATTAGCTCAAAATAAATTTTTGTATGCTTTACAGTTTTGGAAAGTAAATCCATTGATCCAAATTAAATGTGCAATGAAGTTAAACAAAGGACTGTTACGTTTCTCATAAATGTTGATTTGTTGGTTAGGGGCATTACGGTGATATATAATATGTGAATATTTCAAACGAGGGATAAACAAACTATTTCCATAAAGGGCAGGCAGTCTATTTTTACTGTGTCAGCTAATAGGTTTTTTTATGAAAAAGTAATAAGGAAATAAAAGGTAGTTTGAAGGGAATTCATGCATATTTTCTCTAAATTGCGTTTACCGTACATTCTCTTTTATTTATTTTTTGCATAATTTATTTATGTCTCGATGTTTAAATTACCAAAAAATAACACTTCTAATTTTAAATTGAATATAAAAAGAAAAAAAATATAACATGTTAACATTTTATATTTTGAGATCAACTTAACATAACAAGTTAAGTTGATCTCAACTTGACACAGAAATTCTAAAATTTCAAATAAATTAATTATATTAATGGGATCTTTTTAATAAAGTATTTAGAAATATTATCGAATAAAGAGAGATTGTGAAAAAGTACACCAGTAACTTCTTTATCAGTACAAAATCGAACAATAAGGTGATATAAACATTAAATGTGAAATATTAATCATTCAATTAAATTTATAGAAAGACTAGCAGTCAAAAATCTCAAAATATCTGGGAATAAATTAATTTGGAGTCCTGTTGTACGAAATACTAAAATAATGATGAAATAAATGTTTGTAACGTGCAAACAACAGTTAAAAAGTTATACATTTTGATGCTATATCTCTTTTAACTTCCTCATAAACGTTTTACGCATCATCAAAAATAAATGTTTGTAACGTGCAAACAACAGTTAAAAGGGTATACATTTTGATGATATATCACTTTTAACTTCCTCATAAACGTTTTTAAATCCTTTATCTGTACAAAATCAAATAATAAGGTGATATAAACATTAAATGTGAAATATTAATCATTCAATTAAATTTATAGAAAAACTAGCAGTCAAAACTCTCAAAATATCTGTGAATAAATTAATTTGGAGTCCTGTTGTACGAAATACTAAAATAATGATGAAATAAATGTTTGTAACGTGCAAACAACAGTTAAAAAGGTATACATTTTGATGATATATCTCTTTTAACTTCCTCATAAACGTTTTACGCATCATAAAAAGGACGCAGAACAAAATTATAAGTATAATTAACGGAGAACTGAGTCATATATCATTCACTTCGAAAGCAAACTCAACAGAATTTGAGCCTCCAATATTAGCTGTGAAGTGCAACAAAAAGCGCCATCTGTTAACAAGCCGGAGAGGAACAGAATGTCAAAATAATGGATATAAGTAATCTTTAGTGTGTAGTGCAAGACTCTTTGGGAAATAAATAACGTTTTACTCAAAACTAAAATCATTGAATAACGAATGTGTAAAGAAGACATGTGTAATGGCGGCATTAAGATATAAATTTGGTTATTTATAACTTCGAGTGATCTTGGGGTTAATAAAATTTCTTTCAAATATTGACCGGGGAAACAAATCATATTAAATGGTGTAGTAGATGGTACATGGAGATTGACAAATGAATTTATTTTTTATTAATTGGAATATATGCTTTCAGGTAAAGATTTAATATTTTTACAGAGTGATGCATGGCATAGACAAGATACACCCAGGGACCGATTTACAAATTTGGGGACGCTGAGCACAGATGCTTTTGGGGCAACCCTTGCACCGATGCTTACAGCGGTCTTGGAAAAAAAAATATATATCATTGAAAACGGTAATTATTAAGATAATCATTACTGACTTTAATAATTTCGTGATACTTAATGAATTTTTTTTATATAAATTTTCTTAATTTTTAGCAGTAAATTTTTTATAAAAAAAGGCCTTTGTAGAGATTGACATCAACTATCCAATGGAAAAATCTTTTAAAAATATTGAAATGCAAACGAGATATTAAAAAAAAAATTCTCCCATAGAATTAATATTAGCGAGCGGCTGTTTTCGCGTGAGTGAAGTAGTTATTTTTAAGTGAAAAAAAAAAAAACATATTTTTCCATATTAGTTTTGTTTTTTAATAGTTAAAACTTCATCAGATTTTGGCCAATAATTGAAAATTTTTCAGTAGCATTTGGGGACCCTGGGCCCGTGCCCCGAATGCCTGCCATAAATCAGGCAATGGATACATCAGTAAATCAGTGAACTAATTCGAAATTTTTGTCAAACCTTCTTGTCGAGTGTTCTTATTTCCGGGAATAAGGAAATGAAAAAAAAAAAAAAAGTCTGAAATTTACAAATATATGTGACAAAGAGGGTTCAGTTAAAAAAATATTTTAAGAATTTTTTAAAAAAATTATATGATAAAAAGTCATAATAAATAGTTAAATAATTTTAAGACGTAAACTGGAAGTGAAATTATGCAGGGTGGACACAAATTAATTAAGCAAAACGAATTGGTTTATCACACGCAGTTATACAGCCAAACATGAGAGCATATACGTAAATGATTATAAAATATAGAAACACACAAAGTTTACCATTTTTGACAAATGTTTGATGCGGCTGCCCTTTGTTACTCTGCAAATGTCCTTTTTTAAATAAGCCCCCTTTTGTTTCTGAGCTTGTTCACGATCACGTCGATCAAACCAGGTACAGTGCTGATTCGTGATTTCAATTAAGGAATGGATTTTCGAATCGGTGGCGGACTGTTACATATAATCTTTAATAACCCCAAACGTACAAACACTGAAGTCTAGGGGTGGACATTTATTATTTTTGAATTATTAGACTTAATGCTTTCAGGTCCAAATTTAGCTGTATTAATAGATCCAAAGTAAAGATATATACATCTAAAAATCTGTGAAATAATGAGAACATTTTACCTTTTATTTATTTTTTTAATTTAAATTTTAATTAAATTTATTTTATTTTTTTGGGGAGAGAGAGGAAATGGGTTCTCATTTCCGGAAAAAATATAGAAAAAGGAATGAATGAGAAAAAACATAAAGGAAAAAATGCCTGAAATTTACGTGCGCATTTTTTTTTAATAAAAGCGAATATTAGATTAAAAAATAAAATAAATAACTAAGTAATGTAGAGCTGTCTGTCCGCCTAACTATACTAGTGATTGTGAGATTTTGGGAGACAATTGGAAAATTTATATCTTTTTTTATTTTTTGTTAATACTGTTATTGTTTGTTTTATAATTTTCCTCTTTAATCTAGTAATTTACTTCTGTTTAATCCAGTTTTCAATTAAACTTTCGCTACTAGTTCTGTATACGGTTTCAAATTGCAAATATGACTAATGAAAAAGTGTCTAGGTCATTTTGAGTTGTATTATTGATTACAAGTAAAATGTAAATTCGTCATAGGGTAAAAAGAAGAACTAAGATCCAGATTCTTCAGCAAAGTCAAGATAATATATTTTGAAATGAAATAGTTTAACTCATTTTCAAATAAATAAAACAATTGTTTTCCTATTAAATAAATTTTAATCATGATAATTGATCTTTTCAAGAATATTTTGAGTGGTTGTGGTGGTTGGAAAGGGTTGGAATGATTTTTGTTTGATTATTTTTTAAATATTTATCACCAAACAAATGACAGTTTTTAATTAAAAGAATATTACACCTTATATGCAAATGGAGAAAGGACCACTTGATCTATAATATCAAATTAAAATGGAAACTACAACTTAACCAAAATAGAACATTTTAATATTATTGTATTAAATTTCTTAATTACCATTAAAATATTTCTTGTGTATTTAAATTTTACAATAAATTGGAGTCAAGCAATAGGTCAAATTATATATTTCTCATTTTGGCCCATTTCTTATATAAAAATAAATGTCTGAATGAAATGATCATAAGATTTATGAAGCTTTTGCTCGACAATTTACTATTTAAAATCGATTTATGTTTTTTTTTTTTTTTTTTTTTTTTTAAATATTAAGTATTAATAATGTATACTACTACATTATATGTTTAAAAATAAAAATGTTTACCCCCCAAAAAACGATTAAACCTCTATCAACCCTAATATAATATTCTATAATCCAATAAAGTTCAAAACACCAAATTAAGCGCCACATGGGTAAAAGTCTATGCGGCCCAGACCTCCCCCTCCCCCTCTCTGAACAAAAAATCACGCGAAAAAATGCGCTTAAAATTATACATTACAGAGAGAGAGACATTTTTCATTTGCTTTTATATAAATGTTTTTTTTTAAATTAATAAATAAACATTTTTTTTAAATAAAAGTTTTTTTTATTATTATTAAATATAAAAATTGTGACAGTTCTTCTGTATCTTAGCTATAAAATTTAGATTTTCTTTATACATTTTACGGACATTTTCTCTATCACCCACTAGTGCAAAAATGAACTGCAAAATCTGGAAAGTGTCACCCCTAAAGCTCGCAAGCTGATTGTCAGGTTTCCCTGGTAGCTGCATGCTTAAAAACTATTGTTATGGGATTATCTTATTATGTGTGTATTTGCTGTGTACTGTAAAGCTTTTCCTAACTGAAATCTTAATCTGAGTAGGCGGGTGACATTATCTGCGTTGAAAGAATATTTAGTGTATTGGAAGAAGTTTTTCCTTTGTGATGGTAAGTTCATAGATAAGAGAGATTTCACCCATTCTATAGGAAGACAGATCCATCAAAAGGAGATTATTTTCGGTCAAGAAAACGGAACACCTGGGAGAGAGGGGAGCAGCCCGGTTGACAAAGGGTGCTCTGGAGTTGACCGGAGAGAGTGAGTTTGTTTGAACGTAGGACTGAAGCGTGTAGGTTGTTGGGAGAGAGGTGTGTTGAACGCGCTCTGAGACACGTGTATCGAGAGAGATCTTTTGGAGCGAAGTGAGAAAGTGTTCAGGAGATTAATAGTAATCTCTGATCTGAGTTAATTAACGTAGCTTAGCAGTACACAGAAAGTATTTTCTGTATCTTTATTTAATTTTGAACCGGATAAGCTATATCCGAGTTTCTAAGTGTAAATATTGTAAATAAAGTGTTAGTTTAAGTTTAATTGAAAGAGTTCGTCTTATTCCCAACATACCTCTCATAACGTGACCGATATCACGTAGTCATATCGGTGGTGGCAGCATACAAAAAATACCGGATTATTCTTCGAAGTTGGGTGGACTTAGAGGGAATCCGACAATGGTGGCAGTGACGGGATAGAATCACCGAAGACCAGTGGCAGATAGCCGTGTTACAGAGAGTTTATGCCGGATCGTCCAGCGGAAGTGTTCGTGCCCTATCGTCGTAGACCAGTGCCAGCTAGCCGTGTTACAGAGAGTTTATGCCGGATCGTCCAGCGGAAGTGTTCGTGCCTTATCGTCGTAGACCAGTGCCAGCTAGCCGTGTTACAGAGTGCTTTGCCGGATCGTCCAGCGGAAGTGTTGGTGCTGTGTGTAGTGTTAGTACTAGTGTTTGTGTGTAGTGTTTGTGTGCACAGTGAATCAAGTTACAGTGATTGTTGCCCGAGAGTGGAATATTTACTCGGGTTAAAAGTGAGCAGTGAATTGCCCCAGCGGATAAAGTACGAGGTAAGGTGTTTTGATAATTATACTCTACTGACATTCTCGAACCTACTGTTTTTTTTTGTGTGTAATTGATGGTAATTTAAGTTAATGTTGTGGGTAATTTATGATAATTTATGTGCAATATAATAATTGGGCTAAATCAAATGAGATATTGACAACCATTTTACACCATTGTTTTAAGAAAAGGAGCTAATATTGTTTACTAGAGTTGTTTTCTAGTTTTTTTTTAAACGGATAAGATTAATGATTAAGATTAATGCTATGTGTTAATAGTTGGAAGGAATAATTGAAATTTCTTAAATTTAAATTATTATTAAAGTAATATTTAAAGTAAGTGATATTGTTTTAAGTTTGAAATAATGATATTAAATGAGGAAGGCAAATTTGGGTAGAATTTAAATTAAATTGAAATAACCTTCAAGGAAAAATTTAAGGCCCAGAGAAAAAAAAGAGGGCTGTGATCTTACGTTTTAATGTGAGAACTAATTTTGGAATTTGAAATATTTTATTGAGATTAAATTTAGGAATTTATGCGCATTTCATGCAAATTTTTGTTAGGTGGATATCTTTATGTAGTGACAGGCATCAGTGTTTTATTCAAATTGCAACGTATCAGTAATATTGTGTAAATTGTATTTTATTATTTAATTGTATAAATTTAAAATCTGTATTGCATAGTAATCAAATTGAATTTATTGCTACTTTGTTATTGGAAGTAAATTGTGGGGTACCATTGTTGAAGGAAATTTATCATTTTATTATTACTTATTTGAAATATGTTAAATAGTATAATATGTGGAGGTAAATTATGAAGGTAGGATTTGAGGAAGTATTAATTTGATAATGTGCTTAAGTATTATTGTAGGGTGGTAATAATTGTCGGTAGAAGGTATGGCTTTCTTACTAAAAATAAAAAGGGTGGATCTTCAGGCGATATGTGAAGAGTTAGGGATTGAAGTCACACGGAAGATGATACCAGGTTTAAGCTTAAGAAAAAGATAGTGGAGAGCGACGAATATGATGAAGGGGCCGTTATGGAATTATCTAACACTATTGTTACGGAACGGTTAGAACAGGAAAAGTTAAAACGAGAAAAGTTAGAAAGATAGGAAAAGTTACAACGAGAAAAGTTAGATAGAGAAGAAAGGTCGGAAAAAATGAGATTGGAACATGAGTTGGAAAGGCTAAAAATTCAAAGTTCGGCAAATAATTCTAATGGGACTAGCGAATCTAATCATGAGAGTAGCCTAGAGAAATTGATTAAAAGTGTTAAAACTTTGTCTATCAAAGTTCCAGAAGGGACTGAAGTATGGAATCTGTTTTTTAACAGTTTAGAACGAGCATTCCAAACAAATAATGTACCGGAAACACAGCAGGCGGAAATTCTATTAAATATGTTAGGAGATAAGGCCGATAATTTGTTAATTTATACTACTAGGGAACAAATTGAGAATTATGAGAAATTAAAGGAATTAGTGCTAAGGGAACACGAGCCGACACCAAAGGCGTGTTTGGAAAATTTTGAGAAGGCTAGAAGGAATCAAAATGAAAATCATGCATTATTTGTATCGCATTTAATAGCAACGTGGGAAAATTACTGTAAGATTAGAGGTGCAGATACGTATGAGAAGGTTAGTCAGTTTATAGTCACGGATAAGTTGTTAAATACTTTAGATGAGGAAACCGCGACGCATATTGGATTAACTCAACAGAATAATTGGTTAGAAGTGTCTAAAATTGCTAAGGAATGTGATAATTTTTTCGATGCTAAACAAAAATCTTATGCGGTAACTTATAAGGGCTATAAAGGTAAAGAAAGGTATGTAAATAATGAAGATTCTAGAAGGGGAAAAGATGAGGGATTTAGTAGTAATTGGAGACAAAATGGGAATAAGGAAGTTAGTCCATTTTCGGGTAGAAAACCGGAATATAAGAAACCTAACGATTCGACGGCTACCTGTTTCAAGTGCGGTTTACGAGGTCATTACCAACGTTTTTTTATAAAAGGAAATAATGAGGGAAGTAATCAAAATAATAAGGGGCGTGAATCAAGGGCTAGTATAAATAATGTCTCAGTGCGAGGAATCAAACAATTACCAAGGGGAGCGTTCATGGCAAGAAACGGAGCAAAAGGGGATTTGAGAACTAAACTTATTGGAGAGAAGTTAAATAAACTTGAGACAGTGGAAGTCAGTGTAAATGGGAAAATAGCTAAAGGATTAGTGAATTCGGGTTGCGAAATTAGTGTCATAAGATTTAGTACCAGCGGAGAAACTAAGAGGGGCTGGTAGCATATATTTACAAGGGATATTTGGTAAGGCAGTGAAATCGCCGTTAATTCAATTACCTTTAGCTATTCCAAAACGCGGTCAAACTAATGTAATTCATCAGGATGTACTTTGCGCGATAATTGATACTAGTAAGGAGCAGGTAATTTTACATCCTGACGTGGCTAATGAATTGTCAGGGTTAAACCACGAGAAATCATTAAGAGAATCGGTAGAAAGGGAATTTAAGGAAGGTAGTAGGGATAAAGTGAAGGAAGGGGAAAGGATTAGACATGATAAGAATAATCGTTATGTCGTAGAAACGAGATCGGTAAATTTACAAAGTCATGAGAAGGAAAAAGCCGAGGTAGAGAAAAGTAAGGTTGATAAAGTTACGGAAAGTAGTTCAAATGTATTTCAGAAATCCCAAATGAATTGTAAAGATTTAGAGAAAGCTTGGGAATTGGCTGAAAAGGACGGAGGGTCTTATTATAATGGGAATGGGTTATTATAAGTAGTAGAAGAATGTATGTTAGACCCCAGCAGGAGCCGTGAGCGTGGTGGAGGTGAGGCTCCTGGAGGTGGAATCGGAAGTGATGGAAGATAAGACAGGAAGTGATGGAAGATAAGACAGGAAGTGAAAGAAGATAAGACAGGAAGTGAACCGGAAGTGTTGGAAGATAAGAGAGGAAGTGAAGTAGGGGAGGGCTTAATTTTTTTGAACCGATAAGGGAGAGAGGGGAGGGCTTATTTTTAGGGGGGGCTTAATTTTTTTGTGAAAAATAAAGGGTTTTAATCAGATTCTTTCTTGTCAGGGAATTTTTTTTTTTTTTTTTAAATACGAAGTTTAGATGTAAGATATTTAAGAAATATAAACTACAACTTGGAGTACTTTTTGAAATTTTCTTATTTTTAGGGGGTCTTTTAGGTAGGGGAGGGCTTATTTTTAGGGGGCTTAATTTTTTTGCAGGAAAATAAAGGGAGATGAAAGGATTGGACCGACCTATAGGTGAACTGCGATTGAACAAAATGCACATCATTTTTTTGTAAATAATATGTGTAACCTTTTCGAGTAGAGTTGAGGGGTAGGAACCCTGCTGTAAAAATAATAATATTAATAGAATATACAATTTTTTTCATAAAAGTTTCTTATGGTTGGTGGGAAATGTTAAAGTAACAAAAGGTCAACAGTGCTAGTGGAGTTGAGGGGTAGGAACCCTGCTATAAAAATAATACCTGTAAAAGAAATATTTATGTGCTACCTTTCGCGCTCGTCGATCTAAATGTTCAGAGTTTAACATGAAATTTACTTATAATTCACCTGTAGAAGAATTTTTTCCCTTCTTTAAACATTAACTTAAATGTGAATGAGATTAAAATAGATGTGAGGGCTAAATTTTTAGTAACAGAATGTCAACAGTGCTAGTGGAGTTGAGGGGTAGGAACCCTGCTATAAAAATAATACCTGTAAAAGAAATATTTATGTGCTACCTTTCGCGCTCGTCGACCTAACTGTTCAGAGTTTAACATGAGATTTACTTATAATTCACCTGTAAAAGAATTTTTTTTTTTTTCATTCTTTAAACATTAACTTAAATGTGAATGAGATTAAAATAGATGCGAGGGCTAAATTTTTAGAGAGTTAAAATGAAAATTCACTAAGAGTTGCTAAATAAAAGAAGATGATCGACTTTGACAGCATTTTTCTAAAAGTTTATTTATCGAAAAAGGAATCATACGTTTCGATTATATTTGTTAACTATTATAGTTTAACATTAAAAAGCATGTAGACATTTACCTTTCGTGTTCGGAATTTTCTTCGAACCCATTATTTTTGACTTTATAAAAGTTTCATATAAAAAAATTATTCTTTAAGTATTAACTGAAATGAGATTAAAATAGATGTAATGGCTAAATTTTTAAGGATTTAAAATGAAAATTGTGATAGCCATGTAAATGAAAGTAATGCGATTACTTTATAAAAACCTAACACGAAAAAAGCTGGTAGACGTTTACCTTTCGCACTCGTCGACCTAACCGTTCGGAATTTTGTTTAAACTTCTCTCGAGTTCGTCGACATAACCGTTCAGAGTTTTCGTCGAAATCCGGATATATATTAACTTACAATAGCTAACTTTTTTAAGGGAAGTTTAAATAACATATTTCCCAAAGTGTCTTACAAACATTTAAGAATTTATACACACATAAGAACCTCGCCTACAGGTGCAAGGTTCTGACTTTAAAGCTACTAGATGTTGAAATTTAAACTTCTTGCGCTCGGCGACCTAACCGTTCAGAGTTTTTTTTTCAAACCTTGTGTCAATACGAGTTAGGATCCCTTAGAAAGACCTACATAGAGACACTTATCCCTGATATAGATAATCAACCCTAAACTAACCAGTTACAACATACAAGAGATAATCGTTACATTCAGTTAATAAGTGATTTGACATGCAAAATATTAGATATAAAAACATACAATATGATATATACAAAACAATTTTAAAGATTTTTTTCCCTTTCATATGAACAATTTTTAGCAATAATTTAACTTGAGAGCAGGTATTTGTTTTAGAGTTATACGATTATAATAAATTTTCATTAGATTTGACATTATACAACTAACATTTTAAAAAAAGAGAAAGACATCTAGTTTTTTAACGTCACATATTTGAATTATTAACCTATTTTAGTTAAAAGTATGATACTTAAGTGATTTTATTTGAAAAATCAATACAACAGTTTAAAAGCAGTCGAAAGATTTTTACTTTTAAAAAATAACTAACAGAATTTTTTAAAGCAGTAAGGTAGATGACACTAACTTTAAATTAATTTTTAATAGGTCACTTTAAATAAAATACATATTTTTTATTATTATTAAAGAAATATAAACTACTCACACATTATTATGCTGCATTTTAACATAACTGAAATACTACAACCTTTCTGCTAACATGTGGTCACGGAGGAAATCTTTTCATATAGAAGGCAAAATAAGATAATGAATTGATAATCATGATTCGTTATGCATATGTTTAAACAGGAAATTATTTAAGACGTGTGATTAAGACCATTTTACATGGTATTACAGAATAAATCTTTTCACAGGATGCAAGATAAGATAATATCACGTAATGATTTAATAAACACGATTCGTTATGCATATTTTAAAACAGGAAATACATCCGTCAGATAACATTACTTTGTTTATATGAAGTGACCAAATACAAATTTTGCTGATAAGATTAATTTAATTTCGAAAATATTATTGTCAGAACATTCAAATTTTACACAATATTTTTAAAAATTTAAATAAGGGAAATCAGAAAATTGTACACGATATTTTAAAAAATAAATAAATAAGGGAAGTTACAAAATGTTGTACACTCTTTTATTTAGAAAAAGAGAGCGGGTATTTTGTTTTGAGTTATACGATTAAAATAAATTTTCATTATATTTGATTTTACACAACCAACATTTTCAAAAAAGAGAATGGAATCTAGTTTTTATAAATTAACGTACTTCAATTTTTCAAATACTTAACACCCCCTCTTTTGCTAGACTTTATACACATAAGACATAAAAGGTGTTTTCGAATACATCATTTAGAAATTAAGCGACTTGATAAGTAAAACATTATTTATAAAAGCAATAGATACGAAAGTAATAAAGATTTTTACTTACAAATGTACGAACTTCTGATAGGTAAGACTTTCTTAATCACTGTGCAAGAATTAAGTGGTGATTAAACTTATAACATTATATGATGAAATAATCACGTGACGTATTTTTAAACCAATAAAATGTCAGTATTTTTAAACTAATACAAAGTTAGTATTTTTACACGAGCGCCCTCTATCATTATATAAATTTCAATGAAACGAGTTCATAACATTTTACTGTGACCTGATATCGTTGTAATAGGTTGTATTTTTCGTTAAGTTAGTTTTCATTTAAATTATTATGGAACGAGTTATGAATTCTTATGTTGGTGATGTAACCAACTTGGAGTGTCAGCACTCATCACCAGAGTTAAATAATCAAGAGATGGATTCTACACTTTTATCTAACAAGGATCCGTTTCGAATTGTGAAGTGAAACCCACCTCATCAGGACTAAAGAAACAGAAGTTACCTCATGTGTGTAAGATGTGTAACAAGACATTTCCTCGAAAAGTTAACTTAGTGTTTCATATGAAATGTCATTTAAAGGAAAAGTCTTTTCGTTGTGAGGTGTGTGCTGAAGTTTTTTCGCGAAAGAGTGATTTACGTATGCATCAAAAGATTCACAAATCACCCAAACAATACAAGTGTGGGGATTGCAACGAACTGTTTTCAATAATGTATGATTTATTAATTCACAAGAAGACCCATAAGACTCATAAACAACATTCATGTATAAAGTGTAGCGAAATGTTTGATTGTGAATCAGATTTAGTACAACATTGTGATACTTTTCATAAAGTTGTGAAATCACCCTATTCAAAAGATTTGTTATTTGAAAAAGTGAAGCATTTTAAAAGACAAAATGATGTGCGAAATATTTTTACTAAAACTATCATTGTATCCAATGAGATGAATCAAAAAGACTTTCATTCATTTTTTAACAGTATTCGAACGGATGTTTTAAACGAATTAAATTATCAATTGCAAATGAAAAAGTCAATAAAATGGTATGCAGCCGTTAAAGTGGATGTCTGTCGTGAATCACAGGATGGTAACTTAGAGAGAGCAACCCCCTTTTTCCTTTCCAAAAGTGAACTGGAATTAACAGACCAAAACATACAAGTGCATGTTGAGAATGCCTTTCTAAAGTTGTACAACGGCTTTGAAGATTTTACAGAACGTGTGTTTAATTGGACATTACAAAAAATTTTAAAATTAGAATTGATTACAGCTCAATATGACAGTCTTATTTGATTTGTATTATTTTAGATGAATAATAAATAGTTTGGTTGTGAAAAAAGTGTTATGTGTTTTCTCAAGCTTACACTGTGTGATGTTTGAACTAATGATGTATATTTCGATTGACTTAGACAAAATAGGAGTGTGTGTTGACATTTAAAAAGATTTTAATATGAGATAAGAGAGTTATAATTAAAACTGGACTTACCTAAAATTTTTTCAAGATAGTCTCGATATCCTTTTCATTACAATTGTTTTAAGGAAATAGAATTCAATTTTATTGCGAATAACACTTTGTTATTAACATCATGTGGTTTGTCTTATCACAACTATGAGATAGATCACTTCCGATTAACATGATAACAAGAGTATAAAAATGACTAATGCAAACCGATTTTCCTGCCTAAACTTGTTATCAGCTTGCATGAGTGACTCATCTTTACTTGACCTATATCGCCACCAGCTTGTGATATTTCAAAACTTTGAAAATTTATCACATTTTAAGAATAAAACAAACATTTAAAAACTTTAAAAATTTGTGTTAGTGAAATTTGTTAGATTGACACAATTTAAAAATAAAACTTAAGCATTTAAAAACTTTAAAATTTCGAGTTAGGGAAATTTGTTGGATTGTCACATTTTCGAAAAAATCTGTTAAACATTTGAAATTGAAAAATCAACATATCATTTTCAAAGCAGTGAATAGATGTATACCTTTAAAAATTCGACTTAGTGGAATTTAGTAGTGAAATTTATTAACCTAACACACATGCTAAAAATAAAACTTTATGAAATTTTCCCATTTTTAAAATAAAACTTATTTAAAAAATAAAAAATAAATAAGCAACTATTAAACATTTTGAATGTCTTAGACAAAGCGTGAATAAATTTGTTGAAATTATATAAAACATGAAAAATTTCATTACTTTTAAAGGAAATTTTATTTTTGGTGAAATAAACTCGAGGTATTTATTATATGTTACTTAAACTACATGAGAATTGATTGAAAATGTGTTACTTTTAATCACTCACAAGATAAGACATGATATTACAACATACACATAGGAATTATAGATGGGTTTTTCTCCCACACATGACGTCACTGATAACATATTTACTGATCAAGTCATAAAATCATCGTTTAGGGTAGGTTTTTAAGCACAAAGTTTAGTTGAGATTTAAGATATTTAAGAAATATAAACTACAACTTTGACTACTTTTTGAAATTTCCCCCTACATCAGAAAAAGAACATAGAAAAATAAAATGAAAAGTCGTATTTGAATGGAATCGAATTATTATCCTTTCACTTAACAGCTGAATGCGTCGGCAATTACATCACAAAGGCACTGATAACAACTGATTGAATATATTGTGTTTCTTTTTTAAGGTTAAATTGATTTAATATTCAAGTTATTTCTTAATGATACACTTAAAAACAATAAACTTAATTAGCATTCAAAAAGCAAACGATCACATTATTGTGTAAAACAATCAAATGTTTTAAAAGTCACGAGTTAAAATGAAATAATAGTTTTTTTTATAGCCCTCTATCGGTGGGTAATAGAATTAAGAGATAATTAAAAGTTTTAACTTGAATTCGAACCCACAACAAAAATTATTTTTCGGTTTTATAATTTAGGGTAGGTTTAACTGAGCAAGCCATGATATAACAGTATTTATAGACGATTTAAGATATTCGATAAAGGAAATCATCTAAATTTCTAATGTAATTGAAGGGTTTACTGCTTAAAGTACTACAAAATGAGTACAACACGATGCATAGTTTTTTAATTAATTATATTTTTCGAAAGGTTAAATTGAATTATTGATAAACTTAGGATTTATGTTTAAAGTGAATAAATTTGATATGTTAGGTTCACTTAATAACAGAGGGTTGAATAAGTTATTTTTAATAAAAATAAAGTTTACTAAAAGTTTTTAAAGTTAAAAAAAATGTAAGTTACGTTAAAAAAGTTAACAAAAATATAGTTTTAAAAAATTTAAAGTTTACAAAAAGTTTAAAAATCTTTAAGTAAATCAAAATTAACTTTTTAATTTTAACTAATGAGAGACTATAATCTAACTGTTTATCCTTGTAACCAACTGGTGCATATCAACTATCTGCACATGTGCAGTAAAAACATACACTAACTTGAGTCCGATTTTAAATTATTTGCTAATTTTTATACAGCTCGATTACCTTTCAGAAACAAAACAGAATGAAATACTTACCATAAAACACGTCAACGTCTTATACTTGCTTTCACTTAACTAATCTTTCTACATTAGCTTTGCTAGGGGGCGCTGCAATCGCCGCTAGAGGCGCTACCAGTTTCCGGTTTGTGACGTAGTTTCCGGTTTGCGATAAGATCAAGGTTAAAATAAAACCCATGTGCATTCAGTTGGTGTTGTTTACCTGTACCTTGTTATAAGCCGTTTGCCTTCTCTTGGTCACTCGCTTGTCCAGACTTGTTTATGTGCTGCACGCCTGTTTTGCTGACGCATCTCTTGCTTTAACTGTTTGAACTTGTCTGATGTCAACTATCTCAGGTCTTTTGTCATAGCTTGAATGTACTTTATGTCGATCACTTTAATATAAAAGTTATGTCCCAACTTACTTAAACTTTGATAAAAATATTATTTATTTATAAATTATATCAAATTCTTGTTTTTCTAACACATTTACTAAGTCACTTTCGTTCAAAAATATGGTAAAGCCCGATTTTAAATTGAAGTTTAGGATAAATTCCCCAAATTTTGTAACATTTTAGCACTAATAAGAAATATTGTAAACACCCTGTACATAAAAAATAATATTAAATTCCCAAATTTTGTAACATTTTAGCACTAATAATAAATATTGTAAACACCCTGTACATACAAGTTTTGTAAAAATAATATTACTTATAGCTAACTCGTTTGTCGAGTCTTGTAACCTTGTAAGTGTGTGTTTGCATATAAGTTTTTTTAATAACAAAAATATGTGATCTATTCTAACTTTTTCTTATATCATTCGTTCAGATATAATGCTTTACATTTTAAAATAATATGTAAAGACATGTAATTAGACGGTAAAACCTATGGTTGCATTTTCGTTTAACACTGATTTTAGCGATATTGAAGGTTCTTATCATGCGACTAAACGAGTTAGCTATAAGTAATATTATTTTTACAAAACTTGTATGTACAGGGTGTTTACAATATTTATTATTAGTGCTAAAATGTTACAAAATTTGGGAATTTAATATTATTTTTTATGTACAGGGTGTTTACAATATTTCTTATTAGTGCTAAAATGTTACAAAATTTGGGGAATTTATCCTAAACTTCAATTTAAAATCGGGCTTTACCATATTTTTGAACGAAAGTGACTTAGTAAATGTGTTAGAAAAACAAGAATTTGATATAATTTATAAAAAAATAATATTTTTATCAAAGTTTAAGTAAGTTGGGACATAACTTTTATATTAAAGTGATCGACATAAAGTACATTCAAGCTATGACAAAAGACCTGAGATAGTTGACATCAGACAAGTTCAAACAGTTAAAGCAAGAGATGCGTCAGCAAAACAGGCGTGCAGCACATAAACAAGTCTGGACAAGCGAGTGACCAAGAGAAGGCAAACGGCTTATAACAAGGTACAGGTAAACAACACCAACTGAATGCACATGGGTTTTATTTTAACCTTGATCTTATCGCAAACCGGAAACTACGTCACAAACCGGAAACTGGTAGCGCCTCTAGCGGCGATTGCAGCGCCCCCTAGCAAAGCTAATGTAGAAAGATTAGTTAAGTGAAAGCAAGTATAAGACGTTGACGTGTTTTATGGTAAGTATTTCATTCTGTTTTGTTTCTGAAAGGTAATCGAGCTGTATAAAAATTAGCAAATAATTTAAAATCGGACTCAAGTTAGTGTATGTTTTTACTGCACATGTGCAGATAGTTGATATGCACCAGTTGGTTACAAGGATAAACAGTTAGATTATAGTCTCTCATTAGTTAAAATTAAAAAGTTAATTTTGATTTACTTAAAGATTTTTAAACTTTTTGTAAACTTTAAATTTTTTAAAACTATATTTTTGTTAACTTTTTTAACGTAACTTACATTTTTTTTAACTTTAAAAACTTTTAGTAAACTTTATTTTTATTAAAAATAACTTATTCAACCCTCTGTTATTAAGTGAACCTAACATATCAAATTTATTCACTTTAAACATAAATCCTAAGTTTATCAATAATTCAATTTAACCTTTCGAAAAATATAATTAATTAAAAAACTATGCATCGTGTTGTACTCATTTTGTAGTACTTTAAGCAGTAAACCCTTCAATTACATTAGAAATTTAGATGATTTCCTTTATCGAATATCTTAAATCGTCTATAAATACTGTTATATCATGGCTTGCTCAGTTAAACCTACCCTAAATTATAAAACCGAAAAATAATTTTTGTTGTGGGTTCGAATTCAAGTTAAAACTTTTAATTATCTCTTAATTCTATTACCCACCGATAGAGGGCTATAAAAAAAACTATTATTTCATTTTAACTCGTGACTTTTAAAACATTTGATTGTTTTACACAATAATGTGATCGTTTGCTTTTTGAATGCTAATTAAGTTTATTGTTTTTAAGTGTATCATTAAGAAATAACTTGAATATTAAATCAATTTAACCTTAAAAAAGAAACACAATATATTCAATCAGTTGTTATCAGTGCCTTTGTGATGTAATTGCCGACGCATTCAGCTGTTAAGTGAAAGGATAATAATTCGATTCCATTCAAATACGACTTTTCATTTTATTTTTCTATGTTCTTTTTCTGATGTAGGGGGAAATTTCAAAAAGTAGTCAAAGTTGTAGTTTATATTTCTTAAATATCTTAAATCTCAACTAAACTTTGTGCTTAAAAACCTACCCTAAACGATGATTTTATGACTTGATCAGTAAATATGTTATCAGTGACGTCATGTGTGGGAGAAAAACCCATCTATAATTCCTATGTGTATGTTGTAATATCATGTCTTATCTTGTGAGTGATTAAAAGTAACACATTTTCAATCAATTCTCATGTAGTTTAAGTAACATATAATAAATACCTCGAGTTTATTTCACCAAAAATAAAATTTCCTTTAAAAGTAATGAAATTTTTCATGTTTTATATAATTTCAACAAATTTATTCACGCTTTGTCTAAGACATTCAAAATGTTTAATAGTTGCTTATTTATTTTTTATTTTTTAAATAAGTTTTATTTTAAAAATGGGAAAATTTCATAAAGTTTTATTTTTAGCATGTGTGTTAGGTTAATAAATTTCACTACTAAATTCCACTAAGTCGAATTTTTAAAGGTATACATCTATTCACTGCTTTGAAAATGATATGTTGATTTTTCAATTTCAAATGTTTAACAGATTTTTTCGAAAATGTGACAATCCAACAAATTTCCCTAACTCGAAATTTTAAAGTTTTTAAATGCTTAAGTTTTATTTTTAAATTGTGTCAATCTAACAAATTTCACTAACACAAATTTTTAAAGTTTTTAAATGTTTGTTTTATTCTTAAAATGTGATAAATTTTCAAAGTTTTGAAATATCACAAGCTGGTGGCGATATAGGTCAAGTAAAGATGAGTCACTCATGCAAGCTGATAACAAGTTTAGGCAGGAAAATCGGTTTGCATTAGTCATTTTTATACTCTTGTTATCATGTTAATCGGAAGTGATCTATCTCATAGTTGTGATAAGACAAACCACATGATGTTAATAACAAAGTGTTATTCGCAATAAAATTGAATTCTATTTCCTTAAAACAATTGTAATGAAAAGGATATCGAGACTATCTTGAAAAAATTTTAGGTAAGTCCAGTTTTAATTATAACTCTCTTATCTCATATTAAAATCTTTTTAAATGTCAACACACACTCCTATTTTGTCTAAGTCAATCGAAATATACATCATTAGTTCAAACATCACACAGTGTAAGCTTGAGAAAACACATAACACTTTTTTCACAACCAAACTATTTATTATTCATCTAAAATAATACAAATCAAATAAGACTGTCATATTGAGCTGTAATCAATTCTAATTTTAAAATTTTTTGTAATGTCCAATTAAACACACGTTCTGTAAAATCTTCAAAGCCGTTGTACAACTTTAGAAAGGCATTCTCAACATGCACTTGTATGTTTTGGTCTGTTAATTCCAGTTCACTTTTGGAAAGGAAAAAGGGGGTTGCTCTCTCTAAGTTACCATCCTGTGATTCACGACAGACATCCACTTTAACGGCTGCATACCATTTTATTGACTTTTTCATTTGCAATTGATAATTTAATTCGTTTAAAACATCCGTTCGAATACTGTTAAAAAATGAATGAAAGTCTTTTTGATTCATCTCATTGGATACAATGATAGTTTTAGTAAAAATATTTCGCACATCATTTTGTCTTTTAAAATGCTTCACTTTTTCAAATAACAAATCTTTTGAATAGGGTGATTTCACAACTTTATGAAAAGTATCACAATGTTGTACTAAATCTGATTCACAATCAAACATTTCGCTACACTTTATACATGAATGTTGTTTATGAGTCTTATGGGTCTTCTTGTGAATTAATAAATCATACATTATTGAAAACAGTTCGTTGCAATCCCCACACTTGTATTGTTTGGGTGATTTGTGAATCTTTTGATGCATACGTAAATCACTCTTTCGCGAAAAAACTTCAGCACACACCTCACAACGAAAAGACTTTTCCTTTAAATGACATTTCATATGAAACACTAAGTTAACTTTTCGAGGAAATGTCTTGTTACACATCTTACACACATGAGGTAACTTCTGTTTCTTTAGTCCTGATGAGGTGGGTTTCACTTCACAATTCGAAACGGATCCTTGTTTAGATAAAAGTGTAGAATCCATCTCTTGATTATTTAACTCTGGTGATGAGTGCTGACACTCCAAGTTGGTTACATCACCAACATAAGAATTCATAACTCGTTCCATAATAATTTAAATGAAAACTAACTTAACGAAAAATACAACCTATTACAACGATATCAGGTCACAGTAAAATGTTATGAACTCGTTTCATTGAAATTTATATAATGATAGAGGGCGCTCGTGTAAAAATACTAACTTTGTATTAGTTTAAAAATACTGACATTTTATTGGTTTAAAAATACGTCACGTGATTATTTCATCATATAATGTTATAAGTTTAATCACCACTTAATTCTTGCACAGTGATTAAGAAAGTCTTACCTATCAGAAGTTCGTACATTTGTAAGTAAAAATCTTTATTACTTTCGTATCTATTGCTTTTATAAATAATGTTTTACTTATCAAGTCGCTTAATTTCTAAATGATGTATTCGAAAACACCTTTTATGTCTTATGTGTATAAAGTCTAGCAAAAGAGGGGGTGTTAAGTATTTGAAAAATTGAAGTACGTTAATTTATAAAAACTAGATTCCATTCTCTTTTTTGAAAATGTTGGTTGTGTAAAATCAAATATAATGAAAATTTATTTTAATCGTATAACTCAAAACAAAATACCCGCTCTCTTTTTCTAAATAAAAGAGTGTACAACATTTTGTAACTTCCCTTATTTATTTATTTTTTAAAATATCGTGTACAATTTTCTGATTTCCCTTATTTAAATTTTTAAAAATATTGTGTAAAATTTGAATGTTCTGACAATAATATTTTCGAAATTAAATTAATCTTATCAGCAAAATTTGTATTTGGTCACTTCATATAAACAAAGTAATGTTATCTGACGGATGTATTTCCTGTTTTAAAATATGCATAACGAATCGTGTTTATTAAATCATTACGTGATATTATCTTATCTTGCATCCTGTGAAAAGATTTATTCTGTAATACCATGTAAAATGGTCTTAATCACACGTCTTAAATAATTTCCTGTTTAAACATATGCATAACGAATCATGATTATCAATTCATTATCTTATTTTGCCTTCTATATGAAAAGATTTCCTCCGTGACCACATGTTAGCAGAAAGGTTGTAGTATTTCAGTTATGTTAAAATGCAGCATAATAATGTGTGAGTAGTTTATATTTCTTTAATAATAATAAAAAATATGTATTTTATTTAAAGTGACCTATTAAAAATTAATTTAAAGTTAGTGTCATCTACCTTACTGCTTTAAAAAATTCTGTTAGTTATTTTTTAAAAGTAAAAATCTTTCGACTGCTTTTAAACTGTTGTATTGATTTTTCAAATAAAATCACTTAAGTATCATACTTTTAACTAAAATAGGTTAATAATTCAAATATGTGACGTTAAAAAACTAGATGTCTTTCTCTTTTTTTAAAATGTTAGTTGTATAATGTCAAATCTAATGAAAATTTATTATAATCGTATAACTCTAAAACAAATACCTGCTCTCAAGTTAAATTATTGCTAAAAATTGTTCATATGAAAGGGAAAAAAATCTTTAAAATTGTTTTGTATATATCATATTGTATGTTTTTATATCTAATATTTTGCATGTCAAATCACTTATTAACTGAATGTAACGATTATCTCTTGTATGTTGTAACTGGTTAGTTTAGGGTTGATTATCTATATCAGGGATAAGTGTCTCTATGTAGGTCTTTCTAAGGGATCCTAACTCGTATTGACACAAGGTTTGAAAAAAAAACTCTGAACGGTTAGGTCGCCGAGCGCAAGAAGTTTAAATTTCAACATCTAGTAGCTTTAAAGTCAGAACCTTGCACCTGTAGGCGAGGTTCTTATGTGTGTATAAATTCTTAAATGTTTGTAAGACACTTTGGGAAATATGTTATTTAAACTTCCCTTAAAAAAGTTAGCTATTGTAAGTTAATATATATCCGGATTTCGACGAAAACTCTGAACGGTTATGTCGACGAACTCGAGAGAAGTTTAAACAAAATTCCGAACGGTTAGGTCGACGAGTGCGAAAGGTAAACGTCTACCAGCTTTTTTCGTGTTAGGTTTTTATAAAGTAATCGCATTACTTTCATTTACATGGCTATCACAATTTTCATTTTAAATCCTTAAAAATTTAGCCATTACATCTATTTTAATCTCATTTCAGTTAATACTTAAAGAATAATTTTTTTATATGAAACTTTTATAAAGTCAAAAATAATGGGTTCGAAGAAAATTCCGAACACGAAAGGTAAATGTCTACATGCTTTTTAATGTTAAACTATAATAGTTAACAAATATAATCGAAACGTATGATTCCTTTTTCGATAAATAAACTTTTAGAAAAATGCTGTCAAAGTCGATCATCTTCTTTTATTTAGCAACTCTTAGTGAATTTTCATTTTAACTCTCTAAAAATTTAGCCCTCGCATCTATTTTAATCTCATTCACATTTAAGTTAATGTTTAAAGAATGAAAAAAAAAAAAATTCTTTTACAGGTGAATTATAAGTAAATCTCATGTTAAACTCTGAACAGTTAGGTCGACGAGCGCGAAAGGTAGCACATAAATATTTCTTTTACAGGTATTATTTTTATAGCAGGGTTCCTACCCCTCAACTCCACTAGCACTGTTGACATTCTGTTACTAAAAATTTAGCCCTCACATCTATTTTAATCTCATTCACATTTAAGTTAATGTTTAAAGAAGGGAAAAAATTCTTCTACAGGTGAATTATAAGTAAATTTCATGTTAAACTCTGAACATTTAGATCGACGAGCGCGAAAGGTAGCACATAAATATTTCTTTTACAGGTATTATTTTTATAGCAGGGTTCCTACCCCTCAACTCCACTAGCACTGTTGACCTTTTGTTACTTTAACATTTCCCACCAACCATAAGAAACTTTTATGAAAAAAATTGTATATTCTATTAATATTATTATTTTTACAGCAGGGTTCCTACCCCTCAACTCTACTCGAAAAGGTTACACATATTATTTACAAAAAAATGATGTGCATTTTGTTCAATCGCAGTTCACCTATAGGTCGGTCCAATCCTTTCATCTCCCTTTATTTTCCTGCAAAAAAATTAAGCCCCCTAAAAATAAGCCCTCCCCTACCTAAAAGACCCCCTAAAAATAAGAAAATTTCAAAAAGTACTCCAAGTTGTAGTTTATATTTCTTAAATATCTTACATCTAAACTTCGTATTTAAAAAAAAAAAAAAAAATTCCCTGACAAGAAAGAATCTGATTAAAACCCTTTATTTTTCACAAAAAAATTAAGCCCCCCCTAAAAATAAGCCCTCCCCTCTCTCCCTTATCGGTTCAAAAAAATTAAGCCCTCCCCTACTTCACTTCCTCTCTTATCTTCCAACACTTCCGGTTCACTTCCTGTCTTATCTTCTTTCACTTCCTGTCTTATCTTCCATCACTTCCTGTCTTATCTTCCATCACTTCCGATTCCACCTCCAGGAGCCTCACCTCCACCACGCTCACGGCTCCTGCTGGGGTCTAACATACATTCTTCTACTACTATTATATCACAAAGAGAAAGTAGCAGACGAAACTGTAGCTCAATTAGTAATACCTAAAATCAGGAGCGAGGAAATTCTAAAATTAACGCATACTTCCTTATATGAAGAACATCACGCAGTTATGAAAATGTTAGAAAGAATCAAGCATTCATTTTATTGGGAAGATATGGCGGAGGAAGCTAAAACATTTTGTGAATCATGTGTAGAATGTCGGTTAACGAGGGAAATGAATGGGAGTGATAGGGAGAAAGAGGAAACAGGTCAACATGCATATATAATTGAGTCTGTGAACGGGAGTAAGAAACTGGTGTATCAAAATGAAATGAGAGAATTTATGGCTAAAAATAAAGTGGTGGATATTATTGTTGACAGTGACGGGGAGTTTGAAGACCGTGGGAAAACTCGGTTGTTAGATAGAGAACAGTTGGGAGTTAAAGACATGAAGGGATTTGAAATAAAAGGGCTAACCAATATTCAAGTTGGAGATATGAAATCAATCTTAAGGAAAAATAAGGAATTATTTATGGATCCTATACAATTGGTAGAAACGGAGAAAAATCGGATTGATCGTGAACCAGAGAGGGTTAAGATAAAACAGAAATTGTACAATGTCTTTATTACGTACAAAGAGGACTTGGACAGGCAAGTGTCTGATTGGTTAGAGGAAAATTTAGTTAAGACATCAGAAGCAGAAGTTAGCCATTCAAGCGGGTGTACTGTGAAAAGGGATGTACCTATTAGGTTAACTAGGAAGGACTGGAAGGAAAAAGTAGAACTGCCTCCAGCAATATCAGCCTAAGGACTGACATTGAAATGACGTAATACTAGTGTAACTTTATTTTTTTTTTGGTGTATTTATAATTGTATTTGCCTCTTGTGTTTATAAAAGTTTATTAGCATATTGTGTAATTTTTTCTATAGTTATCACATTAGTATATGGTTCATTAGAGATGTCAGTAGGTAATTTTCAGACACCTTGAAATGTGTGTAATTATAGTAATGAAGAAATCTACCAAGTTACTGTTGAACTCTTCTCAGATATTACATAGTTTTGAGGAAAATTCGCCCCTAAAAGGCATATTTTCCGCTAAGTTGGGGGTGTCAGGTTTCCCTGGCAGCTGCAGGCTTAAAAACTATTGTTATGGGATTATCTTATTATGTGTGTATTTGCTGTGTACTGTAAAGCTTTTCCTAACTGAAATCTTAATCCGAGTAGGCGGGTGACATTATCTGCGTTGAAAGAATATTTAGTGTAATGGAAGAAGTTTTTCCTTTGTGATGGTAAGTTCATAGATAAGAGAGATTTCACCCATTCTATAGGAAGACAGATCCATCAAAAGAGATTATTTTCGGTCAAGGAAACGGAACACCTGGGAGAGAGGGAAGCAGCCCGGTTGACAAAGGGTGCTCTGGAGTTGACCGGAGAGAGTGAGTTTGTTTGAACGTAGGACTGAAGCGTGTAGGTTGTTGGGAGAGAGGTGTGTTGAACACGCTCTGAGAAACGTGTATCGAGAGAGATCTTTTGGAGCGAAGTGGGAAAGTGTTCAGGAGATTAATAGTAATCTCTGATCTGAGTTAATTAACGTAGCTTAGCAGTACGCAGAAAGTATTTTCTGTATCTTTATTTAATGTTGAACCGGATAAGCTATATCCGAGTTTCTAAGTGTAAATATTGTAAATAAAGTGTTAGTTTAAGTTTAATTGAAAGAGTTCGTCTTATTCCCAACATACCTCTCATAACGTGACCGATATCACGTAGTCATATCGGTGGTGGCAGCATACAAAAAAATACCGGATTATTCTTCGAAGTTGGCTGGACTTAGAGGGAATCCTGATGTTAAACTTATGGGAACTTTCTTTTCAAATTTCTCTCTTGCATTTGAATATTTTAAAATTATTTTTTGCATAGGATAGCTGAGGTTGATTTCTAACTGGGTTAATTCTTTACTTTTCAGATTTTGATTGCAGTTTTTTTTAAATGGGGCTACTTTTACTTTCTGAACCGGATCCGTAAGTGTAAATAAAAGTAACTTTACAAAAAAAAAAAAAAAAAAATCGCAACCAAAATCGAAAAAGTAGAAACATACCAGGTTGAAAATAAACACCACAGCTATACTATGCTTAAATATATATATACAGTAAACTTCCGATTATCCGTCACTCACGGGACCGACCGGTTGGCGGATAATCGAAATAGACGGATAATCGAAAGACCATTATTAAAATCACATTTCTATTTGCTGGTTTATAAATAACAATATTTAAACGCGTGTTTTTTTATTAGCTGTGTATTTCATGAATAGAAAACACAATTAATAATAACAAATAAATTTATGAGAGTAATTTAAAATTTTACACAGTAAATAAATTACCTGTTTTCATCGAAAATAATTCGTTTTACATGTTTGTTTGCAGTTTGCTTGTCCTTTTACAGCAGCAAGATTGCGAATTTTACGTAATAAAAGTACTTGAGTTGCATCGGCTTCATCTTGCATCTCAAACCAATTAATGCACTTCGAGAGTATTGTCTCCACTTCTGCATAACTGACTCCTGAGTCATCATTTTCCGATTCATCAGATTCATCCGCTTCAGGTTTCCCTGGATTCAAAATATTTTGGATAATTTCGTCATCCATAAATTCTTCATAACCAATATCATTGTTATCACAATTATGCCAGTTTTTCATTTCATCTGCAGAAATATCTTTTAAACATGGTACGTTTGATACCAAGGTCAGTATCTCTATATCATCATCAGGTACATCTTCTGTGCTGGTAGTATTGGTAGCATCTTCCGGTGTATCAATAGTGTTGGGCCACAATTTTCTCCAGCTTCTCTGGAAAATCTGTTCAGATAAATCATTCCAGGCATCAGCTAAGTTGTATATGGCATCTTTGATAGTGTATGATTTCCAAAAAACGAAGACATTTGATTCATTATCAGCGAGTAGCAGCTTTTGAATTAAAGCTTTCCGATGACGTTTTTTCATCGATTCAAAGACACTTTGGTCCATTGGTTGTATCAGTGATGTTGTATTAGGTGGAAGAAATAAGCACTTGATGTTCCGTCAGTAGATTCTAAATTTTTCGGATGTGCTCCTGCATTATCAAGCAACAAGATTGCTTTCTGAGGAAGATTACTTTTTTTAAAATGTGCTTTAACTCCGGGAACAAAGATATAAAAAAAACACTTCTTAAAAATATCTTGCGTCATCCAGGAACTTTTTTTACTGTAATAATTGACAGGCAGTGCTTTCATGTTAATATTCTTAAAAGCTCTAGCATTCAGGGGGCGGTGGCTGCAGTTTAGCTGACGTCACACAAGCATTTTTCTCGGAATAGCGCCGCCTCACTCGGGTTCACTGAACATGCGTGTTTTTGTTGTTCGTTTCAGATTGAAAAAAAAATGGAAAGGGGGGGCTGGCGGTTAACCGAAGGTGGCGGTTGATCGAATGGCGGATAATCGGAATTCTACTGTATATTAAAATGAAAGTGAGAAAATTACTCTCCCATTGATTTTACATATGCTTGAGCGTTTCTTCGCGTGACTAGGGAGAGATCTTATAAAAAAAATCTTATAATTTATTTCATGTTTTTTCTCAAAAAACATTTTTTATAAGATATATATACTTTTAAATACAAATAAGTTTTTCCCTTTACTCTTTTACACCGAGTCTTCTTAATTTATCCAACGGAAACTTCAACATTCCTTATTATAATAAAATAGAAGTAATTTTCTTCCAAATGAAAACTTTTTGACCGCCACCGACAGGGCAATACTGGGTACACGCTCTTTCTTATTTGAAGAATATCCATTCGCTAAGCTATGATGAATATTTTATAGAAAGTTTTTCTGATTCGCGGCCTCATAAAAAGCGGTGTGCAGTGCCCCGGTAACAGGTGCCAAGTTTGATATGCGTTTCATAGGCATCAACAGATTGTACTACTGGTGCATTAATAACGAAAAAAAAAAAAGACTTTTTCGTTCAGACACTAAAATATTTTGCATTTTAATTTCTAAGGAAAGCAATACTTGCAAAACACTTTGTAGTTGGTAGATGGCTTGTATCAATGTTCTATCAGATATAAGTTCTGATTCATCTTTCAAAATTTAAAAAGTATATATGACAGTTTTCTGTTTTATTTCCATTTTCCTTTCCTTTTATTTCTTTCATTCTTTCTTCTTTCATTTTTTTTTCTTTTCTTTTTTTATTAAAAAATAAATAAAATTAACCAATTTCAGACGTAATACTAAATATAAGAATGTTAAACAGTATACTATTAATTGCATTTTAGAATATTCTTGACTGTAAATAAGACTTTGCGCTAGTATCTCCACAATAATTTTGAATCCATACAATACATAAACGTTTCAAATGGTATAATAATATCTCCATATAACAGAACTTTTTACGGTTAAAGAAATACACATTTAAAAAAATCACTAAAAATACATAAAAGACAATGTTCTAAATTAATTTTCGGGCATTTTAAATTACTCAAAAGTTAATAATCATCTTGAAATATTCTAAAAATAAAAAGAATGGACAAAGTTTGTTTGAATTTGATTTAAAATAATAAACTTTCTGAAAAATGTGTTAGTGAAAGATGGAAAATGATATAAAAAATATTTACTTTTACCAACTTGCTAAAATAAGAATGATGAATATGCGGTTCCGATATCTTTTTGACAGAGTTTCCCCCAAAAACGAAATTTCACATGTCTCTTTTGCCGTAAAACTACTTAAAGAAAGAAAGAAAGAAGGAAAAATAACCTCAGTGTGCAGGAAAGACTTATGCTTCAGCATGGAAGAATGTTAAACATTCTCTTTCTTTTTCATTCATTCGGTTTTTATTTTTTAATAATCTGTTCAAAAATGTCTGTACGTCAGCTTTCAATGAGATACAGCATTTTTTCTTTCTTTATTTATTTTAAAGATAGACAATATAATAGAGACAATAAATGACAATACATTTATTTTTTAATAATCTGTTAAAAAATGTCTGTGCATCAGCTTTCAGTGAGATACAGCATTCTCTATTTTCAAAGAAAATAGAGGAGTTTTATTAAATACCAGCTCCTACTGGCAATTATTGCCATACATATGGAATTCCTTTAGTGAGGGCTTTCTAAGCAAAAGTTAACCACATTCTCATAGAGTGTAAAATAATTCTCTGAATATCTGACACAGCTAAAGCATTTTGATACCCACATAAGATTTAATAAGTAGACTTTGGATGTATTTAATCATTGAATAAATTATATCTCCAATATGAAAATCATTTGAATCACCTTTACCATAAAATGCCTTACGTGCGCTTAATTTCCTTCGCAATATTAAATTAAACGTAATTATTGAAAAATCAAAGCTAAATTATTATTTAGCTCCCGTAGTGTTTATTCAACTTTTTGTCACCATGAGAAGATAGGAAAAAAGTAGTTCAATTAAATTTCTTTTATTATAAATCCAAATGGAATATTTAAAAACTTTAGTAATATATTAATGAAACTGGGTGTATTCAATCCCAATTTCTTTAATTTCTGAGAAAACAAAATGTAGAACCATCAAAGAATACCGTATAACAAAATGAACTTTAAAATGATTAAGTATAACAAAAAATAATAAAAACCTGGAAATAATTACACTTTAATAAAGTTTGAACCTTGCAGTTTGCAAAGCGACTTTTAAACGATAATACAGTAAAACCTGTGAAAAGGTAACTTGTCTATAATGGAATCCTGACTTAAAACAAAAATATTATAGTCCCACACTCTTAAAAAAGTTCTGTGAAATTACAGAGAATCTACTGGTAATCCATTATCTTAAGTCTTATGCAAAATTACAAAGATCAGAAAAACAGAGATTCTGTTAAATAACAGAAAAATTCTTCGGTAAATTTACAGAGTCTATATACTGTTAATATTTTGTAAAAAGAAATGCATTATTATTTATATAAATGGACAAAAGACGTCGGTTCTACGCTAGCTGTGGATGTTAGTTAGAATTTTTCGAATGAATTTTAATCGGTGTAACGCATAATTTTAATTTTTATAAGAATCGCTTCGACCATTGCCGACCATTGCTGGGATTTGAACCCGAATCATGTGGGTGGCAGAAAAATAACCTGTAAGTTATTGTTGTGCGCCAAAGATGTCTTTAACCAAGAACAATATGCATTGCAAATATGTGTAACATTACATGTTTTTTTTTTTCGAATTTATAACGTGTAAGAATTAATTTTGTGACTGATTATTTTTTTAAACAATATTAATAACGTTTTTGAGAATTTTTCGAAATAGTAACACAGTAAAAACCTGAAATAATAACACAATCTTTTATAATGCGCGAAATTTTTTTTGAAAATGATACTTTTTTGGAAAGGATTAATAATAAATAAGATTAAAATTCATTTGAAAAAGAAGTGGTGTAATGTTTCTGTATTTAGAAGATTAATATATTTTTTATAACGCATATATTATTAAAATTCTATTATTTCTAATAATAATGATGTATTATCATTTTTTATAAATATTAACACAAATTATAGATTAAAATAATATTTGAAAATTATCTTACCTAAATTGTAAATCCAGATTGAAATAAAAATTTATTCTTTAAGTTATCACACTCTTTTTCGATCTTTTGATCAAATTGATAGTCGATAAATATCCCCACTTAATTCCTCAAAGACGAATAAATCCCTTCTAAAATATTCTAATTTTTAATAAAACAATTTTTAACCACATTTTCTTCGTTAATATTTCTAATAAAATTGTAAAGGTGTTTTGAATTACAGGTTATAACAAAGATAAAGATATCTTTAAATAAAGACAGGGAAATCCCTACAGGAGAATTTGATATAAGAAAAGAGAAATGTCTGTAAAATGATGGCCGAGAAACTCAATCGAATCGCAATCGAATGCATTTAACCGAGAACTAGGGTAAATTTACAGAGTCTTGTTTTATTTTCTGTGAATTTACAGAAATTTTTAACAGTGCGGGAAAAAGAAAACAATACAGTTATAAGAGACAATGTACCTACTAAGGCGGAATCTTATCTAAAATAATTTTTTTTTCGGTCTCATGTAATTTCAGTTTAGTAGCTTGATATTAGGATTTTTTTTCTAAAACATTTTTTACACATTTATAACACCTTAAATTAGATTCATTTCAAGACAGATTGTAATAAGTACACATTGGAATAAATTGTCCAAATGAAAAAGCACAAAAAATCACCATTTTCTTAAAATAAAAATTTTTTACTCAGATATTTTTCCCTTTTTTTCTATTTCTCATTTGTTTAATTTCACAAATGAGTAACGCACCTTAGTTTAGAGTCAAGTAAACATCATTACAAAATGAGAATATAATGAAAGTAATGCAAATTATGATTCAATTAAGCATCGCGAAAAGCAATTCATCCTAATTATGCCAAGCGTAAGATTATGACGACAGATGCCATTAGAAAATGACGTCATCTCTCTTTGACCAATTAGAAGTCCTTATCATGTTTCCTTCAGTGTTCTTACGCAGCGGACGTCAATTATACAGTGTAACTCAATGCAGTGTTATGCAGTTGCAATCATAGTTCTTATTCTGTGTGACACTTGTTTAGGTCTAAATGATAGATTGGATGATACCGTGATTAATTCGATCCTGTAGATAAAATTGAGTCTTGAAATCTTCTGATCATATGGAATAAATAAGAATATTAATTTTCTGAATATTTTGTTTTTGATAATTTATGTAGATGAATGGGGGTAAAATATTAATGAAATCTTTTGATTAATCAAATGTAAATCATTTAAATTTGAAAATAAATTCTCCATATTGAATGACATTTCTCTATGTCATATCAGAACTTCGGGTTGGTGTTTATTTTTAGGAAGCAGGAAGTTTATGTTAATATATTTTTTTCATAATTTGATGCTTATTTCTGCCATCTCTCTCCTGACATATGTGTTGAGACTAAAAGCAAGGCATTAGGCAATAATGATGCAAGAGATTGATAAATATATGTGATTGCAGAAAATGCATTATAAGACACGTACACTAGCCTACAAACACTGGCGCCAGCAGGATATTTCATAAGAATGGGCACACTTTAGAAGTTTTGAAAACATTTCCAACGTGTTTAAATTTACTCAAGTTGTTATGTTTGCAATTTTTAAATTACACATAAAGTGAAGAACATTTCAAGAATAGGCATCAAGAACTTCGACGCAAAAGATTAAGGCTGTTCTCAAATCCAAATGAGCTACTTTCGAACACATTTCTGAATGCATTTTTGTTCGGAAACGCATGACATTGGCAGTGTTCTTATTCAGAAACTGCGTAATTTAATTATGTTTTCCATTTTTTGGTAAATGCAGGAAAACTTTCAGAAAATACTGCCAAAGTCAGCATTTTTAATTGAATTAACGACGCGCCAGCGCGAGAAAGGGGAAAAAATATCGTCACGTGACAAGAATCACTTATAACTAATGGAAATATGCATGTCAGAGGGATTCAATTGTGTGAATCCCTCTTTACGGACGACAGCGAAGGAACGAAGTGTCCAATTAGGTGGCGGACGAGAACATGCCACTTGGACAACACAACAAAGATTGTAAACTTTCGAGTAATTTATCAAAAACTGAAAAACGCTATTCGTTTCCAAATAGTTTCAGTAGTAGGGCTGCCAATTTTATGTCTTTGCGTTTAACAATGACCAGAAAATGTGTCAGAATGTTTCGCGTTGTTGAGCAGGGAATCGCATGCCAAGTATACAAATTGTTTACTTGATTCATTAACATGGAAGAAATCAGATGGAAGTGAATGGGCTTATCATAAACTGGTGCTTCTAGACAGTTTAATCTTCTAACAGTTTGCCAGAAAGACTTCAGGATGGATTCCTGTCCAAAAATTCCGTTATAAAGAGCCATGCACCATATAACATATATAGTTCCAATAATTGCGTTGCCATATTGGAAACTTTCTTTATTTTTATTTATTTTTTATTTTTTATTTTTTCTCCTTTCCAGGTAGAGAACTTTTAACAAAATAGTTCCAATAAGTGCGTTTGCCATATTTAAAAAAATTCTAATTTTTATTTATTTTATTCATTTATTTTATTCTATTTTATATATTTATTGATTTATTTTTTTTTTATACTTTTCATGCTAGAGATTTTTTTTTTTTTTTTTTTTTGCAGGATATTAGTTCCAATAAGTAAGGTTGCCATATTGGAAATGTTTGGTTATTTTTAAGCTATCAGTGCGTGAATTCTAATTTTATTTTTCAGGGTAGATAATATTTAGCAAGATGTTAGTTCCAATAAGTGCGTGTAGCCATATTGAAAAAAATTTTAAGCTTGCATATAAATATTTATAAAATGAAAATTTAATTTAACTTCTACAATAATGTTTAAGATTTTGTGGGATTATTAATGTTTTGTAAAAATGATATTACACAATACACAATAAATATAAATTATTTAAATGTTGACATATGTAAAAATAAATAGATAAAAGAATTTTATACTGGAAACTTTTCTTAATCTAAATAATTAATATTTATTTAGATATTGTTTTAATCTTTAACTAGATGGCAGCACCATATAATGTTTTTAAATGATCTAAAACCTATTACTATTATTCTTTAGTTATTGTTCCATATTATTAATATAGATGGCAGCACCAAATAAATTATCCAAAAAAAAATTTTTTTCTTGAAACTTTGAATACAAGTGAAAATTTTAAAATTCTCCAATAATATAATATATATATATATATTAAATTTATTTAAGTTAAAAAATATTTTTAGTAATTGAATTTATAGATTTGATATTATTTATTTAAAATATTTTTAGTAATTGAATTTATAGATTTGATATTATTAATTTAAAATATTTTTAGTAATTGAATTTATAGATTTGATATTATTTATTTGTATTTATTATATTTTAAATTAGTAACAGTTAAAATCTCAGTGGTTAAATTAATAACTGCTACTGTTAGCTACTTAACTGTAATTTTAACCTGTACTTTTGAATTCACTTACTCACTTTACCTTGTGCTTTGAAAAATTTGGCTTCGGAGTTTGGCTAAATGATGTTGTATTGTATAGATTTTCTTTGTCTTCCTTTGTATTTATTTGTTTATACATATATTTATTTTCTCCCCTCTACTTCACATTGTTGGTTTGATTTGTAGTGTTACATTTTCAAAGGTATCCTTGTTTTTCAATTTCTTTCCAATGATTGTTTGGGCTTGGAATTGGCACAAATTTTGGTATTAAGCTGGTGCCAATTACAGAAAACAATCATTCTTTGCGTATAATGTGGTTTCCCAGCCCTTGAAAAAGTAAATTACATTATAAGCCTACATTTGTGTTTTTACTTATGTTTCACTTTTTTGAATAAATAATACTTCATTTGTTAGGACTATGTTTTATAATGTGTAATTTGACAGTGCTATATCGGGTAATAATTTCATTGCATATGGTCATTTGCTTCTGTTTTAATGGTTAATTTTTGCAATAAGTTTATATATATATATATATATATATATATATATATATGTGTGTGTGTGTGTGTGTGTGTATGTGTGTGTGTGTGTGTACTTGAATCTTTTGGATAGTTTTTTATCACTTTCTGCCTGAAGAAAAAGTAAAGGCACTACAAACTTAGGTCGTAAGATAGTTTCGTTACCACAGGAACATGAATATTATTTACTATGGTGAAAGACGCCTAATGGAAATCTGCATGTCAGATTGATTTAATTGTATGAATCCCTCTTTACGAATGACAGCGAAGAAGCGAAATGTCCAATTAGTAGGTCCAAAAAGCACAGGAGAACATGCCACTTGGACAACACAACAAAGGCAGTTTGTAAACTTTCCAGACGAGTCAAAGTTTACTTTGGAGAAATGAACTACATCCGGGGTGGCCAACCCGCAGCTCGTCAAGCCTTACTTTGTGGCTCGCCGTCCTTTTTCCACAATCGCTAGAATATCTCAAATTTTTACCTTTAAGAAAGGATGTCAGATACTGAACTAACTGCTGAACTAACCAATATGATACGAAATGAAATCGAAAGATGAAATTTGTAAATTTGTCTACTAATGTCATAATTAATTAATTGTGTAGTGGTGAGGCAATTTTATTTGTAATTCCCTACCTGAGGTTACATTCAGACAAAAAGCTAAAATCAAGGAACCTTGCCTTGATTTCTCGCGCACCGTAATGTCTAAACCGTCCTCGATAGCAATCCGTCATAACTTTGAATCGAATTTCGAGGTTACTTCTCGTAGTCGACCCTCAGTGGAGCCATCATTGGTGCCTATGATCACAAATAGGAGAAATGGACTTATTAATTTCCTTACATTGTCTGCTGAATCAGAAATTATTGATTTAGCAGGTAATTCTTTTCTAATTTCGGAGAAATACAAAATGACAGACAGGTCGCGTGCGGACAACAAAAGCCCAGACGAATTTTTCAGTTGGTGGGAACATGATTTAAATAAAGAAAGGGATCAGGCATTTGAAAAAAGGAGGATAAATAAATGTTTTCTTTGCAATTCAAGTTCTCATTATAAAGTAGATTGTCCCGAATAAAAAAGAATAAACAGAAAGAAATTAGCAAAGTAAATCACGTAAATAAACAACCCGGTTTTGAAGAGGCATTTTCACTGTATCTGAACAAAGCTAGAGTAAATGGGCGTGAAATTGCCACTCTCCGTGATTCAAGGACTTGTTGGGAACTCGTTTGCCAGGGTTGTGTCAAGACAGGACAATTCATGAGGGAAAATATTTATGTTACACAACCCCTAGACTGTCAAGTACATTGTTTGCCGATAGTAGAACTAGAGTTAGAAATAGAAAGGGTAGGTTTGCTAAAAACAAAGGCAGGCAGTAAAGAGTCAAATTTGCAGTACTATCTTTTTGAGAACAAAAGACAAAATGTGATTGAATTAGCCAGGGTGCAAGTTACTTCAGTAAATGCGGTGATTACTAGATTACAATATAAAAATGACAACGTTAGAATTTTCAATCCTGATCGTCAGAACAACGAATGTAAAGTTTAAAGGGAAAAGACAATGGCAGAAAAGAAAGAAATGCAAGAAAAGGAATTGGAACAATACCACAAAGAATTGGAGGTTTTAGGGAGAAACGAAAAGTCGGGTTTAGTATTATTGCCCGCGACGTTAAACGATGAACTGGGTAGGTTGACCAAGATCAGTCAGGAGGATTTCAAAAGAGAACAGGAATTAGATTCTACTTTAAAAGAAGTTAGAGAAAAGACTAGAAATCAGAAATCACACTATGAGGTTATGAATGACTTAGTGTTTAGAATACATCAGCTAATCGTGGAGGGGAAAGATTGCAACTGGTGGCATTCACCCGGCGGAGTGCCAAAATTTGAGCAATACGTAGTGTACGGCACCCTAATTAGCTTCAATCACACAGTGAGCGCCCCAACCTCATTTTCAAGCGTCTATGGCACTCTAGGGTTCCAAATGGCACTGGAATTTCACACCGGGCTCCCAAACGGCACCGATTTGTCACCTCCAGTTTTAACAGTGTAGATCCATACCTTCCAGAAACCAAAAGGAAATATTGAGGCCTACACGGACGATGAAATTCAAAAGTTGGTAAAAGCGAACTGAAAATCAAAATATTTGCTTAAAGAATACTGTAATAAACATTACCTTGGTAAAATTTATGTTGTATTTGCCATTCAGTAGTTGCTTCTTGTTTTTTAGATGGTCAAGGTTAAAAGTGTTTAAAGTATAAATGTTGAAGTATCCAATATTCAATTATAATATATTTAAAATTATGTATCTTAATTTTTTTAATATTTAATTTATTATTAAATTATTAGTTTAAAAAGTATTTAATAAGCAACCCTTAAATACCCCCCCCCCCCATATTGTTGCGAATTCTCTACATTCCAGTTCCACTTAATTTTATTCAAAATCTTGAGTGTGTGCGTTTCTGAACGCACGTTGATAACCATAGACAATAGATCATGTGTGAAAGAAAAAACTTGACATTACTTTGGGCAGGTAAGTTATATATATATTTTTTGACATTTTAATGTTGTGGATGAAGTTCAGTGTGTTACTTGGAGAGATGTTTTCTATTTTCGAGTTTCCTATAAAGGAGTGATTTATCTAATTAAAAAAATAATTACTTCACATCTGTTGTCAGGTAAGCTATCAATGTTTGATGTTGCATTTGAAAATTTTATTGTATATATACCAGATTTTTGGGAAATACTAGATTAGGAAATGTTGTCAAATGTCTACATTATGCGTTTGTCACATAAGTAATAATAAGGGGGTGCTTTTGGTGACTTTGTCTTTTCTCTTATTTTGTTTTGCTTTTTAGGATGTCTAGGCGGCTACAACATAAAGATGTCGAGGATTTACTCGCAGGACATGACAATGGAGATAGTTCTGAAGACGAAGAGGATATGGGTCACTTAAACGCAATTAATTAGCTGTATTTCATTCATAAATAATATAAAAATTCCTATGCTAATAAATAATATAAATACATGAACATTTGTTAATGTCTACAATAATTTTAGTAATAAACGCATATTGTTGCCAAAAGTCTACACACTGTAAAAAATTTTCCGGAAGGTTCCGGAAAAAAACCGTGGCATTAAGATGCCACGGCTTTTTGCTGTTACGTTTCACAACAAAGTAGTGAAACATTCCAATTTTTCATAAACATTCCGTAATATATACTCCGAAACCTTTCGTATCAAAATACTAAAATATTTCAGCGTCGCGATACGCTTTCTTCCGGAACCTTTCATGTCAAAATGCTGAAACATTCTAACTTTACGGGACGTTCTTTTTCGGAACCTTTCATATCAAAATACTGAAATGTTCCAGTTTCACGGAACGTCTTTTTTCGGAGCTTTTTTGTTTTTTAATTCTGAAAATAATATTTTTTATTTATCAGGTAACAAAATCGAAGCTGTGCAACAAAAATATATTAATCGAAACTCACGACTAAACATAAAAAAATATTTGCTAAAACTGAATTCCGAGCTCGGAATTGCACGAGTAAATAAAGTGCAAAACTTAATTATATATTTTTTTTAATGTAAACATTATTTTTATTTATTTATTAAAATCATAAGTTTTTAGAAAATATAAAATTTCTTTTTAATCAATATTTTTCTGATTTAATAATTTACATCCTTGCTAGAACATGCGATAAGCTATACAAAAGATAAGTATAAAACGTGCAAAAACTACTTTTATGTGTTATTTTTTTTTTCCAAATTTTACATAATAAAATGAGAGAAATAGTACATTACACTTATTTTACCTGTGTCATATTTTATAAATAGGATTATAAAATATAATCCGAAATAATTCTAAAATTATTTCACTTGCCCCTAAGACACAAATTTATTAAAATCATTTTGTTTATAATTAATTAAATGAAAAAAAGACAATATATGGTTCTATCAACGGATAAGATTTTTGAAAACAATTTACATTTAACATAAGCTTAATGATGTATTTAAAAGACATTTTTATTAATTTATAAACCAAAGAAAGTACAAAAACTGATTAACAAAATATATAAATTTTTGAAAGATAACAAAAGTTGAACATGGACCTGATTTTATTACTCATTTAAAAATAAATAAATAAATAAAAACTCTTGTAGAACTTCCTCTTGCCAAATGCATTAATCCTTTGAAGGGCAGCGATACATGTCAAAAGTACGATGTTTTACAAGCAGTATTTTTCTATAATAATTTTTACGTGTAAAATCTCCAAAATATAAAAGCAAAAATTTCTATTCGAAAACACATGTGGCAAATTTGGGAATTTTTGGTATTTGCGCCTTGCAAACGCACCCGTTAAAGGGTTAAAAAAGCTAAATTTCATTAAGCAATACAAAAATTATAAAAACCGTTTGTGAAATATTTTAATATGCTTTATTTAATAAATTATTAAAAAATATTAATTTTTAATAGCATAATTGAATTTGATTATACTGTAATTCTATGAAATTTTTAAAATAAAATATTATGTTTAACTTAAAAAATAAATTTTATAACGTGTTAAAATTACTAATGCATTACTCGTATTAAATGATAGGAAGATTATTTCAAAAGAAAATTGAAAAATATTACTTATCTATACATTTTAATAAAAAGCATTTTCTCAATTGGCAGATACATTCAGTTTTTATTACAAAGAATAATTATTTCATAATTAGACATTAAAAAAATAATCAATATACTTTTTTTTATTCAGTGTCTTATTTAAGCAATTAAATTTTAAAGTTTCGTATTACAGATAAAATGAAAATTAAAATACTAAAGCATAAAAAGATTTAAATTAGCTACTTACTTTTATCGGTTGATATCCAAACAAAGAATGGCATTTGTTCAGATTGCATTTGTCTCTACTTACCTAGGCAGCTGTTTTTTATTTTCTTTAGTTATCAAAATGGCTAATGGAACATAAAACATGAACCACGCATGCGCAGAATGTAGTTTACGGAAAAGTTGAAACCTCTCAAAAATATTACACGAATTATTGCCGTAATTGACGTGGGACTTAAGAAAATCGAAATTTCGGTAAAATATGCGAAATGTTTCGGGATAATTTTCTGAAACGTTCCGAAAAAATTTTACAGTGCATACAACTTTTTCCAAAAAAAAAAAAAAAAAACAAAAAAACTCAATATTATTACCTGAATTTCTTTTTAATTTATTTTTTACGTAACCTATGACTACATTCCTATAAAAAACGATTTTTTAAAATTCAAAACAAAAAATCATGCATTTAAGGGTTATGTGTTTCAACATTCTATTTTACGTATTTCAACACTTTATTAAGTATTTCAAAAAATTCACAGTAATTAAATGATTTTTTAAAGATGACATGCATATAATACATTGTCACATTTAGGTACCTTAGACTTCTTATTTGTGTTGTAGATACTGCATTTGTGATAAAAAGGACCTAAATGCGACAATCATATCATGTTTGCCGAGATTACATATATTGATCATATTTCTACAAAATAACTTTTTTTTATTATTAAAATTGCAGTATTCAATCTTTTTCTGCTTAATAATAAATATATTTATTCAATAAAATGCCAAATATATATAATAAAAATGTGATAAAAGTATGGGGAATCGATTCTCATTTACGCACAATGACCTGTTTTTATACTTCGCATACTGGGTGGTCACACATAGTCACACTGACCTCCATATCACATACGACATCTGGCTTCTGGGGCATTGTAGAACTTCCTCTATGATGCCAAATGCATTAATCTTTTGAAGGGCAGCGTAAGAAAAAATAGTGAAAAAAAAATATATAATTTTAAAGTACTATGAAGAAACAAATAAGAAGATTAAAAAAAAAAAAAAATCTGTAATAATTTGTAATTCACTGTAAAAAAAAAAAAAAAATCCTGAAAAAAACGGAAATTGTACTGGCAATCGAGACGCCAGTACTATTTCCGTATTTTAACAGAAAGAAAATTCCGTAAATTCCAGGAAATTTTCCGTGAATTCTGAAATATCCGTTTTTAAATTTCCGTTTTATAACAGATAGCTTCCGTATTTTTTCGAAATTTTTATTTCGTTAAAATAAAATTTATAGGACCAAAAAAGAAAAAAAGTACTTCGCGAGGACAACCTTATAAGGGACAGATGCATTTCGGCTCCTTTTTTTCATTTCTGAGTCAGTTTATAGAATTTTACCAACCCTTGCCGCGAGCGAATTCGAACCCATAAAGTCCCGTGTACTAACCCGATGACCTAGACCACAGCGCTATGATCGGTCGCAGTTTTAGCTCAAATGCTGTGTACTTATTTGAATCGCTTTTTATGATGCAAAAACTTGAGGTTTCATCTGCAGATGGATTTTTCCAATGTTTTTAATATTTTCTTTTCATAATTTTCAATAATTTGCTGTATTATTTGGTGCTTTATAACAGATAAATTTTAATTTATTATGTATTATATGCATAAAACATTGTATTAAGAATAATAATTGCTTCTTTTTGCAACAGTACCAACTAGTGTTGAATTGAGACATTTTTCTCCGGGAGGGATTTCTGTGGCTCCGGGGGGACATATACTTTTTTAAAATTATTTGCCTGATTATCTATTTATCAATTCCAATAAAAATAACAATTATCTTAATCAGACTCGTTTATTACATGCTATTAAAATATATATTTTTTAATCTCTTATTTAAAAAAGCTTATGCAAATAAACAATTTTATAATAAATTAAATTATTATATTTCAGCTATGCTGAGAGATTTTGCGTACGGTTCTGTTAAACATTATATTTTTTAACATTACATTTAAAAAATATTAAAAAAAAAAATTAGAAAATTTTGAAATGAATGACTTTAGGATCCTTAAGTTTAAATATGGACTAACTGATTTAATTTAAATGAAATTAGTTTAATTTATAAAAATATGAACTAACGAAACAATTTAAAAACTTGATTTATATAAAAGTAAAGAAAAAATATTAACTAATTTTATAAATTTAAGGAAAAAATTGTAAACTTTGTAAAATTATAATTTATAAAATAATAAATTTTAGCGTAATTCATAATTTGTAAGCCAAAACAGTTTAGTTTAATGCCAATTTTCATAGCTACAATTTGCAGAGATATTATGTTATGAAACCTTTAAATAACACAATATTGCCTCACATTAAAAAAGATAAATTTAAAAAGAAAAATTAGTGAAAAAAAATTATAATTTTAAAGTACTATGAAGAAACAAATAAGAAGATTTAAAAAAAAAAATCTGTAATTTATAAAATAAAATAAATTTCTAAATATTTCATTAAAAAATATAACTATTACTATTCTTTTCACAATAAATTGACATGGCCTCGGTTAGAATGGGCCAGCGGGTCGAGCCGAGCCAGGCCTGCATCCTAGAAGAACTCTAGTAAATACAACAATATTAATTCGCATTTCAAAAAAGGCGATTTCTGTACTTGTCCTTTAAACGTCATTTACGGAAATTGCACTGTTTTTGGAAGAAATACGGACATTGTACTGTTTTGAAAGAAATACGGAAAAATCCATTAAATTTACGGAAAACTTTCTGCATAGTTACGGATTTGAAGACTCTTTAACGGAACTAATGTCATTTACGGAAATTGTACTGAAATTTTGGAAAAATGAAACTTCTCTGTAAAATTTTACGGAAAATCTCTTGTATTTTCATGAATTTTTTTTAGAGTGTATACCGTGACGGTGTCCTTCATACATATGTGAGGCTTGATGCTGGTGCTATTGGTGATGACTTAAATTAATGCTGTGAAAAAATGGAAATGACGAAAATAACAACCTTCGTAGTCATTAGCAGCTCCCATTTTAAATTAACGGACATTTGTAATGCTCTAGTGTATAATAGTGTATATTGCTAAAGCATATAAAAGTGATAAAACGCAAAGTTGCTGATTCGAATTTCATACATGATTCCTTCCTCCCCATATACTGTCAGAAAAAAAAAAAAAAAAACACATTTTGTCCTAAAATATATATGAACATATAAATACATGTTTGGATAAATAAGGCTCCATTTCATAACCGTGAAAGCGACAATCATTATAATGGGGTCCTAAAATAATTTTTCACAAAAATCTAATCTAAAATTTTAAATACAAAATTCAAGCTCAAACAAAACAGAATAAACAAAAATTAACTTTAATTCTTCTTCCTGTAAAAAATTATTACTGGAGGACACCAGCATAGCTTACCTTTACGTTTAATCTTTAAAACAAAAATGAGTATTGTTTTTAAACCGAAAAAAAGTTATGAGGGTCTTATTGTTGTACGACTCCCAATGCTTACTCAGGTATAGTACATGATGTTGTTATAGCGTTGAAAAAAAAGCTTGAAATAGAGCGAGTTCAATTTTGAAGAACTTTGGTTTGCGATGAAGTCGATTACTCGAAGTAGTTTAATCTATGCTTATGAAAATTTCAATAATACGTTGCCTTTTTTTTTTTTTTCATTTGTAGCTGTGCACAAAACCAAAAGTGGAGCTAAATTTAAAAAAGTGATATTTTACATGCATTTATACATATATATAAAACAAGAATTTTTAAAGTGAAAATTCTGATTTTATCGACAATTTGAACATATTTAATGCAACTTTTGAAAATTTTTGAATTTATTAAACAGCATGAGTCCAAAACAAAAAAAAAGTTGTTTCAAAATAATAAATATGTCTAGAAGTACTGATTTTGTTTTCATACAATCAAATGAAAAAAATATTGTGCACCCATTCTTGTCCAACATATATTTTATCTATTTTATTTGTCATTTATAGCTATAAAATGGGTTTTAAATATTTAATTTTATTATTTTCTACTTTATCACTAAAACAACCAACTTCGATTAGTATCGCAAGTACCATGGGCTAGATTAAGGCACATATAGTTCGTTTCTACAAAAACTTATTAGATATTTATGATAAATATCACTGTCAACCGCACAAAATGCTTAATATAGCCGAGTCTGGATTCTCTACGGTACCTAACAAGCTATAAAATTCATATCTATATAGACACAGCTAAAAAGAAATGAATAGGATTTCAAGTGCTGAAAGAGGGCAAAACTTCACAGTGGTTTGTGATGCAATGAGTGCTGTGGGCGGTTTATTCCACCCGCTTTCATATTCAAAAAAACATATTGAAGGAAGAACTTCTAGATAATGCACTTGCATCTGCCGTTGGAATGGTTTCTGATAGCAGCAAGTGATCTGTTTCTTGACTGGCTTGAACATTTTAAGAACCACGCTATTCCAATTCAATAAAAGCCAGCGCTTTTGACCATTGGCAATCATTCATAGCATTGCAAAATTGCAGCTGATGATTTCTGTGGACAATATCACATTGTTATTCTTTCATTGCCCCCGCATAGAAACCACAAAATACAACCGCTACATAGATGTTTTTTATGTCACTATAAAAATATTACTCTCCTGAGTGCGAAAACTGAGACTAAGAAATCATTATTTCAAATTTCATCAATATGTACACCTGCGTTTGGAAAAACTGCTAACCTTGCTAATATAGAATTTAAAGTAACGAGTATATGGCCTTTCAAAAATGACATTTTTTTATAGTATACTTTTTAGAAAGCAGCGTTACTGAAAGACCATTAGAATCTGAACTTGTTGAAACACATATGTCAGTAGAACCGCAGAACACTGAAAATGAGGAGCAGAGAGAATTGCTTTCAATAAAAAATTGTATTTCAGAAAAGCTATGCAAAGAAAAGACGCACGCTCACTGTGAAATAAACCCAAATTCGGTTTCGCAAGGTATATAGCTTCGAGTTCAACAACTTCATCTTACGTCAAATTAACAGAGTTGTCAACGTATGCACAGTCATCTCTGCTGCGATCCTATAGTAAGAGGAACAGAAGGTCTGAAATTTTAAGCACTTCACCACACAAAAGACAATTTGAAGATGACGCTGCAGAAAAAAGCCAAAACCTTTTACCAAAAAAGAGTAAAAGTAAACCCAAAAAGTGAAAAACTGCACCACAGATAAAAGTGTAGATATGTCCTGGCTGCTATAGAGAACCAATCGTAGAGTGGAGCATTGGATCGAGTGTATATTGGATCGGTGGCACGAAAAGTGCACAGACTACGCAGGTCGTGGTCACAATGTGACGTTTGTAAGTGAAGCACTTCCTTTTTTTGTTATTGTGCAATCTTGCACACTTGACTCTGCACTTTTGCCTTTATTGGTTGTACAAGAGTGCGCATTCAAGAGGATAATCATTTTTCAAATAATACATAAGTTTTTCTTAAATTGAATAATGCAATTTTTTTACAAGCTTACTAATCTAAGAGTATAAATAAATGTAACATCATCCCTTAAATCTGTTCATTTATTGTTATTTAATGAAATAGCTAAAGTGCGCAATCCCGCCTGCACCATCTTACCCTATATGAGACATTAGTTGATACAGATAACGAAACTGACATTCAGCTGACTCACCAGAGGGTGTGTTGTGATAGCTGTTGGTGCACCAGATGACTGACAATTTCGTTATTTGTACCAACTAATCTATCATATTAGCAAAATCATCGACACTAAAATTAAATTCTGAAATGAGATTTCTCGGGCAGTATTTTATTTTAATGTGGGTTACAGTAGACGCTCAAAAATTCGCAGACTTTATACCATTGCTTTGTTTACATTTTAAATTCTCATCAGCTGCCTCCTAAACTACTGCTTCTGACCCCTGGACATGAAATATGAATTAAAAATAATACAAAACCAAAAAGACTGCAGAAAGAAAACAAAACACACAGAAAAAAAGATACAAAATCAGCCATGATTAAAATTTATCAAAATTATTCATTATATAAATAGTATTTTACTCATTTGTATTTTCATCAGATATATTGATTTTTATTAGCACTTATTATTTATAACATAATTATTTCATAAAGAATTAACTATTTCGATAAGGTTTTAAAATGTAAACAAAGCAATGATATAAAATATGTAAAGCCCTTGGTCCTAAGCTCTGTGAATATTAGAGAGTGTACAGTACCCAAATCAGAATAAAATACAGCCAGAGAAATGCACCCAAATATAAAAACTAAAATAACATGATGATATTAAACTGAAATGATTACGCCAATATTGGAGTTCCCTTTTGAAAAATGCATCAAAGTGTTTGAAAGTGTTAAAGAAAAAAATATATATAAAATGAATAATAAATTATGTTTATAATTCTTCCATATCTGCTTTCTTTCTAAAGCATTTTGTCAAAAATAATCTATTTTATTTTATTTTTAATTTAACGCATAATATCTTGAATAATATTTTGGTTACAATTTTATGTTTGTTATGTGAAAGGTAATTATGTGAAATTATGTGAAAGGAAAGAGCAAACTGTATTCAATATATGGAAGAAAATTGACTGCTTTTTGTAACTAAATAAAAATATGATTTCAATTGAAATTGATTAGGTACATATTGTATTATCCACGCCAGAAAGATATAGCGCGTCAACAATAGTCTGGATAATAGTACTAATTACAGCAATCCTCATTTTCTTTATTTCTACATTGCAACTGCATCTTTAATAGTATATGACTCCTAAATGAAAAATAATCAATGATATGCAATATAACCATATGATATAGTATATAATCTGTAGGATTTGAATTTTAGATCTTATCGTTTATCTTATGATGTGCGTGGTCAGCAAATTAACGAACTCTCTGGTACTTATTTATTGTCCATAATTTGAACGCATTAGACTTCAAGGCAAAATTCACAGATCATGAGCACATTACGTAATTAAATAGTTCAAATGGGTAGTTCAAGGAAAACATTATATAAAAAGGTTCAGTAAAGATAGGAATTTAACATATCAAAAAATTAAAATTTCGAAAATTTTGAAGATTTGAGAGTCTTGAGATCCCTTAAGCTTTAATTTGGCCCTAATTTCTTCTCGAAAATCTATGGCGTGCACTATAAAAAAAAATCCATGAAAATACAAGAGATTTTTCGTAAAATTTTACGGAGAAATTTCACTTTTTTAAAACAACAGTAGAATTTCCGTAAATGATTTTAGTTCCGTAAAGTAGATTCCAAATTCGTAAATATGCAGAACGTTTTCCGTAAATTCAATGGATTTTTTAAGTATATTTCTTTCAAAACAGTACAACGTCCGTATTTCTTCCAAAACAGTGCGATTTCCGTAAATAATGTTTCCAGGTTTGCGTACAGAAATAGCCTTGTTTGAAATGCGAATTCAGATTGCTGTATTTATTAGAGTTCTTCATGTGTCCATGCCTGGCCCGGCTCGACCCTCTGGCCCATTCTAACCGGGGACATGTCTGGACGGTAATTCTTTGTCAAAAAATAGTAATACTTATATATTTTAATAAAATATTTAGAAATTTTAAGTTACAGAAAAATAGTTTTTTAAATCTACTTTTTTTTCCCATTGATAGTGCTTCAAAATTATGAATTTTTTTTACTAATTTTTTAAAATTTTATTTTAATTTTTCTAACATGAGGCAATATTGGGTTATTTAAAGTTTTCATAACATAATATATTATCTGCAAATTATCGCTATGTAAATTGGTATTAAATTAAACTGATTTGGCTTATAAATTTAAGAATTAAACTAAAATTTATTATTTTATAAATTATAATTTTACAAAATTAATAATTTTTTCCTTAAATTTATAAAAGTAGTTAATAATTTTTTCTTTACTTTTATAAAAATAAAGTTTATAATTTTATAAATTAAGCTAAATTAATAAGTCCAAATTTAAATTTACCTATCCCAAGGTTATTAATTTCGAAATTGTCCTTAAAAATCTTTTTTTTGTTTTAATATTTAATATAGAACCGTACACAAAAGTTATCAGCATAGCTCACATATAATAATTTAATTTATTATAAAATTGTTTATTTACATAAGTTTTGTAAAATAAGAGCTACCGAAAATTTATTTTAATAGCATGTTATGAATACGTCTGTTTAAGATAATTATTGTCTTTATTGGAATTGATAAATAGATTATCAGAGAAATAATTTTAAAAAGTATATGTTCAAAAAAAGAAAATGTTGGTACTATTGCAAAAAGAAGCAATCATTACTCTTAATACAATATTTTACGCATATAATACATAATAAGTTAAAATTTATCTGTTATAAGGCATCAAATAATACAGAAAAATATTGAAATTTATGAAAAGGAAATATTAAAATCATTGGAATTCTGAAAAAATCCATGGAACCTTCAAGTTTTTGCATCATAAAAAGCGACTAAAATAAGTAAAGACATTTGAGAAAGTGGCGTATCCAGTCATAGCGTAGTAGTCGAGACTGCCAGTTTAGTAAACGGAAGATTCCGGGTTCGATTCTCCTCTTGGCAAGGGTTGGTTATTTACTGAAAACTCACTCAGAAATGTACCTATCCCTTACAATGTTATCCCTGAGAAGATTTCTTTTAGTCCTTTAAAGTTTATTTTAACAAAATAAAAAATTCTGAAACATACGGAAGATATCTGTTAGAAAACGGATATTTCAGAAATCACGTAAAATTTACTGGAATTTACGTGATTTTGTTTCCGTTAAAATACAGAAATAGTACTGGCGTCCCGATTGCCAGTACAATTTCCGTTTTTTTTTTTTTTCAGGAAATATTTTTACAGTGTGATGCCGCCAAAATGAGGAATTGGCGCCCCCTGCTGCTCATATCGTGCTAAGATATGCCGAAGGGTATTCATACATTCATTCATGTACTCTTAATAATCTTGTCCTACATGAAATTTCATCTCGAATCTCGATGAAGTAATCATTTTTGTTACCGCACACCGCTCTTATTTTATAAACATTCCGCTTATTTCATCTTTATATTTATTATAGTTATTATATATATATATGTGTGTGTGTGTGTGTGTGTGTGTGTATATATTAGTTATATTTATTATATAACTAATCGATTCAAAATTTCGGATATCTTTTTTGAGGCTCCTTGTATTATATGCTTACATATACAGGGTGATTTTTTTTAAAGTTGTGAAAGTAAAACCCTATAACAGAAGAACCACTGATCCAAATGACCTAAAATTTCACCAGTATACTCCCAAAGCAATGGGTATTTTTTGGCATGGTTTAAAAAAAATTAAAATCGCACCGACAGATGGCGCTGTAAATGCAGTAAAGTCGGGAGACGAACTTACGCCCGGCACAGGCACATTGGCGATAAGAACGTAAAGTACGCACACTTCGTGTTCATTATTTTACGGAAATCCTCGCAATTACTGCGCCATTGACGGACCGTGCATTGTTAGTGAAACTGTATCATCAGAATAATGACAGCGCAGCAACTGCTCTTAGGAGATTTAGGACACTTAAGAATTTAAGAAAAGGTCCAATGACGACAGACGACCTACAGAATATGGTTTCTCAAAGTACCGTCCATCGTTTTCCTCCCACAGACGGTATTCTTTGTTTCTGCTACCTTACAGCGCCATCTGTCGGTGCGATTTTAAGTTTTTTTTAACCATGCCTAAAAAGTTCCCATTGCTTTGGGAGCATACTGGTGAAATATCAGGTCATTTGGATCAGTGGTTCTTTTATTATAGTGTTTTACTTTCACAACTTTAAAAAAATCACCCTGTATATATGAAAATGCCAATCAGGATGGGAAATGTTTGCATTTATAAATCGTCATTCAAACTCACTTAAAAATTACCCATTTTTTGATTAATTTTTTTTCTGAAACAAACGTGTAAATGCTTCATTAAAAGAGGTAAAGATAAATTGTGTGAAAGTGATTTTAACATTTTCGATAAATTAAAATTTTTACCAAAAAATGTCAATATGCGGAAATTAAAAATAATAAGAAAAGGAAGCAAAATGATAAAATTTCTATAGAATAATTAAATAGACGTAGCTTTTGGTTTTATTTGAGTATATTGCATATTGACCGCAAATGCACGCACACAGTAGCTTTTTCTTAAACAAAAATCTAAATTTAAAATGGAGAAATGATTCGAAAAGTTCTAAAATCCAAATTATTTTTGACCCGCTAAACCGAATCCGAAATTTCTTTCAGGATAACACTGTCACTCAGGAAAGGAAAACACACGATGATTTGAGATTGTGATTTATTTGGAGTTGATAGGGTGATTGCTAGATACATGAAATTTGACATGGCTTTTACTTTTAAGATGTAAATGCGAAGGCAGTTCATATTATAACATATTCGAAATTTAAAAGAGTGAAATGAATAGAATAGGGTTTAAAATCACGATTTCTTTTGTACTACAGAAACGATTTCAAATCTTGTCCTGGGATAAAAATGATGCCGTTCTCCACTTAAAAATAGGCTATATTATTTTATCTCTGTACAAACGACCTGATAGAACAAAATTGAACATTTTTTGTTCTAAAAGCCCGTTTACTTTGAATCTGTTAAGACTAAGAGCAAGAAACTTCTTATGGTGATGGATTTTAAGACATAAATGCTCATTAAGAACGTTCATCAAAGTATTTGATATTTAAAAGAAAGAAACTATTGGAAAGCGCTCTATAATTATGGTTTTATTCCCAAACTGTCGAGGCTAGAAATTTTAAATTCGACATGCAAGTTTCTATGGGACGTGATGCCTTTATTTTAAAGATTTTCAAATAAATGAAATGGGAAGAAAACGCTCTACAGTTATAATTTTACTATGATTTTTCAAAAAATATCAGTCTAGATACTTTAAATTTGGCATAGAAATAAGTAAGACATAGATGCACAAGAACACTATTTGTCTTTTTATTTTTTTTTAAATTTATTTAAAAGAAAAGTAAAATTAAATAGTTTTTCATACCATGTTAGGAACAACTTTTCTGAGCAGTGGGATAAACATAGGTACGAGCAAACATCATAATTATAATTCAAATGATAGTAATAAAGAGACATGATTTCCCAGAAGGAAAGGAAGTATTTCATATTCAGCCTTAGCCGTACACAAATGACAGTTAAATATAGTAAACTAATGTTTTCCCACTTACTATTTCTCGGTGTTTTGATTTTTATGGTGCATAAAGGTACATTAATATTGTAAAAAGAAACGTTTGATTTTTATAGAAAATAAATTCTGAAACTACTGAACTGTGTTTGAAAATTCTTCCCCTAAACGATAGTTTATAAACAGAGTTTCCAAATAGACTGCATTGTATCTGTTTTCCTGGAAGTATGTGGATTCAAATGCGTTGCAATGACGATTTTCCCATTATTTCAACTCTCACATTCACCTAATGCAGTACAAAAATAACGTTTATTCAAATTGTGACTTAATTTAGTAATATTTAAATTATTTGCAAAAGTATAATTTCTCCTAATGTTAATTGGTACATGAAGACCACTTACCATATTTCGCAACCTTGCGTTGAAAGCCGTTGGTTTTGATAAAAGAAAAACTTGTTACCTGATTGTTTTATCCAATTATTTAGCCACTCTATTAATAAGAGGCTAACTACTGGGATTTAGAATCCTTTTCGCAGCCTCTATTAAACTTAAATAATAAAATAAAATAAAATAATGAAGCTTTCTGCATGTGTCATTTTAATTGAACTGCCACATTAAGACTTACATTACACAGAAAATCAATTTGGGTTGAAATGTAAAGAGGTATTGTGTTATTAATTTCTCGTAGTTTAACACTCATAAAGTAATCATTTATGAGATACTATCAAAAATTTAAAAAAAATGTTTATGATTGACGTTACATTGCAAAATAACACTTATGAGAAATAACGTGAGATTCCCAGAAGAATTTCCAAAAGTATGCATTTATACATGGAATTGTTAAAAATGTTTTTGCTGTTTTTAAAAAGTTCTACTTTAAGTTATTTACAACCACATCTGGAAATACCGAGCTATGCTCGTTAAAATTATCTTTATGTTCAACACGATATAACAATAAATTATCTGTACAACATATAACAATCAGTTCTATGTACCCTGATTGGTTAAATTCTGTTTTTAGAACGTTCTATGGACTCTGATTGGTTGAATCATTTATCTTCGCTGTTAGTGGGAATTTTTAGAAAATTCCTTCAGATTCTGAGAACCAATCTCTTCTCTAAATGTCGCCATAATTTTGAGAAAATTTGGAAACTTGACAAATTTTTTCATTTGACGGTAAGCATGTGCTTTGGCATTAGTAATCTTGAAAGTCGATTTTCCTGCTAAATATCGCCAATGTCGCAAATCTTTCACCAAACTTAGCGAAGTTGGTGAAATATTGGCAACATTGCAACTTCGTTAACTGTCAACTGTTCAACAACTGTCTCAACCTTCATTCACAATGAAATGCATTCACCCGTAGTGACCCCAAAAGAACCCACTAATCGAATTTTCTCAAACCTGTGACCCAGCCCAATGGTATTTTCGTACCCCAAAACGGTAGGATACAAAATTTAGTCAAAATCGTTAGAGCCGTTTTTTAGATAAAATTAGCTTGACCCATAGTGACCCCCAAATGACCTATTAATCGAATTTTCTCAAACATGTGACCCAGCCAATTTTTTTCTTGTACCAAAAAACGGTGGGATACAAAATTTAGTAAAATCGTTATACAAAATCGTTAAAACCATTTTTTAGATAAAATTAGCTTGATCCATAGTGACCCCCAAATGACCCACTAATCAAATTTTCTCGAACATGTGACCCAGCCAAATGGTCTTCTTGTATCCCAAAAAGGTAGGACATAAAACTTCAAAATCGTTAAAGCCATTTATTAGATAAGATAAAATTACCTTGACCCGCAGTGACACCAAAATAACCCATTAATTGAATTTTCCCGAGCATGTGACCCAGGCCAATAGTCTTTTCGTACACCAAATCGGTAGGATACAAAATTTAGTCAAAATCGTTAGAGCCGTTTTTTAGATAAAATATTTATTTGACCCATAGTGACCAAATGACCCACTAATGAAATTTTCTCTAACATGTGACCCAGTCCAATGGTCTTCTTGTATCCCAAAATTGTAGGATACAAAACTTATTCAAAATCGTTAAAGTGATTTATTAGATAAAATAAAATTAGCTTTACCCGCAGTGACCCTAAATGACCCACCAATTGAATTTTCTCGAACATGTGAGATAGCTCAATCATCTTCTCATAACCGGAAATGGTAGAATTCAAAATTTAGTGAAATTTGTTAGAGTCGCTTTTCAGGTAAAACCAAATTCTGAAGTGGCCGACAATTGGTTCATTGATGGCCGAACATTAGATTTAAGGTGGCCGACTATTGGAGAACTTGCCCTTTTTGAACTTAACTTTGTCTAAAAAAAACTATTACCGTGTTTTTTAAAAATAATTGCTGAAACATAATAAGAAACGTAGGTTTTAACATATATCACTGTTAAAAATGTTGTGCCGTTTTTTAAAAATTCTACGTTAAGATTTATATATATAAAAGCAGTTAAGTGGCCGACTATTGGTACATTTACTCTATATTCATAACGATATAAATATTTCTTTAAAAAGTTCTTGAAATACCCGCAGTTTTTTGTTTATAGCATGCAAGGTTTTCAACCAAATTTAACTACACTTTTAGGACACTTGAAGTACAGTAGAAACAACATACTACAATTAAGATATAAATACTATACTTGAACTATACTTAAACTCTGGATGATTTAGGTCCTCCAGATTCAATCGGGATGGCTCAGTTGGCAGAGCATGGCAGCTTCAGCCAAGATATCCCAGATTCGAATCCTTGCCCGGGCATTTTTCTCCCAGTTGGAAAATTACAACTCATATAAATACTATATAGTAAGCATTTGAGGAAATATGAGCAGTGGTATTAAATAATATTTAACTGTGCATACGTGAACGATACCAAATATTTTTTTCATATATTTCTAATATTAATTTTAAATAATATATATTTTGAAAACATCTTAATGTTGAAGATATGTATTTAAAAAACAACAGCCAATGAAGTTTTGTTATGGCGATATTTGTGTTCAGCAGATTAATTTTATAGATAATTGCACACATTCAAATCAGAAACAACTTCCATGTTCCAAGTGTAATTTTCCAAATCATGAACAAATTACTTACGGCTTTTAGTGAAACTCAATTACTTTTAGAGAGAGAAATTTCGTTGATTTAAAACCCCGTCTTATCTTCATAAGATAAAATAGAAAATTGTTGCCCATCATTCCCATCCCGTCCCCTCTCCCAAATAATAATATGGAATAAGAGCTTTATTTATTTTTTTAAGCATTTTTCATTAGATATTACATTTTAATTAATTTCATGTTTTATATTATTTTATTTACCTTGTATACGATTTTTTCTTTCTTTACCTCTCTCTTTCTCATTGAAGATAAGAAAAAAAAATAACTGTCCCACACTAAGCTTGCTTACGTTTATACTTAAATTTCTCCATTTTAGTTGTGTATGGTGAAATTTTACAGTGAACTTTTAGCTAATAATTTTGCATTAAATGCATTAAATTTTGATGTATTAAATAATGTTCTAAATTATGATAGTGTTTAAAGTTAAAATATGCCTCTTCATTTTTTTTAAATTTTAATTTGAAGAAATAAAATGGTGGGATACTATTTACGATTTTTAGTATTATCATATTTTATTTCTTGTCATATTTTCAATTCACTTATTTGTTGATAAGTGGCAGTATTGACTCCATGATATATTTTATAAGCTTAAAAATATTTTTTATATCATAAACTATGCATGGTCATAATGTAGCTATCTGCTATCGTCTGAGCAAGGCATTGGGATATCCGTATTGAGATTTTCAGTGTTTGCCACAGAATGATGGATGTGAGTTACTTCGAAACGGCAAACAAAACACTGGTTGACACAATACATGACATATGGTGAGTTAACCTAAGGCCTTATCTTTGTAATTGCCAGCAGTGGCAATTGGAGAACCTTTTTGCTTGCGCGAACATTTTATGATTGATGTAATGAATCTATGGCTTATATAAACTAAAAGTCGTCTGTACGCACGGTTTCTTAGAGTTATTGCTTTCACATTATTGTGCTCTTTTATGATCTAGGCTTGTTTTCTTTAATGCGTCAAAGGAAGAAAAATAGGTTCTATCGTCCAGATAAATGGAGTTTCAGTCTTTGGAAAAGCCTGACGCTGAAATTAAACAATTGCGTTCATGAGATAAATGATTATTTATTTATGTTTGAGATAAAATAGTAATTTTTTCCTTTATATTTTGCTGTTTTTCTTGTTTTATTTTTAAAAAATCGTAGTGAATAAGAAGTATTCGCTTTTGAAGTTTGAGTATTTGAAGGGAAAAATCTATATCAATTATAAAAAATAGATGAAATTAAACTAAATATTTTTAGATATTGCAACAAATGCGCACAAATTATGTAAATTATACCAGGAAATGGGGCTACCCACACTCTAAGAATATTTTTTGAAAAGTTGATCAAACATTTTAGAAGTGAATAAAGTACTTATTTTAGGGAACTGGGTAGCACAAAACTCATAAATCATAATTGTCCATTTATGTAAGACACATAAAAAAAAACAGAACACAAAGAAAAAAATGTCGGTCTATGCATATTGCATCAGATATACATAAATGTAATTATCAGAATTTATAATTCTGCAATTGTGTTTAGTCAATTTTTATTGCTGGTTTTTACTCATTGTAGTGTTGTTTGTCAGAAAGCAGTTATTGTCATTTTGCAGCTTTTAATATACCATTTTTTAGAATCTACTTATTTTTCAGATATTAAAGATCTTGTATGGTAACTTACACTCTGGTATTTTCAGATATTATCTGATATCTCACCTTTTCCGTATTAAAGGCATTCCATTTCGAATATTCCTTTTCTTTCATAAGCCTAGTTTTTTTTATTTCGCAGGGACGCGAATTTTTCGCGCCTTTTCCGTACCAAATTACACCTTTATTCCACACGTGTTCAAGTAACGTCTTCGCTTTAGCCGTTTAACGGGAGAACCGGTCCGCAATGGCGTTTAGACTTTTCTTGTATTTATGCTCGACCACCAATAAATTCACACGGTTTCGCTAGTGCGAAAGAATGATCGCAGATAATGATCCCAGAATGAATTTTTTTCTGATTTACTTGTCTTTAACATCTCGATAGATCATCAAAAGTCCCCTGAAATCAAAATGCTTATTATTTTGTAGTTTGTAACTAGCTCATAGTTAATTCGTCAAATTTAACATATTTGAATGCGTAGCTTTTTAACTGCATTATTAATTCGTCAAAATTTATGCTTTACCTGGGAGCCTCTGAATAAACTGTACTATGCTATCTGCAAGTTAATAAAGAAGCCCAAAAGTAAATAATGGCTGATTTTTGACCAAGGTAAATCACTAGTTGGTTCCAATCCTAGGTCTTCACCTGCGACTTCCTGCTGAACTGTTTTTTGGGTTTCCTACTAATTTAAATACCAAGACTGCAATTCTTAAGTTGGATACCGCTACTGATCATCATCGTAGATATATTAGCTCATCTACAAGGATACCCCCCCCCCTCTCTCTCTCTCCCTCTATATATATATATTATATAATTATTGTACATATATATGTATGGTACAATAATTATGTCTGTGGACCGGTAGGTTTAACTTTTCATTAGTTCTTAGAACTTGGGGCTTTAATTTCCTTGAGAGCACCGTGACCCTAATTTGACCAAAATGTGAAAGAACCGTTACCCAAATCAATTTTGAAACTTCGTTTAGACTAGAGGATTTAAGTTACTTAACTCTAAAGGACTTAAATGATCGTTCTCAAACACCATAGTGTGGTAACGTGAGACGTGTATATACAATTAATAAAATCCATTGTCGATTTGAAATGAAAAAAACTTTATTGTAAATTAACACATAAAAAAAAAAAAAAAAAGTAAAAAAGAAAAAAATATGATAAGCATCCATGCTGTAAATTTACATTGTCAGAAAAACTCCGATTCTGACGTTCGCTAAAAGTGGAACCTCTCTCCAGCGTGTTCAAAATCCAACTCCCGTCTCCTTTCAAAAATGTACTTGTTGCCTCCCTCCAAAAAACTAAGGGGACCCTTCTGGAACTCGTCTTTTCCTCTCTCGGGAAAGCAACGCCCTCTAATCCCTTCTGATGGCTGACCGTCCTTTTGAATCCCTTACTTCCAGTCTGAAAATTGCACTTTGTAGGGGCTTCCTTTTCATCCCCGGAATTTCTGCGGTAAACCTTGCCTTTCATACAACACCTGCTCCAGTTTGGCTTATCTCCAGATGACAATGAAAGACCCCAATCTATAGTTCTCTTTTTCATTCTTAGGAGATTATTCCATTTCTCCAAGTAAGTGATTAGTTGATTCACGTCCACCTGTCACCCTTCTGTATAGTACTATCTTACTTGAATAGTGACAATTCACAAAGGCCCTTTCATTCACAAGGGACTATCTTTATCTTCCGATTATGTGAGCACGTGGAATTTCAACATGTCACAATTCCTCCCTCCTAAAGAAAAATTTCTGCAGGAAATTTGGCATATACATCAATACAATAAGCTCCTTCAATCAACTTCTAACGAGGTCATCAAAGTATAAAGGAATTTAGAATAACACGTGAAAACCCTATAGAATACAAACACATTCCCATACTCAGTACTTGATAGACCACACTGTCAACAGGATTTACTATAATCCATTACCTACAATACCTAAGTACAATTACAGGAATAATTTATAATATTGATGCCCTAAGAAACAATTTTGAAATACTTCACATACAGTGCACAGCAAAAGTTTAGACAATGGTCAATTACGCTTCTGTACTGAGATGTATGTAATGAATTGTTGTAAGTCATCTGTCATATATTGCTTGGGACTTATCCTTTATTCACAAATAATAAATTTTAAATTATACGCTTTACATAATATATAATGACCAAAAATCAATATTAACATTGTTGCAAAAATATAGACAATCTGTATATTTACATTAAAATAACCATAAATTAAAATCGAATTGCACCTCCATTGTTTGCAATTGGTGCAACAATGCGACTTTCCATCGAAGAAATTAAATCCTGCATCACTTGGGGGTCTATTTCCTACCAAGCACGTTCAACAGCAGCTCGAAGTTCATTAACAGAGGAGTATTGTCGAAAATTTGCATAAACCTTACGAGTCATGATGCCCAAAGGGTTTTCGATTGGGTTCAAGTCAGGGCTACACGCGGACCAATCGAGAACATTAATATTTTAAGAGTTAAACCAAGTTTTTGTTTTGTGTGCAACATGAATGTATTCATTATCTTGCTGAAATACATACTTTGGACAAGCTAAAAGTTCCCCAAATGGCTGTAAATTGTTCTCCAATGTATGTATGTAGTCTTGCGCTGCTTGGCGGCCACGGAGGAACTCTAGAGAAACTTGACCATTAAAGCAAAATGAGGCCCAAATCATTAAAGAGCCACCACCTTGTTGTCGACTAAAGAAAATCCTAGGCTCTTTACGCAAGTCGTGCCAATAATGTGGCCACCCATCTGGGCCACACAGATTCCACTTTGTTTTGTCACTGAATATCACAGTACACCACTGGGGTCCATATGGCATATGTTTACCAGCCCACTGTATTCTCGTCAATTTGTGGTGAGATTTCAAAGCTGGCTGTTTTTTCTTTTTCCTATAAACTAATTTACCCCTTTCCTTGATTCGCCAACGAATCGTATCTGTTGATACAGAAAGTCCTGACTCACTTTTAATCTGACTAGAACGCATCATTTGTGTAGGTGACAGTGTCTTGGATCCTTCTATCATCTCATTTTCTGGTCACTCGAGGCCTTCCAGATCTACGTTTTGCTTTGTAGGAGTCCCACTTAGACAATACTCGATAGACAGACTTCTTTGAACGATTCAAAGTACCTGAAATTTCTGCAAAAGTCTTCCCTTTCGATTCCAGCTTCCATATCTCAATTACGTCATCTGACTGAATCTCTTTAGCTCGCGGCATCTTCAGTAACCGATGCTAATGCAAGGTGCACTTAAATACTTCATGCATTTGATATCATAAGTTTAACATTTGCCTTTTTCCGTGAACAGTTGCCAAAAGGAAAGAAAATGTCTAAACTTTTGCAATATGCAAATTTCCCTTTTTTCAGTTAAATTAAAAATTATCCTATATTAAAATTAGTATTTCTATCCTAAAATGTTTAAAATATATTTTAAAATAAGTATACCGATTTGTGTAATCCAAGAGTTCGTATTTTTTATTTAAAGGTTAAATATCATCAGTGTCTAAACTTTTGCTGAGGACTGTACATGTAATACCAAATACAGATTACACTTTACATGATTCTAACAAAAAAAAATAATAATAAAAAAGAAAGAATAAATCTATGAATAACACAATGCCTAAAACAATTCTCTTAAAAACTTGCATAAAAGCCTAAATTTAGACGCTTCTACAAACAAAAAGAACGCATACTAAATTATGCAATTATTAAATTAATGAAGTTTTACTACTACGAAAATATTAAGCATTAAATGATAAATAAACACAATACAGATATCACAATAATGAGTACTCCCAAATTTTAGAACATAACTTAATTTAGAGTATTCTCCCGAAAACCAATATCTCTATTACTTCTATCAGAAAATCTTTTCAACAATAATTTTCGACTCACAACTTCATAATCATGATTTTTCATATCTAAATCTTGTTTGATTTTAATAAATCTTTCTTTGTGATCCGTTTTAAAAACAGAATGCTCCATTCTTTTTAACTTTGATTTTCCATATCCATTCTTTTGACATTTAGCCCCCCAATTTACTGTATTATTATCTTTCATCCGAGAGTTAAATTTACTGACCACAGTCATAGGTGAACTCAATTTCTTTCTAATTCTATTTCTAACATGCTCAACTCCCATACTACCAACAAAATACCTGGTTATATTTACAGCATGCTCAGAATTCTTTTCCCGAAATTGACCTCCCTTACATGACCTTTTATCATTATTCGCATCATCTTTTATATCGATCAATTTAGACCTTTTTGCCAAATTCCTATCAGTCACGTCTCCCGATGAATTTACCTCTATCTCATTAACTGACTGCTTATCCCTTTCACAGATTTCATTCACAACCATTTTTCTAAAAAATTTTTGCTCATGTTCGCTAGACAATCTGAAGGTTCCCTGCCCATTTAATTCTCTCTGATTTTCCACCTGTTTACACACTGAATTTTGCTTATCCATATTTCCTAACTTTAATAATTCATAAACAGCTGGTGTTATAAGTGGAGGAGAATTCAATTTTCTCACAACCGCAACCACCACATTCTTTTCAACATACTCTTTTTCAGCTTCTATCACAGAAACCGGCAAGGACACCAAATCCGCCTTTTGTCTAATTCCAAGGGCCGGTATAAGAAAGACATTTCCCACTTTCTTCGCACTCCACGGTATCTCATTAGCATCAAAAACCGCAATTTGCGCACCTGTGTCCTTAATTGCTTTTACTTTCTTACCATTCACGCATAAATCAACCAGAGGTAATTCGGTTTCCACACCTTCCCTATTGTTTTCACTTTTCCCATCACTAGTAATAATCCAAGCTATGCTTTTATCCTCATAATTGGATTTATTTTTTAACAATTCCGAACAATTTGGACGGATGTGACCCACTGCCAAACAATTATAACATTGGACTTGTCTCTGCTTTTCAAAAGCATTGTAACTTCTTTAATTGGTCCGTTTTCCCATTCTCTTTCGTACTCTAAATTTCCGATCTAGGTTTACCTTCATTCTTAATTTTAGATTTAAAGTTGTCCTTTTGATTATCCTGAAAGGGTTTCTTTTCACAAGGTTTTGTATCCGACCTCTTAAATTCCCTTCTTATACTTTCAAACTTATCTGATTTTTCCGCGAGTTTAGAAGCAATCTTTATTTCCTCCCAATCATCCATAAATTTTTCTTTTATCTCGAAAGGGACACCCTTTTTCAATTGTTCCGTGAGCATTAGTTCTTTTAAGGATTCAAAATCCCTCACTTCTAATGACTCTAACCAATTATCAAGATAACCCCTTAACTCATAAATCAGATTCACCCATAACTCACCAGATTTTCTTTGATGAGTTTCAAATTTTTGTTTTAAGGCGCCTGTACTTAGCCTAAATCTGTCTAACAAAACTTTCTTTATATGTTGAAAATCATCACATTTTTCTGTTGGTTGTTTTACTATAATTTCGGCAATATCAGAAGGTAACAAAGGAATTAATTGACTAACCAGATCTTCCTGAGAAATTTTAGCTTTCTCGGCTTGTCTTTCAAAAATCATAACGAAAAGAGTTATATCAATTAACTTAGAATCAAAACGCGGAACCAAATCCTTTAAATTTACCTTAGGAGCTCTATGAAAATCTACATTTGATTCATTAGATGAAACACTAACAACATCCGCAGAATTTTGAACGCAAATTTTCTAATTCAAATTGCTGTTCCTTTTCAAGTTTTTGTAATTCAAGTTGTTGCTGTTTTTAGAGTTTATCTGCCTCAAGTTGTTTTTCAAGTTTATCAACCTCAAGTTGTTTTTTAAGTTTATCTAACTCAAATTGTTTTTCAAGTTTATCTAACTCAAATTTCCTAAGTTTATCTTTTTCCTCTTGCGCATTCCTATCTAATTCAATTTGCCTCTCTCTTTCTTTACGATCTTTTTCGATTTGTTTTTCCTGCTCTTTCTGCTCCGCCTCCTGTTCAAGAAAATATTGCAATCGAATTTTAGCGAAACTTTCATCATATTCCTCTGCATCTACGATAGCCTGAATTATAGATTTAATTTTACACGTTTTTGACACACTGGTCTCAAATTCCTCTGCTAATAACAGCAAGACACTTTTATTATATTTTCCTAAATATTCTGCCATATTTTCCCCCAAAATATAATAAATTTCAAAATATCAGATATATTCAATTTACAATAATACAATAAATACAGAAATAGATTTTTTTTCCACTATGTATAATAATGTATTCAAAAACGACACAATTTTAATATAACAAATTCTCATTCAACAGTGACGTCTTTCAAACTGAGTATATCCCCCAAAATATATTTTATACTCAACAGTACAGTATAACCTCAATTTATTTTGAAACATTAATCATAATCATCCACAGTATACCCGTAAAATAAGGCTATAACTTTATTACTGCAATAAATAAAATGTATATAAACAAAACTCTTATTTCCAAAAGTTTTATACAAAATTATGATTAAAATATCCTGATTAATAATCTCAATTAATCCATAACAATTTACTATACCCCAAGTAAATTTTAACATATACATAAGTATATAATTTTCTTAACCCAATATTATACCTAACAGATACCAGAAAATCAACAAACACAAAAATCAAAATCCTAACTAAAAATTTAAATACCAAATTAATAGCTTCAGAGTTTTGTTCCCCAAAGTTAAATTTATACACAAAATTTAATTTAAAACAGACCTCTATAGAAGATGTCGTAAAAGAGCTTACCTCCAGATGCAGATATTTCCTCCACACTGATACCAGGCTTCCAAGCACTTTTTAAAGATAATATACACACAGATGTTTTAAGACTTGAAGACACTCAATTCACTGATGAGGCACTAATTTCACCTTAGATCCGTATGTAGACAACTGAGATGGTACGCCGCATATCTTCATTCCACTGTAGATTTTGAAGTACAAATACGTAGCACCAAATCTATAGTTGACTGTTCATACACCACACAGCTTTAGTCGATAAAGTTCTTTTACCAGTTCTCTACTTGCTAGAACTCCGAGAAAAAACCATGACTCCAATTAGACTTCAAGACTCCACGTCTCTGCTCATCCGTTTTCCACTGGCTCTTCATCTGTTTAATCAGGTTAACACCTAGATCCGTAATCTAATTTACTCTAGATTACATATCCCAGTTGCTGCCACCAATTAATTATATATACAGCTGTGGTAACGTGAGACGTGTATATACAATTAATAAAATCCATTGTCGATTTGAAATGAAAAAACTTTATTGTAAATTAACACATAAAAAAAACAAAAGTAAAAATGAAAAAAATATGATAAGCATCCATGCTGTAAATTTACATTGTCCGAAAAACTCCGATTCTGACGTCCGCTCAAAGTGGAACCTCACTCCAGCGTGTTCAAAATCCAACTCCCGTCTCCTCTCAAAAATGTACTTGTTGCCTCCCTCCAAAAAACTAAGGGGACCCTTCTGGAAATCGTCTTTTAATCTCTCGGGAAAGCAACGCCCTCTAATCCCTTCTGATGGACGACCGTCCTTTTGAATCCCTTACTTCCAGTCTGAAAATTGCACTTTGTAGGGGCTTCCTTTTCATCCCCGGAACTTCTGCGGAAAACCTTGCCTTTCATACAACACCTGCTCCAGTTTGGCTTATCTCCAGATGACAATGAAAGACCCCAATCTATAGTTCTCTTTTTCATTCTTAGGAGATTATCCCATTTCTCAAAGTAAGTGATTAGTTGATTCACGTCCACCTGTCACCCTTCTGTATAGTACTATCTTACTTGAATAGTGACAATTCACAAAGGCCCTTTCATTCACAAGGGACTATCTTTATCTTCCGATTATGAGAGCACGTGGAATTTCAACATGTCACAATAGCAATGCATGGAGAAGTCAAGCCTCGTACCAGGTCGCCCGCTTCAAAAACGTTAGTTAAGATTACCGTCACGTGACGTCGTTTGTATCTCTGGCCATCTGGCCGTCTCTCTGTGCTCTAATTCTCGCAAATATATTAGGACAGTCATGTAATTTTTATATGTTACTAGCCGGTGTTCGAACATCTAGACGATCGCTTGGGAGGGGGAGGGAGATGGCTCCTGAAGCATAAAGCCCGAATTTTGCATAGGGCCCACAATGTGCCTTTTACATGCGAACAGAAAAATATAAATAAAATAATTTATTTTAAATTAGACGAAAATAACTAATAAAAATACCAAAAACATGTAAATAAAGATTTTGCGATATAAATTAATAAATTTTATGCATGAGCTCTCTCACACAAACCTTCTCGGCCCTGCCCGTGCTCTCCTAGAGGGAAGGGAGAGCTTCCAGTTAAAATAAACAGAAATGGGATTACCTAAAGTATATGCCGTTCATTGTAAATGGGCCCTACGGATTTCGCACCCATAAATTATGACGATCAAAATAACGAAGAACTGTGAGGTTCAAATCCATACATGGTTAATACAGTGATCACTATAACGGGGCCTTTTGAATTTTACATGTATAAATAGTTAAAGCCCTGTGCGTTTCATGCCTATAAACTGATTATACGGCAATCACTATAACGAAGCCTTGTGCATACCCATGCCAATAAGTATGGCGATTAATAATTAAATCGTAAATCTTTACTTCCGAAAAATGTTTTTTGAGAAGAGGAGGAAACGTACTATATTTTGTATAAAGATTGAAAACCGATCGCCAAAAGACGAAAAGTGCAAAGTCAATTTATAAAATATGAAATTTAAAAAAAATAAAACATTTTCCTTGGAAAAATGTCTTACGGAAAATTTGTAATCAAAAATCAGCAATAGTTGTCTTATTCGTCTAATCTTCCATAATCGGGTTCATAGCCTATGTTAGCAACAAAATCGCTGAAATAGGTTCAAAATTGCTGAAATACGTGTTTAAATATTTTTTAGTAGATTTGTTATACTGAATTTCGCGCTCCTTACCTAAAAGTGCGGCTGAGATATGACGAAATGAACTAAAACTTTTGACTCCCCATTTAACCCCCCCCCCCCCTTAGTGGTTGAATTTCTAAAATCACTGAAACACGTGTTTAACTATTTTTTTAGTAGATTTGTTATGCTGAATTTTACATTCCTACCTTATGTTGCTGCTGAGATATGGCGAAATGATTTAAAACTTACGATCCCCAATTAACGCCCTTGATGCCTGAATTTCTAAAGTAGCTGAAACACGCGTTTAACTATTTTTTTAGTAGATTTGTTATGCAGCATTTCACGCTCCCACCTAAAACTGCTGCTGAGATATGGCGAAATTACCTAAAATTTTCAACCCCCCCCCCCATTTAAGCCCTTAGGGAGTGAATTTTCAAAAATCCTTCCTAAGTGGGTGCCTACATTGTGTAAGGAACGTAATTTCCAAATTTCATTGTCCTAGGAGCAATGTTTGAGGCTCGGCGTTGATTATGAGTCATAGTCAGGACTCATAATCAACAATAAAACATAATAATCATAATCAACAATAAAACAAGTCAATCAGGACATTTTTTTTATACAATTATAGATTGAGGTTTACTACAGACTGTTCGGTAATGAAAATGAAGTGTAGCATTTATTAGTTTGTGTATAGGAACACACAAAAAAATTCGTTACGTTATGGTCTATAGGGGAAAAACTGTTTGCAATGCATTTTGTTGATGTTACAATATTTTAAACATATTAAGATTGATATGCATTATTGAGGTGGACTACAACATGCTCCCTCAAGAATATAGAATAAGTAGCATTTATAGTTCGTTTACATGGACGCAAGTATGAATCCCATTACATTATGATCTATGGGGGAAAAAACGTTGGCATAACAATGATACATAAAACATAAATAAAATAGTATGCATTTTTAAATTTATCTTCTAATTTTTAACATTTTCCAACATAGCTGAAAGGTATTTATAAATTTAGTTTTTTAGTCCGTCTGTCTTGTCTCTCCGTGCTTTAACTCTCGTAAATACACCAGGATTGTCATGTAATTTTATATGTAATTGAGTTTACTATAGAATGTTGGGTATTGAAATGTGATCCTTCTTTCTACTGGATTTGCTACATATTTTTCATCTCTACTTGACCCTGTTTACTGCTCCGTTATACTAATAAGCACTGACGCCAAGGTAAATAAACATCTACTGCTCCATGTTATAAACTCTGATTTTGGGGGGGGGGGAGGAGAAGCATGCAATCAATACATGTATGCTAGATGTTGGAAGAGGAATGGAAAAGCTTATGTTAACTTGTTACAATTTTGAGGGGGGGGAGGGGGTTTGAACTGAAAGCAAGATATATGACAAACGTCTTTGTCATAGGGGGGAGTTGCACTTTTGGTCCATTAAAAAGAATAAAATCTCACACTTTTCGGGGTGGGACATCATTGTTCCGGAGAGGCCACCCCCTGAATTCAATACTGATTAATATAATACAAAAGAAACTGGACTTTAACAGCTATAACTATTAATTAAAAAATTAAATTTCTCAAGGGAATTATACATTTACCCGGTATATACATATGTTTGTAATATAAAACATTTCTTTTAGAGTGTCAATTTTTATACTGCACATTCAAAGAAAATAATCAAGTACTAAACTAAATATACTTACTTATTGCAGGTTTTTCTATAACTTCACCATGATCCGCAGATGAATGATTGCAATTATGACACCATCCATTGTACGTAATGTTATGTTTCCTAACATAAATTCATTGGATTTTCCACAGGAACATTCACCCCTGCGGCGTCGTTTTAAATCGTAGGAAAACATAACTCCTATAATCAGCAATTAATATTGTTGCAATCCTGAACGACAATAATAACAAGAGCATAATTAAAAAACGAAAGCATAAAACCTCTTGAGTCAAAATAATCGTCTTGCGAAAAGGATATATATATAAACTCGGTGTGTGTTGTCAGGTGCCGCCATTCGAATAATCTACAAGAGACGCCATTTCTTCTGGTCAAGGGTCCATTCTTCCTCCAGACCCCTATCCCCATTGAAAGTAAATATCCCGCTCAATGCATCATGGGTTAAACATTTGTACGCATGCGCGCTTCCACACTGTACCGCTGAATAAATGACCGTCCATTATTCTATCAAACCACAAAAGTTCTCTAGCAGTTTCCGTCATAGCAATGAATTCGGATTCCATGGTTGATAAACTTATACATTTTTCCTTAAAGGATCGCCACATTATTGGTGATTTATCTAACAACAACAACTGACCTCCCATTGAAATTCTATCATCCCTATTAGTAGCAAAATCGGCGTCTGAAAATGCAATTACATGTGCATTTTTAGAATTTAAATTTAATTTCAAAAGATTTAGTCAAATGAACATACCCCAACAGCTTTAGTAATCCATTCCAGTGTAATAATCCTGGATTATTCTGGAATTGACTGAATATATTTACTGAATAGCTAATGTCGGGCCTGGTTCTGTTAGCTAGGAATGACAAGCATCCCAACACGCTTCTATATGGTAACTTAGACATCTCAAATATTTCGTTATCTGATTGAGGAGATTGGGTCTTTGAATAAACTACACCTTTGCTTATTGGGAGAGAAGTAATAGGAAAATTAAACCTTTTAAATTTTTGACAAACCTCATCAATATATGGAATTTGATGTATTGGTAGATAGTTCTCCCCCTCCTCGAATTCCACCCCCAATAGCTTTCTGGTTTTACATAATATCTTAAGATCAAAGTATCCACTCAAAAGTTTAACCACTTTTTCCACCACTCTATCATTTTTACCAAAAATCACTATATCATCCACATAAGGAAGCAGGATGATGTTGTCTTCGAAACTATACACACAATTGCACCATTCAAACTTAATAAAACCTATATCATGCAAAATTTTATTTATCTCAAAATACCACATCCTACCTGACTGATGTAAACCATATAAAGCTTTTTCCAGTTTACATACTAAATTTTCATTTTTCACAAATCCTGGGGGTTGGGACATATATATTTTTTCGGCCAGAGGTGCATATAAATAAGCACACTTCACATCACTTTGCAGGTGTGTCCATTTTTTACAGGAGACTAAAAGGGAAAAGAAAAATCTAATAATAGCGAAATTAACGACTGGGCTAAAGGTTTCGTCGTAGGTTTCCCCCTTAACTTGTTTAAACCCTTGCGCCACTAGTCGAGCTTTATACCTTGCAATTTTACCCTTGTCATCCTTTTTTAATGTAAAAACCCACCTACAACCTAAAGGTTTAATGCCGTGTGGTAACTTAACTAATTTCGAAACTCCCCTTTCATTCATAGTTTTTAATTCTTCTCTCATGGCTTGTTCCCAAAACTTTCTTTATGGGGATTTTAAAACTTGTTTATAGGTATTGGGTATTTTGAGATTGTCTAGTCATATATCATTGTTATAAGAAGCCTCCGTATTTGAACAAGAACTACCCTCTTGACCTGAAACTATCCCTTTAAATTTATTTGACCCTTTAAAGCAAAATATGTGAGATTCAAACTTAAGATGATGTCTTTCACAATATTTTTCTACATCATTTAAGGATCTTAGCCTTTCAGTTTTCCCCTGTTCGTAATAATAAATATAATTACGACTACCGTTTGCACTTGGGACAACTTTTCTTAACCAAACAGTATCTGACAGTGGAACCCCTTTCAAAACATCTTTACTTGATTTTATTTCCTCTACTGGATTTTCGTCTTCCTCTGATGAGGATAAATCTGGAGGTTTATATGAAGGGAAATAATTTAAATTTGGGGGGTAATTATCCTCAATCTCACCTTCAGAACTTACTTCAGATTCTTTACAAAAATTAGAGGATCCAGGGCCTTTTGAGCCCATCACGAATCCACTGCCTCTAACACTGTTGGGGATTTCCTCATTAAAAGAAACGTTAATAGTTTCAATGATTTTTTCATCTTCCGGTAGCCAAATTCGGTAACCTTTTGTACTAAAGGCGTAACCAATCATTACCCCCTTTTTGGCTCTTGCATCAAGTTTCGACCTAAGTTGCTTGGGAACACCTACGTATGCAGTAGCACAAAAGGGTTTTAAATGTTTAACGGATGGTTTAGACCCACTATAAAGTTCAAAAGGGGTCTTCAACTGTGACTTATGACAAATACGGTTCCAAGTATATGTAAAATATAACGCTGCATCTGGCCAAAAACTTGAATCGCCACGTCTGCACTTTCACTTAAAACTGACCTAATCCCATTAGCAATCGTTTGATTGTACCTTTCAATTGTGCCATTTTGTTCTGCGGTATACACGTTTGAGAATTCGTGTTTAATGCCTTTCCCCTCACAGTAAATCTTAAAGTTATCATTCTTAAACTCTTTCCCATTATCAGTTCTAATATATTTAACCTGATATTCGAGAAATCTCTCGGCTCGGGAGACATAATTACGGAAAATGCTAAACGCCTCGGATTTTTCCTTCATTGGGAAAACACTGGCCTTTCGGGAATAATCGTCGATTATCGAGAGAAAATATCTCTCCCCATTTCTACCCTTCTGTTGTACAGGGCCCCAGGCATCCATGAATAATAACTCAATGGGACGTTTAGATCTAATTTTATTAATTGATCTAAATGATATACGTCTGTATTTACTAAGTTTACAAATTTCACAAAAAAAATGTCCCGATTTAAACCGGGGAATACCTTTAACACTTTCATTTTTAGATGTATTCACAATCAGATCAGGACTTAAATGGGCAAACCTACGATGCCAAACTCTAAAGTCATCTTTAGATACATGAGAAGTTTCAAACGTAACCTTTTTAGAAACTAAACCTGGGATTTTAGGATACAGATGATAAGTACCATTTTTAAGGAAAGCAGAAAATAAATATTGGCCGTCTTTAAACACTTCCACCTTACCACTTTCTCCAATAAATTTCACCCCTTTTACATCTAATTTTGGACCTGAAATAAGATTTCGTCTTAACTTGGGAGAGTACATTACATCAGAAAAATAAAATAACCTTTGGCCAAACTTCAACTTAATATTTTATTTTACCTCTACCGGGAAGGTAACACCATCTATAGCTACAAATATTTTTTCATCTTTTAAGGGTTTAAATTTATAAAACAAACTTTTATCACGGCAAAAATGGTGTGAATCTGCTGTATCAAACAACCAGCTATTTTCGCTTTCACTACTACTCAAATTTGCCTGTATATAAAACAAAAAAGGATTGTTTTTACCTTTTTGGCGGCTAACATTACTATAGTGTGATGGTGATTCTTTAGCTTTGCCTCGGCCTTTGCAGTTTCTGTTCTTTCTCACTTGAGTTGGGATACGTTCAGAACTAGATTCAGAAACATCAGATATACTAGAGATAGATGGGGCTCGATAGTTGTAGCCTCTGGAGTACCTCCCACGTTGACGACAATTTCTCTGCAAATGATTCATACTGCCACACCGAAAACACCTCAATCTGGTATTTTGAGTCTCGTATGTTGATGTATGTTGAGTTTCGACGAAAAGTTCTTTACGTTTATCCAGGTCTCTCAGGGCTAATCTTGATTCTTCTGCAATTAACTCCATCAAAATGTCGTCAAAGAGAAATTTCCTTTCTTCCCAACGTAATATAACTTGAACTACATTATCAAACTGACTTGGTAAGTGGCGCAAGATTTGGAACGACTTATAAACTTCTTTAACTGGATGACCAAGGTCGCTCAGCTGATCCGCAATTCGGTTAAGTCTGGCTGCAAACAGGTCAACTTTTTCATTAGATTTTGCTTTACAGGACATAAATTCAGAAAACAGGAACATATGCCGAGATCTGTTGTCAGGCTCAAAATGTTTCTTCAGCGTTTCCCATACATCTTTGGGGTTATCCTTATTTTCTATAATTTTACGAAAGTCCTTTTCCATATTTAAATATATGGACGATAAAGCAAGTATCTTTCTAGCATAAAAATCTTTCACATCCCTTGCTGTCACCCCCTTTTCCGTGTCAATTTCTGGTTCTTTCTCAGCTCCGGTTACTATATCCCATGCGTTTCTTTCCAACAACAGATACTTCATATCAACTCGCCAGTTTGAATAATTTAAAGCTTCAAGTTTATCTATCTGTACTTGTGTAGTCGCCATTTTCAAAAAGAATTATTAGCCCCCCCCCCCCCGTCTTATTAAACTTAACAGTCTCTGAAATGGGGCTAAAAATTATGACTTTTATTGTCGAACTTCAATAAGCTTTATTCTTCAGATATGGCATGGCCCGTAACCTTTTGATATCTAATACCCTGTATTAGTACAGGTCTAATATATCTGATAATGCATGTAGCAGAGCTGTACAAATAGTGTCCTGGAAGACATCTGAAGGAAAGCTAAGTGTTGAGGTCAGAACAAATAAAGAATCATTTGCTTGGTGACTACAGTTCTTTATTCAAAGTAAACTTGATCATTTAAAACTGTTAAAAACACTTTCAGATTTATTCAGAGCAAACGTGTGGATAAAACAGAGCTTCATCGTTAAAAAAATATCTTAGTTAAGCATAACTTGACAGTTTAAAACGGAGTTTTGAAACAGTATTGAAATAAAACTAACTCATAATAACAACTTAAACTTTCTGTTAAATTATAACTAAAACGTACTTAAAAACATTTTAAAATTAAATCAAAATACTATAAAATCAAGTTAATCCATTTACAAACATAACTAATTCAATTCAAAACTAAAAGAAACACGCTACAAAAACGAAGCGAAGCGAAGCTTCCGACTCAAAAAGTTGAAAGCATTTATACTCTCCGAAATACGAAAAGAGGAGATTCCACTTTAGCAAAAGGGTATGTTCCGCAGCAGTCGATTACGGAACAACCAACGCCATCTATAATATGCTTTTAAATTACACGGCAGATTTTAAACATCGAAATTAGAACGAGAGCTATTAAACCAAAATAAGTTTAAAACCCAGTTTAGCAGTTTAGCCATAAGTGACAAGTAAAAACCGGCTGATTAGATAACACATCTTTTTAGCATTATATTCGAATGACACGGCCATTTACACAACACAAAGAGATAAAACAACTCCACTCCTATCTACATGAAATTTGTATTTGACTTAGGAAATGGCGCATAGAAGTTAATGCAGTAAAAAGTGCTGCCATGATTTTCTCCAGAAATCTTATCTCTCCAGACATTAATATATCTTTAAATCGTGACGATGTACCCTGGGTCACTGAGTACATAAGTACCTAGGAATTTACCTAGATTCCAAATTAAGCTGAGACAGGAAGATCACTGACGTCATCACCAAGACTACCAGTGCCTATGCATTCCTGAAATCTTTATTAGATCGTCACAGCTGTCTGTCTATTCCTAACCAGTTACTGCTCTATAAATCCTTTATCATATCTATCATGACCTACTGGTTGGTTGTGTGGGAATCTGTTTCGAATCTCAGATGCAGAGTATATAAGTAAAATTTTACGTCAAATTGTTAATGCAACTAGGTTCGTACGGAATGACATCATTCATCTCAATCTCCACATTAGGCCTACTTCGCAAATGATCAACAAACTTGCCCAAAATTGTCACAGAGTTCGCATTCTTAAACCCAACGATGCGTCGTGGTCTATTAGATAGTAGAAAGATAAACAGTACTGTCGGCAAATAAGTCCGCTCGTCATCCTTAGTAGAGATGATGGTTTTGACCCTCCCTCCAAAAGGTGGAGAAGAGAACCATTTTAAACGCATGGTTGCGGACATTCTAAATTCTAAATTTGCTTTATTTACTTTTTCTCTTCTGGCCTTCTATTTTTTAAAAAACATTTTATTATTTTGATGTCATCCTGCTCAAGCGTTTCGTATTGGCGGGAATGTGAAAATAAAGGTGTATAAATGGCGAAGATGTACCCTGGGTAACCGAGTATAAGTACCTAGGAATTTACTTAGATTCCTAATTAAGCTGGGCCAGGAAGATCACTGACGTCATTGCCATGACTGCCAGTGCTCATGCATTCTTCAAACCTTTATTAGCTCGTCACAGCTCTCTGTCTGTTCCTAACCAGTTACTGCTCTATAAACCCTTCATCAGATTTACCATGACCCACTGGTTGGTTGTCTGGGGATCTGTTTGCAAAACTCAGATGCAGAGACTTCAAATTACCCAAAATAAAATTTTACGTCAAATTGTTAATGCAGCCACGCTCGTCCGGAATGACATCATGCATCTCGATTTACACATTCGGCTTATTTCCCAAGTGATCAACAAACTTGTCCAAAATTCTCACAGAGCTCGCATCCTTAAACCCAACGAGGCGTTGCTGTCTATTAGATAGTACAATATATACAGTACTGTCGTCAAAAAAAGACTGCTCGTCATCCTTAGTAGAGATGATGGTTTTTGACTCTCCCTCCAAAAGGTGGAAGAGAGAACCACCTTAAACGCATCGTTGCGCACAATCTAAATTTGCTTTATTTGCTTTCCCTCCCCCCCCCGTCTGGCTTTTTTATTTTTTAATACGTTTTATTATTTTGATGTCATCCTGCCCAAGCGTTTGTTATTCGGGTATTTAAAAATAATGGTGTATAATTGGTGAAAATGTACCCTGGGTCACCGAGTATAAGTATCTAGGAATTTACGTAGATTCCAAATTAAGCTGGGCCAGGAAGATCAATGACGTCATCGCCAAGACTACCAGTGCCCATGCATCCCTCAAATCTTTATTAGCTTGTCACAGCTGTCTGTCTATTCGTAACCAGTTACTTCTCTATCTATCCTTCATCAGATCTACCATGACCTACGGGTTTGTTGTCTGGGGATCACCTTCTCATAATTATTTTTTTCTGTCTAATTGTTTTTATTTAAGTCATAGCTCATTTTATTGTATCTAATTTACCGGATGGTTATAATACAAGTATCTCTGTTTGGAGCTGTCTGTAGCTTGAAGGAATAACCCGAATGAATCCAAAATCGGTACACTTAATATTCAAGATGGCTTAGGAAGAATAGAACAATAAAAAATAATTGCAATAATCGCCTACAGATGGCGCTTTTGTGTGTGAAATGTAATGTGTAATAGAAGAACAAAGAATTAAGGCGTAAAACCGTATAACAAACCTTATTTATTGGAAAGTGTCACAGTGAATGTGATCACGTTTTCGTATGGCGGTGCCGATCAAGGTCAGGTTGCAAATGGCCATTGCGCTGGAGGACACAATCCAGGCACTGCACGACTTGCTCAGCTGTGGAATGTAACGCATCAGGAGTGATCTTTCCCACATCTTGTGATATGCGATCTTTTACGCCATTGAGGTTTTCGACACCTCCACGGTACACAATGGCGTTTGCGTTGCACCGGCAGACCCCATAGAGCCATCTGTTGGCGATTATTGCAATATTTTTTTTTATTGTTCCATTCTTCTTCCTCATTCTCGAATAGTAAGTGTACAGATTTTGGTTTCATTCGGGCTATTCCTTCAAGCTACAGACAGCTCCAAATATAGATACTTATATTATAACCATCCCGTATATAATGAAAAATAATTGTATGGCCCTGGGACCGTTTTCCCTTTTCCTCAGTGTTTGCTTGCTCCACTTAGAACAATTCCAGTGCTCCGGAATTTGCTCGACAAATTCCAAAATTTGATGAACTCTTCTACGCATCAATACCATCCGACCCCATCAAAGTTGAAAGAAAGTTGAGGCAAGTATTGCGAATTGCGTAGGCATTTCAATATTTCTGCATGGACTTATTGGTTCATCCACTATTGGATTTTCGACTCGTCCGGTTCTATTGTGTTTACTTCTACACTCGCATCACTGTAGGGCTTCATAGTCCCAGATCATTGCGCTCCATATGATCTGATATTGCATGAGAAGAAAAAACCTCTTCACGTAGGCCATCATTCCTCCCCGTTCAAATTCAATAGCTTTCTCATATGTCGTCTTCTACCGTCTAGGTATAGTGACTTTTCATGAAACGCTTATCATTGGCGGACAACCATGTACTATTTTCAACGTCCCGCTACATCTCTCTATACGGATAAATCAACAAATCAGAGGGCGCTGCTCAGACCATGCTAGCGCGGCGACTTTGACATTCTAATTATTTGAATACAACTCAATTTGCATTTACTGTCAGTTTAAGTTCACTGAACATGATTTCTTCATGGGGATGCAATTTTTACAAACAGGAGTTTATATAACTCATTTCATTGCATGATGTAAAGAAATTTCTGAACATTATTATGAGCTTGTTGGAAAGTGTTTCATAATCTATGCCTGATTCATAAATTTTGGTTCTTGTAGTTACCTAAAAGAGAATACTAGAAAATTTCTCTTATGCAGGAATAAAAATAATCTCGTAACTGTATTAAAAAGTAACTCAGTTTCCGCACAGGAATTTTAAAAAAATGAAAATATCTTTGAGTAAAAATATTTTTGTCGCTTTTGTCTTTAGTTTTAGGTGTTCATTTGGATAAAATACCAAAAATAATATTCTGTACTGATTTTCCTCTCACTTCTTCACATGCTTAATAATGGGCAGTAGAAAAGCTAGAATATTCATTTTACATAAAGATAACTTTCTCAGAGAATAATTATACTTATCATTACAACATTTCATCTTGAATTCATTAAGGATTTCGAAAGTTATTTTAAGAAAAGAAATGCATGTATCTACGCAGAACCATTAGTAACGATATTCTGTGTGCATTTCTTCAATAAACCAAAAATTTCAATTAGCAGAGGATTTAATATTATATTTAATTGTTCAAAAAGCGCAATATCAATCATATCTTCACCATAGTGTAATGCAGATATTAATTTTTCTTAATTTATTTAAGAACATTTTCTTTCACTGTTTTTTTGCTTGTAATATCTTCCATATGAAGTTGATTGAAATCGCCCCAAATGTTCTTGACAAGTAGAAAAAAAAAGAGAAAAAGGTAAAAGATAAAATTGGAATAAGTTCTTCATGCATAATTCCCGGATGCAATATCCTACATGGTAGTTTTCGGGCATTTTTATTCCAATATTCTTTGAATCTGCATAATTACCTGTAAAAAGAATTTTTTTAATTAGATGGTAATCAAGTTAGTTTCCGTGAGCCATACCTTAGATTTATCCTTTACTTTATTATATATCCTTAAGTTACAATACGCTTAGCATTTTACATTTTCGATATGTAAAAATAAATAAATGAATTTTTTACAACAATGCGTAAAAAAAAAAAAAAAAATCTCAAGAGAGTTAAAAAAACATTAACCAGTTAACGCCGGTGGGGGAGGGGATTGATTATTTAATGTAAATAAAACTAATTGCAAATTCCTTAACATAATTTATTAAATTTAAATGATATTTTTTAAAAATAAGATACCTTTTTGAAATATGACATTTTTAAAAATGAAGTTTTAGCACTATTTCTTTCTAAACTTTTTTACCGTGTTCGTATGATCACGCCCAGCGCAAATCGGTAAAACAATACATACATATAATGTAATTCTAATAGACATTAATGCTGTTTTATTTTATGAATTTTTAATTTATAATGTCCCTTTTCTTTCAAATAGTATAGTTTCAATTCAACTTCTCCTTTGTTTGGCTGTCAGCGATGTAAGTTGATTTCTGAAGTTAGTACGGCCTGTTTAAAAATGATTTGAATGATTTCAACTCATTATATTTTATTCATAAATTGTCAAAATAAGGTATAACTTCATACAAATATAATGTAACACTCCAAGTACAAGTCCAATAGTTACTGTAAAGTTAATTCACAAATGTTCAGTGTAAACATTTTTTTTTGTTAGTGTATACAATTCAATTCCATACTCTTTTCAGTAGATCTCTCATCAATAGTTGTACCGCATATATAATGCTATGCTAACTTACAGTTTACGCGCATATTGGGGAAGAGATCGTTTGTAGACAATCTCATTTACATCATATCACTACAGAATAAAGAAAAAATCGCGGTTTGAGTACATAGTGTGAAACGAGTCTGGATATGTAATGAGCTGTTCACAAAACTAATTGGTGCTTACACTTACAAGGAGACCGCAAACATGATGCGCGCAGATTTTGATGATTTTAAAGTATGTTATAGAGATCATAACCCTAACTATTCAGATCAAAGGTTTCCTTCAAATGGGCTTTAGTTTTCGAGAAATTTCGGGTTAAAGTTCAGTATGCTTTTCAAATACGCATTAGTTCACAATCTTGAATAAGGTCTCCGTGGTGCCGCGGTAGCGTTCGCGATTTGAGAGCCGGAGGTGGGCGTTCTGTCCTCTTGCGTGACTTTTACCTTTTTTAACGAATTTTATATATTTGTCGCGTTATAAGTTTTATGCAGAATTATGAATTCTGCATCTTTGAGCTTTTTTATATTTTCCTAATAAATTCCATTTACATTTTCGAATATTTCGTGAAAATTTACATTTTTTTTTTTTTTTTTTTTTTTTTTTTTTTTTTTTTTTTGTGCAGTTTTCAAATTAATATTTCTATTGCCGAAATTTCAAGCTAATTAATTCCAACAACATATCTTAAAAGGGGTAATCAAATATTAAAGCAATAACGCTTGGCCAGTTATATATATATATATATATATATTATGTTATTTAAATACATTTAACTGTAAAGTTCAAACTCAACATCATTTTTGATTTGCACAAATAAAAAATAATATATTACAAATAATTTTTTTTTCAGTCTAACAAGTCGATGCCATGCAGAAAAATTCAACTAGAAATAAAAATCGTTTGTAAATTACAATACATATAAAAAATATCTGAAAAAAAAAATCGTCTGCAATGACTTTTATGGCAATATCAGAATAAATAAAATTTTCTTTTTATCCATTTCGCTCAGCTTCCTTTGCAGACTATTACCACGTTTGAAATAATTTCTTTTTCAAATTTAATGCATTTTTTAATATAGTTATCACAATTTTATTTAAAGAATATATAATATGCTAATTTATACATTCCTCCAATATTGTTAAAACAATTATTTAAAGGCGATTTTTAATGCGGAATTTGTTTAGAATATTTTTGCGATAGGTATCACACAATTAGTTCCATATTTAATAAACTAAAAATGTCGATGTCGGTGATGATAAATATTTTAGTAATTCAGCAGTTAACATATTTCAATATATTTAAAACAAATCAAATAATAAAATTATATATCATTTTGTTAATCTTTTTTTAATCATTTAATTTTTTTAAAATAGAAAATGCAAATAAAAGAAATGCATTATTTCATAAATACGATAAATAAATAAGTAAATATACATAAATGTAAACAATAATCATTTTAAAAAGACGAGATATCAAGACATAAATTAGTTTGGATTTTCGTCAAAAGAAATATTAGAATAAAAATTACGCAAAAACTATGAATTTTCCCGAAATAATCGAAAATGTAAATGGAATTTATTAGACAAATGTTAAAAAGTTCAAAGATGCAGAATTCACAATTCTGCATAAAACTTATTACGCGATAAATATATAAAATTTGTTAAAAAAGGTAAAAGCCACGCAGGAGGACAGAACACCCATCTCCGGCTCGCAAATCGGGAACGCTACCACTGCATCACGGAGACCTTGTCTAAGCGCACGAAGTAATTTGTATTTGAAATGCATGCTGAACTTTAATCCGAAATTTCTCGAAAACTAAAGCCCATTTGAAGGAAACCTTTGACCTGAATAGTTAGGGGTATGATACCTACAACATACTTTAAAGTCATCAAAATCTGTGCGCAACATGTTTGGCGGTCTCCTTGTTAGTGTTTGCGAAATAAATTTAAGATAACAATTTTCACTTAAAATTCACCTTTTATATTAATATATCGTATTTCAAAAATTTATGACTAAAATATGATGAGATAAAAGGGTTCCCATCATTTTGAAACACACTGCAAACAAATACACAATATACGTAAGGTAATTAATCCCCTTATCCCTATTTGTTATTTTTGGAAAAGATCTATTATTTGTTGGTTTAGATTTTATGGTACATACAAATGGACTTGCTGCCCCAATGCATGGTTACTGGAAATAAAAAATGAAACTTGTACAAAAATTAAAAATAGGAGTAAAGGTCATAGAAAGACCAAGTAAATGCAAACTCATTAATGCGTGCACATTATAAGGGTAAAATTATTTTTAAAGTAAAATATTCATCTGAATGGGGTACGCTAGAACTCCTATAATACAGGCTGACGCATCCTCACAGATTTGGTACCCGAATTGCAGCCCAGTCGAAAAACCAAGCTAATCAGAACCGGTTCAGCCAATCAGAACCGAGTCTTAGGCAACCCCAACTCCGGTTGCGGTATATTGATGCTGAGCTGTGTACCAATAATGCGAAACAAAATTGATATGCGTCAGCTCCTATTATAGGAGTCTTAGGGTTCGCCATTCAGAATACGCTACACTATGTTACTGATGATGGCAATATTAAAAAAGAAAAAGAAAAATGCCTAGTTAAACTGATGGCATTGAGCTCACAGGCTATTCACACTAATTGCATATTATACTCAGATTTTAAAGAATAATGTCCCTCAAAAAATAAAGAAAACGACAATAAATTAAGGGGAGATTAGTCCCCCGTTTCTTCTTTATACTTAACCAGTGAACCCTAAAACTAATCAGGGAAACGGCTTATCACAGTGAACCTATATATACAATATTTGAAGCAAATCGGATATTTCCATAAAGAGTTATCGCGTTACGTACATACATACGTACATACGCACGTACATACAGAAGCTGCGTGCACATTAGCTCTCAGGCTTTGATACCCTGTGAGCTAAAAAATGTATTTAAAATCAAATAGCTGACATAAAAACTAGTAAAGGCTAAAACTTTAATGTGTTGATCAAGTAACACTGTATAAAACCAATGATGGCAAGGTAAATATAGAAATTTTGTATAAATGAAATGTCTGACATAAAAAATGTAAAAGGTTAAGTAAAACTAAGTGTGCTGATAAAAACTAATATACTTAAAATATAAAAAGTACATTGTGAAGCATTTCTTCTAAAAGACTTGTCAAATGCGGTGATGAGGTTTTAAAATAATACATATTATATACATTGCAAAGTGCAAGGAAGTCAGTTAAACTGTGATGAATTTGTAAGAAAGAGACGTAACAGTATGGACACATACGTAACACTAAAGACACATACGTTTAGGATGAAGTCAGGAGAGATCCGAGGGAGGGGACATCCCCCTCCCCAGAAGGTTTGAATTTTAGGTTTTTTAATGGTAAAGAAGTAGAAATTCTCTCAAGGAACGAAAAACGTCTGAACTGGGAGTACATTCTTCAAGAACATTTGTCTATGCATAATCCTGATGTAGCCAATACACACACAAGTTAGAATTTCGTCCACTTTTCGTGGAGAGTTGATAAGCAAGATGGATATGCATCTACTATACTACATCTACTATGCTATTCCGGTATGCTGTTTATTATTTACCTCTATATTCTAACAGTTTTGCGAGTTACTAATGATGAGTTCCTTTACCAAATTTTTAGCATCACAGAAGAGAATATTACAGTTAAGTGGATTCATAGCTTATTTTCCCAACTCGTGTGCGTTCTCATTACCAAGAATACACATATGTTCCAACCTAACAGAATTTATGTTCAAACACTATTTTATGAGTTTTTCACGGTGCTGCAAAACGATAGGTATGAAACAGTGATTACTTCTTCGAAAAGTTATTACAAAATTTACATGTTCTTGTACATTTTGTATACGAGCAGTCTTGTATATGTTTTGTATTTTTACCAATTGCTGCAATGTAATCACGACACTAAGTTTTTTCACACACTACACTTCCCTTTGCATATATCTCTTAATTATACATAAATGTTATTATGAAAATGTAGTAATGAAATTTTTGAAGTAGCGTTCATTTTATCATAACATTTTTCGAATGCATATTGCATCTTGCTGGCTTGTAAAGTCAAATCTTCGGCTAATAATATTTTATGAAAATTCCCCACCCTTGCCAGTTGATATACATTAGGTGTATTATACTATTAAGTTCAATAATGTATAATATAACGTGAATATAAGTTTTTCTTACTTTAAGCAGTTTCAGTTTATCCGTTATTTTTTTTTTCACTTGCTTCCTTTCCTCAATTAATGCAGTGGAAATTTTGGTTAGTGTGCAAAGTGTGGATGAATGATCCATATTTTCTTGCCAGCCAAATGGTATTGATTGAGAACATACATATGACTTGTGTGCTTGATACCAAGTGTCCGCTTATAAATCATCGTCAATATACAAGGACGAGATAGCCACAAGGAAATTTGTAACACCAGAGAATTACAACCGGTGATCCACAAAGTGTGTTAAGTGGAGCTGGCGGGAGTCGACCCGCCGACCTGACCTACGCTCTCAAGCGATTAGCGGAATGGTGTCTTAACCATTCGGCCACCAAATGGTATTAAATTTATCTGAAAATGAAAATGTCTGACAAAAAATGTAAATAAAAACAAAAATCACATTCCATGTTGCTGCGAAATGTATTCTATAATAGAGAAGGAAAACGAAGTTCAATTGACTTCTTAATATATATATTATAATACATTCTTATGAATTATTCTTAATATATATACTATTATAAATATACTTAAATAATTTAAAGGTTTGTTATAAATTTTTAATAATCAAATTGTATTACACAGTCTTAAATGAAACTGTTTAAGTTTTAAATGAAATTGTGTAAGTTTTAAATGATTAACAGATTAGTAAACTTACTTTCAGAACCAGTTCTGAAATCGAAAGTGTTCTCAGAAAAAAACACTCACCAAACTCGGAAGAGTACAAATATACCCGGTTAGATATCAACTTCCGATATCCTATGCACATAAAAAATCATTTCAAAACATTGAAGTGCATGCAAAAAATTTGTAAAGAACGCTGCCATTGGTTTAGCGTTGCCTTGCGAGTGTCGTCATGTGACAGGCATTAAGCTTTTAAGTCTTCTATATACCTCCAGCGGTATGTATACCAGAGTCTGAAAAATCCTTTTAAAGCACTCAGAACATGAAATTGTGATTACAGTATTATGAAATACATTACAACTGTTTCTCTGCTGAAATGTTCTTTTATCTATTTGTAAAGGAAGAAAATAATCTTTTATTTTTATTATTTTTATTTCACTGAAGTAAAAATATTTCTTTTGCAGACGTTTACTGGGGATAAATCTCAACCGAAGTTCGAAGATGAATCCTGAAATGAAGTAAAAAGAATGCATAAATTTACAATTTCCTAAATTGTGGAATAAAATTTCAGAATACAAATTAATTGATCACTGATTTTTATGTTTTTTTTTAATAATAAATGATATTGTTTCATTTGTTTGTTTTATGTATTTTGAAATTATGTACATGCTTGTAAAATGTAGATTTAATTTATAAATAAATAAAATTAATATTCAATTTTCATGCACATGTATATAGTATTATAGTAATATTAGTGATTAAAAAATCAAATCACTACTTTAAAAGTTGAAATCTAGGTTGACATTTTTTTTCTATAAGTTAACCTGTCTAAAGCTGCCATACCAACTTCTCAGACTATATATATATATATATATATATATATAATATAGACGTATAACTTTCCAAAGTTTGTCAAACGTTCTACAAAATTTCAACAATATTAATTTATAAGAAGCATTATGGTTTCTGCTATCCTTTATCTATTCATTTCATTTACAATTATTTTATTGCTCATACCAAAACAAAGTACTAGAAAATCTATACAATTATTTTAACAAATTTAGATTGTAATATGAGAATTATGCTAAAATAATAATAATAATAAAATAATAATAATAATAACAATAATAAGCTCTGTCGTCATCGAACAAAAATTCTTGTGTTGCAATGAGAGTATATGCCCATAATGGCAGGGGAGGCTTTAATAGCCATGGCACCCTGAGCGATATTTTTTTCCAGCACCCCTATAGGAATGACATATTTTAAATAAATTACTAAATTTTAAGCAAGTATTATGTGCATTTTCCGAAATGTCGTCAACGGAAAGATTCGTTAATTTCACGGAATTTTCTGAGAGTATTGCATATCATTTAAAAATCATATATGACGTTAAAAATTGTGTTTCATTTAACATTTTAATTTTCTTTTTAAATTGTCATTCTCACTTCTTCAATAAGATTTTTTCTTCCTTAACTTTTGTAAGTATATTGTATTTACATATAAACAACATATATTTTAGGAATTAGTGCTTTACTACTAAAAAATAAAATTTTATTACGAAAACATGTACAATCTCTACGTAAAAGTATACGATATGTTGCTGTAAATATGGCAGTTTTTAAGTAAATATAATAATTTACAAGTTTTCTCTGCAAAACTATACTGTTTCTTAACGCAATAATTAATTTATGTGAATATTAGTTTTTAATTGTAAAAATACAGATTTTTCTCAGATTTTACAGATTTTCTTTGTAAAATCACTATATGTTTTCTGTAAAATAACAATTTATTTCTACAAATATAACAGTATATATTTTCATATCCCTATTAAAAATAGAAAAAGACTGTAAAAAAATTCTGATATTTCTTGTAAGATTTACAGATTTTTTCTGTAAAATCACAAAATAATTTTGTTAAAATAGCAGTTTTTTCTGTAAATACTGTTAAAAAAACAGAAATTTTGTTTAAAAAAATAAGGATTTTTTCTGTGCAATAAGTGTTTTTTTTTTGTTTTGTTTTTTTCTTGGATGGCAGATTTTTTCGTAAATTTCATAGTTTTTTTTTAACAGTTTATTTGTCCAACAAGCTGTAGCTTCAGGAGCTCTGGCTATACTTTTTTACTGCATGTAATCTTCCGTAAGTGGTTATAATCTTTGAAGTATATGGGTAGTCAATCCCTTGAGATTAAAATCATCTATGAAGTGTATAAAGTTGTGAAATTTCTGTAATTTTATTTTTGTTATTATGAACACTCAGAAAAAGGAATTGATTAAAACTACAAAACATTTTTGCTGAGTACATTTTGGTTGTTTTAGCAAAATTGGAGTAAAACTGAACCATTTTACTTCAATTAACAAAACATTTTTGCTGACGATACAATTTTTTTTTTTTTTTTTTTTGGAATTTCAAAAAAAAGTGGTTTTTAACAAAAAAAAAATTTGTTGATTCAAACAAAATTTCCATTGACCTATATTTAAACAAAATTTTTGTTAAAATATGGGTCAATAAAAATTTTGTTTGAATCAACAAAAATTCTTTTTTTTTTTGCAATTCCAAAAAAAAAATTTGTATCGTCAGAAAAATGTTTTGTTAATTGAAGTAAAATGGTTCAATTTTACTCCAATTTTGCTAAAACAACAAAATGTACTCAAAAAATATGTTTTGTAGTTTTAATCAGTTTCTTTTTCTGAGTGAATCCTCTTTCCATTAACAATTGAAATCTAACCTATAATTTTATTTCTTGAAGAGTTTTGTAAATTATGATTTTTATCTTTTAATATTTATTATATATGCCTTAACCTGGAAATAAATATTTTTAGTTTAAATTCTCATGTTTGAAAGATTTTTTCTCATAGTCGAAAGATTATTGTTGCACGGTACATCAGAAATTTCACATATATGAAAGTTTCACCTACACTTATGATTTAAAATCATTAAACATATTCCAGCAAAATATATGTTCATCCATAAAAATAAATTGAAGGATACCAATAAAAATAACTGCTTTCGAGTCGCCTGATCATTGTTTATCATAGGAAGATAAAATTATTTCTGTCTTTTGTTACCAGAAGTCAATTTATTGAAAATATATAATAGCATTGGGCGTAATCATCTTCTTAAAGCATTTATTATTTAATTACTTATTAATTATCTTATATAAAATTTTACTCATGGTATGGTGCTAATTTTTAACACTTTCCAAACTAGTTGAAAGTGTTTATGACTTCGGTTTGTCTGGCCGTCTGGCCGTGCTCTAACTCCCGTAAATATACCCCAGATTGTCCTGAAATTTTTATATGTTATTGTTGTTATTTATAGCATGTTCCCTATTTCATCTGAGGTGTGTAGCACTTACACTTTTTTTTACAGAAACAGTCAAAAGTTTTCCGATACATTACAGTCAATGGGGAATAATCTTTTCAAGTGCATTTTGATGACGCTACGTTATTTAAAACATAATGAAATTGCTTTTTAATTATGAAGCGCATTAAAACATGTTTTTTGTGGAATATAGGGTGCAAAGAATTTATTATTCATTAACAGGGTCAAACAAAAGAATTCTGTTACACATCGTTCTATGGGAAAAAATCGTCTGCAGTGTAAATTAGTCATATTTCACTATTTCAAACATAATGAAAATTATATGTATTACTGAGGTGCACTATAAATTGCTGTCTTGTGTGCATTGCGTTTATTTACAGGGAGACACAAAATATATTGGTTACAGTACATGTGTAATATTTACAGTCTCTGTGTGATAAGTGCGTTTTCAACTTTGGGTTGTGTTTTTAAGTTTAACAATTTTTTTTTCGTATACGTGTGTGTTTATAAACTCGGTTGATCATATACAGGGCTACACAAGGGCATTCGTATGTATTACAGACTGTGGGAGTGAATTGCTTAAGGGAATTTTTTAATTGTGTTTACGCATTTTCCTGCTGAACTATATTTAGTAGATTAATAAAAGTTTGTGGAATATAAATAAATTCATATACAGGGCTACGCAAACAAAGATACATTGTCGTTTACGTCTCGTAACGTTTGGTAATTGCTGCAAGTGAGTTTTAAGTTGCCTTTTAGCTTAATAAGTGGTGTGTACAAAAGTCTTCAGATGATATACAGAGTTGTACAAATGATTTCGAGTGCATTTCCATCGATTGGCAAAAATTGCTAAATGTGAATATTCTAACTGAACTAAATTTTATCATACTATATATCCACATCTATTGATCATATACAGGGCTACACAAAATCATTCGACTACTTTTTTGACGCTTGAAGGTAATTTCGAAAACTGTATTTTTCAATGTGTTATGTGTTTTCTAAACTGTTTACTTACATATTGTGATGAGTTGACGTGAATCAACTAATCCCTTACTTGTAGAAAAGGGATAATCTCCTTGGAATGAAAATAATCTGATAGATTGTTCTCTTTTGAGAAAAATTCTATTGAATGGTGAATTTCATTGTCACCTTGAGATAAGCCAGGCTGGAATGTATCTGTTGCATTGAAGGAAATTCTCTCTGAATGAGTAGATAAGAATTGGAGAAGTGCTTCAAAATATATCAGTGGAATGAAGATATGCGGTGTACCATCTGAGTTGTCTACATACGGATCTAAGGTGAAATTAGTGCCTCATCAGTGAAATTAGTGTCTTCAAATCTTCAAACATCTGTGTGTATATCATCTTTAAAAGTGCTTGGAATCCTGGTATCAGTGTGGAGGAAATATCTACATCTGGAGGTAAGCTCTTTTATAAAATCTTCTATAGAGGTCTGTTTTAAATTAAATTTTGTGTATAAATTTTAATTTTGGGGAACAAAACTCTATGGGAAATTTAAGAATTCTAGGGAAGCTATTAATTTGGTATTTAAAATTTTAGTTAAAATTTTTATGTTTGGTTATTTTCTGGTATCTGTTAGGTACAATATTGGGTTAAGAAAATTATATACTTATGTATATTTTAAAATTTACTTGGGGTATAGTAAATTGTTATTGATTGTTGAGATTATTAATCAGGATATTTTAATCATAATTTGGTATAAAGCTTTTGGAAATAACAGTTTTGTTTATATACATTTTATTTATTACAGTAATAAAGTTATAGCTTAATTTTATGGGTATACTGTGGATAATTATGATTAATGTTTCAAAATAAATTGATGTTATACTGTACTTGTTGGGTATAAAATTTATTTTGGGGGATATACTCAGTTTGAAAGACGTCACTGTTGCATGAGAATTTGCTATATTGGTCGTTTTTGAATACATTATTATACGTATAGTGAAGAAAATTCTATTTCTGTATTTATTGTATTATTGTAAATTGAATATATCTGTTATTTTGAAATTTATTATATTTTGGAGGAAAATATGGCAGACTATTTAGTAAAATATAATAAAAGCGTCTTGCTATTATTAGCAGAGGAATTTGAAACCAGTGTGTCAAAAAACGTGTAAAAATCAAGCTATAATTCAGGCTATTGTTAGTGCTGAGGATTATAAAGAAAGTTACGCAAAACTTCGCTTGCAATATATTCTTGAACAGGAGGCAGAGCGGAAAGAGCAGGAAAGACAAATTGAAAAAGATCGTAAACAAAGAGAGAGGCAAATTGAATCGGATCGAAAAGAAAGAGAGAGGCAAATGGAATTAGATAGGATTGCGCAAGAGGAAAAAGATAAACTTAGGAAATTTGAATTAGATAAACTCGAAAAACAACTTGAAGCAGATAAATTTGAAAAACAGCAACAACTTGAGGCAGATAAATTTGAAAAACAGCAACAACTTGAATTACAAAAACTTGAGAAACAACAGCAATTTGAATTAAAAAAATTGCGTATTCAAAATTCTGCGGATATTGTTAGCATTTCATCTAATGAATCAAATGTAGATATTCATAGAACTCCTAAGGTAAATTTAAAGGATTTAGTTCCGCGCTTTGATTCTAAATTAATTGATATAACTCTTTTCTTTATGATTTTTGAAAGGCCAGCCGAGAAAGCTAAAATTTCTCAGGCAGATTTGGTTAGTCAATTAATTCCTTTATTACCTTCTCATATTGCCGAAATTATAGTAAAACAACCGTCAGACAAATGTGATGATTTTCAACATATAAAGAAAGTTTTGTTAGGTAGGTTTAGGCTAAGTACAGGCGCCTTAAAACAAAAATTTGAAACTCATCAAAGAAAATCTGGTGAATTATGGGTGGATCTGATTTATGAGTTAAGGGATTACCTTGATAATTGGTTAGAGTCGTTAGAAGTGAGGGATTTTGAATCCTTAAAAGAACGAATGCTCACGGAACAATTGAAAAAGCGTGTCCCTTTTGAGATAAAAGAAAAATTTATGGATGATTGGGAGGAAATAAAGATTGCTTCTAAGCTAGCGGAAAAATCGGATAAATTTGAGAGTATAAGAAGAGAATTTAAGAGGTCGGATAGAAAATCTTGGGAAAATAAATCTTTTCAGGATAAGCAAAAAGACAGCTTTAATTCTAAAAGTAGAAATGAAATTAAACCAAAATCGGAATTTGAGAATACGAAAGAGTGTGAGAAAACTGATCAATTTAAGAAGGATAATGCTTTCGAAAAGCAGAGACAAGTCCAATGTTACAATTGTTTGGCAGTTGGTCACATCCGTCCAAATTGTACGGAATTGTTAAAAAGTAAATCCAATTATGAGGATTATTATTATTATTAAACCGCAGACCAGGCCCCTACCTGCCGGGCATTATGCCCAGCTTAACGAGTTTGTATACCTGGCCGCGGGGCGAAATTCGCCTAATCTCCTCATAACGGAGATCCACCTGATTAGCTTCTTGGGTGTCCTTGGCTGCGACGGTATTTCGTGAGAGTTACTTTGATACTGTGTTGGCCGGTTCTAGTTTGTTATTAATTATGGGTATCTGGGTATGTTGTCGAATAAGGAAAGGGGCTTGCTTTCGGGCCATATTCACACTGACTATGGTTGCTAATATAGACTGGTTTATATAATTCAGTTTAAATATTTGTGTTTCCGCTATGTATTACATCTTGTCTGTAGTGTTCTCTAGTGGTTTGCTACAGTTTCTCTACTTGACAGCTCACGGCATCCATCCAACCTCGCTGAAATGGCAGGTTTAAAAAAGAAATTTAAATTTTAAAAAAGAGAAAGGAATTGGTCTCGTAATTTAGAACCTTGATCAGGTGACGAGACCTTCACCTGACTAGGCACCTCCAGAGGTATAATTCAAAGGGAACTTGGAGGACTTTGCACCCACGACGGATTTTACATGCACCAGGCGCCATTAGCGTACATGGCTTCGTTAATTTTTTTTTTTTTTTTTTTTTTTTTTTTTTTGTGCACATTGTGCTTTTAGTATATATTTTTTTATAGTTTTTTTGGTGCAGTAAAAGTAAAGTTCTTTTAATGCCTTTTTGTGCAAAAATAGAGGATTCTATTAATTGCTTTTTATTATTTCGCTATGCACTACGCTAGATTACTGTTGCTGCTGAGGAATTAATCTTGTGTGGATGGTGGGAAGGGCTTGTTCAGTTTTGCTTCACGTTAGTGTGAAATTAAGTCTATGTTATCAATTAACCATCTGATCACTGTTTTGGCTTTTGCTTGTACATGTTTGTTTTGAGCTAGCTGTTTGTGCCAAAGTTGCTCGTTGTTTGGTGTTATGCCTACCAGATGGAGTGCTTGTGTGAGTGGACAGGCTATGAGGTAGTGTTTGGAAGTTCCCATCAATCCACACTCACAATCTGGCGTTTCCACCAGTGCGAATCTGTGCAGATATGCTGGAAACGCGCCATGGCCTGTGTAGACTTGAGAAAGTAGTTTGCAGCTTATCAATCTGTGTGTATCCACTTTAGGGAAGTACCTGTGTGTCAGCCTGCCTGTGTCCCCGTAGTCCCACTCGAACTGCCATTGCTTAATTGTTAGTTCTTTCAGGGTTCTCTTTAGTTTTGTTATTGGTTTCTCCATGTGGTAAGGGATTGCATTGTATGGGTTTTGTGCTGCTTGTTTGGCCAATTCGTCAGCATCCTCGTTTCCTTGGATGCCCACGTGAGCCTTGACCCAGCTGATTTTAAATTTATTATTTGATTTTTTTACTGTTTGTTGTATTGTATCTATTATTTCAGTTACGTTAAAGGGTTTGCTTAATGCTTGTATTGCTGACATGCAGTCCGAGCGTATGCTGTAATCTTGCCCTGTGGTATTACCCCATTCTGCGGCTTTCAGTATGGCCAGTAGTTCGGCTTGGAAGACACTGTTGCACTTTCTTAGTGGCACCGACCATGTCTTGATTTTTTGTTCATTTTTGTATGCTACGAAAGCCGATCCCGTAGCGCCTGATTCCAATTTCGAACCGTCTGTGTATACGACTATGTCTCTTAGATTGTGTCCGAATCTTGGTTCTACTGTTTCTGCTGGGTGGTTGTGCCAAACGTTGATCTTTTTAACATAGTCCGTGTGATGGATAGTTGTGTTGTATATGTTTACTGTTTTGCGTAATCTTGAGACAGTGCCGTAAGCTGCTTCGTATTGTACTTGAAGGTGAATTGGAATCAGGCCAGATAGAACCTGAAGTGCCGCTGTTGAGGCTGTCCTATAAGCTTTGACTATGGCCAATGCAAAGTGCCTTTGACAGCTAGATAATACTTACTTGCTGCGTCTATTCAGGTTATGCCCCCATATTGGGGCGGCGTATGTAAGTGTTTTCTCCACTACTGACCTATACCAAATTTTAATTATGTTGGGTTGTAGACCCCATCCCTTAGAGACCATCCGTCCCATCATCCAAAATGATTTTCTGATTTTCTTTGTTTGTTGTTGGCAATGTGGGAGCCAGTTTAGATTCTTGTGTATCATTACCCCTAAATATTTAATTTGTTCTTTGACCTCTAACTTTTTACCGTTGAATTCAATGCCCTCTATGTTGTATGAATTTTCGGTTGGGATGATTCCCTGTGTGTCCTCTATTTAGGTACAGTAATTCTGTTTTGTCCCAATTTAATGTTAATCTATTGTTTGTTATCCACTCGTTAAATTCTTTTATTATTTTATTTGCTAATTTTATAAGTTCTTCTTTTGTTTTTGATCTTAAGATTAGTATAAAATCGTCTGCGAAAGCCTGAATCCTGACATTTATACCCCATTGCTTCTTAAGTGCTATATCTGCTATTAGCAGCCACAGAGGTGGTCCCAGGCAGCTGCCTTGTGGGCATCCGCCGAATGTTTGCCTTGTTATTTTTATACCATTTTCTTCTAATGTTACGTATCTATCTTCCAGAAAACTAATGATCCAATTAATTAAGTATGTGGGGCAGGGAGATTGTTTTAGGGTTTTGGCTATTATCGGCCAACTTATATTGTCAAATGCGCCCTTAATGTCCATAGAAATTAGCAGTGTTTGATATTTTTCCTCTTTGTCTTGTTTAATTTTGTTAATAAGTTCGTCTAGTGCTTGTTCTGTTGATATTCCCTGTTTGAACCCGTATTGTTTGGCGCTCCAAAAATTACTAGTTGTTAGATGGTGGTTTATTCTACCATGTATTATTCTTTCTAATATTTTGCTGAATGCTGGTAGTAGGCATATTGGACTGTAATTTTTTGGATCTTTGGTGTCTTTACCAGCTTTGTGGAATAGTACTACTGTACCTATTTTGAAAGATTTTGGGAAATAGTTAAGTTTGAGGCATGTGTTGAAAAGCGTTAGTAAAAGTTGTGGTTCTGCATTGTGTATTCTTTTAATTAAATTATAATCTATGTAATCATACCCTGGTGCCTTGTTTTGTTTTATATTTCTTATTATTCGGTTTAATTCCTGTTTCGTTATCACGGGAAGCCTTGAGTCATTAAATCTGGGGGGGGCTGGTATAAGTTTATGTTCTGTTGACGGGTCTGTAAGAAACAGGTTGTTTAGACAGTGATTAAGAGTTTCCTTTATTGTTACTGTTTTGTTATCTGGTAAGATGTTTACAAGTCTTGGGGGTTTCGTAACTTTTCCCGATGCTAGTTTATACTGGGACCCGTATCTGTTTGTTGCGTCCTCACAGAATCTTTTCCAGGTTTTAATTTTTGTTTTTTGGACTATTTTTTTTAGTTTTGCTCTTTCTTTTTTGTATTCTATGTGTTGTTTAGATTTTAGCTCTTCGTCTTTTTGTTTTTGATATCGCCTCCTGAAGGCCCTGACTCTGTTTCTTGCCGTTTTAATTTCATCTGTCCACCATGGTGGGGCTGTTATATCGGGTGTTGACCGTTTTTTATAGCAGTTAATCGCTACGGTTGTGATTTCATTTTGAAGTCTGAGGGTAATATTATCTAGTTGGTCTATTTCCGATACTTTTTTTAACTCTTTGATATATTTATTTCTGATTTTTTTTATGTTTTTGTCAAATTTTTCATGTTTTCCATGTTTTGTTTCTAATCTGTGTCTGTGGTGGCTGGTGTTGTCATGTTGAATTTTAAATTTTATTAATTTGTGATCACTATGAGATTCGTCCTCGCTGACCTCCCAGTCCTTAATTTTGTTCCCTAGTTTAAGTGTTGCTATCGTTAAATCCGGCCATCCCTTAATTTCTTTTTTATTCCTCATAGTGCAGAAAGTGGGAGGGGCACCTGGTGGATTCTGGACAAAAAGTGAATTAAGAAGGATGAAGTCTGTGAGTTTTTGTCCCCTGTCGTCGATATTGTCATATCCCCATGCTTGTGAATGTGCATTAAAGTCTCCCACTAGCAGGATTTCTCCCGATGCTATCTTCATAGTGTTCTCAATTTCTGAAAGCACCACTGAGAAATCGGCTGAGGGGGGAGCATATGTGTTGATAATTGTTAGTTTTTCTTTATTGTTTTCGATAGTTATGGCTGATACAAATTCTTGTTCACTTAGCGTTATCGGGTTTGATCCTAACTTTGTTATGATGGCTGATTTGTTTGTTTTCGTTTTTGTTATTGACCAATGTTTTGGGTTTATACCTGCTATTTGTCCTGTCTCCTTGTTCTGGTAGTAATCTTGTAACATAGCAACATGTATTACTTCTGCTCCCATGTATCCTCCTAATTCGTTTGTAGCATGGCTGCTGTTGTGAAGATTGATCTGTATGGCGTTTAGGACGTCTGGTCTTCGTGTTTGTGTTGCATTCTGTGAGTGCATGTTTATGTGATTATTTGAGGCGGTATTAAGCATGATGTTTTCTTCTTAGTTCGTCCCTGCGTTGATACCTGCCGTGTTCTTCATTAGTGGTCCTAGCAATTCGTGGCTTGCCCCTATACGTGTGAATTGAGACTAACCCCTGTATCACCTCTAAGCCATTTGTTAGCTGCCTCTTACCCTCCTGAAGTTCTAATTGTCGTATTTGCAGTAGTGTCTGGTACACCCAGCAGTGTCCTGAATGTGTCGAATGGTCTGTTGGTTTCTGAGCTCTCAGCCATCCTTTGTTGGTCCAGTTATATAGACGACACATAGCACATTCTTTGCGTCTCGATTTACAGTCTTTGTAGCTGTGTTCCCCTGCGCAGTTGGAGCACATCTGTGTGTTTGGACATTGTAATGCCACGTGGTCGAAACCGAGGCATTGGTGGCATCTTTGGATTGTTACGAAATGTTTCACCGGGCATTCTTTGAACCCCAGACAAACCGTCCTTTTTTTAAGCAGGTGGTCCGCCAGAGGTTCGGGAAGAGTGACTGGAATGTGTATTTTCTCATTCTTGGCCGCCAACGGCTTCATCAGTTTGAAGACATCTTCGTTGTATTCATCATTATTAACCCCTAGAATGCGTGCGAGCTTTGATGTTACCTGGTCTTCAGGGACCCTATTCGGGACGTTGAAAATGATTATTCTTTTTTTCCTCAGGCTTGCGTTTTTTATTTCTAGCGCTTCGCTTACCTCTTGATCCTCAGTAATTGTCTTTTTAAGCTCCTGTGCGGCCATTGCGCTTTCGCACATGATCTTTACCCCATTCCTGATTTTTCGTACACTCTTAACATTACCGTGATGGTCCTTGGAATGGTTAAGAACTTGTTTTTCTACTTCCTCAGCTGTTCTGTCCTCTTTTGCCTGTATGATAATTGTTGATGTGGCTGCTTTTACTGCCTCTGCGTAGTTAATTGGAGGTTTGTTTGTTTTTATCTCCCGTTCTCTCCCATGTACTTCGTCTGCTGAATCGTGTTCTGCCTTTTCTGTCTGCCTGTGCGTCATGTTTTCCAATATATCGTTCTGCGCCTCTGCGTGCTGTGCTCTGACTTCGAGTTCTACTATTGATCTTGAGATTATTTCCAATGCTTTATCTATCTCTCTGCAGACGATTTTCGGCAATCTTGTGGTTCGTTTTTCTATAACTCTGATGTAGCTTATTGCTCTGAGCGCTTTTTCAACTGTTATTGATCTTCTTTTCCCTGTTTCTGGGGCATCACATAGCTTTTGGAGTTCCATCTTCGTACCGCGTACCTCGGGGGCATTAACTATTTCAAGTGCAACTTGTTTACTAGTTTTGCTCGTTTCTGATTCCGAATCCGTTTCTTCGCATTCAGTTACAGTGTCGTCTTCCTCAAAGTACTTATCTAGATTGACTGCTGATTGATTGCTTTGCTCTTCTGTCTTTGTTTTGTTCTTTAATTTTTCTTTGTCCTGAATTGACCGGGAACTGCCTGGTGTGCCTGCACTACCGGATGTTTTGTTAGCATTTTTGGAAGACTCTTTTATTTTTATCTTAGCATCAACTGGTTTTTTTACCTGTTTAAGTTGTGTTTGATTTGATGCTGACCTAGTGTTCATGTTTGATTGCATTTTTGCAGCCATAAGTTATTGGCTAACTCTGTGTTTGACTGTAAAATAATAAAAAGGGGGATTTGAAAATACAAATGAATAATTTCAGTTTTAAATCTACTCTTCACTAAAATAGCTATAGGCATAACGGGAACCCTCAATGATCGAGTGTTTAATGTTTGTGGTTTGAATTGTTGTTTTTACAAGGTCCTGGGATTTGTTGGTACCAGCAGCGGGGGGGGGGGGGGGGGGAATTACAGAATTCTTCCTTTACATTCCCTCTCTTTTTCCCTTCTGTTTTTTAAAAGGTGTTGCTGAATTGATGTGCGCCTATGAGGAGAGATACTAGTACTTTAATTGTTCTGAATAGGTACATAGATGCTTTAACAAGTGAAACTGGGTTATTGCTCAACTTGATTTGTTGCGGGATATGACTTACTAACGATAAATCTGTAGTTACTGTGTTGTTAGTATATTTCCACTACTTATGGTGTTAAAGTGTTGTAGAGGAGACGGGGAAGCGCAGTCTTAGCTAGACGGGGGTGGGGGGGGGGATCGCAGGCGGAACTCTGAACACTTAACGTTTAATAATTTTAATTAGTAATTGAAAAAGCTATTGATCATGGTAGGATGGGAAAAAAAAAAAGAAATGAGTCAGACTGCTGATCATTAGTTGTTGAGCCAAGAAACCTAACCAATGATATATTACATGTGGGGGTTAAAGTTGAGAAAGTGCAAAGATCCCCACCCCTTGGATTATTATTAGTGATAGGAAAGGTGTAAATAATAGGGAAGGTGTGGAAACCGAATTACCTATGGTTGATTTATGCGTGAATGGTAACAAAGTAAAAGCGATTAAGGACACGGGGGCGCAAATTGCGGTTTTTGATGCTAATGACATTCCGTGGAGTGCGAAGAAAGTGGGAAATGTCTTTCTTATTCCGGCCCTCGGAAGTAGACAAAAGGCGGATTTGGTGTCCGTGCCGGTTTCTTTGATAGAAGCTGAAAAAAGTATGTTGAAAAGAATGTGGTGGTTGCGGTTGTGAGAATATTGAATTCTCCTCCACTTATAACACCAGCGGTTTATGAATTATTAAAATTAGGAAATATGGATAAGCAAAATTCAGTGTGTAAACAGGTGGAAAATCAGAGAGAATTAAATGGGCAGGGAACCCTCAGATTATCTAGCGATCATGAGCAAATTTGTAAATGAAATCTGTGATTTGGATAATAGGTCTATTAATGAGACAGGGGTGAATTCACTAGGAGACGTGAATGATAGGAATCTGGAAAAGATATCTGAATTGATCAATATAAAAAATAATGCGTCTCAAATGGATAGCGATAAAAGGTCATGTAAGAGAGGTCAATTTCGAGAAAAGAATTCTGAGCATGATGTAAATATATGTTGGTAGTATGGGATTTATACATGTTAGAAATAGAATTAGAAAGAAATTGAATTCACCTATGATTGTGGCCAGAAAAACTAACTCTAGGATGAAGGAAAATAATAGAGTAAATTGGGGGGGCTAAATGCCAAGAGAATGGATATGGAAAATCAAAGTTAAGAAGAATGGATCATTCTGTTTTTAAAACGGATCACAAAGAAAGATTTATTAAAATCAAACAAGGTTTGGATAGGAAAAATTATGATTATGAAGTTGTAAGGCGAAAATTATTGTCGAAAAGATTTTCTGAAGTAATTTAAATATTGATTTTCGGGAGAATTCTCTAAATTAAGTTTTTATTCTAAATTTGGGAGAACTCATTATTGTAATATCTGTAGTGTGTTTACTTATCATTGAATGCTTAATATTTTCGTGATAGTAAAACTTCATTAATTTAATAATTACATAATTTAGTATGCGTTCTTTTTGTTTGTAGAGGCGTCTAAATTTAGGCCTTTGAGCAATAGGTTTTTAGGAGAATTGTATTAGGCATTGTGTTATATACCGATTTATTCTTTCTTTTTATTATTATTTTTTGTTTTTGTTTTGTTTGTTAGAATCATGTAAAGTGTAATCTGTATTTCGTATTACATGTATGTGAAAAATTTCAAAATTGTTTCTTAGGGCATCAATTGTATAAATTATTCCTGGAATTATACTTAGGTATTGTAGGTATGGGATTATAGTAAATCCTATTGACAGTGTGGTCTATCAAATACTGAGTATGGGAATGTGTTTGTATTCTATGGGGATTTCATGTGTTATTCTAAATTCCTTTATACTTTGATGACCTCTTTAGAAGTTGATTGAAAGAGCTTATTTTATACATGTTTATGCCAAATTATTTCCAGAAATTTTTCCTTAGGGGGAGGTGTTGTGATGAGTTCACGTGAATCAACTAATTCCTTACTTGTAGAAAAGGGATAATCACCTTGGAATGAAAATAATCTGATAGACTGATCTTTTTTGAGAAAAATTCTATTGAATGGTGAATTTCATTGTCACCTTCAGATAAGCCAGGCTGGAATGTATCTGTTACATTGATGGAAATTCTCTCTGAATGAGTAGATAAGAATTGTAAAAGCAATTCTTTTGGACACAAAAGAACTAAGCCCCTATGAAGTAGAAATTCAAACTTGGAAAGTAAGGGACTCTCCATCAGAAGAGATTACACTGTTAAAACTACAGGTGACACATGGCACCCAAAAGGGGTGAAAGGCTTGCCTCACTGGTGACACCCCTAGGGGAGCCAAAATGGCACCCTTAACTAGGGTGAAAGGATGGCACCCCTAATACAGGGTGCCCCAAGGGGTGAAAGGATGGCACCCAGGGGAGAATAGTGGCACCTCTACTCTAAGGTGCCCAGCGGCACTCCACAAATGAAAGCATCTCCCCCCCCTGCCCTTGTCTAGCAATTATATTGAAAAGAGTTTGTAAATTCTCATACTTAAAAAAGAAAAGAAAAAGCTAAACATATATAATTATAATGCAATGTTTAACTTTAGCTGCAATAAACTGATCAATACTTCATTTTCTCTGTTGAAATTTATACAAAATTAAAAGTTGATCGTCTCATGTCAAGGGTCGATCCCGGCAAAATTTGGGGCCTATTCAGAGCTCCTTCACAAAAATCTATTTAATAAAACAAGCTCCTTCACAAAAATCAATTTTATAAAATGGGCCCCTTCAGAAAAATCAATTTGATAAAATGACACCTTCCACAAAATTTCTTTTAATAAAACAAATCCCTTCACAAAATTCCTTTTAATAAAATAGGTCTTTTCACAAAATTCTATTCCATAAAAACATACTATTTTTATTAATTATTTATTATTTTGTTATGTTTTAAAATGTGCAATTTGTAAACAATCAAGTTCACCAGAAAGGAAAACAAATAGGACTTTAAAAAGTTTTTGTTATGTTAATAAATGTTTGGTTCGAAAGATTGTTTTCAAATTACACATTTTAAAACATATCAAAATAATGAATAATTAATAAAAATAGTAAGTTTCTATGGAATAGAATTTTGTGAAAGGGCCTATTTTATTAAAAGGAATTTTCTCAAGATACCTGTTTTATTAAAAGGAATTTTGTGAAGGGATCAGTTTATGAAATAGATGTTACTGAAGGGGCCCAATTTATTAAATTGATTTTTGTGAAGGAGCCTGTTTTATTAAATAGATCTTTGTGAAGGAGCTCTGAAAAGGCCCAAAATTTTGCCTGAATCGACCCTTGACATGAGATGATCAACTTTTAACTTTGTATAAATTTCAGCAGAGAAAATGAAGTATTGATCATTTTATTGCTGAAAAGTTAAACATTGCATTATAATTATATATGTATAGCCTTTTTTTTCTTTTTTAAGTATAAGAATTCTCAAATTCTTTTCAATACAATTGCTAGACAAGGGGGGGGGGAGGGAGGCATTTTGTGAAAAATATAATAAATTTCACAAAATGCCACCCCCCCCCCCCACACACACACAAAAAAAAAAAAAAAAAAAAAACTTGCATCGACCCCTGCATGTGCAGGTTAATATCTATGAGAAATGTATTATATACATCATCAGGTCATTTTTGTTACCTTCAAAACCGGTTAGTATTTATTACCATATATATTAGTATTTATTACCATTTTAAGTTAGATGTAGTAGTACAGAGATATTTATTTATCATTATTATTTTAAGAGGGGAAAAAAAATCTTCTAGCTATGCGAGTTAAATATATTTACATAAATCACTCAATCATCTAAGCCATTCTTACATCCAGCCACACTACTGTGAAATGTTCCAGTGTTTTATTATTATTAATATGTTATAGTACAAGAGACTCACAAAACATTTTTCAAGAAGACACATGTATAAATGTCAAATATCAATTCAGGAATTACGATTTATTTATTTTGTTAATAATTTATAATATGTAATGAGGTATATTTTTAGTTCATTTCCTCATCAAACACAAGCTCTAAAAATTTCGATAGTAAAAAGTATTTGATTAGTAAAAACATCTGCAGAAATTTATATTTTATCAAGTTTACTATTTCTTATGTTACAAAGTTTACTATTTCTTATGTTACAAAATTTATTATTTCTTATGTTACAAAGTTTACTATTTCATATTATCAAATCAACTAATTTAAAATTGTCAAATATTCAAATTAATACGTTTCAAGTTAGTAAAAATCAATTCCCTTTAAAACTTGTAAATTCTTTAATTGTTTACAAATTGTTTGTTTATATATCAGAAAAATAAGAAATTAAACTATTTTTTTTAAATATAACAACTTATGTTTCTCTCTCTATATTTTTTATTACTATAATAATGCATCATTAAATTTATTTCTAGATTGTAAACAACAAAAACTGTGCGAGAAAATTCATTAGATAAAAATATGAATAAAATGAAATTATTATAAGCTCTGCATAAATAATAATTTAAAAAACAAGCAAATAGGTGAGGCTACATCATTCTACTTTCACGAGATACAAATTTCAACTTTCCACATCAAGATTATAACTTAAAATGTCTGCTTGAAAATAATGTGTGGAGCCACTTGTAATACAACATAATATAAAATCTTTTTATAATAATAAAACATAATATACAAACAACACTGAAACATTTCACATACCTGTATATAAAGAGTGATTCTTTTTATTGACTCCCCTGGTTTATTTATTCTAAATAAATGTCGTTATTTAGTTATTATATTAATAACTATGCGGCAACGATTACGCAGCAGCGATGCACTGAAATTCAAAGTCAGCCATCTTGTTCGATCTCCCCTATGACTTGCGAAAAATGAGAGGAAACAAGTCAACAGCTCATGAAGAGGAAACGAATCAGCGCATGCGCAAGATACCAGTCGAATGGCGGGGTGAAAAAGTTCGAGCAATATGCATTGTACGGCACCCTAATTAGCTTCAATCACCCAGTGAGTGACCAAATGGCACCCTAATCACATTTTCAAGCCTGTACGGCACCCTAGCGTTTCAAACGGCACCAGAATTTCACCCCAGGTTCCCAAAAGGCACCGAATTGTCACCTGTAGTTTTAACAGTGTAGAGGGCGTTGCTTTCCCGATATAGAAAAAGACGAGTTCCAGAAGGGTTCACCAAGATATTTGGAGGGAAGCAAGAAGTATATTTTTGGGAGGAGACGTGCTAGGCAGTTGGATGTTGAACAAGTTGGAGAAAGGTTTTCTCTGAGCGGACGTGAGAATGCTCGTTTCTGAGATTGGACTTTTACAGCATGGATATCTTCATCATATTTTTTCATTTTTATTTTTTATTTTTTTTAATGTGTTAATTTACAATAAAGTTTTTTTCGTTTCAAACGATAATGGATTTTATTAATTATATATACATCGTCTCACGTTACCACAATATCTTCTTTCACCTTATTTAACCTACGCTTTTCGCCTCGCTGAATTTTTTTAACATTACGTCGTAGTTAATATCAGCGGCTATTTCAGCTTCAATTGATGTGCTGGTAACGCAGATAGTCTTTCTTGGCTAATCGTGCTTCTCATCTAGTCTTAATCAATTTTACCTTTGAGAAGCTTTTCTCAGCAGAAACTGTTACCTAAAAGAGCGGATGTAACAAAGCTATTGATCCCTGTTAAAAATTTGCAGCAAACTGTCCAGTCATTTGACCGTTTTTATAGAAAACGGTTACATCACCGTAATTTAACACTATTCTGACAATAATATGGTCAGAACACAGATAAATTACGGTTGTGTAACCGTTTAATATAAAAACGGCTAAATGACTGGATAGTTTGCTGCAATATTTTAATAGTGATGATAAGGAATTTTCAGAATTTTCTGGGATAAACTGTATACATACAGGATAAATAGCATAATGAAATATAGTTAAAAGATCTTTATTCGAGAATTTACTTCAGTAACAAAGTAGCCAAACTATAAAATTGGGCTAACGTTTTAATATTATTATTTTAAGATTTCCTGTTAAACTATTTCATTTGTAATGTAAATAAATTATACTTATTAAAATTAACATTTTAATGTTGAAAAAATAATAATATATTGAGCTCTGTATATAAAATGGAATACATTCAGTATATTATAATCAGGAATTTAAAAGTATATTAATACCCTGGACAAATAACATACTATTAAACTACTAAAGTTCATAAAACTCTTCCATATTTTTGTAAAAACTAAGAAAAGGCTCCAAAAGAAACACAGAAAACCGTAAATGTAGTTTCGAAAATAAAGACAGAAATAAATACGAAAAGAAGAACCTAAGATTTTAGTGGAATATTCCGATGAAAGCTCGATAGCAGCCGGTAATCCTAGCTAACGCTATTTTGCAATACCCTGGATCAAGGAAAAGGATTTTCTGAAATTCACGCTACACCACCTGAGGTCCCAAACTGTAAAAGAGGAGTGACTTTGTTTTATTTTTTTAACCTTTTTGTGACTTAGAGATGCATTCACGCACACTTGAAGGGGTTGTATATTTATAAATATAGGGAACTGTATAAAAATGCAAGAATAATGTTTATAAATAAAATTCAAATGACTATTAAGTCTAATATAATTGAATGTAAAATATGTGATATTGTTTCTGAAATAAATTACTTATAAAAGGAAGAATTTTTAAGGATTATATTATTTTATAAAAGCTAAAAAATAAAAATACATTCCGATTTTTATGTGCTTAATCGACAACTAAATATAATGTAAATGAATATTCTATATATGATTAAATATAATATATGATTAAGTAATCATTTTTTATTTAAGAAATAAATAAAGTACAGCCCTGAAAAAAAAAGTTATCACACCTTTATAACCCTGCCACAAATCATCGACTGCTACCAATCGATTAGTAAGAACGTCTATAAACTTAAAGTTTCTCTACTTAAAATTTGTTTAAGAGTTCGTCGAAATGTAAAAATTTTAACAACCTTTAAAATTGTCAATACAAACACCTAATTTTGACATCATGTTTGGATTTTTTGGTAAATTCTACCATCGGATATAAAACAGAAAGTCAATCGTTTAAAGTGGATAAAGTGGTTAAAGTGAAAAAATATTTGAAAAAAATTGTCAGAAAGTAAGCAGTTTGGATTTGAGAATAGCCTTAAGGTATTTCAGAAATGTATAATGATCAATTCCTTTCTCTCTTTTTTTTTCAGATTCTTATCGAAAATAAAAGATGCAAAATTTCTTTTGGAAAAAACTGCACCCAAAATTAATGCTTTGTAATTTCACTGCAATACAATGTAACCCTTTAATCTCTTTTGTATTTCTGAAATAAAGCAAATGTGTTGATCTCTATAAAACCAGTTTGTTGTTTTTTAGACATGGTCAACTTTGTTAAATAAGAATAGAACCTCAAATAGATTATATCTATACTGAAAAAATAAACTGGTTTTTTTTTTCGTAGAATGTTATTTATAGGATTATCGATCATTCGACAGTATTTTCAAAAGATTACGTTATCAAATGTGGGAAATGATGTTTATGTTCCATCACACCGGGCCCCGAATTTCGGATGTTTTTGCCGGCATTTGAAAGATTAAGAATCTCTAAACATCGGATTTATATGCATGAAAACACTTACAAATGTGCATGCAAATCAGTGTTGATAATTCAAAAATATGCATTAAAAAGGGAATATAAGACTAGCTAATCGGATCTTGGTGATGAATTATGAGATTCAAAAATGATATATTTTCAAAGAAAATTTTATTTATGCATTTATTTACGCAAGCAGCAATAGGTTTCAAGAGAAAAAAAGAACTCTAAATATTAAAGTGTCTAGTTGAGCATGTAAGGCATGTTTCAAAAGTTTTCTGAATATATTTTATAAATTGACATTGAATCCGCACAATGAATTTTATTGGATTATAAAAAAGAGAATATCTAAAAATTATATACATTAAATTCATCTAACTTGTACTTTTTAATGGAAGGTATTTCATAAAATTTACCTAGAATTTTGAATCATTTCTAAGATGATCCGTCCTAAACTTATGTCTTTAGAAAGATGAAAATTTAAGACAGTTATGTGAAATTATTTTATTAATTTGTAGGGGAAATTTATGGTAAGTCTGTATAGTTGAGTAAAAAACGTATACCTCAGTTTGACTCAATTTGAGACGAACAAATCTTAGCCCTCTACCGGCTGATGGTTTTAAAACTTAGCAGGCAAGAAAAAGTACCAGCTATTACTGTATCTCCATGCTAGCATTTGTGTAGTCTGTGTTGTAAAGTTTATTTTATTATTTTTTGTTTTAATGCTTTCTAGATTTTAAAATTCTTAAATATAAACAAATTTAAAGTTATTGAAACTTTTTATATTATTGTGTGTAGCATATTTAATTTCTCAAAATGAAACTGCTAGTATTTGTAGGTGTAATTTTATGCCTTGTTTACTGGTCCTCAATTTCTTGGGTAAAATCAAATGTCTACATGGATTAAAAAAGGATATTGAAAAAATATTATTGAAGAATCCGCATACAATTTTTTAAGTTTTAATCTTTGGGAAACATATTGCAATATCAGTAATTTTGTAAAGCGTAACTCATAAACTATATGACGGAATGATCTGTACTTTTGGATTCGAGTATTTGAAACTTCGAGAAATCCATTTCTGTCAAAAAATTTTACGGTACAATTCATATTTCTTTCAAAAATTAATTTCGAAAACAGGAATTTTTTTTAATTTTCGAAAACAAATATAGGAATTGAAAAGTATGAAAAATCTATATATTTTTAAAAGAAAAAAATCGATTTCTAGAAGCTTCAAATATGCGAATCCAAAATTGCAGCTCATTTTGCAAAGTAATTTTTGAGTTATATGTAAAAAACTACCCGCATTGCAATCTCTTTTTCAACGATTAAAAACGTATATAAGATTAAGAGTTCTAAAATTTTAACTTGCATAATTCCTAAACTATACTTGACCGGATCACTTCCCGTTTGGTAATCGTAGTAAAATTAACCGAAGAATTCAAATGTGACATCAAAATTAGGCAATACTATTGAAAATTTCAAATATATCAATTTCTATTATGCAGACGAAACATTAACCAAAATTTAATTATAGCATTAATTAGTAGACGTTATTAATAATATATTGATATAAGTCACATTTTATTACGATGATTTGCAGCAGTATTTAGCAGGAGTTAAATTACTTTTCTTTCCCGCTACTGTACATACATAAAATATAATATAGAAAATAAAAGTAGCCTTAGTAATATTTGCCCAGTAAATGCTTAAAACTGCCATCCTAAGACAACAGTTGCTTATAAATCAAGATGAAATTCATTAATCGGAAAATGGAAAAACTGTTCGATTACAAATCACTTCAATAATCATGCCTTCACGTATGCATGTTTATATCTTTTAAAATGAGTCAAAAACTGCACCGGAAAATTTTGCGTTGTTGCTTGCGCGGAGAAAACATTTTCTTGAGAACCACCTAATAAAACATTTTTTTTTTCATTTTTAACACTTTCCAACCTAGTTGAAAAGTGTTTATGACTTCGGTTTGTCTGGCCGTCTGCCGTCTGGCCGTCTGGCCGTCTGCCGTCTGGCCGTCTGGCCGTCTGCCGTCTGCCGTCTGCCGTCTGTCCGTGCTCTAACTCCCGTAAATATGCTCGGATTGCCCTGCAAATTTTATATGTTATAATCGTTATCTATAGCATGTTCCCTATTTCAACGGAAGTGTGTAGCACTTATAGTTTTTTTACAGGGACACTCAAAAGAATTCCGTTACATTGCGGTCTATGGGGAAAAATCATTTGCGGTTTATTTAAATAATGTTTCAATACTTTAAACGCATTGAAATTTATATATATCACTAAGGTGCATTAGAAGAAGCTTAATATGGAATAGGGTGTGCATAGCACTTATACTTACTTTACAGGGACAGTCAAAAGAATTCCGTTACATTACGTCTATGGAGAAAAATCGTCTGCGGTTTATTTAAATAATGTTTCACTATTTTAAACGCATTGAAATTTATATAAGGTTCATTACAAGAGACTTACTACAGAATAGTGTGTGTATAGCAGTCATCGTTCATTTACAGGGACACACAAAAGAATTCTCTACTGTATGTTAACAATAATTCCTGGAAGTGCGTTTTAAGTTACTGAATGCGATTTTAATTTTAAATCGCTTTTTGTATATTACGTGGTGTGTATAAATTCTGTAGATCCTATACAGGGAAGTACAAAAGTTCGGGAACACATTTCCGTATTATTTAACTCCAGACGGAGAATTTTAAACTGTGCTACGTGTTTCCTAACTGAACTAAAATTTAGCATCCTATGTAGTATATATACAAATCTATAGATCCTATACAGGGCTGAATAAAGTATTCGGATTACTTAGATGTTATCTTTTAGCTTATAAAAGAGTATGATTCGTAAAATTATTTTGGAAGCGTTGGAAAGTGTTACATAATCTATGCTTGACGCATGATTTTTCGTTCTTGTTGGATAAAAAAAAGCTTATAACATTTAAATTAAATGACTTTCTTATAACCTTTTGAGTTATAAGCAATTGTTGTCTTGAGATGCCAGGTTTTTTTCCCCTTTCCCTGCACTGTCGCGTCTGGCAATTCGGTTCATAACGCCAAATTTGACAACATTTTCTGAAAAAGCTTCAGCATTTACCGAAAAACAGCAACAACAACAACAAAAGAAAACAGTTCGATTGCATTGTTTCTGAATGGGAGCAATTTTCATTTGGATACGTTTACGAATAAAAATTATTTGAAAAAAAAAGTGTCAGAAAGTAAGCAGTTTGGATTTGAGAATAGCCTTAAGGTATTTCAGAAATGTATAATGATCAATTCCTTTCTCTCTTCTTTTTTTTCAGATTCTTATCGAAAATAAAAGATACAAAATTTCTTTTGGAAAAAACTGCACCCAAAATTAATGCTTTGTAATTTCACTGCAATACAATGTAACCCTTTAATCTCTTTTGTATTTCTGAAATAAAGCAAATGTGTTGATCTCTATAAAACCAGTTTGTTGTTTTTTAGACATGGTCAACTTTGTTAAATAAGAATAGAACCTCAAATAGATTATATCTATACTGAAAAAATAAACTGTTTTTTTTTTTTTTTTTCGTAGAATGTTATTTATAGGATTATCGATCATTCGACAGTATTTTCAAAAGATTACGTTATCAAATGTGGGAAATGATGTTTATGTTCCATCACACCGGGCCCCGAATTTCGGATGTTTTTGCCGGCATTTGAAAGATTAAGAATCTCTAAACATCGGATTTATATGCATGAAAACACTTACAAATGTGCATGCAAGTCAGTGTTGATAATTCAAAAATATGCATTAAAAAGGGAATATAAGACTAGCTAATCGGATCTTGGTGATGAATTATGAGATTCAAAAATGATATATTTTCAAAGAAAATTTTATTTATGCATTTATTTACGCAAGCAGCAATAGGTTTCAAGAGAAAAAAAAAAAAACTCTAAATATTAAAGTGTCTAGTTGAGCATGTAAGGCATGTTTCAAAAGTTTTTCTGAATATATTTTATAAATTGACATTGAATCCGCACAATGTATTTTATTGGATTATAAAAAAGAGAATATCTAAAAATTATATACATTAAATTCATCTAACTTGTACTTTTTAATGGAAGGTATTTCATAAAATTTACCTAGAATTTTGAATCATTTCTAAGATGATCCGTCCTAAACTTATGTCTTTAAAAAGATGAAAATTTAAGACAGTTATGTGAAATTATTTTATTAACTTGTAGGGGAAATTTATGGTAAGTCTGTATAGTTGAGTAAAAAACGTATACCTCAGTTTGACTCAATTTGAGTCGAACAAATCTTAGCCCTCTACCGGCTGATGGTTTTAAAACTTAGCAGGCAAGAAAAAGTACCAGCTATTACTGTATCTCCATGTCTGTGTTGTAAAGTTTATTTTATTATTTTTTTGTTTTAATGCTTTCTAGATTTTAAAATTCTTAAATATAAACAAATTTAAAGTTATTGAAACTTTTTATATTATTGTGTGTAGCATATTTAATTTCTCAAAATGAAACTGCTAGTATTTGTAGGTGTAATTTTATGCCTTGTTTACTGGTCCTCAATTTCTTGGGTAAAATCAAATGTCTACATGGATTAAAAAAGGATATTGAAAAAATATTATTGAAGAATCCGCATACAATTTTTTAAGTAAAGGGAATAAAAACTGCATTTACAACAGTGATTCTGATTTTATAAAGCTGATAAAGAAGTGAACTTTTTTATGCAATTTCTCAAATTGTAATGAAGATACTTATCCTGTTGTCTTTAAATATTAAATCATAATTGAAATATTATTAGTTCAGTTACTCAGTTAAAGTTGTAGAATAAAATATATTGCTCCTTTTTAAAAGAAGGATTAATTTTTTTCACTTCCTGTAAAATTAATATATTCATGTGGTTTTACCCCCCTGGTGAGACAAGACCAGATGATTTGACTTTTTATAAGCAATCATTTTTTTTTTTTTTTTAATGCGATAAATTAATCATATATTTAATATGATATTATGCTACAATGATAAGTGCAGCGTATGTACACAAAGTTACATTAATTTCTGTTAGAAATTCTGGCTTCAAGAAGCAACTAATAATAAAGTATGAGGTTTGATCTTAATTACCCTACCTTGTTTTAATTTTTAAGCTATAATAATGGTATCAAATTATATATTTTCATTATCTATGTTCCTTTACAGCTCTATTTAACCCTTTCACGTTGTTCCCACTCCAGAAGTTCCCGCAGAGATATATAAAAGTAAATTAATATAGAAATTGTGCTATTTAGAAAATCACAGATTATTCTTTTATATCGTTCTGATTTTTTTGTGATTCTTCACAAACTTTTGAGAAATGGATTTTTTTTTCATTTTTTTTTTTAGTTTAAAAAGTTCTTTTATTATTATTATTATTTTTTTTTACTTGTATATATGTGCATTTAAGGTATCACTTAATGGTCTTTATGCGAGTAAACTAAAGAAAAAAAATAATAAAAATAATATTCTTCTGTATACATTGTCGTTGATAGACTTTTTTTTTCTGAACTTAAATTAAACATTTGATGCATGTCTAGCGTTAATTCTTGGTGTGCATTGGTGTATTCTAATCACAATAGCAGTGGCATTAATTGAGCGAAGGCTTCTAGCCTGGAATATATAAGGTTAAAAAAAGAATATGGTATTTAACCAATTTCCCTTCCTTAGAAAGATCGCTAGCTCTACTATTTTTTTTCCGATGCATTTTTTTCTCCCTTATACATGTAATTTTTTTTCTAGTCGTTTTCCCCCAACCAACCAACCAAAAAATACAATGTTCAATACCGCATTAGTGAACAAAAACTAAGGTAGGCTTGAGTGTATATGAGCTTCTTTTAGCGAGTTGCCGATGTAAGCTCCTTCTTTTTTTTTTTTCTGCCGCTATCTTTCATTATTATTTTGTTTTTCTATTGTTACATTTTTGTTCCATTCGTTTTATTTTTTCTCTACAGGAATGATTTTTTTTTCAGGTCTTCGAAAAATTTCTGACCCTTTTTTTTTTAGTTTTGCGTCCGTTTTAGCTTGGTTCGCTCTTTTTCAACTCTTTCTTATTTCCTTTTTTGTTCTCTTTTCAGCTCTTTTTTCCCCCTTTCTTTTTCTTTCCAGTTACTATTTTTTTCTTCTTCGGGATTCTTTTTCCTTTGTGCTGCCGCGGTTCTACGGTGCATCGCCCTGCAAAACTGGGCGATCCTGAATGACAAGAGCGTGTCTTTAACCACATGAGAAATGAACTGCGAGTGAAAAACAGGAGTTAAATGTGCCGAAAAGAACCGGGGGAACGAAAGGGGGATGTGGGCGGAACAAGAGAAAAACCTTAAGCGGCAGAATAGCACTCGAAAAAAAATTCGGTATAAAAATTCTGGGATAAAAAGGAGTAAACCATGCTAATTACTGTCTAAAAAACTTTCCCAATTTTTGAGACTACTTTTGCTAAGTAAAAACGTAACTGGGGCAGAGTTTCACTCAATCGACTCATTGCCCGAGTGTGTTGGGGGAATGTAAGCGATTAAAGAAAAGCATTTGGCTGTGAATAGCTTCGAATAGATTTCATTATCTACTTAAATAAAATACCAGTACAAAGCTGAAACAAAATGTGGTCTATTCGTTAATTGCATTTAAATGACGTTTGTTTGCTTTGATTCGAAAGCAAATAACGGGATTAATTTATACATTTTTTTTTTGTCTTCTCTGAAAACAATAGTCGTTGTTTAGCACATAGAAGAGCAATAATATAAAGTATTTGTTATAAATCAGTGCATGAAAATATTATAAATCTGATAATATATTTTTTGACAATGAATGATTGCATAAAGATTTTTATTGTGAAAATTACAATTGTATTTTGCTTTTCAAAACTTTGGATTCTGAAAAATAATTTATGTTTTTACATATTTCATTTTCAAGTGCAATGACTAATATCTTGACCAAATAATACATTTTAAAATAATTAAAATGTAATTTATACAAAATATCTAAAGATATATTTTTATGCGAAGTTGATTCAAATAAATTTGAAAATATCATTTTCCTACAGTATCTTAGCTTATACACTTTGACTTATTTGCACATATTTTCCTCAGTCATGTTTCTCAATTTAGTTGCTCGGCAGAGTTTCAAATAATTTAATTGCAACTGATGGCATTAAAGATTTTTTTTCAATATAAATGTTCGTATTTCTGTTAATTAATGTATTTATACTAGGAGTTTCAGCCACTGTTTATAGCTTCTCTTATTAATTAAAATTTTAAAAAAGTCTGAGGAAAATGTACAATAGGGATTATTAGGAAATCTTTTTGCAATAAATAAAAAATAAAATAAAATATAAGGGTTTATTGAATGGAGGCAGTTGGCATAACAGTAAAAATTATATATATATATGTATTGTGTATCATGTCTTTATTCATTTCTAATTCCATTTTTAATTTGATATCCAACTTCCATTTTAACTTGCATTATATGGCATCTTATATCATTATATATGTATTTATTTTCTAAATTTCCTGAAAACTTTTATGTATGTTTGGCTGCGTGCCCTCACTGAAATGGCGCATCGATAATTTGATGTTTGAACCTGTTAATTATATATTAACTCAATTGTAGTCTATGCACTTTATAATTACCTATCTTTAAATTGGAGATTTGGTTGGATTTGATGCACGAACTTGTTTAACGTATTTTGAAATTCAAAGGTATTACAATTATGTACATACAAATAGCTGATCCGCCCGGCGTTGCCCGGTCCCGTGATAAAATTAAACAAACCTAAAGTTTGTATGATTTTATCTATTTAACCCAATTTAGTATGAAATTATTTATTTAAAAGTGCTGCGTACGCGAGAAAAATCCTTTATTATCACTTTCAGCCGATAGGGGGTGCATTCTATATAAACGAACCTCCGACACGTGTCCCCGCTGCCTGCGACACCGTATACTAGGAGTGCAGCGCACACACTGCAAAATCTTTTAGTTCCACCTTCCGCTACCAGGGGGCGCACTCTGTTTTAAACAAACCACCTTCCAAACGAAACTCCGACACTTGTTGCCGCTGCCTCCAGCACCGTATAACAGGCATGCTGCGCACGCGATGCAAAATCCTTTAGTTCCACTTTCCACAGCCAGGGGGCGCAATTTGTTCTATACGAACATCCAAAATGGGTACCCGTTGTATCAAGGGAGTTGAATGAACCAATTCCTGTCGAAGTCGAGCCCATAGAACTCGAGAAATTGATGCAACCCCCGACGGTGGAAGGTGGAGCTAAAATCTGTAACGTGATCGAAAACCAGAGTCGAATCATTCAAACCCCGTTGTGATCGGACCTATGGAACCCGAGATAAGAATGCAAGTGCTCAACAACAAATCATTTACTTTGATTGTTGGTATACATCGTTGGTTGTGTACTTTTATTAGTAGAGTTTAATCTAGGAAAAAAAGATTTGTAGCTTTTTGGCTAATTGCAGCCAATAACTGTTAGCCAAATAAAAATAGCTTTAGCCAAGAAAAAAACTTTTATTTATACAAAATTTCTATATAAATGAGTATTATTTGTAATTATACAATATACAAACAGTACACCACTCTGTAAAATTGACCCTCTCGAGATTTGGCCATACATCACAGATCACACATCAAATGCTTTTTTAAATGGAAATTCTTTTCAAACTTCCCCTTCCAAATTTATCACCATTAAGTTACTTAAATTTTTGATTGTCAGTCTATTTCTCAAGTTAGTTTTTGTTATATTCACGAGACTCAATCCCCTTTCACAATCTGCTGTAGACAACAGAATTGTTGCTACAAATTCATACAAAGAAGTCACATTGGGAAACATGTCAGTAATTTTTCAGTAATTCTGTAATTAATCATGTCAGCCATTTTTATGGAAAAAGAATACAATCAGCTGGTTTCATTTCTTTACCCCTTGTAGCCAGAACCTGCCTGAATAACTTCCATTCATGAACCATTTTGGTTTTATTTCCTAAGTTTGGATCATCAACAAAAAATAACCAAACTCTTTTAATTTTCTCAATACATGTTTAATGCAAATGACGTCATACTATTTGTAAGAGGCTTGCACAGAGAGGACGAGACAAATTTTGAAGTGAGTTGCCGGGACAGAGGCGGTTTGAGATTTTTTTTACACGTGGCAGTTGCAGGTTTACGAAAATGAAATGATATATATTTTTTTGGCTGTTGCTATTTGGCTAATCCACTAAATGCTTTGGGGGCAAAAGGTGCTTTCAGTTAGCTTTTTGGCTATTTGGCTAGCTCTAGATTAAACCCTAATTAGGAACATAAATTTAATATTTAAGAAATCATTATTTGAAATTTCCGATATTCTCAATATATAACATTTATAAAACCTGTACGGGAGAAACCAAAAATGTTAAATTTCATTAAATGGAATTTGTTTTATGTAAATCAGAGGAAGGCGTTAACCCCCTCCCTCCCCAAACCCGCAAATATAACGAATAATTTGTTCAAGAAAACTGCCTTCTCCTACATTAACGCAATCATTAAAAAATAATTACAGTTTTCTGACAATTAGAATATAACGAAGACGCTATGCTAAAATAGCCACCAGATCCCATCCTTCCACCATTCGCATCCTCAATTTCGAATCTATATCTTAATTAGTTATCTTAATTTTTGTTCATTAGTAAAAATTGGCAGTTATTTCTTTTCATTTTTGCAAACTATCGGCCAGAGAAACAGATCTCTTTGTAGTTCAGTTTTTAATGAAAGTAGATCCCTGTCTGAAACGTTCTCGGATTTTTTTTTGACTGGCGCCGCCAGATTTTTGGCAGTTCTTTGAAAAAAATAAGAAAAATTACCGGCCGAATTTTACAAAAATTGCATTGTAGGATGCAGAAAATTGTTCTACATATACTTCGAAAATTTCAAATCGATATCTTAATTAGTTTTCTGAATATTTGCTAATTATTAAATGAATTTCAAATTCTTTCATTTCTGATGTTTGCAAATCGAGAACAGGTGTTCTTTTCTTCTGCCATTTTGATAAAAAATATGGCATTTTCGCTGCGATGTTTAATGGGTTTTTAATTAATATTTTGGGTAATTATCAAAATATTAAAATTATGTCTCTCAGGTGCATCAGATCAGGCTTTGGACTACCTAAATATATTTTTTCAGACTTCTAGGTGCGCTATAGATTTGCTGGCCATCGCAGACAGACACACAGAGAGAAACTTACTTTTATTAGTATATTTATATATTAAAAATTATAAATTGATCATGATGAGTGAGCGATAAAGAGCACTGTTCTTTATGATATTATTCCATTTGGTGAAATTTGCAATTCCGAAATACTTAGACTTGTAAACTTCTCGATATGCTTTCCTTGCAAACTTCTTTATTATGAAAAATGTAGATGCGTTGCAAACACGTTCGAATACATTCATGAACGACTATTGCTATTCCAAATTGACTTTAAAATTTTTAAGCAATATTTCTGAACATCAAAGGTGAGAAAATATTAAAAGATCCATTACACAGAAGCTATAAAATTAGTTGAGATTCAAGAAGGTTCAAATGACAATTTTTTTTAATGCTAAACATTTTTTATTATTTAAAGTGATTGTCTTAGTTTAGTATATAAAATTATCGAAAACAAAGTTTTGAAAACGACGAAGAATGCAATAAAAATTTACATTTTGTCTCATATTTTGCGAATTTTATTCAGTAAAGAAAAAATATATATATTTTTACTTCAAAGTTTATTGCTCAAGTAAAACAATTTAAAGAAGCCGAAATGATGAATGGCATCTATTATTCATATTCAGTCTGATTTTTATCTGAAGCCACACAAGTAGTAAAATAAATATAAGCCATTTGTCTCGAATCTTTTACTGATCAAGAGGAAAATTTATTAATGTATCAGGCTTTAACAGCATACAACTTTATACTTCATTTATTTGCTACAACAGCAAACGTTAAGTCTAATATCGAATACAGCAAAATAAATACACCTACGATATTATCGACTTGCTGAAGTTAAGCCTCCTTAATCTATTGCTTTCTAAAACAAGACAATGTGGGATTACAGAATTTTATGATCCAGTGGTTTTGTCTTCTCTAAATCATAAGTAAAACGTATTCTTTGTTACACAAATGACTTGAACGTGATCCGAAATAGTATTAGGGACTACATTTTTGCAAGGCCAATATCAGTGATGTTTGTTTCATTCACGAATTATTTGCTATTCAATATTTAATTTTGAGATAAATTTAAATTTTTTTTTAAATTAAGGTTTTTTCTTCATTCAACAACGCAAACCTTCCAGAGACATTCACGAAGTTATTTCCATACGTAAGTGCACGAAATTTTCAGACATCATTGTTTATAAATGCCAAAGAGAAAACAACGTTACTCATTTCCCTACAGATGTGGTATATCTTGAGTTATAATCGATTGCTCCCAGATGACTATCTTTCTGACTCTATAAGTGTGTTGGAAATCGGCTAAACACGTCAGCTTTGACGCAATTATCTGAGAGATTATTTACCTTTATATTAATTGACCTGATATCGGGCAACGGAAACCGGAAGGCAAAGTGTGAATCACCCCCCCCCCCTTCCCCAGAAAAAAAAAACAGATTTGATTTGTTTTCCTCTAATTTTTGAATGTTTAAGCAAATTTTGTCTTTAGACTAATAATTTGAACTGTTAAAGCAAATTTGGAATTTACACTAATTTGAATGTTGAAAATGTTTGATTTGAAAAGTTGAAACAAATTTGGAAATGCGTGATATTTCCTTTAATTTTTCTGCTTATTCATTCTTAAAATACATAAATAAAATTAAAGATTCCGGGAATTTTTGGGATTTCGTTAAAAACCGGGACATTTAAGAAAAGTGTTTATTGAGACGCCAGGAGCCCGTTAAACCTAAAAACGCAAGTCGGTAAGTTTAAAATTTGAACTTTCTTAGGGAAAACAAGGACATTGGTCACCTTAACATTATAGGAACATGGGAAATGTTGTACGATTTTTTTTTTTTGCTACGTGATTTACAATATCTGTAAATTTTATGCATTAACGAATGAATATTGTTTTGTGAATGTGTCAGAAAGCAGCGAGTTTGGAACTGAAAATTGCCTTAAAGATATGAAACAGAATATAAAATCTTTAAAAAGATATTATATGTACAAAAAGCCCAGTGTAAACGTAATGCTGCTGAACAAAATTAGGTATGAACATCAGCTGCTTCTCCACAGTCCCATTTGCTTCACACAGCTATGGCCAGGAAAGTTAGCAATTTTTAACAAAGAAAAGTTAAATGTATTAAAATCACGGTTTAACCAATTACTAAAACTTATTTGAGGAACGTCTCGCAAATCACCGCATGGGTAAGTTTAAAATGTCATATACTTTCCAGTGAGAGGTTGAAAGGTGTGCCTTAAGAAATGTTTTTGAAAGCTTTCAAGATCATTAGAGAATATTCTTACACTTTTTACAGAATTTCTGTACAAATACATGAAAGTGAAATAATCTATGACTCTAAACTACGACTGAGCCCATCATATAACATGATGGGCTTCTATCCATAACTCATTGTACGATGGTATTAGATGACAGAACCTGCCAGTGGTCTTTTCACTTCGATTTACCTATCTGTCTTTCTTAACATAATGGAAAAATATAAGTGATTAATTGTTATCAAACTCATGCTAAAAAGAGTTAAACTTTCCCTCCAACTGCTTTTTAACAAAAAGCAAACTCAACAATTTTACAATTTTGCGTTTATGTATATAAAAAACCCGATGTATTGCTTTTGAATTGAATGAGATTTATTTATTATTTGGGGGGAAATGAAATCTAACTTTACTGTAAATTTAGAAAGAAATTATAAAATTAATTTTATTAAATAAAATATTTCAAATAATAAATTATATTTACAATTTAAGACAAAAGTTTTTCTCATAAAAATACACATTTTCTATAACTTTGTTTGTCAAAAGCTTATCGTTCTTCCACGTGGCTTCTAATTTCGTAGTTTGTGGAAATGACGTCATTTGAGTGAAATTATACAAAAATGACTTTGTTTTGACGAATTTATTCAAAAGCATTTTATATTTATGAATATGAATATAATTATGAATATTATATTTATGAATATGAATACATTTATGAATATAAATGCTTTAAAAAGAGTAATTTTTCTCGCTAAAACAATTTGCTTTTAACGCCCTTCTGAAAAGTTTTAATCCCATTTTAAGGAAAAAGTTGTAAATCTGCTTTTCTTCTTTAATTGTTTTTCTAAATAGGGAGCAATAATTGTCTAATTAAATGCAAGAATATTTATTTATGTTTTGTTTTAACGTTTTTAAATTACAAAATATTAATACCTCGAAAACTAATTCAAATTTTAATATTGTAAGACCACTTACGCCATTCTCGGATCCATGGGGATAACTGGAGCTAAATTGATCGTCCAACGTTCCATATTCTAGGAGGAGTACAACTGTGAAATACAAACAGACACTCCCTTTTTAGCTCACAGGCTATCAAAGCCTGAGAGCTAATGTGCCCGCCGGTTCTGTATGTACGTATGTATGTAACGTACGTATGTGCGTAACGCGATAACTCTTGATAGAAATATCCGTTTTGTTTCAATTTTTGGTTATTTGTTTATAGTGATAAGGCGCTTCCCTGATTAGTTTTGGGGGTTCATTGATTAAGTATAAAGGGGGGAACAGGGGACTAATCCCCCCTTAATTTATATAAGTGTGTTTTTCATGCCAAATTATCCGATTTGATTAAAATTTTGTTTATAGATTCATTGCGCTTCCCTGAATAATTTTGGGGGTTCATTGGTTAAGTATAAAGGGGGGAACGAGGGACTAATCCCCCCCTTAATTTAGATAAATGTGTTTTTCATGCCAAATTATTCGATTTTATTAAAATTTGGTTTATAGATTCATTGTTATAAGGTGCTTCCCTGATTAATTTTGGGGGTTCATTGGTTAAGTATAAAGGGGGAACGGGGTGGTTAATCCCCCCCTTAATTTAGATAAATGGGTCTTTCATGCAGAATTACCCAATTTGCTTCAAATGTTGTATATAGATTCATTGTGGTAAGGCGCTTCCCTGCTTAGTTTTGGGGGTTCATTGGTTAAGTATAAAGGGGTGAAACTGGGGGGGAGGGCTAATCTCCCTCTTAATTTATTGTCGATCTCTTTCTTTTTCGAGGGGCATTATTCTTTGAAATAAGAGTATAATATACAATTGAACCACCAATTGGAAGAAGGGAATAAATCCAAAAAATAAGAATGGAGATAATTAAAAAAAACTTTATAACTTTTCACTTCCAACTTATAGGCTCATGTGATATCAATGATAATGAAGAAAATATACATTCTGATTTATTTACTAATAGAGCTGGCTGAAATATATAATATTCATATATATATATATGTAAATGTGTTGGATTTATTCCCTTCTTCCAATTTATCATATACTATATACAAAATAATTTGAAATAATAAACAATATAATGACAAAAGATATTTATTTATTAGAAAAAAAACGTAAGGACACTCTATTATTCATATAATTCTTCATTTTCGGATCTTGTAGTTGGCCAAGTCAGAATAATATCGTAAAAATCCTTGAATTCATCAGGAATACAGTCGAGCCCCGCTTTAACGAATTTCTCGATTTAACGAATTTTTTTATGATCCCGACGAAAATGGAACAAAAATGCTTCGATTTAACGAATTTTTTAATCCCGATTCAACGAATAATTTTCGATGCCAAAAAAAAATAATAATAATAATAAAAATTGAAGAAATTTTCTAATATTTATCAAAAATGTTTAATGTTTCTTACAAAGCCTTTATTATCTCTTCACTGGTCTTTTTTCCCATTATCTTTCTTATAAAAATATCCACTTCTCTCTTCCCCCGTCAGCTTGTGGGTAGCTCCTCTAGGTGATTCTGACTCGGCCGCTTAGGTGCGGAAGATGATCAGGAGCCTGGCATTGCACGCAGTAGTGTTTAGCTCGACGGTGCTAGTTATGAGGACGAGTCACAACTTCCGAGCGGTGACCCACGAAGAAAGAGGTATTGATAAACTAGGCGGTTGCAGTTTTCCGGCCGTCCCCTCAAGACCGGTTCTCGGAAGAAAGTGGGATAAAACGGCCGAGCAAGAGATGGTTCGTAACGAAGGAAAGCACCTCGTAGGCCGATTCCCTGTGTCCGGCTTAAGTCGGGAAGGTGACATGGGTAGCAAAGACTATCTAATGTGATAGGACAACATTCATGATTATCTAGGGCGAATGGGAGACGAGGACAGACTCTGAAGAGCAAGGACCACTTGCGGCTCCATATTGTCGTCTGTTCAGTGCGTGAGGCGGTGTGAAGCATTCCTCGGTACTGCCAGACTGTGGACTATAGACAAGAGATGACTTCCCAATGGCACGAGCGACAGGGTTTCCCGTCTGAGGCCCCTCGTGACTGTTCATCCCCCTTGCGATCCCTCTTCATCTGGAAGAGTTGTACGCCGCCCTCAAGGTTCGGTCGAAAAATGGAGATGGTCCGTTGACCAGAAGGTAGTTCGTGCCCATCGTAGCAACCGTAGTGATACTATGCCTGATACTACTGCTTTGGTAGGGAGATGGCCCGTTCTACCCTATCAGCCGACCAAGAAGGACCGGGTCGGAGGATCTTCAGTTAAAGTGATGGCGTATTAACAAAAGTCAGACCCCGGATCGAGAACCAGTTCACATGTCCATGCACATTTCGAGCCCGACGTTTGGATAAGCAAGAGTTTCTTGAAACTAACTTTCAAGCTATTACGAGCGGGGGCGTTTCTATGGCGCTCAGGAGGAAGGTATCGACAGTCCTTCGGAATTCTTAGTGCTGCCTATTATTCCCCTTGGTACCGGTCACATGGCACGGTTTGGGAAGTTCGTAGGCTCGGGGCTGGATAGTCCAACCCTGGAGCCTACAACCTAAGCAGAGACATGTTTATGCGCCCAGGGTGCACATTACTGCAGGCTCCTGGACTTGCAAGCGGCGCCTATTGCTCCATCCATAGCTGACGGGCTAGTGGTTATTTTTGTAGATTTGTTCATCTTTGAAAGCGTTGGTAAAGCAATTGAGTGTCAGGGAAACTCGAAATTATGATCTAGGGACGGGTAACTCTTGTGGGTGTCCGGCATAGCCGAAGCCCGTGGACCCCGAGCACAGGAAGCCCGGGCAATGTGGTAAATACTCTGTAGTGCATGGGTACTAATGACGTCACAACAATTCGTTAAGGGTTTGGGGTGGGGGGGGGAGGGTGACGTGCATTAGGAAGTGCAGCCCCCGGCCGGATGCATGGGTCTGTGTTGTGTCCTGGGTCAACTAGGCCAGCCCGGCGCATGTGCATAAGTGTTCTGTGAATCTGGAACCGGAAGATGGCTTGCCACTTTCCCCTTTCAGTCCGTGTATGATTATTTTGTAATGTTTGGAATGTAGAACTGTTGAATGACCTTGACTAACTTCGAAGAAACGTTCATCCCCTTCTGTAATGAATCAGTAGAGGGTGAGAGAGGTCACTAAAATACCCATTGACAAGGTTTCTGTGCTCTGCTCTAGACGTTCTTGAAATCTATGTTAGTATAATGGCTGAATCGAAAAACGAAAAGTTTTTCAATAAATAGAAATGTTTTTCATCGATCAAAGCCCCGGTGATCCCACAGATTTTTCTTTTCCGAATCTTAAAATGGTTTTTCTCCCTGCATAATGTGCCTCTGAGCTACTACCCATTGATAGGGGAATTATCCTATCATTTAATATCGAAAACTTCTTATCAGGAAAATTCTTGATAATATGTTAGAAAACTCGCAGAAGAAAGGTAAAAAAAAAAATCTGAACATTCTCGAACGGTATTTGACAGTCGTGGAACGCAGCTACTAAATGCACTATCAGTAATTGCTTTTCAGAAGCAGGTTTCCAGCGGGAAAATATACTGGAAAATCTACACTACATCAGTAAAAATGATGAAACAATAACTGAGTGAGAGGAAATTCCTTCTGATTGTGAATTTTCTGAATATGTATCTTGTGATGCAAGACTATATACATTCTAAAATGTACATTACAGCGAGGTAATTAATAGCAGTAGTATTGGATAAGGATGAAGAAGATGAAATAAAGATGAAGTATGCAACATTCAAAGAAGCAGTTAGCAGTTTAGATATTTTGAAACGGTATTTGATAGCTCGTGATGTTGATGATACCGTTTTCACAGCTTTGAAAAAAAAAATCGATAAAGAAGTTTGGAATACAAAATCTAAACAAAAATAAACATTTATAAAATATTTATTTTCTAAAAAATAATTTATATCTATAAAATTTCAATAAATGAGATTTTTAATTAATTATGATGCTTTTGATTTATTGTAGTACATAAAACAATAATCACTATTTATTCAATGTATTTCGTAAAGCCACAAATGTTTAACATCATTAGTAAGGTAAAGCATTGTTCTTTTCATGTATAGCCTTTTTTAAACTTATTCTATTTTATAAATAAATTCCTTTGATTATCCCGATTTAACGAATAATCTCTATTTAACGAACAAAGTTGCTAGTCCCGAACGATTCGTTAAATCGGGGCTCGACAGTATATTGGATTATTTTTTGTATGTCGTTCATTTTTTTCTCATTTATGGGTATTTTAGTAACATATGCCGGAGTTTCTGGTATTTTCGGGTTTGTAGAAGGTTTTTAGAGCAAAAATGTAGCTTTAATGAAACCATCTATAAATTCGGAACATGTCAAGTAACCTTTATGACTTGAACTATACTCAGAGTTTCTATATTGTGAAATCTTGAATGTTGTTTCCTTGTCTAATGACTTTCAGCTTTTCTTGAAACATCGCTGCCATGAGTTTTTAAAATCAAGTATGTCGTTTGAAGTAATGGGTTTAACTGAAAACCCCCTGATTTTTGCTACCAAAATAAGATTATTACATTCATTTGGAACGTAAATTCTGTCCTTTCCCCTACTGAGTTTTTTAGCGGTCCCGAAATTTCTGTCACACTGTAAAAATGAATGGCCACGCACAGGAAAGTATTGATAAATTTTCTCAAAACGATTCATTGCAACAAGAGTGAGAAAGAATCTTATAAGGGTGTTATTTCTATTTTGTCCCCCGTAAGTATCGCTAAAAACGTGTAGTTCTTTGACAGAGGTATCCATGTTCTGTATAGTTTTCCACAATAAACTGCATACTTCATCCGGGCCCTGTTTAGCTTCACCCTCATGTTAAGTGTAGAAATCAGCTGAGTTCGTCTTTAAGTCGTGAACACAAAACACATACAGCCATAGTTTTCTTAAATAAAACATATCTTTAACTGGGATCTTAGGAATAGGCAGATTTTGCATGTAATCAAATACAATGGCTTCTACTTCTTCTCTTTCCTGACACAAGGTCAAAATTTCTTTGTTTATTATAAAACTTTTTAGCACGTTAAAGATGTATCATTTTTTTTCCGCAACCGCCACTCTCTTCGCATTCTCATTGAGAGATGGACTTTTTATTTTTGCATCGAGTTCTTCGCAAGTTGACCAAACGTCTACTTGTGGCCGATTGAATCTGTAGCCATGATCTATAGCCAATCTGTAGCCATGACTTTGGTAGCTTTGGTAAGGTCTGCTGAACGCGCTCTAAAATGGCGGCTATTAGATTGCTAGTATCGCGTCCCCCACCAATAGCGATGTGTTTTTGTATATCGAAAAAAAAAACAGGCAAAAAGCAACACTATTTCTATACTCGTACGGGTGATAGTTGGAAGAAGGGAATAAAGGAAGGATTTGTTTCCTTCTTCCAACTAACTATTTTTATGGCCGCATGAATCTATACGAAGCGAAAGGTTTTTGTTCTTTTCTTCGAACTCACAATTAAGCGCTACCTCTAAAAAATGTAAACGTGTAGAAAAATGAATGTGTCAAAAAGTGGCGTTTATTCCCTTCTTCCAATTGGTGGTTCAATTAGTGTGAATAGCCTGTGAGCTCAATGCCATCAGTTTAACTGGGCACTTTTCTTTTTATTAATATAATAGGTTGATGAAGTTTTAATTTCGTTTTGGAAAATTAGTCGGAGACAAATGCTGAACTTACTTACATTATTTTAAGTGCAAATTGGTTTTTATTTCTTTCGTAATGAAGCCAACACGCGATAGAGATATATTAAAATAATTCAGGCCTGAAAAATATTTAAAAACCATAATAAATCAGTTAATTAAGCTACAGTTTTGAAACAAATTGCATTTCAAAGTACATTCATTTCCTATACGACAGTGTAAAAATCGAAAATGTGCGATGTTTAGAAGTTAAAAAAATTGCAGTAAGCGAAAATCTAAAAAGCGAAATTTAATCGTCAATTGTTGCCAACCTCAAAATGACGTTAGCGTTACGGATGGACACGTTTGTCCTTTATAAAATAAATAGCAACATCCTTGTATGTCGAAAGCATGAATGTACTTTGAAACAACCAACTCTCATAATTCGAACCCACATATAATAATATCTATTTTGCCAAAAGGCGGGATATTAATTTTATTACTTTTATTCGTTTAGGCGGGATATTATTTTAAATATAATAAAAAATTACTTAAAGATAATATATATATATATATATATATATATATATGTGTGTGTGTGTGTGTGTGTCTTCTCAAATTATTTTCCCGTCCAAAAACGTGAAACTTTCAGACCTTTTCACAAAGTTATTTTTCTATCCACATTCATACAATTTTCAGATTTTATCATTTGACTAAAAAATAATCAAACAGCGATTTCATTTATATGTAAATGTAATACTTGTTGATTTATAATCGATTGCTTTCAAATGACGAATTTTATACAAATACCCTGTCCCAAAACACTAATTTTGACACTAATTTCCTGAAAGATGATGTGTCTTTATAGAAAAATAAGAAATGCTTTTCAATTCATTGGTATCTGTTAGAAACTTTTGGATTTGAAAACAACCGTAAGAGGTATGACACCCACCTCCCCCCCCCCCAAAAAAAAATGCTTGGTGTTTTTTTCTAATATTATAATATTTCCAATTTTAGCAAAGTATTTGCAAAAAGTCACATGTCTTCGAAATCTCATTAAAAAAAAGAATATTCCAGAGACTATTTATCATTTGAAAACTTTTTAATAAACTCTTTTAAAAATCTTTCACTAGTTGATCCGCTCGCTGCTGCCTGGGTCCGCGATAATAATCTTAAATATCCCTAAAATCAATGTTGAATGATTTGATATTTTTAAACGAAAATCTTTCCTAACAAACTTATTGATGGGGGCCCCACTACCTTCGACAACATTTCCCCTCGAATTAGTATGTTTTTATACATTTAAACGAAAATCCATCCAAACCTACATATCGGGGCTATATTGGTTTCATAAACTTCTCTTGGCCTGTAAGTTCTATACACCCTTAAATGTGTGACATCGAAAATAACACAATAACTACATATAACCTCGCAATCCGAACATAAATTTGAAACCGAAAACCTTTTTTGAAAGAAATACAATTTTAAAGTGCTTTTATTATTTGCCTCCGGATTTGATTTATTTAAAAAATAAATGAAATAAAATAAAACAGTTTGAGAGACGCCGGAACGCTTATAAACAAAAGACGCTTCCAGAGTGTCACAAATAAAGAAAAGTATAGGAAAATACATACTATACTATATGTAATTTCAATTGACTTCTCAAGGTCAGTTTCCCAGCCTTTATCTTAAGTCAATAACTATGATAACACTGCATTTGACTGACTGGCTGCTATTTTTTTTTTCATCAACTTGAGATTAGTGGAAAGCTTCATCCTTCATTTGATTACAGCAGTGGAACAAACAGGACCAATGGCTCAAATTGTCAATTGTCATGACAACTTGACAACGAAGGGATGAAGTGGAGAGAATGTATGTCTTTGAGAAGCCAATTGAAATTACATAGAGTATATAGTTAAATTGTCTTAGGAAATATTTTGTCAGAAAATATTGACAACAAATTCTGAGACTTTCTCTAAAAATAAATAAATGAATAAGATAAATAAATACTTCAAGTATTTTTAATGATATAATTTTTTTCCTCTTAACATATATATAGATATATAGTATATCATTATAATTTTAAACAAAATTCTCTTAGCAATTTTCTTAAAGATGTTATTAAATATACAAATAAAAAAATTAATAACAATAAAAAAATTAACAATATCAAAAAATTATTATTTTTTTAATTTAAACAAATACTTTGACATCATTTATATGTTTTTTTAACAGTCAAGAATAATTTCTCTTTCTTCAAATATTTTTCTAAAGATACATTTATAAATAATAAATTAAAAATCCTTTCAAGCAATTACCTTTTTAACGTCTTATCATTTAAATATATATATATATATATATATATATATATATATATATATATATATATCACTACATTTGGTAACCGTAAACAAACTTCTTTTAACAGATTTCCTGAAGTTGTTCACAAATGTGCTCAAAACAAATTATTTGTTTACAAATTAAACACTTTCGCATTTCTTTTTCCCAGTCAAAAATATTTTTTCTTACCTTAAATCTTTATCTAAAAATCATATTAATAATAAATCCATTCAAAGAATTTTTTTAACGTAATCTGTCATATTTTTTTATAAAATAAAATTATTTTACAGTTTTTCTGAAGTTTTTCACATAAAAATCATTAGCTTAGATATTTAAACAGTTGCGTTTGCAAAATATCCCTTCCATTTCTCCTTCGAATCGCAGTTTATTATTTTTAAGATGCAGAATAAAAAGCGTTCCATAGATTAATGTTTAATTGTGTTTGAGTTTCATTTTTCTTAAATGATTGATTTTTAAAAGTTTATATAAATTTTCCACTCTCCCCGTCACTCGAAAATTGGAGCGTTTCATTAAATTTTTTCTTCTAAAAATGTAACCTCTCTTCTGATTAGCTATGCGTGAAAATTCAACCCTGCTTGATTCATAAATTAAACAGAGGCTAGAGGTTTAACACATACACTCCTTTCTAGCCGCGAAATGGTATTAAATGTCAAAAATTGCAGGCACCCGATAAAACAGCTAATTAAAATTTATCGATTTTTAGAGTTCATTAATCTTTTTGCCGCCAAAAATTACATCCAGAAAAAATAAGACCCTAGATGAAAAAAATAAAATAAAAAAATAAACCAACTTAGCCTCTCATGGAAAACAGATTTTTCCGCCAGAATATTCAGCATTTTTCGTCACAAAATATACGTGTGCTAGGAAATTAAAGACTTAGGCAAGCTTGTTCGTGGGAACATCTACATGTGTTCGCTTTCTGCATAAACTGCTCAGATGTGCGTGTTATAGCGGTTCCTGCATTTAAACTGCATAGTAACTCAGCTTGGAGTTTCGTACTCTGGCTTTTGCATCACAGCATTGTTGATGCACATATGTATGAAACTTCAAACATATTTGTTGTTCTCCCGTATAGAGATATCCATGCTAATTCTGTTTGGTTTCTTCTCAGTGGTGCTATTTTAAGAATACTTCTTGTTTAAGAGAAATGTTTTGTATATGCAGATAAAATTTCAGTACTGACCTCGGCTGAATAAAATAACAGTTCTTTGGTATTGTGATGTTTGGTTTCACATAAAAAAATTTATATGCATGTTTAGAAGTGCACACACACAGAGAAAGACATGTTTGAGGCATGTCTGGTATGCGTATGTACAATTGTACTGAGATACGTATTATGTGAAAAATATTAAGGAATTTCCTTTTCTGGATTAGATAATTATTTAGTTTACATATGTAAGGAGCAAGGTTCAAAAGAGTCAAAGTTTGTAGATTAACGTCCATTTGTACAATGGTCAGCTTGCTTCTGATAAGCAGAAGAAACTATTGGGTTGTCCGGAAAGTTCGTGCAGGTTGGGAAAATGAATTCGTACCAAAAAATTCTATCATTTAATTATTATACATTAAATCCAATATCTAATGTATAATATCTAACGGGCAGAATTTTCCGGTATGAATTGATTTTCCCAACCGGCACGAACTTTCCGGACAACCCAAAATATTCCGTTCGAATGTTGGTCGGAGTAAATACGCTACAAGTACCCAAAAGTCATATTCCTGGTCTCATGGTGCTTAGGCCGAAGGTGAAATATGATAAAAGCATAAAAATGGAATGAAAGCATAAATAATATAATAATAATAATATAATAATAATATAAAATGCAATTTTAAACATATTCTGATGCAATCTATTTTTTAACTAATTTACATGATATCAATTTTAAGTTTAACATAAAATGGAAACATTACTTTCAATTGACATACTTCAGTTTCGCACCAAAGTGCGATAGCTTAGATTAATATCACCTATCGTAATCAGGTTCACAACCTAATAGCATATTTCAGTAAATGTTGTTTGGCGAAAAAGTTATTTTTAAAAGATTTAATGATATTCGTATTCACTTTAAAAGGTATTGTAGCCATGATGACAACGCTTGTAAAAGGATTCATTAACGGACTCAATCAAATAGGAAAAATATATATTTTTTATTTACAACATATATATATATATATATATATATATATATATATACTGGTGTACCGAAATTAAAGGGCAGTGACCAATTTTAGACGTTTCGTCGAATATCTTACTGAAACTCGTGAGCAAATGCCCGGAATGCCCTTGAACTTTCATAATGTAAAGAACATGACTTCATGTTTTTCAGTGACATGACTTCATGTTTTTCAAGTATTCATGTTTTCAATTCTTTGTAATTTCGGCACATATTTATACCACTTTGATTCGTCACTGCAATTTGGACAACACTGATGTCATTGTTCTGCGTATTCTTTCCACCTGCCCATTTCCTATTGGCATCCCAGATGTTATTTTAAAATGCTCGATTCCTTGCTTTGTACACTCTTTCGTGAATTCGTTTGCCGTAAAAGCAGTTCCTTTATCATATATAATTCTAGTTGGGTTCCCGAAGAAGGTTTGTTGTAGTTCCAATTTATCTATCACTTCCTTTGCTGAAGTTGATTTCATAGGGTTAAACCATGTGAACTTCGTAAATGCATCTACTATGGTTAATATATATCGATAATTTTTATTTGTGAGTGACAATTGACTTATGTGGTCGATGCGGTATATCTCTCAAGGTCTGTCATCTTTTAGTGTTGGATTTAGAAAACTTCAGCTTTTCCTTGCTTCCTATTATACAAAATACATTCAACACAGTTTGTAACTACAGTTTCTACTTTCTTTCTTAATCCGATTATGTGAAATTCTTTCTTCACTAGATCTTCCGTCTTTGATACAGCGAAGTGCTCTTGTGCATAAATTCTTCGTACAATTGCTCGTTGCATCTCTTCTGGCACTGCCAACATTTATTTTCATTCTCGAATTCTCATACTGAGCCGGAAGATTGAACGACCATCGAAAAAAGATTGGAAAACAATTCAAAAAATATTATGTATCTAAACATCACAAAGAACTTAAATATTGTGCTAAACAGCCAAAGTGATCCCATCCTCACCTGCTACTCTGATGCGGATTGGGTTGGTGACAAAACAACCAGAAAGTCTACAAGCGAAAACATCTTCCTACTAGGAGAAAACCCAACATCATTGTTCTCAAAAAGACAAAATTGTACTGCGCGGTCCTCTTCTGAATCTGAATTCATTGCTGCTGCAAATGCTGCACAAGAAAAACAATGGTTGCTGAGTTTACTTGAAGACTTAGGTCTCAAACAGTCCATACCCATTAAGCTATATGAAGACAACAAATCTTGGATAGATCTGACACAAACTGGGAAATATAGTGCTAGAACCAAGCACATTGACTTCAAATATCATTATATTAGACATTTACAAGAAAAAAATATAGTGATTGTGGATTACTGTAGTTCCTAAGAAATGGTTGTTGATATCTTAACAAAGCCTCTTCCCAGACCCCAATTTTCAAAATTAAAGTAAAAATAAATTTAACTTATTTTTCGGATCGCTAGATTAAGGGGAGATGTTATAAATACTTCACGCATTTATTTGCTAATCTAGCGACTCGTGTCCTTTTCTTTTCTTTTCTGTCACTAGATGACCGTACCTGTTCCATTTCTGGAAATTGGCTTTGTTGACATTTTTTTTATTCATCGTTCTAATAATGTAATGTTCTGTTCTGGCTTTGTATTGTATGTGATGATCCTAACTTAATGTCAATACATATCAATTTTAAAATATAGAAGAGTTTCTTCATTTAAATTCATGTTTCATTTTACTGCAAGCTACAGAAAATATTACACTCCGCTACATATGCCGAGAAGAATCTTCAATTTGTTTTGAACAAGTATAGAATAATGGTAAGCCACCTTATTCATATTACTGTGAAACCAATTTGAAAGATTATATATTATATGCCATAGTCTTCTTTTTGTAATAAAACTGTGCCAAATCCTTGGCTGCTTGCATCAGTATGAAGCTCTCCTTGGTTATATAATTGCAGGACTGGTTTTTTCGACAATATTGTCTTCAACTCGTTAAATTCCTCGAGCTCTTTCAAATTTTAAACAATGCCCTTTCCTTAATAAATCACTTATTGATTTTGGCATAGTTTGGGATATATTTTATAAAATACTCTTTTATACCTAAAAAAGATTGTAGCTGTTTTGCAGTTGTTGGTCTAGGAAATTTTTGAACAGCCTTCGTTTTTGCTTCGGATGACTTTAATGTTCCGTTTTCGATTATATATCTTAAGAAATCTGTTTTTCTTTTAAGGAATTGGCACTTTTTGAAATTAATTTCTAAACCGTATGCTGATGATACTTCTAATACACGTTTCAGTTTCTTTATTCCTTCTTCTTTATCATCTGAGGGATTAACAAAATAATCTATTATACGATAATAGTGCCTTCTCGCAGCAATTATTGGGTCACTGTATTTACATATATTTGGAATTGGTTACCTGATATGCATAATCCGAACAGACCACAGAAAAAATCATGTTCCCTTTCGTAGGTTACGAAAGCTGCATATTGCAGCAACTTGTACGAAAGCTGCATATTTGCATCTACTTTCTTTAATTTCGACGTGGAAAAACCATTTTCGAGACCTATCGTGGTAAATATTTTTGCCTTCTGTAGCTTATCAACAACTTGAGGTAATGGGTAGCTCAATCAGAGGTAATGGGTAGCGACCTTTTACTATTTTTCAATTTATTTTCCAATAATATATGCATAATCAATTAAATCCATTCATTTTCTTACTCAAGACTACTGGTGCTAGAAAACTGAATAACTATGCCTAATATTCCATCTTATAACCACTGTTGCATTTGTTTATTGATGATTTTTTTCTCAACTAGAGGGAATCTCCTTGGACGTTTGCAGATAGGTTTTTCATCTGATAATAATATTTTCATTTTTAACACAGTATATTTTGTTTCATTCGGTTTGTATGATTTTATTAATTTCTGTATCTTTTCTCTGTTATCTATCTTCGTAATATGAGTCAACTCCTCCTCGGCGTTTCCGTAATCGATATTAATAATATCTCCCCAACACCGATTATTGTTGCTTACATTTGATGTGGTTATTTCCTCTGTTTTGGGAGTAGTTTCTTTAATTTTAATGTACCCTAATTGTACTGTTATTTATTATTTATTGTTATTTATTTTTTTAACAACGTCTCCTACTACTTAGATCTAAGCCTTCGACTGCTTTTCTACCTATTATCAAATCATAATCAGTTTCTTGTACCACATAAAACTTATCTTGTACTTCCATATCATCTATGCAAATTTTGTGCAAAAATAAACCCATTGGCTTAATCACTTTTGCACATATTCCCAATATAGATATATCGTCGCTCGTTAGTTTTGGTGAGTTTATGGCTGTATGGTATCTTGAACTGGCGATTGAAATATCACTCCCGGTATCAATAATTATATTTTGTTTTATTATCTTGATGTCTAGGGTCCTCATCCAGAAAAGAAAAAGCAGAACCATACAAAACAACTCTAGAACAACAAATAAAAAAACTGGAACTAGAACAGAAATACCTCAGACTAGAAAAATATTTGAAAAATTCTGATCAACACTCCACCGATGATACAAATGAGGAATCAATGGAAAAATTAAACTCGTCCGTAGAAGACACGAACAACGTTATAGTCACACGTATATCATACACCACATCATACGTAACCTCTTCAAAACACAAAAAGACCTTCTTCTAGACATGTACATTGTACAACCCACTCCTTCAACTTAACTACCTCTCAAACCAATGGAAGGTGGGGGAATTAGTGTTCTTTCTCAACCAACCTCCTACCGGCGGCCAATCACCCTACTTCCGATACTAGGAAAGATTTTGAAAAGTTCCTCCTCAGAAGACTAAACCACTCATTATCTAACTCCCAACAAGCCAGGTTACCCAACACGGATTTCAGGAGGGACGCTCAACAGAATCCGCCAGGACATCTTTTCCAAGATAGACATCAATGTGGGAAGAAATCACTACACATCACTGATATCCATCGACTTCAAAAACGCCTTCGACCACCTCCCCTGGAACACAACAATAACATAATTTAGAAAACTTGACATCAACCCAGCATACCACAACAGAGTATTCTCCTTCCTATCCATGCATGGAGCCTTCACCAACTGGCTGTCAAACAACATCCACTGGTTCAGCAAAGGCTACCTCCAGGTCTCATGCTTGGGCTCCTTCCTGTGGCGCATCTGCCTAAACAACCTCCTACAATACCTAAAGGAGAAATGATTTCAAGTGATAGCCTATGCAGATAACATCCTCTTGGTGTTAGATGCAAACAGCCGCCAAAATGCTTGGGAACACAGACAGAGAAACATTCAAGATCATCAGCGATTGAGCATCCGCAAATGAAATGTCAATATCCGATAAAAAATATACCAAGTACTCAACGTCCACCACCCAAAATGCCTTAAAATATCTTCAAGCTAAATGACATTCCCTTAAAACAGAGACCACTTAGAAATAGTCCTAGACAACACCCTCTCTTTCCTCCCGCACGTAAGACAAAAAAGACAAGAAATGAATTCAAGCTTACAAAATCTACTAAAATTTGCATCCACCTATGAAGGACTCTCAAAAGAGACCTAAAAACATGGTACTCCAACATACTAGAAAATAAACCCAGCTACGCAGTGGCGACGCGGTTCCCAAACCTTCAACGATCTCATGGCTATCATCTACCCAAGCCCAAAGCTTTCTAATCATTACGATAGCCTACAAGAAATTTTCCACAGCAGCACTTTGCGTCCTCAGAGGCATGTTTCCAATTACAATACAGTTAAATAAAATAGCAACCGCAAGAAGAGTGCAACTAGGCATCAAACATGGCATACAACATAAATACCACCACTCATACGATTACCAACACAAAGTCCCATCAGCATCGACGATCCCTTACCAAGCCTACCTCAACTGGTCACAAGAAGAAAACACAACAGCCCAGAATTCTCAGTCTACACAGACGGCTGAAATTAGAAGATGGAACGGCCTAAACATTATGCGCATACCAAAGCAACAACATGACACACACACATCAAACAAGACTATGCAAAGAGAACTCCATCTTACAAGTGGAACTGCTTGCAATCAGTGATGCCATTTCATTGGCGGAATAGACACAACACCTCCTTCAAAATCCATACAGACAGCCTCCCGAGCCTCCAAGCATTCGAAGGAATTTTCACAACAGACTACACATTTTCACACATCATACAGCTACTCCATAACACGTCCAAGCAAATCTTTTTCCTATGGATCAGAGGTCACATAGGCATAATGAAGAACGAAGCAGCGGACAACCTAGCAAAAGCAGCTACCTACCTAACTTTACCAGAAAATCAGCGCTTCTACCTATTCTCAGCATCCTACCTTAAAAGATGCCTCAAAATAAAAGCAATGCAAACCTGGCAAAAAGAATGGAACTATGGAACTACAGGGCGATTCACACACAGACTTCATTCCAAAGTCTCCGAAAAATCAACACTTTCCCATTGAAACCTCTACATATTTGCAACCAACACGGTACATTCCCCTCATACATGCATGAAATAGATAAAGCACCACACAACTGTGTACCGGTGGCCATACAGGAAACTCGCTCCACTATATCCATCAGTGCACACTCACATTGCACTTCCACATCAGAAAGCCGGCTTATCTTATGTGGATAGATATAATTACAGTTTTTAAAACTCAAAATCCACTTCTTGACAGGTAAAACATGACAATTTCGCATTTAATTCACCTAGATAACCTATATCCTAGCATCAAACCCCCAAATTGTAGTATAGTGATATGTAAAATGCAAATTTATTAATAATATTTAAATAATTACAAGTTGCTTAATTAATACAAACTGAGATTTAATCCTTGGAGATACATAATTTTACAATATGCCACACTTAACATTTTAAATATACCAAGATAAATACTTAGAAATATTAATTTACGCGATAACTGTATAATGTTCCAATTAAGCCTAATACAGCCAGTTCATATCTTAACCGCTTTCGGTTAATGCTTCATGAGTGATGGAGAATAATAGACATAGCATTTCTGATTTTGAAAGTCTAACGTCATAGTACTCGTGATCCGTGAATTTTGCTTTGGCATCTCATGAGTTCAAGATATGGACAGTAAATAAAAACCAGAGAGTTATTTAATTTACTGATACAACATAAGTACGATAAATTTAGGTCCAACATATATATGTAATAAACAGGAGAACTCTATAACTACTGAATAACAGAAGTTTAATATTTCTGGAATAATACACTGCAATATAAGACAATATAAGTAAAATATTTACAAAGTTAAGGGGAAAAGGGGCTTTTACTGAAACGTATCAGCAGTTTGTGGTCGAAAATTGGAGAGTCTGGATAGACCGTCTGTCCAAACCAAAATCTAATCGAACACTGTCTCGTATATTAATAATCTGTTCCCAGCCCAGAGATGCTTAAAGCTATGGATATGCACGTCCATTTGAGCTGGGTTTCTATGTCAGAGGTTTCTCGTAGGAAATAGCTGAGCAATCTTGTTGCCAAGTGCGTGTCGTGGGAATCCTTTAACCACAACTCCCACTCGGCCATTCGACAAGTGGTAGACCTCGTCCACGTCTAGGAAAAGAGCAACAAGATTGCAAAAATACTTTACTTCTATGGTGTCACCATTTATGAACGGGTAAACGAATTACGTTCACTTTACTTTCACCATGAACTTGTTTGAACGTAATTCATTTCCCCGTTCGTAGATGGTGACACTTGATGATCTTCAATCGGACTTTAGATTCATCTCCAACTTTTTTCGTTTTATTATTTTTATTTTTTTGGTGTACTCACTGGATGGTGCCGCTGCAGTTTACCAATCATGTAACTGGTCAAAACTCAACAAATTGTCTCTAATACAACACACTTTCGTTTCTAGACTTTTAGATCACTTCGATTACTATCATATTTATTTATAACAAGTTCATATAAAGGTTCTTGTTTTGTGTACCATTTAGCAATTTTATGTGTTTTTCAAAATACATTCTTATTTATGTACTTATCTGTTCATATATATTTTAGGACAGTAAATTGGTTTTAATTTTTTCTGACAGTACTTGCAGAGAAAGGAGAACCGTATGAATGTCAATCCATGGCCACTTCATCTGTAGCACATTTCCTAAGCTGTGACAAAATATTAAAATTTTCGTTGTTTAAGAATATACAGGGTTATTACAAATGAATCATCGGGTTTTGATACGTTACTACGTGCGAAGTAGGAAACGTATATGTTTCCATGACAACTCAAACGAGAGGGAGTTAACTACAGTTTAACGCTGCGTATGTGCCATGCGCATGTGGTTGCCATGGTTGCTGCTCGAACGTCATATTCAAAATGGTGACTGGACAGCAGAAAACAACTGGAACACGATATCAACGGTTTCCTTTACCAACAGGATGGAGCTCCGTCACACTGGAACAAAGAGGTTCCTGACTACCTTAATCGACAACTCCCACAACGATGGATTGGTGGATGTGGCCGAGATGACAAGACACTGTTTTCATGGCCGCCCAGGTCGCCTGACCTTTCGCCGTGTGAATTCTTCGTTTGGGGATATGTTAAAGACTTTGTTTACGTACCACCGTTAATACCACTTTGGCTGAGTTGCGGAACCGCATCACGATTGCATTCGCGACCATCTTCGCGAACATGCTGAGTAATGTGTAGAGCAAACTGAACTATCGCCTTGACATCTGCCGTATCACTCAAGAAGCACATATTGAACATCTGTACTATGGACGTCAATCTTGTATACTTTCGGTTTATTTTCATGTATAACTCATTGTTGTAACCCAATTATGTTCCGAAATAAACGCCTCGGAAACCCGATAATTCTTTTGTAATAACCCTGTACATAAAAATACATATATATATATGATCAAATCTATCATATGCGAATACCTCAGGACTGAGGAATTTATCCTTTATATACCTCTAAGAAGGGTTTGGTGGTTTCCAGAAGTAGGACCTGATTCAAGCATGGGCAAACATTTCCAAGGTTCTGCCCCTTTGCCCTGGTTTTAGGCAGCGCCCATATTTGGTATGCAATTTTTGTAAAGCTGATATTTTAAATCTCTTTCGAAACTGTACTATTATATTTAATATTTTGAAATTTAGAGTAAGATAAGATTAAAATATATATATATTTATCAAATATAGTAAAACCTCTCAATAGCGGACACTTGAAAATGTGGACTTTGTCCGCTATCGGAGGTATCTACTTTTCTGAGGTACAAATATGCAAATATGTATGTGTTGTGGATTGAAAAAGATGCGTGTTCGCTATTTGCAAGTGGCGTCCGTTATAGAGGTTTAGTGCAAACCCTCTATAACGGACATTCCCGTTTAGCGGACACTTTTATTCAACGAACACCTTATTTAATCTATATTATATATATATTTGTATACCTACAACTCAAAAAACGGGCATCTCCGAATAGAGGGCAAATTCCTTGGTCCCAAGGTGTTCGCTATGGAGAGGTTTTACTATTTAGATAAATATATTTTTTGCTTTAAATCTTATCTTACTCTAATAGTTCAAAATATTGATTATAATCAGTACCTCGAAAGAGATTTAAAATATCAGCTATATGAAAATTGCATACCAAATTTGGAGGCCTCAAGTATCTGGAAGGGTTGGGGCAGGGGCATGACCCAGTTTGTCCATACTTTAATTAGGTTCTACTTCTGGAACAAACCCTAGTTCTGCTTTACGGTGAAATATTTTCCAATTTATTGCGAATTCAATGTGGTCAAACATGACTGTGTTTAGCTTCAAAAAGTGGTCATAAATGGCTGCTATTGCCAGCAAATCAGAAAGGCGATTCAGACGTTTCAAATATCTGAAAATCAGACGCAAATAAGTGTGTTAAAAATTAAGACACTTTAAAGTGTATCCTTTTTTAACCATTCATTTGAGACACTTAAGCGTCTAAATTTCAGACACTCCAGCTTACAGTGGGGTGACAATGCAAAAATGATCCGAATTTAAATATCTAAAACTTCCAATCGAGTTTATTATAACTAATAATTTTAATTGTACTTTACCATTAGTTAAAAGGACGGTTTTCCTCTATCGACATCTCTGATTAGCGCCCTCTATAGTCCCTTTCAAATCCCCATATTAAAATCCTGTTATCAAAGGCTGTAATTCTATTGGAGGATCATCTACTGAAATGGTCATAGACATTAGTTGTTGTATGAAAAATATACTATATTTCTCGATGCTCTTTAGCCAGCAACATATTCTTCAAGTATTATTTTAAAATATAAAAATTGAGTATTAATATTGGATTAAAAATGACAAATGTCGTGTTTAGAACGGGTATTCCCTAAACATATATTATATAAGCAACAAAACGGATTTTTTTCTATGATTTTTATAATTTGTACAAAGTAAAATATTTATTTTGTTTAAGGATTAGCGTATGGAAATTTCATTAATTACATATAGACTTGAACACTGTAGCAAATTTAATACAAAGAACCTGAATCTTAAAAAAAAATTATGAAATACAATTTTTTTAATTAAAGGTTTGACATGATGGCTTTAATCGGTAGGCTTAGAACACGAATCTCGTTATCTAAACTATATGCTTAATAATATTTTTCCGAATATATTTCATCTTTTGCAATAATTCATCACTAGATGACATCTCATTGACAAGGACACTGAATCTTAATTCAGCAAGTACGTGCGTCTATTCTTTGCTTGATGAGGTTACAATATATTAGTTACTCGACACTAGATAAATGACTCTTCAGAATGGCTAGAGTACTGGATTGGTGATGCATTTTATGGAAAAAACTATTAATTCTCCTCAGAAAAATAACAGAGATGTTCACAACGCCCTTTGATTTTGGTCTTTCTTGAAGTTTATCAGATACAACAGTTTCTGAAAATATTTTTGAGGTATTTCGTATGCTATGTTGAACTTTGTTATGAATATTCACTGTTTTATAAAGAGTTTTATCTTCAAAGTAATTTTGAAATTCTTTCTTTTAAGGTGTTCTCAAAATTTTCTTTCCTCTTAAATTTTTTCTTTATTGTTGACATGATAAAAACTGTAGTTTTACAAGTTTTAACAATAGAAAAACAACGCAAAAGCATGTTTTTGCATTTATAGTGGTATGAAAATTAAATATGTACAGGGTGGTCATAAAAAAAAAAACTTTGCCGATATATCGAACTCTAGTGGCCGGTCCGTTCAACCGATTGAGATGAGATTTCAGATATAGTTATTCACAGGTATGAGCTCGGTATTCTGTGAACGGTAACAAATTGGCGTTCACGATTACGGTTATAGCTACAGAAACTCGAAATTTTCAAATGGCAACGCCCATTTTTTTCATCGCAAAATGGTCAGCGCATGCGAAAACCCTAAAGAGCGTTGGAACGGTACGTGTATCGCAATAAACGGACGCGTTATGCACGCAAAAAAACAGCTCTGTGAACGGCCAGAAAACACACGATCAGTTTGCATATGGCAGAGGCAAAACACCAATCACGGAACGCCATTCGCCAGATAGTCAGAGTAGAAAACGGATAAAAAGTGGGTTGGGAATGTTAGTTCTTCAGTCGGGAGCACGCACATGCCGACAAAATGACCTTTCCAGCGACAGTTCGTGGTGAATTGGTAAAACTCTGTTATCAAAATGGGATGAATGCTGCGAAAACCTTGCGTGTTTACCATCGAAACCATCGCAAAATACGTGGCCCAAATAGCCCGCAAGCTTTTCATGATTTAGTAAAGAAATTCGAAGAAACTGGCTGCACCTGTGATAGACCGCGATCCGGACGACCAACTGTTCCTGAGGATATTGTTATGGAAGTGCATCACACAGTGACTACAGGACACATGCAAACTGCACGAGGTGCATCTCGTGTATTGAATATACTGAAATCAACGGTCCTAAAGCTACTGCGCTCTGTAATCCGCATGTTTCCTTACCGGTACCAGCACGTCCAGATGTTGGAAGTGGGGGACCATCAACAATGTATAGACTTTACTAATGAATTTCTTATTCGATATGATGGACATAACGACTGGCCTCTTCGCATATTATGGACGGACGAGACACATTTCACCTTAACTGGCAACGTCAACACCAAAAATTGTGTGCACTGGGCAGACATGAATCCGCACGCTGTGGCACCAGTACTTTTATACGACGTCAAAGTTACTGTGTGGTGCGGCATTGCAGGCACAATTATTCTCGGGCCGTACGTCTTTGAGGAAGCGACACCAACGGGATTTGTAACTTGCTCTGTAACAGGCTCCCGCTATACGGCAATGCTGTAAAATTACGTCATACCAGAATTGCTGCAGCGAAATGCACTGAATGACTTCGTTTGGATGCAAGATGGTGCACCTCCACATATAGCGAAGTCTGTTCGCAGGGTCATGGAACAACATTTTGGCGACCGTGTCATCTCACGCCATTTTTCATTTCCGTGAACTCCGCGATCACAAGAACCTCACTTCTATGGATTTCTGGTTCTGGTGATATCTCAAATCTAGAGTGTACATGTGCAATCCGCAAACTTTGCCGGATTTGAAAATTTGTATCAAACGTGAGATTGCAAACATCCCTCATGCGATGTTACGTTCAGCTGTATTGTCCACTGTCGCCCGCATGCTAAGTGTAATTGCCTGTGATAGCACTCATGTGGAAAATATGTAATCAAAATAAAAGGTTTTTTTTCTCCGATCTGTGTTGTAATGAGTGATTGGTGTACTGTCTCTGTGTCATATGCAAATTTCCTCCGTGTGGCCCCGATCGTGTTTTTTTTTTTTTTTGGCCGTTCGCAGAGCTGTTTTTGTGCGTGCATAACGAGTCCGTTTCTTGCGATACAGGTACCGTTCCAATGCTATTTAGGGTTTTCGCATGCGCTGAGCATTTTGCGATGAAACAAAAATGGGTGTTGCCATTGGAAAATTTCGAGTTTCTGTACCTATAACCGTAACCGTGAGCACTACTTTGTTGCTGTTCACAGAATCCCGAGCCCATACCTCTGCATAATTGTATCGGAAATCTCACCTCGATTGGTTGAACGGACCGGCCGCTAGAGCTCCATATATCGGCAAAAATTTTTATGACCACCCTGTATATATTTTTAACTGAGGTTCGAAAATATTTCATTATTTTGTCTGAAACCAACGGTTTGGTCAGGAATCGAACTCCATCAGAAATAAATCTCACATTCTAAAGTCTGACGCACTGCCGAGAAAACATAGCCGGTCAGACAAAAGTGCAATTCATCCGATTATATATACATAAGATAAATTGATGCGCAAACATTGGGGTTAGTTTTTCCAAGACCTCTGACCATTACACTTCGTGGCTTTAATTTTTATTTATTGACTTTATACTCTCTCGATACGCAAATGGTCACCGCATTCTCAGTTTCCGACATCGGAGTCTCCTCTTGAGAGTTGGAAGAGTATGTTAATATATAATTTTCTGTTTTAAGGTATCTATCTATCTGTATATCTATTGTGATGTGTCCAGATGTTATAAATAAAGGAAGTAGCGATGCCCTTTAAATGAACCGCTCTCTTATATCACCAAAATAAATTTATGAAATTCAAAATATCAAATTATGAAAAAAACGTATTTCTGGAATAAATGCACTCAGAAAAAGAAACTGATTAAAACTACAAAACATATTTTTTGAGTACATTTTGTTGTTTTAGCAAAATTGGAGTAAAATTGAACCATTTTACTTCAATTAACAAAACATTTTTGCTGACGATAAAATTTTTTTTTTTGGAATTGCAAAAAAAAAATTTTTTTTGTTGATTCAAACAAAATTTTTATTGACCCATATTTAAACAAAAATTTTGTTTAAATATAGGTCAATGGAAATTTTGTTTGAATCAACAAAAAAAAATTTTTTGTTGAAAACCACTTTTTTTTTGCAATTCCAAAAAAAATTTTGTATTGTCAGCAAAAATGTTTTGTTAATTGAAGTAAAATGGTTCAATTTTACTCCAATTTTGCTAAAACAACCAAAATGTACTCAACAAAAATGTTTTGTAGTTTTAATCAATTCCTTTTTCTGAGTGTGAGATGTCACAACAATACGTTAATAATTAGGTTCTTGTATCTTGTGATCAAAATTCAATTTCAGAATAGTCCAGTGATCTACAAAGTCCGTTGTTTACGACGGAAAGCAAATACAACGTCCACTTTAAAACGGGAGCGAGGAAAGTGAGTCCTCGCTAACAGGGCTCTTTCTAAACAAAGTCTAAAGATGATAAATCTTTTGAAAAGAGTACGGGAATAAATATCTTCACCGTCCTAACTGTACTGGAAACTGCCGATGTACGCAAGGTTGTCTTGCTAATATATTTCAATCTTGAACCATTAGCTAGAATAAGCTCTTCCGTCAGGGGTCAAAGACAGCCGCCCGAAAATATTCACCCGGATCTCTACTGCTCCATTTTTTCCAGGATCAGATTGCCTGAATCCTAACTCCGTTCTCTGACTGAACTCACTGATTGACTCTCTCTGCCCTTTTTCTTTCCAATATATCTCTTGATCATCATCTAGAATAATGGAGTTTCCTCTAGCCAATAGAAACCTTGAAAGGTGAGATCATTGGCAAGGTCTGTTATTATTGGAGAAGAAAGGTTCCTCCCTGTGTTACACTAATATCACTTTCGCTTTGAGACCAAACTTTTCTCGTGGGAACGAACGGTGAGATGAAACGTTTTGCCTTGAGTGCTTTTATCATTCCAGCTATCTCAACACCTTCAAGATAGAAGATTGGTTATGATGAAATGAATGTTTTGATGTGCACCATCCTATTAGTGAAGTTAGTTTACAATTTGAGAAAAATGTATAATACATGGGATTTTTCCTATACCTAGATTTATGCTGCAAAACAGGGGTTTCGAGTGAGATATAGTGAATTTCTCACACTATCTATACACAATAAAGAACTTGTCATCATGATAACATCCGAAATTTTGAACCAATTCAAACCAAATTGGGACAATAATCTGGCAAGCATCTTAGCTCGTTAATGGAGAAGATTAGATAATTCGTCTAAAAAATAACGGCTCTATGAAAATTCAAAAAACTTTTGGTCGATGGGTCCATATTTAATGTTCATTATTAATACATGCTAAATTTCTTGGATTTTAATAACATTTTTAGGAGTTATTTACAGTGGGAATTGAGACTTACCAAAAGTTGGTATTCATTCATGTTTTGGGTTCAAATTTCATTTCAGTGTTGGAAATATATTATAGCTTAATATCATCATATGTTATCAACCTAGTTTCCTCACGATAACGTGTAAAAGACTGGAACGATTAGAAACAAACTTAGACAGTGGATTGAGCATGCTAATATCTTGGCTAAGATCGTTAATCAAGAAGTTCCGATATTCTATTCGACAATAACGGTCCTCTGAAAATACGAACAACATTACGGACAGTAATTTTTTTTTTTATTTCATTATTAATACATTTAATAAAATTTCGATTTCAATAAAAAATTTTGAAGTTGTTTACTTTATCATGTGAGACATATCAAAAAAATTTGATGGCATTCATTGCATGATTTGATTTCGAACCTCAGTAAACTATATATAATTTTAATGGATATATAAAAAGAAGGATTGATTTATCTTTAATTAATTTCACTACCTTTATTATATAAGTAACTAAAATTATACATACCTCTGATACGCGAAATTTGACGTGGCATAAATATCACAGATTATAAGATGGTGGGATTTTGAAAACAAATAAACTTTCGATGTCACCCAGTGAGTTTCAAAGGGAACTTCAAAATTGGTGCTCCAAACACGATAATGATTTGCGAATAGTGTAAGGATACTCCAATATTGGTATTTAATGGAAATGAAGAGAAATCACCTTGAATGTCTATCAACATTTTATTAGGTGTTAACATGAAATGAATTACTTGTTCACTCAATTTTGAGCGTTTTTATAACACGGAAGTTTGAACGAAACTACTCTACAGATTTTACAGTTTACTCTTCCGAAAGAGTTGAAAAAGCTTGTTAGTCATTATAATCAATATTTTGTAGTTTTAGAGGCTAAAAACAACATACATATATAATTAAGTATTATAAGGCATAATTTTTTTTTTTTTTTTTTTTTTTTTTTTGTGAATGGCTTAGGAAGGGACCACACGAAATAATATAGGTAGGTCCTCGGGCATCACTTATGGCATGATCGATCTCTGATCAAAGAGTTATAAAGGGATCTATTTATATTCAATTGGAGATATTTTTGCAGTCCTAAAATTGGATGTAGCTGGAATCTGGAATGTGTTTTAGATACAAACTTAATAAAATATTAGAATTTTGTGTTCGTTAAGACCCAAGTTAATTGTTTTCCGAATTTCTCTCACGAAATCAGCCGCTAAAAGAAAAATTTCTTGGATTTTCTACTTAATTTAAAATTTAAAAAAAAACTTCTTTTATGGATTTCTAGTTCTATAAGTACAAATTAATTCATGCAATGTACTTTTCTTGGCTGTCTTTTTTATTCCGAAATACAATAATTATTTAATAAGTACTACTTTTTTCATATCGTCCTATTAAAAAATCTCCATTTCAGGGAATTTTTAAAATAAGTCACTTTAAAATACACTGCTCAAAACAATTAAAGGATATTGCAGTTTTAGGTGGATTTTGTATCTGGGAAACTTTTTAGCTGATTGATACATGGTCGACAGACATAGTAGGTTATATGAGAATAAATTACACATGCTTGGCAGAAAAAAAATGCATTTTATTGCGCATTTGTGTACAAAAGGAAAAAAACACAATTTGTGCATATGAGAAAAAAAGAATAAGAAAAGGTGTTTTCTTCAAAGAAAATCATTTTCAGTAGGGGGTATGGTTTCCACGGGCGGCCAGCAACGTTGAACACCTTTGAGGCATGGACTCAGTGAGGCTATTAATGACGAGTTGGGGTATTCTGCCCCACTCTTCCAGAAGAGCTCTTTCCAGTTCTTGGAGAGTTTGTGGGGGTTGTTGGCGGCCAGAAACTCGTCTTCTTAGAGCGTCCCAAACGTGTTCGATTGGATTCATGTTTGGAGAACACGCTGGCCATTCCATTCGAACGATTCCTTCCTCGAAAAGGAAATCCTCCACCAGGTTTGCACGATGTGGCCTGCAGTTATCGTCCATTAAAATGAAGTTATCTCCGATTGCTGCAGCGTAAGGGACTACAATAGGTCTGAGGATCTCATCCCTATATCGGCGACCAGTCAGAGCTCCATCTCGAATGATGTAGAGGTCAGTGCGCCCGTCAATGGAGATGCCACCATACACCAACACTCCTCCACCGCCAAATCTGACACTTTCGTGCACGAACGCAGGATTATTCCTACTGCCACGGTCCCTCCAGATGAAAATACGCCTATTATCCGGATGCACAGAAAAATGGGACTCGTCAGAAAACAGAATATTGCTCCATTCATTTCTCCTCCGGTTGACATGCTCGGTTGCCCACTCCCTGCGGTCGCGACGATGCCTTGATGTTAATCTAACACATACCATCGGTCGGCGAGCATACAGACCTACAGCGTGGAGCCGGTTTCGGACAGTCTGAGTTGAAATCGTGGTGCCTGTAGCCGAGCGAAGGTGTTGTTGAAGAAGAGTAGCGTTCATGTTTCGGTGTCTCCGAGCTGTTAACGCTAAATACCGATCTTCATTGGGCGTTGTTGCCCGTCTACGACCTTGCCCTGGTCTTCGGCCTGCACATCCACTCTCCAAAAAACGGTTCCAGATCCTGGAAATGACACTTTGTGACACTCCAATGGCTTGCGCTACTTCGGCTTGAGTTTGGCCCCCTTCTAACCTACCAACAATTCTCCAAGCTTCTGAATCTGTCAAATGACTTCGCTGAGACATCGTACTCATCGAAACAAAGCAATCACTGAATGCCGATCATACTTGTCTTCATTCTCTTTTATCCAGTTGAAAGTCAAATTTCATTCGCTGCCGCTGAAGCGAAGTTTTTGACGTCGAACTCAAAATTTGCATACTCCACAGTTTGAAAACCAGAAAAATTTGCATTTGTGATTCTCTTCTTCTATTTTCGGCAAAAAAAATTTCGTTTATATCTTTATTTTATATAAAACTTCAAATATCCTTTAATTGTTTTGAGCAGTGTAAATAAATCACTCTAAAGTATAATTGCATTATTTTGAAATTTTAAACAAACTTCATGTAACCAAGATTGTTTTGGTTTCCCATTTAGAAAAATTTAATAATTATTGAATATCTGCTGCTTTTCTATAAATTCCTTTTTTAATTTCTGCCATTTAGTGATTTTTTCCAGCATTATTGTTAGCTCAAGTAGTCTCGATTTAATGATAATCATTCTAAAAGTTTCGTAAAAGAAATTTGGTGTAAAGCTTTTCTTGTTCAACACATAAGAGTAATCCATCTAAGAGCGACAAGCTAGACAAGAGATCAATCTCTAATTCTTTAAGCACGTAAAGCTTATTCTTGGTTCAACAAAAGGACAATATACACGCTTACGGTCTGTCAAGAAGGTAATGGAATTCCACTCAAGAAATTCTTCGGAAAGCTTCATTAGATCGACGATTTCTCATCACAGATCGCCTGAAGCAATCGTACTAGAAACACGCTAAATACAGTTTTATTTTTAATAAATAAGCATTTTCTTTCTATTTTTATCTTATTAAGGTCTGGTTTTGTAAAATACTAGGAAGAAGGTATTGACTGAAGAAACAGTACATTTTATGTTCCGCAAACACATGGTCTGATTAAAAAAATCATTCAAGTTAAAAGAATAAATTCGTGTTAAATGTTATAAAATATTTATGAAGGGTGATTTTTTTATGAAGGGATAAAGAACACATTTTTAGAAGTTGTAGGGCATACTATAACATTTTTTTGTTGTTGTTGTTTAGGATAACAGGATGGAAATTTATTTATTCAGTAAAAAATACAGGTTGTCTGATTCTAAACTAAACAGAATTTTTTTTTTCAATTATTTTAACAATAACGATGATTTTAACTGCGACGAACTTTTTAACAGGTATCCCTTGCTTTGCGGGGGATGCGATTAATCTTGAAAAGTGCTGTATAATGTACCATCGAGATGAACGATGGTGTATAATATTTCAGGTGTATTGCATCTATGGCACATACGCAGTAATGCGATCAGTGACACCGTATGAAATTGTAAAAGAAATTCCGAAGTAGTATATTCTATAAAATTAATCCATATATATATAACTCAATTTTTATCTTATCAGACAGAAAGTTTCAGATATTAACACTCAGGTGCATAAGAATCGAAATATTTTCTCCATTTTCCTTTGAATTCAATTGACTGTTCAACAACCTAATTATTTTATAACTTATTTTTAAAAGCATTCAACGAGGAAAAAAATTATGCCAAGTAAAATCATTTCTTGCATAAATTAAATTCTATTGAGTTTATATTTGCGCTTAAATTGCACTTTGAAAAGGTTCAGTAATTTCACTCTTTCAGATACTCCTATAAAATCTATGAAACGAAAGGTTTAAGTTTTTAAAAAAAGAGAGCGAAACTAAAAATAATTTTTATGTTTAAAAAATTTCATTATTCTTTCTGGGAAACAATTTGTCCTGCGGTCAGACTGGACACTAATGATTGTTTTTGACTTACTTGTAAAAAGACCGACCAACAATTTAACCCTCATTTAACGCGATCTTTAGCAGAAATCGTTATCAGATCTGATAATCTCCGCTACGAGTGATTAATGCAAGCCAGAGCAATTTTTATCCGCACTCATTGATTTTCAAGACTTCTTTTACGTCGCTGTTACGTTACTGATACGCTTGGGCAGTTTTATTTGATAATTTGTTCTTGTAGTAATTTAATAAATCGTAACAAATGGTTTGTCGTCTTGGTTGATGAACTTCTTGTGAGCTCCTGAAATAAAATGGTCAAATGTTTTTTTGATACTTTGAAACTCTTTCCATTTCCTATTTTCAATTATGTCTTAAAATTTGTGTAACATTTTACTTTTTCTTTTGTGTTAGCAAATGTTGGTTGAAGTTGATTAAGGGAATTAAATATTTTGATTGAGTTAGTGGCCGAATTAAGCATAATGTCTTTATTTTAATTTGCTTTTTTTCGGATTTGCTAACGTAAAACAGAGTTCGTTTGTTGACATTATATGTGATTCTGTCCCATAACAGAATAATGTCATATCCCAAAGTTTAATAATTTTCAATATCGAGATTGGAAGTTTTATGCTATTTTGCTATTTTATTTTATTTTATAAATGAAATAAAATTAAATTCTTTGATATTTTATAATGCAAGAAAACATTGTTTTTAATTGCAAATATGAGGCTATTGATATAAGTTAAAAATTTATAAAATTTAGTCATTTTGCGTCATTCTTCTATGAATAGAAAAAAAACATGACACGAGTTTTGCTGTATGCATTTTAATTTCACATACTGAGGTAGAGACATCGCGCGATGTAATTAATATAGTATGATATTTATTAATTTATCGATAACATCATTCCACTTTTTCTCACTCGAAACCCCTGTTTTGCAGCCCAAAACCAACCATAGGAAGATTCCATGTAAAATAGATTTTCCTCAGATTTTCGACAAACTCCACTAATCTGCCGGTAAATATAAAAACTTTCGTTTCATCATAACCAATCTTCCATCTTGAAGGTTTTGAGACAGCTGGAAGAATAGAACGAGCAGGGTAGCGCGTCTTTCATCACGCCGACGACGTAAGTCACGCCTAGGTAACGTGGGAACCAAGGTGACATCAGCAGTAGAGAGGGAACATGAGATATTCTTTTCCACCAATCATAACAGACTTTCTACGTGACCTCATATTTCAGAGCTTCTAGTGGCTGGAGAAACCCATTCTGTTCTACGCGTTAAACAGAGGTGATATGAGGAGAAAAAAGTTAGTTAATAGTAAAATTTGAAATAGGATTCATGCAAGCTGAATCTGCAATCGGGGAGTTGCGAACTCCGGTGGAAAACTGCGGGCGATTGATAAGATCCCCGGTGAAGAAACCTATTCTCGGACTTAAGTTTTGAGGTTATGACAGCCTTGTGTACAGAGTGTGGACAGTTCCAGTTTCTTTAGGATGGCGAAACACTTATTCCCGTCCTTTATTAGAGAGAATATTGACATTAGACTATTTTTGTAAAGGGTCAGACCAGCGAGCCGTTTTCAGCTCCCACGCCCAGTTTGGAAATATTTTACATCTGTTTCGTGTTGTAAACACAGACTTTGATAAAAACTGGATTCTTCTGCAATTGAATTATGATCATAAGCTAAAAGAACCCGTATTATAATAAGATTGTTGTGCAATCTCATTAATCAAGAAATATGTATTTTTATTTGTTTGACGTACTGAATTTAATACATTCATATATATGATATATGAGAGCGGTTCTTGTGAAGTCCATCGCTACCACTTCATAATTAACATCTGGACCTGTCACGATATGTTTCTCAAATGAAGTTATTATCATGATATATCTATACACAGACGCTTATTACGCCGCTCTTTCGCAAAATTTTAGACAAAAGCAAAACTCATACCCGTAAAATGTGTTAAAAACTCAATTTATTCCACACAGAATAGTGGCCGGAAGGGCCAATGGCTAAAACTACACAAACGACCTCTAGCTTTATTCCAACTGAAAAATACAAGGTGCGGCCTAAAATATACTGAAAGTTCGATAACAAGTGAAAGAGACACCTACTGAAATTATTCTTCAGGATATTAATATGTGAATTTGATAATTTCTTTTCTACACTTCCTTCTATTAGTTCCAAATGCCACCGATAGATGCCACTGAAATGTCTAAAATTGTAACGCTGCACAAAATAAGCTTATAATTTCAAAACACATACCTTTTTCTTCCTTTCTTTCTTCTTCTGTTATTTATTTATTTATTGGCGTTTTCACAGCTAAACAGAATGCAAGTTAAAAGACAGTTGAAATTTAATCCATTTTTATACATTAATTTGAGCGTTCTAACAGTTTGATTCAGCGCAGTGCTATCTATATGTGATATTTTGAACTAAGACATATAACAAATTTCCTACTTCATTACATTAATCCCCTGCAACTGGGGTGACTGCGTTACCATAGTTTGAATAACACACAGTTTACCAACACTAATCTTTTCCTTATTTATAATAGCAGATTTCTGCGTTGTTCAGTAAAGGCGAATATTGCTAGTCCAAGAAAGTGGTATTCAAAGTACTGGAATACAATCATCCCTGCTGCAAGAATAAATTCCGTAGCTGTCAACGATTTCGTGTTATTGTCTAAAAGTGTTATTGAATTTTATATACGTTTAATTAACTCATATTAGTATAAAGCAGAAAAATTGAACAAACATGTAAATAAACATAAATATATTAGGAAAACCTTTATTTAATGTTACATAATTTGCATCATTATTTTGTTCAAGAAACTCTAATTTACAAAACACGTGATCGTTTATTTTAAATATTTTCAACATTTCGGGAAATACACTCTTGTTATGTTCATTTCTCATCAATGAAAGAAGAATCCTAAGGTAATGAATACATATTATTCCATAAATCTACAACAATGAGTTTTTATTCCCACATACTTGTTAGGAATTTTTTTTTACTATAATAAATAGCTAAAATTTAATACGACTGTAGTCTGGAAAGTTTAGGAGCCATTAAAATTTTGAATTCCATGTCTCAAGATATTTTACTGTTTGGTACTTTTTAGGAGAACCCATTTAAAGTAACCAGCATCTTACAAAATTTTACCAATAGTCCATCAAAAGACTAAAATAGTATTATCTTTACATTTATAAACATTGAAATAACTTTCAGACTTTATTTCAGATGAATAGCTATAATTTGCTCAAGAACACGTCAATCCTTAGTGTACAGAATTTATCTAACCTTTGACCAATTTCCTTTATTTTATTCAAACCTTTTCAGCACTCTATTGCATGTTCTAAAAAGTTCTGGGAGTCTGTCTGTTCTCCACACTAGCCTTTTTTCTGCTCTCAGACAAGTTTAATATCGTGTTTTCTTGGAAATTGGAGTCTCTTTCATACTTTTTTTTCATAACATCAGTTTTTACTTTAAAACAAAGACCGAATTTTTGCGAAAATAAAATTACGTTGTCATTATATTTCATATGTACTATGATTCAATATCAAAAGCAAGGTGGTAACTGCAATATTTTTTCTTTAATTTTGTTTTATGTACGAAAAGAATTTTTGCTAAAATTTTTTGCTCCTATCCGACACTCTGTATTTACGGGGTTGAAAATAAGAGTCCATGATCATGTGCCACATTATCAATTGTTTGAACTTGTTGCCCCGAAATTATAACATAAGTTTTTGAGTTAATAGAGAATATAGAGAAAATTGGGATTTTGAAAAAAAAAATGCTATTTCACTTTTGTTATATTTACTACTAGCTGACCTTTCCGGCGTTGCTCCGGACCGTGTTAATAACATTGAATATACCTCAAATTTGTATGAGTTTGTATCTTTAACACGATTTTGTATAAATTTATATTTTTAACACTATAGAACTACCATGAGCCGTCATTTTGACGGTTACGAAATGAATATATTCCTATTCAAACCAGAAATTTCTTTTTAAAATAAATTAAATATAAAACTCACAGAAATACGTTAGATGAATAAGTTAAGTAGTTTTAAATAAAATTTCTGGTGTGAAATAGTTTTAAAAAACTTGTGTAAAATTTCCGGTAGTTCATGTGTTAAATGAAAAATTATTGAAAAAATATTCATATTTAATCGTAAAAGTGCTCGTAAGAAGACATTTTCTTGTTTTCTTCACGTACCGTCGTTTCATACTTTTAAAAAAAGTTTTTATTGTCCGAACTTTTAGAGATTTTTATCGGTTATAAATAAAAACAGTTTTGCAGCAAACGTAAAAATTTCGTGAAAAAAATATTGATATCTAGTTGTAAAATAAATATGTTTTATTCTTGCTTTTTTTGTGTTTACGCATCAGTTGCTTTGACACAACAAAAATAATAGTTCTTACCGTCCGAATTCTCTAAAGTTTCACTCAGTTACAAATGTACCCAAGCCTTTTTTAAATTTCGTGAAAAAAATATGCATATTTAATAGTGAAAGTATGAGCCGAAGCCGCGCCGAAACAGCCCGCGTTTAAGCGTTTTCATCCAAAATTCCTCAGAATTTATTTAGAAGAAAAAAAAAACTTCATCCGATCATTTCGAAATTTTATAGGCGATGTAAATGTGGTCTCCCGAGATGCTCTAAAATGATTGTGTGTGTTATTTTTAGCACAGAAAAAAGTTCGTCTTCGGAAGGCGCGAAGTGAGCTGCAGTCTCGAATTTTTTCAAAAGGGTTACAATTTGTATTTCTCAAAACGAATTGCACTGTCGAAGAGAAGACTGTCTCAGCTTTAAATACATTTTTTTTTTCGAATACCTCTGAAATCGAGCTTTGGGGCAGCGGCGCTGAAAGGAAGTCAAGTTAACTGCGAAAACAATCTTTTTTTTAATTTTTTTAGTGATTAACAACGATTTTTTTCTAACAGATTGCTTAAGACGTAAAAGTACGAACTTTAAGAATATGTCGTCCATGTTTTCGTATTTTAAACGTTTCGTCCGATGGGCGTAAAAACAAAAGGCCAAAATATATGGGCATCTGGATTTTCCTCTCTACGCTTTGCGAAAGCAGGGACTGAGCATGCACGGGGACGTCTGCCGAGTTTTTCACAAAAAGATCGCCTTTTTAACGAGTTTTTAATTAATATATTGGTTAATTATCAAGAAATTAAAAATCTGAGGCTCAAGTGCATTAGGACCAGACTTGGATTATCCCCATACAAATTTTCAGACTTCTACGTGCGTTAAATTTCTCTAACCATCGCCGACACACAGACGCACAGACAAAGCGAAACATTCTTTTATTAGTATAGACTATGAGTAAGTTCAGAGAAGAAAGTGTGTTTTCCTTCAATTTCTTTATTGACAGATACCTTTCCTGAATAATTCATACAATACAAATCGGGAAGATGTGATGTTGTATTTGATCAAGTTGTATCTAGTAAAAGTGTGTTTAACCCATTCTGGAGAAATGTATTTATTTTGCTAAATTGTTAAAATGATTGGTTGACACCAGGATTTACAAACAAATTTATTTGAAAATAAGTAAAAGATTTCTTCCCGTACATTATAAAAGCAAAATTTTATTTCAAAATTCTGGTGTCAATGTGGCATTTTGGGATTAAAATTAAGTTGGATAGTTGGATATATAATACGAGGGGTATTTTTAAAGTAAGTACCGTTTTGAAATTAAAAAAAAAAAACAAGTATAATTTTCTTACCAATTTTATTTTTATATGAAAGCCTGTACCTCTATTTATTTTTCTACATAATTTCCGCCAATATTAAGGCAGTTTTCGAATCTCCTCTTCATAGAAGTCTGTCGCCTAATATGACACCCACTGCAACACGGTCGTTTCTCACGGTCTCGTGAAACCCAAGGAAATTCATCAGATAATGAAAAATCGTAAAGCGTCTGCCCTGTTTCACTCGTTCGTCAACTGTCTGCACCAAATCTTCAGTTATGACTGAAGCTCGCCCACTTCGTTCCTCATCATGAACATTCGTGTGGCCATCTTTAAAAGCTCTAACCCATCTCAGTACCATTCCGACGGTTATAATGTGTTGTCCGTGAACTTTACTAATCTGACGATGAATTTCAGCAATTTTCACGTCTTTAGCACTAAGAAAACGAATCACCTATCGTATTTCACAAGCGGCGGGATTCTCAATCGGCGGAGCCATTTTAAATACTCAAAAACAAACGTTAACACGGTCGAATGTTTCCATAATGTTGCCTGTGATTTGTCAACAGAGTATGTAAACAGCGCGCACGCGCGGAATGCCGACGGCATCGCCGCCACATCGGAATTTCACAACAGTACTTACTTTAAAAATAACCCTCGTATAACTAACACCACCCTTCAAGGGGTTAATTAACACATGCTTAATAAAAGTCTTCACATAAACAAAGATAAAGCAGCAACATATTAAAAAAAAAAAAAAAGGTTGTAAGAATATACAACAAAATATCTAAGTCAGATGACTATGCGATATAAGTAGAGAGATATATATCACCATATTAATAGATATATATGCAGATATACAAAACAAAAATAGCTTTATTTGTTTAACTAAATAACTCTAGAATTATGTTATTTGTACATGTAATATTTGAAATCTATTATTATATTTGATCATTCATAATAAATTACTAAGTTAAATTTAGTTTACACAGTTTTTTTTTTTGTTGTTGTTATCCGGCTTTAGAGATTTTCTTTGAAAAACATATAAACAGCGCTTCCCTCAGTTCAAATTTCCCAAAATTTGAACTTGTTTTTGAAGAGATAGTATTAACTTACAAAAATAAGCGAAATTCTTCACTTTGTATTGTTCAAATATTTATTGATTTGATTTTTTGTATACAATTTTTATATTCGGGATTTCAAATTTTTATTAAATGCAAATGTACTCTTAGTGAAAGTCGAAAAATTTTTCTTCCCGTTTGTTCATAAACTTAACTAGTAATCCAAGCGTAGAAAAACAAGAATGCTAATGTTCTTTATTGGTCTAGATAATGTTTCCATAATAATTCATATCAAATATGGTGTATTTAAATCTCCACATAACCTTCCTAAAATAATACATTTTGAATGACCTGAAACAATTGAGCAGTTGAGTTTGCAAAAATAAAATAATCCACGAGAAAAGAAAAGCAGATGCACTATCGAATTCATTTAAATTTTTATATTTATTTGATTGATACATTTCATTATGTATCAGAGTTGAATTTAGTTTTAATTGGTACGTTTTTTGGTTATTGCATTTTAGAGACGATCGCTTGAAAAATGCATAAACAATGCTTCACAGTGTATTTAAATGTCCGATAACTTTCGTCTTCGAAAAAATCATTGTAAGTACCAAGTTAGTATGAAAATTCATATTATTTATTTATGTATTTTTCTTTTCAAATAAATTAATTATTAATTTATTTATTTGTTCTCAAATGCTTACTTTTACATTTCATGTTCACTGTGTATTAGTTTAAAATGCCTGAAAACATTTATCATCCAAGATATTATTCTGAGCTAGAATTAAAACTCACATTATTTACTTTTTATTGCTCATATCATATATTTAATGAATCATTTATTATTATCAAATATTTTGTTTTTATATTTTATTCTTATTTCAAGAATTTTAAAATTTGATTAAATATAAAAATTCCGTTAGGGACTCTTGAAACCTACTCGAAATTCCATTGCCAAATGTAATTATCTTTGACAAACTTAACAGCTATCCAGACGAAGAAAGAAACAATAAACCTAGTGTAAATGAGCTTCTGCTTAGCCTTCCCAAAATACTATTTTTTGAAGCGATCTGAAACGACTCAGCATTTGAGTCTAAAAACAAAAGCATCTCGTAGAAAATAAAAGCAGATGCACTGTATAATTCCAAGAATGTGCCGCCTTTACATTTTCCTCGCAAAAGATCGTTAAGTATAATCAAATCTGAAACTGACGAACAATTCAGTCGTGCTTGTCTTTCCGGCATCACAAGAAGTTACATCCAAAGACCTTATCGCTGAGTCATATATCTTCGTCAGCACCTTCCATAACAATTCGCATGTATTTATAATGACAATTTTTACATGTCTAGTTCTATAGATTACAGATAAATACTTTTACACCAAACCGCCTCGAATTTTAATGAGATTAATCGTTTGATATTTTTGTGCCGACTTATCTGAGATCACAGCTCTTCATACAAAAAGAGATCGAAGTTAGAGTTCTAATATTACAGTCAAAAAGAGATTTATTTCTTACTTTCAAAATTCACGTTTCGGTTGGTAACGACGTTAAAATTATTACTTTTTGTTGAAATGTATGCTAAAAATAGGAATGAATCAGTAGTCACGTCAGACCAGTATAGAGGATAAGAATTGACAGGATGTTGTATTTACTTTTTAGAGATCAGTCTTGCGAAAAAAGACTTTGAGTTTCTTGTGTGCAATATTCTGTTGTATAACAGAGCAAAATGTGAAGAGAACAAGCAATGGATGAGACAACATACAAATTGCTCCAACACCTTTACTGTAAACCATATTCACAGGTCAAAGAAATGTAGTAAATCTTGTGAAAAGTAACAAGATATTATCTTTTTCTAACACAGTGATTTATGGTTCGTCATAGTATAATGTTCTTACTATACCAGTATAAAAAAAGTAAACGAAAAAAGTACAGTTTAGATTTTTTGAAATACTCTTCTTAAATAATCTTTTATAAAACTATATACCACATTACATAAAAATCCTGTTTTACAAGAATTGGATGATCTGAAATGACTAAATTCTTTTACAACTCTCAAATTATGCGATGTAGTTAAATATTTTTTCATCCTCTCAATAATTACTATGTATTTTTCTGTTTTCTCTGTACTTGATAATGTTTTATGCATACAGTAGTGGCCGAAATTATGGAAATCATTCGGAAAAACTCTATTTCTAAAGTTTGGTAATTCATAGCTATACAAAAAGTTTCACTCACCAAGTTAATTCCTATTTGAGTACGCTTTAGCGTTATTAACTTTAAAACGCCTTTCCATGGAGTGATCCAAGTTTTTTTGTTCTGTGACTGTTTTAATATGAAACCTAGTTGGTTATTGTTTCTCTTAATTAGGCTTAATTAAAGTGTTATTTTCAACAAACAAGTTTTTTAGTTGTCTCCATACAGTTTCAATTGAGTTTAAGGTCTGGAATAGTCTCAGGCCATTCCAGTTGTGGGATGTTATTATCTTGAAACCACTTTATTTTGCATAGAGCAGCTACATGACATCATGAAGCTGAATTTTGTTGAAATAGAAATACTTTGTTATCTTGGAAAAGATCACGTTTGGAAGCCTGCAGTGTAGGTTCAACTACCTCATAAATGTATATTTTAGCATCTATATTTCCATAAATAACACAAATTTTGTCCTCAACTTTTGTTCTCATTAAACACGAGGTCATAGCACTAACTGAGTATTTCGCGGAGGGTGTAACGCAGTCAGAATACAAATCTTTTTCGATTCATTTGCTTGCATATTTTATGTCATTACTATCAAACATCAAAAAAGTTTGTCTCATCATTGTAAACAATACGGTCCTATATTAATTCTCAGTCTAGTTAACGTGCATTTTAGCCTAGTTTAATCTTTTTATCTTAGTTTGATTCATAAAAAATACAAATAAACTCTTTACGACTTTTTTTTTCTTTTTTTATCTTTATTATGTTTTACTGGCTAAATAACTCTACACATAAAACTTTACCAACTTGATTGCATATATAAAACACACAGATAAAAGTCCTATCACTATCAATACATAGTTAAAACCCTATACCCTAAGGGTTAACTGACTCGTTCCCAAACAAAATGAAATCTGTCGGTTATTTCAAAAAATCACGTACACTATCGATACATTCCAGAGAAAAAAATACTTCATACTAACCTAAACGTTTTACTGCCTTTATCTTGTTATTTGGTTATTATAACTTTTGATAAAATATCAATAACTTAACAAACTGTATTGCATGATATTCTTGATTAAATTACATTTTCAATGATACATACTTTTATGGTTTTACGAGTCATCATAATTAACGCATTTTTCCTTAAAGGCTTTCTTAATTTAGGCCCCTAGTATAATTTAAAAAAAAAACTAGAAATAGTTGAAATCAAATTTAACAAGCAAACACCTAACAAATATTTATAAATCCTGATCATGAGATAAGTTTGGGAGAGTTTTTTGTCTAATTATTTGCCATTTTATTGGTGCATTGTATGTACACATCTTAGACTGAAATATGGTCTCCGTTATTTTTAATGGTACATTTTGAATGTTTATCTAGACCCTTCGCCAATATTAAACTCATGTAACAAAATTAGCAGCTCTAAATTAGGTTTATTCTTACATAATTAAGTCATTTGAGTAAGCAATTTGAAATGCTGTTACTTATGCAAGTTATATACCAACAGCTGTCAAACTCATAGCCTTTTGTTGCGGTAACTGTCATTCATTTATATATTAGTGGGACAATTATATTTTTAAATTAAATTCTTTGTTTTTACGACCCTTCCTTGAACATGAATTAAGTAAAGACGTTGACTGCTCTCTAAGGCATTTTTTTTCTTCACTTTTGCAAATGCACATAAATGTTTACATGTTTTCTAAACTGCATTCACTACGAGTAAAAGAACTAGATTTTGTAAGTAGTAGAAGTCACAATTTCTTACATTCTTGAGGTCAACGTCCACTAAGTCAAGCCTTGTTACGGTTATGTTCTTTGACTTTATAAACGCTACTGTTATTTCGTTGGTCAAATATACAAAACAACTCGGGATCTCCAGTTCAAAGTGAATTCTAAATTCTTATACTAACATATACGAATCAGTGCAGGACTCAAACCCATAACATCAAATCGGCAACTGCACAAATGCCTAAAGTACAGTATATTACTAGAAATAGTGACGTACAAATCAGGATTGTAACGTACAAATCCTGATACGGAATTTGTAATCTGCTGATATTTTATGCCGTTTGAATCATCTAATGTAATCGGCAGAAATCCAAGCCATCATTTAAGTCAAAAGATTGCACATTTTAAAATCTTTCTTCTCACATTTTTTTTTACCAAAAAGTACTTTGCCCCAAGTTTTTTTAATATATTTTTTTAAAAACAACAATATACTTTTTATTAGTACAATACGTAAAATCCTCCTTACAAAAACAGACACTAAGTCTATTTTTTGGTTCGTCAGTCAGTTTCTATTTTTATAATATTTTGTTTTAAACTTCTGCTCTTGGAATTGTTTATTTCTTAATTTATGGAATAACGCATTGTAACTGGAGTAATCATGTTTGTGAACGAATCACAAATTAGAGTGTTCCTAATTTTGTTACACCATTTTCCATTTTTTTTTTTTTTTTAATTTTTATCGAACTTTGTTATTTTCTTACTAATTTTTATCGAACTTTGTTATTTTCTTACTAATTTTTATGTAAATATTTCAGTTTATTTGAGTTAAAATGTACCTTTAAAACTTGTTGTTAATAGAACAGTCATAAAGTAATTAATGTAAGATAAATCGCTTACCTTGTATTTTCCTGGTGCGTATGACATCGTCGATTAATCCAACTGATAATCCAATTTGGCACATGTATTAATCAGTGTATCATTTTTTCACACATATGTATTAATTAATGTTACACATTTTCTAAATAAGTTGAAGCTCTTTTTCCGTCAAAATCTATTTAATATGAATTAGTTACTATTACATTATAAAGTTTATTAAAGTTAGAAATAATATTTTACTTGTGGCCTTAGCGGCTGATTACAGAGTGTGTCTTAACGTTGCGAGTTACAAAGTTAAGAGTGTGACGCTTACAGAGAAAAATCAGTATTTACAATTTTTAAAATGCATGTGCAAAAACCGATCATTATATAATAATCATTACTTTCACTTTAAGAGTTCTTAAATAAACAGTTTTTTTAGTTAATTATTAGTATTCCGATAAATGTTCTAATTTATTCAAGAGTATGTAATTATGATATTGTTTTCAGTCAGTGGAAGATATAGATGAAAAATATGGTTTTCCTTGCTTACATAATCGTCCTTAAAACATCTATTTGATTAATGGATTGTTTATTTCTCAATAAGAGTTTCAGGGATCATAATTTCCAACATTCTGTCCCCACTATTTCCATAATGTTGTATGGGTTACAGTTTCAAACATGGAAATAACTCAATGCATAAAACAGAAAATATCAATATCACAAAATATATGGCAATATCAACGGAATTTCGTAACATTTTCTTCTGATCAGAAGATGTTTTAATGAAGTACTGAAAAAAAAAATGGAGGAAAAACAACATGAAAACAGGCTTCTGAATATTCTAGAAAGTGCTTAGCACTAGAATGCCCGGGTAATTTTACTAAATTTTACAAAAACATTTTACAACGGAATTTTTTATGTAAAATTATTTAACTTATTTTATGAAGAAATTTTTGGTTTGAATCGACATTTAATCATTTAGTCGGGGTCAAATCGACTCCCGCTCGGCGTTCTAATGTTAATCAAAGCAAATTACTTTTGAGAGTAAAAATGTTTTAACCCACTTTAGCTCGCAAAGGTATATACGTATGTGCTTATCAAATATATAAACGATTATAATTCTTGATATACTTCAAGAAAATTATCACGATCATTATTAACTCGATTATATTTTGAGATGTATCATAAATGTATCATATCTACAACAACAAAAAAAAAAAAAAAAAGAAAGAAAGAAAGAAAGAAAAGAAAAGAAAGAAAACGTTCTTCGATTCTGCGGCATTAAAAAATTAATATCTACAAATATGACGCTTTTACAGATTAAAAAAAAAAAAAAAAAAAAAAAAGATTTCGTAAATGTGTCAGAAAGCTTTGCGTTGTTCAGCAGAGAATAACAAAAATTGGAAACACGATTCAAAACGTTTCTAGTGGCCAAATTCTCTAAAAAGAGACAGTAGATTGGCATGCAAGGCACACACCCACACCCTTACTAATTGCTGCCCTACGAAGGTGGTTCTGAAACAAAAGAGAACGAAAAATTTTGTTTTCTTTATCTTCTCCACCCTTTGGGCGACCCAGGAAAGGGGGTGGAGCAGTCCAAGGCTGGTTGAAAATTCTCTGCACTTCCTGAAAAAATGATTTAGTTTTTTCGCCCTCCCTATAAGTATAAAACCGCAAAATTTATGTTACTACACTCCTACGCTTATAAACTTCATGCAAGCTATGAGACCTTTTCGTGATTTTTAGAAGATGAATTAAAGGAGAGGGCAGTAATGGCTTATAATGATACACTGCTTTAGTTTCATATAATCTTATAGAAGAATTGAATAATTTTATTTAACTTTTAGACATGTGATATGAAATTAAGATGACATATTTAGTAGTAAAATATCGGTTCATTTTTTTCTATTGGCTATATTGCAGCCAATATTGGTTATAGACTCGTTATAGACTAGTTAGGCTATAGATATTGGGATATTTATAAATTTGAGAAGTTTACAGTTTGCCAATATGGCAAGAAGTACTTAACCATTTTATAGTCAATACTTCCAATATAAAGTCAATTTTTCTTCAATGTTGGTGTTCAATGTAAGTAATTCCAGTGAATTCAATACTGGTGCAATATTTTGCCCCAATATACCCGAAACTCGTTCGCTGGAAAGGATATATTTAAGAGGGACTGTTTTCTGGAATTATATATAAATTCATTCCACGAAATAATTTCTGTAAAAACAATAAAATTTCTCTGGAAAATGAACTTTTATTTTTCTTTCTTCGTAAGTAACTTTTATAGTGTAGTGGAAAAGCCGATTTTTGTTGTAGCTTTTAAGAAGAAGAAGATGAACAGCAACCAAAAATCCATACGCTAAAATTGAAACGTGAATTCAGGATGAATTAATAACAATCCATTTTTTAGCAGTACTTTTGGTTTCTGAAAGATAAAAAGTAAGCTGAGAGAACGTCAATTATTTATGAAATAAGTAAGAGTTATTTTGTTATTTGTTTACCTTACTTATATTATATTATATATATATATATATATATATATATATATATATATACTGCTAAAAAGATATAAAATGTATTTAAAAAATAATAATCTGGTTTTATGCATTTAATCATTTTATTTACATTACAAAATCATTTTTACAACATAAATTATACACTCTTCATTTTACTCACACAATGTCTCATCATACATTGCTAATTATTGTATTTGTCTTCCCATTTCATCTTTATTATATTTACATTTTATTTACTTTCTTCAGTTTCCTCACATTTCAAATATTATTTCCTTTGTCAATTTTTTCTTCTTTTGATTCTTTTTTTCTCTTCTTTCATAATAGTTGGCAGCACTAGACTTATTCTTTAACTTGTCTACAATTTCAGCTTTTACTTATATTTTTTCTGCGATAGATGGCAGCTCTAATCAATTTATTTCCTATTATCAGTTTTTTTTCCAAAACAATGTTTGCGTAGCTATAGCAGCCACTTTGAGTTAATGATCACTGTCAAGTACTTATATTCTTGTTCAATCTACAGTAACATTAGTACTTTTTGGTAAGTCTTCCACATTACATATTTTATGAACTAATTTTTATTTAAGTTGTATAATTGTTTATTTATCTTACTTCTTTTTAAAGTATATTTATTTATTTATTTTGTTATTTAAACTCATGTACGTTATTAATTGTCTTGTTTCACACATATATGTTATTAGGGGCTTAATATTGTCGATTTTAGGCATAATGCTGACAACATTTGATGAAATAACATATATTTACTATGAATATTCTTATAAAGCCCTTCTGAAGATTCTATAAGATATTCATGGTTTGAAGTGAGTAACATTTCCTCATAAATGTCCCAGAAAAAGAAAATGTATGATTTGACAAATCTGCACGTGTTGCCAAAATATATTTACAAATTCAGTTGATGAATTAAAAAAAGAGATGAATCACTCGCAAATGGTCAAGCTCCATGAATCGAACCAAATCGGCACAGACGATTAAATATCTTGACAAAACCAGATATTAAGGAACAGTACTGCCATCTAGTGGTACTACAAGTTAGAAAATCAGAATTATTCACGGCATGTTATGTACATAAATTAAGTTAATAAATTAAGAAAATTAATGTATGTAATGAATGAAAAGTTAAGAGGTAGGAGAATACATTAATTAAATTAATGATTGATAAAATTATAAATAAAGTATAATAAAAGAAAAATAAATAAATGAATTTATTCTATGACAGTGCAGAATAGCATTATATATCTATTTAAAATATTTAAAGGGGTGGAGAAAGCTTTTAAATAAGACAAATATAGGTATATTCGTCATTTGTTTGATGATTGATGAAGTAATTTAGATATGATATTGCCCTACATAAATCAAAGAAATTAACTAAATATTTATAAATTAAATTAAAACTGCATAAAGTAGATGATATGAAATCATTTATAAATAGAAAGTCATTTTTCTGAATCAACTAAAGAGTAACAAGTAATGATTGGATGCATTATGAATCGATAGACCTCTCTCTTTTTTTAATAAACAGTAAATTAACCATTGCGCATTAATTATCCATACTACACCGCCACCCCTCCATACTCTAACATCTACCCTCCCAGCCTTCCTATTTTATTTTTTAAAATTATTTTTTTTAAATTTTTTAAATTTTTATTTAATTTAATTTTTAATTTTTAATTTTTATTAATTTTAATTTTTCTTATTTTTTTTCTTAATATAAAATTACACAATGAGTTAAACAGTTAATTTTGTCCAAAAAATAGCTCCCTCGTACATACTCAAACATCTAGAGAATATGTGAATTTTTCTGGTAAACCATGTTGTATTGCATCAAAAATTAGCTGTTTAATATCTTTATTAATAAGATGAGAAGGGCACAATCGTTTTATTCTAAACATATGATTAAGAAGTATATTACGGTGAACATAAATATGAAGACATGACTTAAAATGGGTAAAAGTATAAACTTTGAATTTAAAAAAAATAGATTTGTCATAAATGTCTGCAATAGTTTTGTTATCTTGCAGTAAAAGTATATATATATATATATATATATATATATATAACACATACATACAACAAATAAAACATACTTAGTTAGTTAGTTATTTTTTTATTCACTAAAATGAACATAATATGTTCACACACACACACGAATATGCACACAGATAGGAATCTAAAGTTGTGTCAAAAATTTGTGTTTTGTAAAATTGTTGTGTTGGCACGAATGTTTTTGATACTTTCGTCACTTTGATGTCTGTCGATTCGGTTATTAACTTTTTAATAATCAACTATATTTTTAAGACTTTTTAAAAATCCTGCTATTTTAAGAACTAACATCGTTCTTTAAGCCGAGAAATCATTTTGTTTTCTTAGAAAATTAATAACTGTCGCTGACACAATATAAAAAATCTTAAACGTTTTTAATGGATAATGACTAATGTAATTTCACAATATTAGTGAATAAAGTATTATGATGTTTAACGAAGACTTATTGATTTCAAGCTGTTCACTGCTGCAAAAAATAAATAAATAAAAATAAAATAAAATTTGTTGCAGTTACGATAAAAAAAAATAAAAGCTGTCAATTAGAACACCAGTAAAAACTAATTTATTTTACGTACGAAAAATATGTTTTTTCACAGTCAAATGCAGTATTTGACTTCCTTAAAAAGAGAAAGCTCGTAAAGAAACACATGTTTTTCCGTAGATTAAATGTTTTTTTACTGTCAGTAAGAACGACAGATGTTTGCAGTAAAATCAACAGATTTTTTCACACTGTAGGAATATTAAAAAACAAAAACAAAATATGTAAGTAAGTAATTGCTACTTTGATATCATACTGATGATAAAGGGTACGCTGTCATTCACATTGAAAATCAAAGATTTTTTAATTTGTTTATTGAGTTTGCCTTAAACATTTCAAACGTGGTTTTAATTGGCTCATGTAGATAAATAAAAAAACATACGTTATAAAAATAAAACTATTTTGCTAATATGCACAAACTTGTAGTAACAAACCAAGAATGTGTGGACAAAAACACTCCCCGATTTCCCATGTTATCAGTGCCAAAAGTTACGTTTTTTGAGTACCACTTTTTTTCATATAAAAATCTTCATTTTAGATTTTTCTTGCAAATTTTTTAGAAAGATTATTTCTATTGCGAATGTTGTAGAAACCTATGTCGAAAAAATTTCTTGGAAAATACTGGCATTAAAATAACTGACCATTTGGAAGCCCTGATGCATTTACACTCCAACTTGAAACACGTTAAAGGAGTTATATATTTTGCATCTGTCGTTACAGAGCGCTTGCTGTAAACAAAATATCACACAATCGGTTGTAAGGCCGGATTAAAAGAAAAGGGAATTTCTTACCCAAAGTATTGAAATTTCTAATTTTTTATGTCACGAAATGTAATAAATTCGATTTTATTTTATTTATTATTATTATTATTATTTTTAAATAATTTGCTTTTTTGCCCATATATTTTTAATTTTTTCCCACTCTTTTCTGTAAGTCTCTGCTATGTCGCTTTTGAAGCTAAATGATGTGCGATATATCTGAAGTCAAATGATTGAAACAATCAGAAGAAGAATAATGAAAGATCTGCTTCCTAAAAGTGACTAATGAAACAGTCTCTTACTGGAGTGACTAATGAAGAAATCTGTTAAATACATCTATTTTATCTCAGACATATATCAGCTAGAACATAATGAAATATCCTTGTTTAATCATACGTTGTACCTACAAATCGATCTGTCACTTCTGGCTGCATAACTGTTAATCTGATAAAAAGTAATGATATGAAAGGTTTCAAAAAATTGCTATATTTTGCGAAGATTTCAGTTATACAATGACGTTAATGAAAATGTATTAATGTGTAAAGTACTTATTAAATGCGCTGAAAACTATTATTTCGGATTATTTAACTAGTATCGCAACCTGTTGTTACCTATTTTTTCCCTAGCATATTTACGCAGATGGTTATTACAGGCTTAAAACTTCGAGCTTTCACTTTACAGGTTTGAGGTGATAAGATATTTCGTAATATTATAGCCCCTTTTATAAACTGTATAATTTTATCTGATTTTAAAAGATTTTTTTTATAGATAATTGTTTATAATAACTTAGAAATTTAACGATGTGTTAGCATGTTGAATATTTTGAACCTAAAATTAACATCCTGTTGAATAATTACATTTTTGCTACAGATTTGAATTTTCCTTTTTATCTACGACTTAATTTAAGGCACATGAAATACTTTCGACGATTTTGTATGTTTGTTGGTAGAATCATTGGATGATGAATGATTATTAAATAATATAATAGATATAAAATCTTTTCTGATCATTTTCTTCATAATTATACTATTTATAGCAAATAACAAATGTCACTCATCAGTTTATTTTTTATAAAACTAAATTTACATATTTTAATATACAGCATAAAGTTAAACTTAATGTCAAAAAGCTTTATAATTAACGTGACTATGTTTTACTTATAAATGATTAGGGCGTCTCAAAGTATAAATGTTTTGTATATATAACGGAATTTAAGAAATTTTTTATGATGTAATCAGTTAGGGAATTTCACACATTTAGTTTGTAATTTAATCTAAATTACTTTTTTTTCAATAGCTGTGATAAGAATTTTATTTATTTATTTATTTTTGTTATATCTAAGTTCAAACTTCCAATATTTAACCCATATAAAAAGTTTTAACTTCTTAATACTACTAAATTAATTTATTTTCAGTATATATGTTATTGAAAGGGAAAAATAAATTATAAATATTTTTAAAACTATCATTGGTTATTATTAAATGGAAGTGAAAGACATAATTTACTGTAAATAATAAAAATAAGTTTTTGATTCCTTTTTTTTTTCATAAGAAACATGCAAATGTCGATATTTTTCTACAAAATTTTAAATGTTTCTCCAATTTTATTTTTTACATTTTTACATCAATTTTTTAGATGTTTTCTGCGGTCAAAATATTTCAGGATAGGATTCTGTTAATTTGCTTTCAATTCCGAGAAAAAAAACCTCTTAAACTATATGCGTAAAAGAATAAAAAGCACGAATAAAAGCACAGTTTAATTATTTTTCAAAAAAAGATATTTCAAAAAACTTTTAAATTAAATATTAAAATATTTTAGATGCGATATAATGTTGAACTATAAAAATGTTGCAAAGATTTTCATAAGCATTTAACAAAATCGTAGCATTTTGAAAGTAACGAGAAATAAAAAATAATATATCCTGAGATAAATGTGTTTAATGACATTATTTAATACAGCAAACATTTGACAGATGTTTTTTCTAATGTCAGCTGAGTCATCATCAGAAATTTCCTTGCAATACTTATTCATGGATTTTTTTTGTGTAAGAATATCAAAATTATAACCCATTTTAAAATTTCGAAATTTTTGAGGTACATGCTATATGAGCACCACCACTACTAATAGTTTCAAACTTATTATTATTTTTTTTCTTCATTGTCTGGAAAACAAAAGGAAAATATAGTACTTGTTTTTAATTGATTAGTAATATTCTCTAGTTTAATTGTTTCACTCCAGCTTTAGTTTTATTATTTATATTGCTAATCATAAATGTTCTTTCCTTGAAATATTTTTGGTGATTTGAACTTCTTAGTAGATCAAAAGTTGTCTGCTTTAGATATAACAAAAAACAACAACAACAAAACGCATGAAATTTTCATCTGACAGTATATATGATTTTGGCTTTTTTTTTTAAAGAAAATTTAAACAGTGCCACCTCCATTTCTTCGTATTTATACGTGTCATTAAAAATGTAAAACAAATTACCTTCAAATGTTTAAAATAATTTCCTTTTTCTGTAATAATTATAATACTAATACTACTACTAATAGTAGTATATTTAATCTCCAATGTTTAACTATGTAGATAACAATAATCATCTTTTAGAGATACGTATAAAATATTCAGGATTTCAAACCTTTTTAAAAATTTAGGAAAATAATTTTTTAAACTGTGAGAGGAAAAAAATCTATCCATCATAGATGTTGACCAAGAATAGGAATATACATATTGTCATTATTATTATTATTATTATTATTATTATTATTATTATTATTATTATTATTATTATTATTATTATTATAAGCTAATAAGTATTAACATACACCGAGGAGAATTTATTTTACACTATAAATTATATTTTACTGTTTTTTATTATATTTTACTTATTATTAAATTATTATTATTTACTTTACTATTTAATTTTACTTATTATTAAATTATATTTTACTTATATCATTAATATCCTTTTAATTAACAATAAAAATCCTAAAATTTTCAGAAATTCATACATTTACCAAATCACTGAAAGTAATTTGATTAAGTCTGTTTTTCCATTTCTATAATTCTTCTTTCTAACATGCATCACGCTCAGCCGGTGAAAACATTTCACCTCACGAAAAATAGCGTGACATAAAGATAGACGGAAAAAAAATATATTAATTACATGAAAAACATCTTAAAGAAAAAGTCGAACTTTTCCAAAAAAGAGAGCTGCTCCCCTGTAATTGAACTGGATGGAATTGCAGCTCCCTCTAGGAGCACTGCAGGCTAATGACATGTTTTATTTATAAGAACTTGATGTATAGCATGTGTGCAGATGATAGAGAAGACTTTGATCTAGTTTTAGACCTTCGTGTGCGTGGATATAGAAGAAAGTTGGTTATAAAAAATTAATAAAGAGAAGAAAGGATTTTTTTTATCCACCTTAAAATATAAATAATACGTATTTTTATTATTTCTTTATGAAGTCTTTTTAAAGCGTTTAAAAGTATTCTTTCGTGGAAACGTATATCAAAGGCGAAAGATGTATTTGTTTGAAATTTTTCTTTCAGTCTTACAGAATATGCCTGATTTGTTTTTATGAAATACAAAAATGTTTTATAATTTCCACTATAAAATTCATGAAAGGTCTCTAAATTTTAGAAATTATTTCTCAATATAACTGAGCAATTCAGAATGTTATGCTTTTATCCAGACAATAAATAAATAATATATGAATAATAATTGATGAAGAAGTTAATTTTATATTTATGATTTTAAAATTATAATGTGAAACATATGAGTTAAAATATGCACAAATATTTATATGATTAAAGTATTTTCAGATTTAAAAAAAAATGAGTTATAAGTTCTATGACTATAAACTATGAAAATTATATTTTGATCTTGAAAGCTATAAATTATAGAAGAATGTAAAATTACAGGTCAGATTTTTATCTAACATCCCTCTTAAAAGTTTTTTTTAAATTATTATTATTATTTTATGTTTTGAGTACAGTGCTATGCAGAAAAATTTAGCACCAGCACGTAGTAATTATTTGCGAAACACGTAATACTTTTAGTTAAAACACGTAATACTTTTAACTCTTGGACAAATCAACGGTCCGTATTAACAGGAAAAACACAAATGTGACAAATTTCTTTCAAATACAACCTGTATAATTAAAAGAAAAACTAACGTAATATTTTAATTTTTCCAAAAGAATGCTCTACTAAAATGTTATTCTTTGCAAAACCCAGGATGTTGTACTTTTCCTTCACTCCATCTCCATTCAATGATGATACGTTTAGCTCTTAATCCTTCAGATCCCACATTGATTCCTTGAGCAATTTCCATTCTTTCAAATGTTTTTAGTTATTTATCCTCGAAATAAGACAAATAAGTGCAATTTTATTGGGATTTTTTTTCTGTCTGTTTCATTTTTATTGTACTGCTAGGCACTGGGTACTAGAGCAACAATTCCTTGATATTTTACATACACGAGCTTCTAAAATTATCAGATTAATTGTGAAAAAAGTCAGTTATGACTTACCTTCTTACAAGTCAGGTAAACTCAAAACTTGGGAAACGTTAAAGTGTCGAGAGTCAAGAGGAGACGGGTAAATTTAGAAATTTTAAAAAAGCATCTGACTATAACAGCAAGTGTTGATTAGATATCAACACCTTCATTGGTTCTATAAGACGCCAATAAATTGCGCCTGAACTTCCTTTTGGTGATTTTTTTTTCAGAAATTACGAATAAAAAATGAAGCACACACTGGAAGGTACATTGGAAACTGGAGTATTAAACTGATCTTTGGCAAACATTAAAAGAAAAATTAATCATAAATTTCACCTAAAAAATCGTGCAAGTAAATGAAAAATTAATGGAATATTTCAATTTTTCTAGAAAAGAAATTCACAAAATTAGCTTTAATCTGAATTATTTCTTAATAAGTTTATTAGAAAAATTGCATTTTTAAAAAAGAATTTTCTGAATTCAAAAGATTAAGTTACTGAATTTTCGTTCCTCGTGACAGAATATACTTTCATTATTTCCGTTTCTTTTGTACTATGCATTTTTTAAAGGTCTATGATTTCGTTAGTACATGATCTTGCATAACCATCTCTATAATTACATTCATCATGTGGCAAGGAAGTACATATTGTTGCGTCAAAAATAGACTTTTGAATTTAAAAATAGGATAATACAGAATAAAATTTTACTATTGTTTGCTATCATCTTTTGTATTATATATATTTTCACTTTTAAGATATGTTTTGATCGGGGGGAGGAGTTTTGCATATGTGGAATCATCTCGTTACAGTGTCCGCCTTTCTAAGTCCAAAAACAGGATGTCGAACTTTTACATCGCTCCATCTCCATTCACAGGTGCTATGGTATATAATTATATTCAGGAAAAAAAAAAAAAAAAACATATTGTTCTGAATATCAAGCGGTGCTACTTTCAAAGTCCAACACCCGATATTGTGCGAAGGACTAAAATGCGAACTGCTTCTCACCCTTACATGGTCATCTTTCCCGCTGGTGGACAGAATAATTGGATAATAATGACCTACGCGAATCTGGAAAAAAAAAAAAAAGAAACAACTGTAAGAGAATCAAGATGGAGAAGAATCATTAGGATCAAGGGGCTGAATTCGTCACAGAGGATGATGCTGATTTCCTTGGCTGTTGGAAGATTTGAAACTTTATTTTGAATGACTGGGGGATCGAAATTGGTTGTGTTTGCTACTAATGGTTCTTTTGTTGAATTTATTCACATGGAAGTTGAAGTTTCAAAATCAACTATGCTGAAATACATCAAAGAAAGTTTAGGATTTGTTTGTTTGTTCTTCTGTTTGTTTTACAGCCTGAATTCTTTGGTTCAATCGTTTTGCGTACTTAAAGACAGAGTAAAAAAGTTACAGATTCTGCTTCAAAATGATTCAAACATTCAAATACGATCACAATTAAAAATTAGTAATTGCTAATAAAAAGCTTAATTGAATTCTAGTAATAAACTCTGCTGAAATATTCATTAAGTAGACTAATTTATTTTAAGTAAAAATTTCACTATTTTTACATACAAAATGGATTTAGTAATTTTTTAATCAACGAGCTGGATTTTTGATTAAATTGTATGATGTCGATTTCCTTAGTTGTTGGAAGATTTAAAACTTATTTTGAATGGTGAGGCGCTTGAAATTGGTTATGTTTTCTATTGATGGTTCTGTTGTTGAATTTGTTTACCTGAAAGTTAAAATTTCAAAATCAAATAGGTTATAAGACACAAAAAAAGTTTGGAATTTGCTTCTTTATTTTGTTCTATGAATTCATTGATCAAAATTATTTGTTTTGTATACTTAAAGCACAGTTGCCAACCGCCCGATTTTTTGAATACCAGTAAAATCTTACAAAAATTTTCGCTTTATTAAATTTCAGAAATTGTAGGATTAAGTAAAACAAATATTTTTACATAATAATATTGGTATGAAAAAAATCGGGAGGTTGGCAACTATGACTTAAAGAGAAAGAGATAGAGAGAAAAAAAAATGGATACTTTTCCAAAGATAATATGATCACAATTAAAAATCATTAATATAACAACTGACTGATATGTGTTGATAAACTGTGACGAAACATTAATTGACTAATGTAAGTTAATTACTTTTAAATGAAATTTTCAGAAATATACAAAGAAAAGAAATTAAGAAAATTAAAAGACAGAAAAGAAATTTTAGAATTTTGTTTGTTCTGGCATATCTTTGATCTTTTAAGCTTTTCTGTTACCACTTTTAAAAAAAAATAAATCTTCATCTTATTTCATAAAAAAAATTCTGTGATTAAATAAGGTAAAGATTTTTAGTTGAAAAAAGGGTTAAGAAAAATGCGTAAATGCGTGTTTATTTGGTGTCTACATCGTTTGATTTTCGATTATTTGTTTTGCGTAATTGAAAAGAAAATCAAATGGCATACTCTATGCATAATGATTTAAATTTAAAAGATAACTTTATTTAAACAAATACTAACAGATAAACAAACATATTAAATGGTATATATATATATATATATATATATATATATAGACGAGTGTCCCCCTGTATTTCACTTTGCAGCCAGAACTAGCCAGCGCAGACCACTGGTGTTTGTGTGTGGTAAGTAGCCTCGAGTCTTCCATCGTGCACTATAGTGGTTGCATGTTGGTAGCTACGGGGATGTGGGAGATATGGTGGTTGAAATTGGTCAACCTAGGGCATTTTCATATTTTGACCAAAGTGTTCTAAAAAATGTTTGGAATCTTCTTCAATGGGAATTGATTCATTCAAACTTAAAATGAACTAATTAAGATATCGATAATTAAGTAAGTTGATTTCGCGCCCCCTAGCGGTGTAAATTGAAACTAAACGATATTGCAGCACGTGCGTAGCACGCCTGATATACAATGCCGTAGGTAGTGGGGACGAGTACCAGAGTTTCGTTCGGAAAGAGGTTTGTTTAGAACAGAATGCACGCCGAAACTGACTAATTTTATCGAAACCACAAAAGAAAGTTGCTGATTTCCGGGCAATGCCGGACTGATGAACTAGTATGTTAATAAACTATGATGAAGTACTGATTTGCTGAAATAATATAATTTAAAGATAATCACTAAAAGAAAAAAATAAAACATAGCTACATTGTTTAATTTATTCATATGGAATGATATAAGTTGATAAACTATGCAGAAATATTGATTGGGTAATTTAAATAGCGAAATTCGAAGATAATCACTATTTAGAAAACATTTATAGGTGCTAAAAATCTTTTAATGTAATTTGTTGAATAATTGTAATTTCTGAAACATTGATTGAATAATTTAAATAATCTAGCTTAGATAATATGGCGGAGAGATCCAAATTTGCTATGTTGTGACTAATGCATCGTATGTTAAATTTATTCACATGGAAGTTTCAAAGCCAAGAAAGAAAGTCATCAAAGAAAGCTTGGGATTTGTTAGTTTGTTTTCTTTGTTTTGTTGTCCCAATTCTTTAAATTAATTGTTTTGCATATTTAAAGAGAGATAAATAAATGACAGATTCCACTGTGTAATGATAATGGAAATTCTCAGACAATCGCAATAAAAAAGTGCTAATAAAGTGATAGCTACTAGAAAACCATAAAATATGTTGCTCTAATGAAATATTATTCGACAAATTTAAATGGATTTTTAAACATAAAAAAATACAAAAATACAAAAAAGGTGAATTTATTCCTTATATGTCTTTTCCTTTGCAAAGTTGTTGAATCCATACGTATGTAATGTTTTTAAATTCAACGTCACATATTCCTTTAATTTAATTTATTATTTTTTTTATAAGAAGATATGCACTATTTCCTGCTAAAATTAATAATTGTTCAAAGCTGTAAAACAATAGCACAGCAGTAACAGTATAACAAATAATTAACAGTAAAATAAAGGTACGATAGCAATTTCTAACGATATAAAATATTAAACAAACTAGTGAATAAATCGACTTCATGAAAGATTTTACCGTGATCAAAAGGTGAAATCCCGAAAAAAAAAATATGTATCGTCGAATATAAATTATTAAATTTTAAAAATTGCAAATTCATTACATTGGATAGAACATGAAACGTTTTGCAGTTAATGCCACATAAAATATAGCTTCAAAAATTTAACATATCTAGACAATTTTCATATTCTTAATACTCTTTCTATTCTCACTGTAAAATAAATCAGTGAAAATACAAGAGATTTTCCGTAAAATTTTAAGAAGAACTTTCATTTTTCCAAAACTTTAGTAAAATTTCCGTAAATGACATTGAATCCGTTAAAGAGATTTCAAATCCGTAAATATGCAGAACGTTTTCCGTAAATGTAATGGATTTTTTCCGCATTTCTTTCAAAACAGTACAATGTCCGTATTTCTTTCAAAACAGTAAAATGTCCGTATTTCTTCCAAAGCAGTGCAATTTCCGTAAATGACGTTTAAAGGTTGCGTACAGAAATCGCCTTCTGTGAAATGCGAATTAAAATTGTTGTATATTTACTAGAGTTCTTCTAGGATACAGGCCTGGCCCGGCTCGACTCGCTGGCCCATTCTAACCGAGGCCATGTGAATATTTTGTGAAAAGAATATTAATATTTATATTTTTAAATGAAATATTTAGAAATTTATTTTATTTTTATAAATTACAGAAAAATATTTTTTTACAAATTATCGCTATGTAAATTAGTATTAAACTAAACTGATTTATCTTATAAATTTATGAATTACACTAAAATTTATTATTTTATAAATTTTAATTTTACAAAGTTTATGATTTTTTCCTTAAATTTATAAAATTAGTTAATATTTTTTCTTTACTTTTATAAAAATGAAATTTTTACTTTTATGAAGTTTTTAATTTTCGTTAGTTTATATTTTTATAAATTAAACTAAATTAATTTAATTTAAATTAATAAGTCCAGATTTAAACTTACCTATACCAAGATCATTAATTTCAAATTTTTCCCTAAAAATCTCTTTTTTCTGTTTTAATATTTTTAAAACTATTCAGTTTAACAGAGCCGTACACTATTAAAAATTTGCAGTAAACTGTCCAGTCATTTGACTGTTTTTGTAGAAAACGGTTACATAACCGTAATTTAACTATATTCTGACTGTATTATTGCTCATTTTATGGTCAGAATATAGTTAAATTACGGTTATGAAACCCTTTTTATTTATAAAAACGGTCAAATGACTGGACAGTTTGCTGCAATTTTTAACAGTGTACGCAAAAGCTATCAGCATAGCAGAAATATAACAATTTAATTTATTATAAAATTGTATATTTACATAAGTTTTTTAAAATAAGAGATAAAAATAAAATTATTTTAAGAGCATGTAATAAACACGTTTGCTTAAGATAATTGTTGTTTTTATTGGAATTGATAAATAGATAATCAGGCAAATATTTTTTTTAAAAAGTATATGTTCGAAAAAAGAAAATGTTGGTACTATTGCAAAAAGAAGCAATCATTACTCTTAATACAGTTTTTTAAGCATATAATACATAATAAATTATTATTTATCTGTTGTAAGGCATCAAATAAAACAGCAAAATATTGAAAATTATGAAAAGAAAATATTAAAAACGTTGGAACTCAGGAAAGAGCCATCTGTCGATGAAACCTTAAGTTTTTGAATCATAAAAAGCGACTAAAATAAGTAACAACATTTGATAAAGTGGCATGACCAGTCATCGCAGTGATCTAGACCGTAAGCGGAAGATTCTGAGTTCGATTCCGTTCGATCTTTGCGAAGTAACTTTTCTTTTTTGGTCCTATACGTTTTATTTTAACTACAGAAAAATATCTAACAAGAACGAAAAATCATGCGTCAAGCATAGATTATGTAACACTTTCCAACGCTTCCAAAATAATTTTACGAATCATACTCTTTAATAAGCTAAAAGATAACATCTAAGTAATCCGAATACTTTTATTCAGCCCTGTATAGGATCTATAGATTTGTATATATACTACATAGGATGCTAAATTTTAGTTCAGTTAGGAAACACGTAGCACAGTTTAAAATTTTCCGTCTGGAGTTAAATAATACGGAAATGTGTTCCCGAACTTTTGTATGCTTCCCTGTATAGGATCTACAGAATTTATACACACCACGTAATATACAAAAAGCGATTTAAAATTAAAATCGCGTTCAGTAACTTAAAACGCACTTCCAGGAATTATTGTTAACATACAGTAGAGAATTATTTTGTGTGTCCCTGTAAATGAACGATGACTGCTATACACACAATATTCTGTAGTAAGTCTCTTGTAATGAACCTTATATAAATTTCAATGCGTTTAAAATAGGGAAACATTATTTAAATAAACCGCAGACGATTTTTCTCCATAGACGTAATGTAACAGAATTCTTTTGACTGTCCCTGTAAAGTAAGTATAAGTGCTATGCACACCCTATTCCATATTAAGCTTCTTCTAATGCACCTTAGTGATATATATAAATTTCAGTGCGTTTAAAATAGTGAAACATTATTTAAATAAACCGCAAATGATTTTTCCCCATAGACCGCAATGTAACGGAATTCTTTTGAGTGTCCCTGTAAAAAAACTATAAGTGCTACACACTTCCATTGAAATAGGGAACATGCTATAGATAACGATTATAACATATAAAAATTGCAGGGCAATCCGAGCATATTTACGGGAGTTAGAGCACGGACAGGCGGCAGACGGCAGACGGCCAGACAAACCGAAGTCATAAACACTTTTCAACTAGGTTAGAAAGTGTTAAAAAGTACGGAAGATATCTGTTACAAAACGGAAATTTAAAAACGGATATTTCAGAAATCACGGAAAATTTCCTGGAATTTACGGAATTTTTTTTTCTGTTAAAATACGGAAATAGTACTGGCGTCTAGATTGTCAGTACAATTTCCGTTTTTTTTTCAGGAAATTTTTTTTACAGTGTTCAATTCTATTTCTTATATTAACAATAGAAGAAGCATTAATGATCAAATGAGCCCTAATGATTTATGACCCTTAATTTTAAGTTCTTCCATGAATTAATAAATCACGCGAGAATTATGAGACACGGGTTATGCGTATGTACTACTTTGCAATTTTATAAATATTTGAAATTTATATTTAAATAAATGGACCATTTTGTATCGTATAATAATCTTATAATATGAAAAATATATACTACCCGTGGAAAAAGTATGGAATTAGCATCTACTTTTTTTCGATGAGAATGAAATGGGAGCAATTTTATGTAAAGTTCTTAAGTTAGTGAAACTCTCTTTTAATTAAAGATACACAATAAACATGCCTATAAAGCACATATCTGAAAAAAAAAATTAACAAAATAACTACAGATTTTTATTTTATATATTTTTTCTCACAATGCTGTTGGGGAAAAAATTTAAAATTATGTCTACTCTGAAATAAATGTTTGGAATATTTGATCAAAATACATGGATTAATACCTTGTGTTTCCGCCTATTTGCTTTGATGATTGCAATGGTTATATTACTTGTTTAAATCCTTGACTACCCACGTTTTTTGCACGGAGTACTTTATTTCTTGTTTATTGTTATTATTTTTTTTAATATACCATATATTTTTTGATAAGATTGATATCTGGGCTACCATTCTATTTGAGAGACATTATTTTCAGAAAGAAAATTTTTCACTGCCCAGGACTTACGGCACGAAGCATTGTCATCGATAAATATAACATTACTAACTCCAAATGGATCTTCCGAACTATATCCCTTAGAAAACATTCAGCCTAAAATTTTGATTGGAAGCCAAAAATTGGAACAATTTTCACTCTACCTTTCATTTTGCAACACCCAAACAAATTTTCCTCTGTCGTCAACCGCACCAATACACATTTGTAATTAATCGCTAAACACTTCTTAAAGCTACAAACAGACTACGTTTAGCTAAATGATCTCTTTCTTTCGGTTATTCACTCTCTTCCATGTAGTAAGGCGGTCTGTTTCATTTGTTCACGCTTCATAGCTTGTTTAATGATCAGGGATCACCAGGGGACATCACTGACCGTTTTTACTGGCTCTTTCTTTTGTTGATGACCACAGAACCTTTGAAAAAGAATGGCCAGTCGAAAGATTTCCGACTTTCTTAGCAAGAAGCATATAAACGCACTCTAGTCATCAACAGATCAGTTCCGCTGTATTTTGTCCCATCGTAATTTGGCTTGTTTGTGGCATACTGACAGCTTGGGTTTTGCCCCGACTTTGTGATTACGGTTTCCAAGTTCATTTAATCTATCGCGCCTGGTTCGGTTTAACATATTGGTCTCTGGCTTTCTTACATTCAATATTCATATCATTAGATTTTCCACATATTCTTGAATATTTGGAATAAAGTACGATCCTGACGTGCTGATGTAGCTCGTTGTCTACCTGAACGGGGCATTTTTCACGCTTTTAAACTCTATGAACTTTCTCGAAATTTTCGAAACAGTACAATGTGAGCATAAGAATGTCTTTGCTACATTTCCTCTGCACTTTATCTTGCTTTAGAAGCTTAACATTGCTTCTTCGGTATTCAAATCCATCTGTTTTAGAAGTGTCTTTTCCTCTACTGGTTTAAAATGAGCAACAGAAAAAAGCCTAATATATTTATGCCTATCTCAATTGGAACTGTGCAAGACCATTACGTAAACTGATCACCATACATGAACATTTGTATAAACAAGCGGATAAGTGCAAACTTTTCTCCCAAAATCGACGCAATTCCAAACTTTTTCCGCACAAGTTTTAGAAAAAAAACTTTATGAATAATTATTAAGTGCTTCTTTGGAAATTTCTTTTAAGTCGGTGTATTGCACTAATGTTCATGGTCGGCATTTAAAAGAAAATGATTAGTGCTTTTTCAATTATGATTATAATTTAAATATTTTATTGTTAGTTGTCGCAGAGAGTGTTGGTTCCATACTTTTTGCCATGTGTAGTATTTGCAGTATAATGTGGAAAATATTATTAAAGTAAGTATAATATAAAATAAAATAAAATTTTCCATATTAATAAAAGTACAGTCAAACTCGTTTAATACGAGCACGGCTAAAACGAGGACACAGTTAAACCGAGCAATTTAAGTGTTAAGAATGGTTAACCTTTTAAAGTATATTAAGATTTTCACGCTTTTTATGAGCTACAAAAGCAGGATCACGACTATTACGACCAAAAACTCTATTAACTTCAACGTGATTTTTGGCGAAAACTAGGATAGAATTAGTAAAGAAATCCTTTCTTATCGAACACACTGTTATATTAACACACGAAAATATTTCTTACATTGCAACCGTCCATCAAAATGTTTATCAGTTTTGCAGGTAGAATTTCCACCCTCAAGCAGACCCTACCCTACCAAGAAAATGCAACAAAATCTGAATAAATATATTTTTTTTCAGATAAACTTACATGCAGTTGCCAGTTTATAGAATTATAAGTACGTTTTGAAATGAGTGTAATGTGTGTGTGTGTGTGTGTGTGTAAAGGAAATGAATACATTTAAAATTAGCACCATTTAAAACTTACTGATAAAGATAATAATTATTTTCTTTCAAAGTTAAGGTTTTAAAAAATAAATTTTCTAAAGGAAAAGAAAGTTAATTGCCAGTACAATTTCAATATTTTTACAGATTTAATTTTCCCCGATGAAAAGGATTTCGGGAAATAGTCAAAAAGTATTGTGAACAATAAATTTCAGAGTATCCTTGATAGATAATGATAAATTATCGTTTTCTCTAAATCTGTGGGATTATTTTTATTATTACTGAAAAAAAAAAATCAGTAAAAATCTGGAAATTGAACTCGCAAAGTACGGAAATTAATTATTTTTACACTCTTTTTAGCGCGTAAAAAAAAGGGGGGGGGGGACTTAACCAAAATTACACATTAACTAGACTTTCGTTTAAAAATTAGTGAGATAATATATAATAATGAAATAATAATAATAATTAATTATTATTATGAAATGTGAAATAATAATAATAATAAAATAATAATGAAATAATAATGACTTTCGTCATTATTATATGTCAAGGATATTTTTGAATCCATATTGGCTACTATCTGGCACATTCATGAAATTATTTCATCGCAGGGAAAAAATCTCCCGTAACAATACAGATATTTGTGGCAATCAACGAATTATATATATATATATATATATATATATTACAGTGATCTCAATTTCACAAATTTCAGTTTGTTTTTCTTCTGAGCTTTATTATTATTTTTTATTTGTTTGTTTAACATTTTGATTCAGTGATGATAGAACAAGCTTTTCTTGTAAATAGTTACCCAGGAAATACGTTATAGACAACTCTGAAAATCAGCACAGTTTGGGAATCGAAAGTTTGGTGCATTATACAATTTGGTATTGATTTCTTTACATATATTTTCTTTGAGTCTGATTTTAAATTAGCAACATTTGCATGAAAATGAAAATGAACAAGGAAAAAATAATGCTAGATTAAAAGTTATGTGCATCTTCAAATTACATTGGTCAATTTTTAAACTTTTTTTAAATTAAAGTTTTGGTTTATATTGAATAATTTTTTCTGCAGTCTTACTACTAGTTGCTATCTCTGGTTCTGAGATAAAATTGAAATCAAACTACCTACAGACAGATGGAATTCAAGATTGAATGCAACAAATAAATGCTTTGTTGAAACAAATTCATTTTTTTTTTTTTTTTACAATATATTTCTTCAACCACATAGTGCTTCCATTAATGCTTAGCTTAAAACTGTTATTGAATTTTTAATATTTGCATTTATTTGTTCCTTTTTCTTATCAAAAAGTATTATTTAAAGTAATATAATAAGTAAAACTATAAGTGAAATATATTAAAATTCAGTTCTGAGGAAAATTGATAATTGATGAAACCACTGCCATAATAAATTTGTTCTTTAGGTTTAGCTATTAATCCATATAGCTATGGATATATATATAATCCATATAACCTATATAGCTCCAATATAGTTCCATTGTTTACATCCCAAAATGAATGGCATATTTTTGAGAATGATGTATATTAATACATTGGGAAATTTAGAGAGTAGTTTGTATTTGATATTATTCAAAGAAATATTGTCGAAAAATCTTTAAAATTAAACTCGTGTTTTATGGAAACCTTGTATTAAGAAAAAAAATATTTTTATTGTTATTTGAATGACTATTCTCAAACATTTCTGTTTCCTTTTCTGGAAGATAATGTGTTGTATAATATTTCTACTAACAAATAACAACTCTAAAATTTCATTTTCATCATTTACTTGAATAAAAATTTCCTCAGATTTCAAAACAGGCTGTAAAAAAATCTTCCAATGTAAGAGCATTTTTCTTTTCAATAAGTAATTGATAGATAATTTCCATAGGGATTTCTCTCCCCCCCCCCCCTCAACTTAGTTTGAAATATCTTTTTTTACTCAATCAAGTCTAAAACTGTTATGCAAATTTAAAAATGTAGATCCCCCCCCCCCTCCCCCCCATAAAAAAAGAAAAATCTCAGCTTTTTCATTTAGTCTCAAAATTGTTTGTTATATTGTTTATTTATTCATGTATATCAATTTTAGCTATTATGACTAAAATGTATTTGTTTTATTCAGTATTATCTAAAAGTAATGGAGGAATAATAAGATTAATAATAATCAACAAAATCGTTTTATCTCTGACGAAGTTATGCATCAACACACAAACACAAAGTGGTTAAATAAACTGACATTGTAGTCTCTCTCTAGTAAGATTATAAAGTATAATAACCTTTATAAAATATAAGGTTCTGAACTTTTATTAAACTTTTTGTTTTAAGAAAAAAGCCTTTATATGTTGAATGAATGTCCAGTCTCTGAAAATTTATTAAACTTTTTGTTTTAGTAAGGGGTGTAAGCTTACATAAAAGGCCAGTTTAATTTGAAAAATAAATCCAAAATTTATACACAACTAGTTTGAGTAGTATAGTGAGATTGGATTTGAAAAAATCTTTTATGTTGAATGAATGCCCAATCTCTGAAAATTTATAAAACTTCTTGTTTTAGGAAATGGGTGTAAGCTTACATAAAAGGACAGTTTAATGGGAAAAATAAATCCAAAATTTATGCACAACTAGTTCGAGTATAGTATAGTGAGATTGGATTTGAAAAAAGCCTTTATGTTGAATGAATGTCCAATCTCTGAAAAATTATTAAACTTTTTGTTTTAGATATGGGTGTAAGCTTACATAAAAGGCCAGTTTAATGTGAAAAATAAATCCAAAAATCATGCACAACTAGTTTGTACTTGTACGATGCTCCATCTCTCTTTAACCGTAAAGGTTTTGTATACACACACACACACACACATATATATATCTGCTATTTGGTATTGTGATTTCATTGTATATGGTCAATATCTTATGTTTCAATGGATTAATTGTACATGAAGTTCATATATATATATATATAAATATATTTATTTATTTATATATTTAAATCTGTAATGGCTATCAAAAGATAGAAAAAGAAAAAATCTGCTTTACATATATATTATGGTTATTTGATATTTATTATTTGATAAAGTTTAATTTTAATGTGAGATGAGTGCAAATTTTTCAGAATAAAAGTAATAATAATAATAAATCTGGAGTAATTACTATGTGTGTCTGAAAGGCCGTTGCGATGGTATCCCGGCACCAGACATCCACCCGGATAGGCATTTTATCAGTGTTATTATCTACGCATTATCTAGGCGATGGATAGTGAGTAAGTTAATCTTTTTCTCACCAGGTGCCGAATAGACTTATTGGAAATATGATTTAATAAGAGGACCAAAAATAAATATAAATGAATAATAAAATCAGGTAAATTTTATTTCATTTTTCACTATTTAATAAAAATAAATTACTACATTTTACTTGTCAAACTCCTATATCATATAAAAATGAAGATAAAAAAGAATGTTAGGAAAAACCCCTCAAATTTAATATTTTCATTTTATTACCGTTTCATTTCGTCTGAAATAATAGAAATAAACAAAATATTTTTGTCACGGAAAATTTTACATTTTGGGGCATTTCATGATTTTGTACTAGTTTTATTATTATTTATTAATTTAGAAATGTGATGGCAATATATGTAGCTTTTTAATTGAATGTAGATTTTATTTTTAATTTTTAGTAAAGATTTTCAATTTAATGTGTAGATTTTTCAAATTCTAGATTATTTAATTAATTGAAAAAGTTTAAATTTTTCAGCAAAATAATTTCTTGTATCACAAACTAAATTCTATAAACAATCGAGTTAGCGATATGCTTCTGAAAAAATTAATTAACAATACGAATATTGGTATGTTTGGTAAAAATTAATAGGAGGAAGAAAAATTAAATATACAAAGAATGTCCATCTCTTTGTAATTTATGAATCATGCTGAAAAATACGTAATGATTATTATTTTAAAATTTTCGCACGTAGTTTACTAGTTGATAAATGTTTATTTAGCAACACACAAAATAAATATTTTCGGGGATTTGTTTTTTTACGAAAAAAGAATTCGGATTTTTTAAATAGCTGCCAACTTTTACGTTTTTATCTTACCACTAAAAATTAATAAAAAATTTTGGCCTTATTTAATCGCCTAAATCTGCGAATAAAAAAGCCAAAAATTTCCATTTTATTTTAGTGGTAATAAAACAGCGTAAATGTTATCAGCTATATGTTTTTTTTAGTTAAGTAAATGTATTTTTCGAAACTGACATGTTTATACAAAATAAATCATCAACTCTTTTAGAAGCATATGAAAAAAAATTTTCGTGATTAAAAATTTGTTTATTTGATATTATTACAAAAAATAAATATATATGTAATTATTATCTACTTGATGCCTATTAACAGCGGTGCAAAATAAGTAATTATTATTATATCCAAATTTCATAACTAACAATATACAAAACAAACATTTTTTTCAGATTTGTTCTCAACAGGAAAAAAAAAGGAGAAAGTAAATTATTCCTTAGATAAGTATTTTTTTTTTTTTTTTAAGTGGAATTTTTCTTTTAAAATAACTAATTTTTGTAATAATATATGAAAAACATTTTTCGGAAATCAAAAAGTATCCATTTGCTTTTATTACTTTTTTATATTTTTAAGGACTTAAAAAAAATTCTTTTCCATTCATATGTCTGTCTCAAAATTATTTTCATTTATCTCAGCATAAAAAAATAATTACGAATAATACCCATTTAGAACAATAAGCCGAAACGTGATATCTTTGTAAAATTCGCACTATGTACGTAAATCACGTTTCAGAGCCTGACAATGATATATGCCTCTGTCAGGTTGTGCCATCTAGTGGGAAAACGTGTGATTAATGTCTAAATGTCGTATTATAATTTAAGACTTTATGTTATGTTTTAACACTAGATGTCACTAGGAGGTCCGCTGAGATAAGTTATCTCAAATGAGTAATTACAAAGATGATGTTATTTTTCACTTTTAAACATTAGTTTCAAAGGGCCAGTTCTTTCTTACATGATAAAAACGGTAAATAATACATATATCTTATAATTTTAATAATTTTTTATAATATTTTTCACGTTTCATATTCTTATTTTTGAGATTTCTTTTATATTAAACGAAAACAACTGTCAATCAACTTTGCGCACGTCAAATTAATAATAAATTTAATTATGAAACGCATATCGAAATCTAACAGAAATTTAGAATAAATTTTAGATTTTATAGAATATTTTAATTTATACGTAACATAAAAATTTATGCAGAGATTTTAATGAGAGAATGGGGCAATACGTGCTGTTCATTTACTCACAGCATAAAAAAGCTAAGAAAACAGGTAAAAGTTTTTAAAAATTAGTCGCTAATGTGGAAAAATCGTTTAAAAAATCAGTTAAGGTGAAATCAGGGCCCGACTTAGACTACCTGGTGCCCTGGGGCAATCATTCAAGGGGGGGGGGGGGGGGAGAGACCCTTCTATCCATCCATAGAAATTGTGTGAATTATGCTGAAGTGATTAGTACTAAACTTCATAAGTATTGTATGTATACATAAATTTCGAGCCGAGTACTATTCACATCTCTATACAGGGTACCACAAGAAAGTTGGTCACAACTTTAACAGGAATATAATGACTCATGTGCAGTTTTGAAGTGTAAATACAGGTCTTTCAATCATTCTTGGTTATTTGACATAATATAAAATTTTCTATCACATTATGAAATCTTTGTATTGCATCAAAATGCATTTGGCTGATTCCATAATACGGAAAGGCAAGTGCAGGCATGCATTTATACTGATCACAACAAATTTCAACACTTGTTATCTTGTTACTTCAATCTTCATACATTAAAGTACTTTTGTATAAAATTTTATAACATTAGTTTCCTGATGATGTTGATTGATCCTTTTTGGGAAGGGGAGGGGGGGGGGGGCATGAGGCACAGGAAGTAGAGGGCTACACTCCTTTTCTAAATCTTTGAAAATGTAAGAATTTTGTTCACTTTTGGCCAATTTTAACCCTTTTGCACTCTTCTGATTAACACAATTCTGATTAAGCCCAGGGGGCCCTCTCAAATGGGGGCTGTCCCGCATGCCCGTGCATTAGCCAGACCCTGGATGAAATCATAATCTAGATCTGGGACATGCCTCTCTGGGTCTTTATAAATAATATAGCATTTAAATCTCTAGCGCAAAGAAAGGGGTAGAGATTTAGGTGTTAATATCCTTCCTAGAGCATTTAAAAACTAATAAGATGCATACAAAATCCCTTTCAAGGATGTAGTGGAGGGTACACGGTAGTATATGTCGTATACCTTCTATGTGTAACACCATATATACTCTGTAGCTATAGCGGATACTCTCTGGTGTATACTCGCTGTTTATAACGTATACCCCTGATTTTTTTAAAACTAAACTATTGCTTGCGTCAACATGATTACATGCAAGGCCGTAACCAGATGGGGCAGGTTGGGCTACCCCCCCCCCCCCCTAGCAACTACTTGAGCTCTCTCTATACTTCACAATATGTCAATAAAAATAACATCTATATCATATTTTAAATTTCTAAAACTTTATTTAAAACTTTAATCTTAACTTGTAATCAAAAGTTTTATGACAGGGAAACTTGACCTACACTTCTGTCTATTATTTATTTATCATTAAAGTGAAAAAAAAAAAAAGATCAGATGTCAATCAGCCCTACCAAAAAAATTCAAAGCTCTCGCTGCATTTGCTGGTAGGTTAATGCCCTGGATGCATGTGCTAAAAGAATATAAAACAAAGAAAAAACCGCCCAAATTTTTGTAGCAAAGCTATTTTAAGGCTTTATAACATTAATAACATTTTTAGTGCAAAATGAAGGAAAGAAAGAACGAGGAACAATAGCAGCAAAATATGTGTGTTACTTCTACTACTGTTTCTCCCATTTTTTTTTCTTGCTGTGAAGATTGGGCGCTCATTTTATGAAGTTTTGAAACAGCTAAGTATTAAATTTATTTTGATTGCTTTTGTCATTCATTAGGCGAAGTTTTACACACATAATTACTAAAAATTTCTAGCAAAGCTATTTCAAGTATTCATAACATTAATAACTTTTTCAGTGCAAAATGAATGAAAGGAAGAGCGAGGAAGGCAGCAAAAGATATGTGTGTTTACTTCTACTGCTGTTTCTCACATTTTTTTTTCTTGCTGTGAAGATTGCGCGCTCATTTTATGAAGTCTTGAAACAGATAATTATCAAATTTATTTTGATTGCTTTTGTCATTCATTAGGCGAAGTTTTACACACATAATTACTAAAAATTTTTAGCAAAGCTATTTCAAGTATTCATAACATTAATAACTTTTTCAGTGCAAAATGAATGAAAGGAAGAGCGAGGAAGGCAGCAAAATATATGTGTGTTACTTCTACTGCTGTTTCTCACATTTTTCTTTTCTTGCTGTGAAGATTGCGCGCTCATTTTATGAAGTCTTGAAACACATAAGTATTAAATTTATTTTGATTGCTTTTTTGGCATTCATTAGGCTAAGTTTCACTCGCATAAGTACTAAAAATTACTTTAAGTACATGTAAAAAATGAAATTGCTCCTTTTATGAATAATGAATCAAAACTCCTCCTAGGTGAATATCATTGACTGCGCCTCTAAAACAACATTTTGAAAACAAAACTATGGCTCACACATTGTGAATAACATTTTTGGAGGATGTAGTTCAGATGTTCATAATTCACACATTTATACAAATTTTTACTGTTATAATATAATTTTCTTCTGTAAAACGCCATAATGTACACAATAAAATCCATCATACTGCGTAACAAATTTGAAACTTTTATTGACATGGAAATTGTGATACCATAACTTCCAAAATTATATACATACCTTCACTGAGATCCTGTAATATGAATAATCAGCTTTGGTAATAAAGGCTAGAAAAGCTTCTGTATTTAAGAAATATATTTAAAACATTTATTCTAGTATTCACATTTTGAAAAAGCTTACTGTTATTTGACATTTTGCCCTGTCAAAAGTTGGGTATAGGGGAAGGTGGGGTAGTAAGAGACAAATGGGGTAATAAGAGACAAAAAGAAATTCATATTTCTTTTGTAATCTTATATATACTCGTATCGTATTATACTTTAAAATTTCAAACAAATTTTCGTGTTTATTTTTTTTTTTCAATTTTACCGAAAATTTCTGACATTGCTCCATGTGGAGTAATAAGAGGTACGAATCTCGGCATGTGCATGCAGTTTTTCACTCAGTTGGAAAATTCACTTTGAATTAAGAATTCAAGCCTTTTCATAATAAATTTTTGTGAGATAAAAATTGATTAGGAGAACATGGACAAACAGTGCGTAATTTTTTTTCTGTAACGTTTCTGATTTAGTACCTTATTTTAGACAAATGCTTCATGTATTTACATTCATATTTTAAACCAACCATGTATTTAGAGCTTCATATCGTATTGTAGGACAACTAAAGAAACTTTTTCACTTTTTTCATTTATTGTAATCATACTGATTCGTAAAGAATTATACGAATTGTATATAATTCGTACACCACCCATGAGTGGTGTTATTACATATCCAAAAGTCATGAATTCGGTCAACCGTGACGAATGTGTTATCAATTATATTAAAAATCTACTCATAAGTATATAGTCTGAATACGAACCAGGAAAATTTTCGACACCTAGAAGTGTGTTAAAATTAAATAGGTTGAAACCCCCAGTTATTGACACCTAACCAGTAACTGACACTTGAGCAAAAATCTAATTCAAATAAGCATTTTGTTGTAAAATTTCGCAAAGTTATGTCATCTAGTGATAAATGAAACACTTATTTTTATTTTGGTGACAATTTATTCACCACAAGATGGCCAAGAACTTATTGAATGTGGAAGAAACTTTTGAGAAGTGCCATTTTGAAGCAACCATCTTATTTCAAAATTAAGGAAGTGCTTTTCTAATCTATTTGTAATGCAACCATTCTAAACTTTTTCTTAAAGTTATACTAGTATAAATTATTTTAAAGAGGCATATGATATATTAGGGCCATGGTTTAGGGTTTATAGTTATTTAATTTAGCATAATGAGGGGTGCCAGGTAATGGTTTCTAGAATTTCATTTCACCAGTCTCTGACAGAGGTGTTAGTTATTGGTTATATTAAAGAAAGTTGAAATCTGTTATTTGAGCTGTTTAAAAATGCATAGTAATAAATTAAATTTATCTTGTAGTAAACACCATTAAAATTTAAGTTGTTTTACCAGTTTCTGACACCAGATGTCAGTTACTGGTTCATAAATGTCAGTTATTGGATATCTGCATTACTACAGTACGAAATATTACTCCTATATAACTCCTATATACTCTGCATTACTAATAATGCAGTACAGCTTACTAAATCCCACTTTTTATTAATAAATATTAATGTATTCTGTTTTTATAATAAAGAATAATTTTTTTTAAAGAATTTTAATCTTTTAAAATAAAGTGTCAGTTACTTTGTGTCTGTTATTGGTGTTTTAAAACAGGGATGGTGTCAGTTACTGGAATATTTTACCATATTTATGAATAAAATTAATTTTTAATAATAAAATGTATAAGTTTTCAAAATTTGCCAACAACATTTTTAAAATATTACCTCTACTATCCTTTGAAAAACAAAGGTAAGCATAAAATAGATTTAAATTTTTGTATAAAGTGATTTGAACAAGAAAGAATGCTTAAAGTATCAGTTACTGGGGGTTTCACCCTAATATGTATAAATTAAAACTTCGTATTATTAGGAATCATTTTTGCATATACAATAAAACCAGCAAAAGATAGAATCACAAGAGGGTGGAAACAGAAATTCGTTTTTTGCATAATTTGTTTCAATGATGTTTTCCTCGGCGATGTTTTTGTCAAGGCGATGATTTTGTCAAAGTGGTGTTTTGACGGCTTTGTTTTGAATGGCGATGTTTTGAATGGCGATGTTTTAACGCTATACAATTCCGAAACGTAAGCATCTACAGGGTGTCCCAAAAAGGAGTACCTATTTTTAAAAATGAATAAGAAACAAACGAATAGAGTTATTAAAAAAATTCTTGCAGGAAACGGATGTGTGAAGTCTGGAATTTTGTTTAGAACACGTTATTATGATAGTTCAAAATCTGACCGACAGATGGCGCTGCAGCACATTTTGGTGGCTATATGAACAAACGGAGCATGCGTGAAGACCAGACAGAAGCAGACGTGGTCAGTGAAAGTTCATTCTAAGACTCCGGCATGTTATTGTGATGAATTAAGGACATATTGAAAATATTGTCATTTAATTTTCAGCTATTTCTGATGAATGCAGTAGCCGCAGCGCCATCTGTCAGTAAGAATTTTAACTAACATAATAAAGTACTCTAAACAAAATTCCAGACTTCACACAACCGTTTCCTGCAAGAATTTATTCAATAACTCTATTCGTTTGTTTCTTATTCATTTTTAAAAATAGGTACTCCTTTTTGGGACACCCTGTAGTTTGATTGTAACAATGTATTATTACAATATCAATAAGCATTTGAACAACATTTTTTGTATACATTTTTCTAAAAAATATTAGATAGAAATGGGGTTTTTATGTAAAAAAAAAAAAAAAAAAAAAAAAAAAAAATCTCTAGGTTTTTCAGAAGAATCAGTCAGCAGGGTTCGTAACGGGTTTTTTCAATTTGAGTAGTACTATTTCCAAATAGTAATCTTTGCCTTATTTAATCGCACGTTTTGTTAAAATGATTTCAATTTAACAATTAATCATGATGGTTAATATATAAAATACGCACGAAAACAAATACCTGCCCAAAAAGCTTAATATTTATCATTTAATTTATATTGCGAATATATAGCGATCAGCGCCACCTAACTGCAAAAATTAAAACTATTTTGTGACACAGAGTATCCGATACTTTGACAAGACATATGGTGCAAAGCGATACAACATTTACAACAATCTGTTGAATTTGTATGATTTTTTTATAAATGCTTTCAGACTTATAGGATTCCTGGTATTATTAAAACAGACAAATGACTTAAATATAATTTTAGCCTCAAAGTTTTACCTTATTTCTTAGATAATGAGCGTTGTTGCTATAAAATATGGACTACTTATTGTTACAAGATTTTTTTTTTTAACAAAAATGACTTTATTTTTATATTTTATTTTTGTACAAGAGTTAGGGGCAAATATGGCATATATATCTTTATATAAATATATATGTTGTACGCAAATTGCGAAATCTGGCACTTTGCAAAAGCCTGTTATTTTTTAGGCTTATAGCAAAGAGCCTAAGCGTTAGGCTAATTGAAAAATGACCATGCCTATTTAGAAAATAATCCGCTGTTTGTCCAAGTATTCGTGTTGTACCCGACTCGAACCTGAAAATTCCATACGAAGTCAACACGAAATCCTACCCAAACCCAACAGAAAAATTCCATCAAACCGTAACACGATCCGAAAAGCACAAAATAATTTCAGTCGGCACGCAACCGGACCCCAACCTGAAAATTGAAGCTAACCTGAAACCTGACCCGAACATGACAAAAAATTCCATCGAACGCACTCCGATCTGAAGACGACAAAATTGCTTCCTGTCGAAATGCAAACAACAAGAACCTGAAAATTGAAGTTAACTCCAAACCCCCCCCCCCCCCCCCCAAAAAAAAAAAGACATTGAACCATATCCCGATAGAAACACAACAAAATAAATTCCTTCTTCTCGCAACCCAACCCGAACCAAAAAAATTAAGTTAACCAGAAACCGACCAGAACCAAAAAAATTAAGTTAAACAGAAACCGACCAGAACCCGACAAAAACATATGCATCGAAACGTGATCCAACAAAATAACTTCCTTCGTCTCGCAACACGACACATACCTGAAAATTGAAGCTAATCCGAAACTCGACCTGAACCCGAGAAAAAAATCCATCGAATTGTAACCAGATCCGAACCCAACAAAAGAAATTCCTGCGTTTCGCAACCCTTCCCGAACTTAAGTTAACCCGGAACTCGATAAAAAAAACATCGAACCGTAACCCGATCTGAACCCGACAAAATTTCCGTCGAAATGCAACCCGACCCCAACCTGAAATTTAAGTTAACCCGAAATCTGAACCGAACCAGACAAACAAATATCCATCGACTCGTAACCCGATACGAACCCGACAAAACAAATTCCTTCGTCTCGCATCCCGACCCGATCCTGAAAATTGAAGTTAACCCGAAACCCGACCCGAACCCAACAAAAAAATCCATCGAACATAACTCGAGCCGAACCCGACAAAATAATTTCCATCGTCATGCTTCCCGACCCGAACCTGAAATTTAAGTTAACCCGAAACCCGAACTGAACCAGAGAAGGAGACGAAGGGATTTATTTTGTCAGGTTTCAGAACAGGTTTCGGGTTAACTGAATTTCGGATTCGAGTCGGGTTGCATGACGACAGAAATTATTTTGTCGGGTTCGGTTCGGTTTTCAGATTAACTTTAATTTTCATATTCGAATCGGGTTGCGAGACGACGGAAATTATTTTGTCGTGTTTCGATCTGGTTACGGTTCGATAGATTTCTTTTTTGTTAGGTTCGGGGTCGGGTGCATGATGAAGGAATTTATTTTCTCGGGTTCGTATCGGGTTACGATTCGATGGCTGATTTTGTGATTTCAGGAAACTTTTCACAATTGCACGAAAAGAAGAATTAATTTTACTTCATTTAGTGTTCGGTTAGAAGCATTTTCGGTTCAGGTTGAAATGTGTTGGGTTCGGGTGGTCGTGTTCCATGAGGACGGAAATTGTTTTGTCGGGTGAGTAACAGGTTACGGTTATATGGATTTTTTTGTCAGGTTCGGGTCGGGTTTCAGGTTAAATGAAATTTTCAGGTTCGAATTGGGTTGCGGTTTGATGGAATTTTTTTGTCTGGTTCGGGTCGGGTTTCGGATTAACTTAAATGTTTAGGTTGAGATCGGGTTGCGCAACGACGGAAATTATTTTGACGGGTTCGGATCGGGTTACGGCTTGATAGATATTTTTGTCTAGTTCGTGTCCGGTTTCGGGTAAAATTAAATTTCAGGTTCGAGTCGGGTTGCATGACGATAGAAATTATTTTGTAGGGTTCAGATCGGGTTACGGTTCGATGTCTTAATTTGTCGAGTTCGGGTCGGGTTTCAGGTTAACTTAATTTTTCAGGTTCAGGTCGGATTGCGAGACGAAAGAATGTATTTTGACGGGTTCAGATCGGGTTACTGTTCGATGGATTTTTTCTGTTTCGGGTTAAATTCAATTTTTAGTTTCGGGACGGGTTGCATGACGATAGAAATTATTTTGTCGGGTTCAGATCGGGTTATGGTTCAACCTTTTTTTTGTTGACTTCGGGTTGGATTTCAGTTTAACTTAAGTTTTCAGGTTCGGGTTGGGTTGCGAGACGAAGGAATTTATTTTGTCGGGTTCGGATCGGGTTACAGTTCCAGGGATTTTTTTTTGTCGGGTTCGTGTCGGGTTTCGTCTTATCTTCAATTTTCAGTTCTGGTCGGGTTGCGTGTCGACGGAAATAATTTTGTCGTCTTCGTATCGGATTGCGGTTCGATGAAATTTTTTATTTTGTTCGGGTCGGGTTTCGGATTAATTTCAATTTTAAAGTTCGGGACGGGATGCGAGACGAAGGAATTTATTTTGTGGGTTCGAATCGGGATACGGTTCGATGGATATCTCTGTCGGGTTCGGGGCGGGTTTCGGGTTAACATAAATTTTAGGTTCGGGTCGGATTGCATGACGACGGAAATTATTTTGTAGGGTTCAGATCGGGTTATAGTTCAATTTATTTTTGCTGATGATTTCCGGTCGGTTTTCAGGTTGGGTTCGGGTTGCATATCGACGGAATCTTTTTTGTCGGGTTACGGTTCGATGGATTTGTTTTTTATCGTGCTTCGGGTTAACTTGAATTTTCAGGTTCGGGTGAGGTTGCATGTCGACGGATATAATTTTGTCGTGTTCAGATCGGATTCCGGTGCGATGGAATTTTTTTTCGAGTTCGAGTCGGATTTCAAGTTAACTTCAATTTTGGGGTTCGGATGGGGTTGCATAACAAAGGAATTTATTTTGTCGGGATTGGATCGGGTTACGGCTCGATAGATTTTTTTTTTGTCGTGTTTGAGTGTGGTTTCTGATTAACTTAAATTTTCAGTTTCGGGTCTGGTTGGTGTCGACTAAAATTATTTGGTCCTTTCCAGATAGAGTTACGGTTCGATGGAATTTTTCGGTCGGGTTCGGGTCGGATTGCGGGTTGATTTCGAATAGAATTTTCAAGTTCGTGTCGGGTATAACACGATATTTGGACAAACAGTTGGTCATTTTCTAAATAGCCTAATATTTCATAGAATCATTTTGAAGAAGACTGAAAAACTCAAGTTGATTGAGAAAGAAATGGTTATTTTTCAATTTGCCTAATGCTTCTAGGCTCTTTGCAATAAGTCTAAAAATAATTAGGCTGATTGGGGAAAGGGAGATGAATTTCAATTAACCCGGCTCTTTGCAAACAGCCTACAGTGCAAATAGAGGCGTCTTAAATTCAGACACTTATGTGTCTGAAAAATGTAATTTAGACATTTATGTGGATCTGTTGAATTTAGACACTTAATCTGGATTTCCAGACATCTACGATGTCTGAATTTAAGACGTTTCATTTACCTAAAGTGTAGGGGAGACCGGGGCATGTTGGCCATAGGGGCACGTTGGCCCATCCGCGATATTTTTCAAACTATCCGGTGGATAGCATTACTAGCTAGGTGAAATGTGTCTTATCACGTCTTCTTTCAGCCACAAGTACAGCGTTAAGAAACAATCAAACGAAAGACACTTCAACTTTTCAAATTTTTAAACAGGTATTTTTTTTTTTTTTATTATTATTTTTTTTTTTTTTTTTGCACTTATAAAAAATCGTTTTTGATTTGTTTCTAAATTAAAGTTTGATTTTGGTGAATAGCAGTTTAAATAGACCGTTGTTCAGAGCTTATTTTCTACCAACTGATTTTTTTTTTAAATAACGGAATATTTTTATACGAAGATCAAAAACCAAAATGTCGATATGGGGCCAGTTGGCCCATTTAATCTGGGGCATGTTGGCCCAGTTTAAACGACGAACTTATGGACGAAATTCACATTTGTGACCACCGCTCTTGAAAGGGTTAAATCATTCAAAAATAGTAAATCAGGAGATGAGTGGATTCAATGTACCATGGTGCAAATGTTGGGCACGCGAATCATATGTCACTGTGGATATGATGTTTTATGTTTGCATTCATCGTGTCGTGATGATAAGAAAATTTCGATGAAGGCAGTAGTTAAGTTGAAAAAGAAAACATCTTTTCTTATCCTTTGTACCTTTTATATACCAAATTAAAATTACATTTTATATGTTATGTGTTTTTCATTTCCGTTAGCAATCCGAAAATTAAATCTATTTAGTGGGCCAACCTACCCCGTTCGACGGGGCATAGGTTAGTCCAATGACTTGATGTCCTTCTGAGCTTCATATATAAACTATTAATAATTATTTTTCAAAATTTTTCCTACGTGGTAATGCTTTAAGGTGCACTTATTGCCCAAACTAAAAAAAGAATTAAAATTTTAATAAAATAAAATAAATAAAAAGTTTTGAAGAAAAAAGGGGCCAACTAGTCCTGGTCTCCCGTAAGCCTGGAAAATGTCAACAAGTTTTCAAATTAGAGTTCTAAAATATTTTACACATTTTGGTGGCTGTTTTCTTTAGAGACCTATATTAGCCACAAACTGAATGCTTGAAATGCGGCGAAACTTTTAAGAGATTAACTGTGGTAAGTTTATATGGTATTTTCACTTATTGTATTAAAATGATGTTTAAAGAGGATATTGTGTTTAATTAAGCTGAGTTGAGTTAATAAATTAGGAATTTTATCGTGATCCGCAAAAAAATACATGTCTTTAAAATTTGTAATTAAAAAAGTGGCATTTTCCCATTCAGTCGGTGTGCTGTTCCAGAATAATCATTAGATTCCAATGTCATTCAACGCTATAAAAATTTACAAATTAAGAAATATGAATCAAATGAATTAAATATTTCTGTACCAAACATACACACCAATGCCTTGTCTGATAACAATTTAGCTCTTAGAAATTATTTGTACACTGACCTGCTTCCTACCAATAAATCAATTTTTATTGAGGATTTTCATGTTAATGAATCGAGTACTGATGATTTTCCCGCTAAATGTGCCAATATGTTTCCTGATATTATAATTAGACATGATTTGATAAATATGGTTAATGAGAACTTGACAACATAATGCTGAGTGTTCTGCAAGCACAAGTTTTGGAAACTGAGCACCATGAAAGTAATAATAGAACTTCTAAAAGAATGTGTAATGCGTCTGTTTAAACAAATTTAAGATTGCATAGAAATAGAGGTGATGAAGATTTTTAATTTTTGCAAGCAATGAATACATATTTAAAAAATCTAGCGTGCAAAACAAAGATCAGATTCTATTCAAGAACAACCTGGATTTCAACCAGATTTACACTAACAAATATCTCTTCCTGAAGCTAATCCAATCTCATGCTTTTGAAAGTTGTTTGTTAAAAACAGTTTCACCAATAACTGAAAGTCCAGCCTAAATACGAAAAGCAATAGGGTCAAACTTTGCCGAATGCTTAACAACTGAACCATATATGAAAAATTTAAAAGAAGATATTGAAGTGAAAGAGCAAAAACAAAAACAAGGAAAGGAAAAGAAAGAACAATTAAAGCTTAAAAAAAGCAAAAACACCACTTCAAAAACAGAATTCGGCAAAAACTCGAAGTCAGTCGCTAAAACAAACTGGAATGAAAGTAAAGGTGCAGCAGAAACAGAAGTTACGAAGAAGCCTTAAACCTCAAACTCATGCAATTCCGAAACCAAAAAGAAAAAAATGAGGCCTTACGCGGAAGATGAAAACCAAAAATGAGTTAAAAGCAAACTGAGAAGCAAGAAATTTGGTAAAAATTATGTTGTATCACCATTTATTATGTTGTATCAGCCATTCCTTATGTTGTATCAGTCATTCATGTTTTTTTTTCCACGGTAAAAGTTAAAGTGCTTAAAATATGCATTATTTAATTATTCAATAATATTTATCTCAGTTATTTTTTGTATTGTATAAGTTATTACTAAATAAAGTTATTAGTACATTATATAGTTTCAATAATCACCCATTCAACTTTTAATTTTATGTGTTTCAAATCTTTATTAAGTAATTAAAAGTTTTTAGCAATTAAAGGAATATTTTAAGAACTGACATGTATAAAATGCATTGTCGCATTTAGGACTTTGGACATCTCATTTAGGTTTTAACTACTGTAAGTGCGACAAAAATGACCTAAATGCAACATTCGTATATTGTTTGCACATATTACAGATAATGATTCAATTTCTACAAAACAAGTTAGTTTTGAATTAAAAGCACACTATTCATTAATTTTCTGCATTAAAAAAAATATATATTTATTTATTTAATAAAATGCCAAATATACCCTAAATGTGACAAAACTGTGGAGAATCGCATCGCATTAAAGCCCATTGACCTGCTTATAAAAACAATATGTTTAAATTTTAATAATTAACCATTTTTTTTATAGTGTACTAAACTTAAAAATAAACGCTAAGAATTTTTTTTTCTTTTTTTTTTCAAGTGACTTTTCAGTCTAGTGTCAACTATGAACCTTCTAAATTAATGTTTATGTACTCATTTTTGATCTCATGAATGTATTCAAATATGAAGTGTGATATACTCATTTTTTACACCACGGATGTATACAAATATTAACTCTGGTGCTCTCTGTTACGTATTCAATACATGTTTTTCTTATTTTATTTTTATGTAATCAACAGTACCTTCTGTAAATATTAATTTTATGAAAATATTAAATTATGCATAGTATTTAAAATAAATTAAAAGTGCTTGAAAACAATGCTCTTGGCCATAAAAGTATCAAGTAAAACAAGATGGTCGATTAGTAACACGTGGGAAACCAAAATTTAGGTAAAAACAAGAGCTAAAAGACATTTAATAATACACTTCCAAAACTGAAATAAGTTAAATGGAAAAAATATTTTTCTTGCCAAGGAGCCTCTGTTCTGAACAGTGATTATTACAGATTAAAGTAAAAGTCACTGACATTATTTATTTCCTGCTGAAAATTATTAACAAGAAACTTTTAATTGATTATTTATTTCGGAAAATAGCAAAATTATTATCAAGATACGCGAATCAAATATTTTTATGAGAAGAGCATTGTTTTCAAGCACTTTTAAATTATTTTAAATTACTGTGCATAATTTAATATTTACATTAATTTAATATTTACAGAAAGTACAGCTGATTGCATAAAATAAGAAAAAAATTATTGAATGTTTAACAGAGAGCACTTTACTTTCAAAGTTGCTGGCAAAATATTGAAAATCTCATTTTTCTAATTTTCTTTTCTCAAAAGAAAGTCCATGTCACTCAGCAGACAGACCGGTGCGACAGCGTATGAATATACCAAGCAATCATAACAACAAAGCAATATAATCTTACGCATTATAAAGGAGGCACAAGATATAGCTCCTTCCAAGGAATAACAATGTAATATTATTCCCTGATTTCCCGGGGTTGTTGCATTGTTTCCTATAAATGAACATCTTTTATGCCGCCATGAATAAAATAAACAATTTACAAAGAGCAAAATTATCGTTTCGTTTGAGTTTGATAACATGTCATGTTTCAAAGTTGAGAAATACTGAATTCATTTTTGATCCACACATACTCAATTCCATATGAGTACATTGATTTACTCATTTTAGAGTACTTTATTTTCTTCAAGGTGGACATGCACTTCATCATAAGAAACAAAGTTTCAAATGTTTCCTATTGAGAAAAAATATGGAGCTTGTCTATGTTAGAAATATTTTACCTAACATGAATTAGGCGTGAGAACGGTTTACCTCCTATGTTTGGTTTCTAACTTAATCATATTTCTTCAAAACATCTCATAGAAAAAAATAAGAATGACCTTACCGTTTTGTAGCTTCGTCACCTCAATATCAGTGTAATCCATTCTGAAACAACGCTGTTTGTCATTGTGTGAATATCATTTTTCTCGTGTATCCAATGAGAAAAGAAATTATATGCTTTTACTGTATAGATGACCACTGCTGTAAAAACATATATTCCGTAGTGGCGTAGTGGTGCACTATGTAGAGATATTCATCTTCACACATTAAAGAATAAGAAAGAGATTTAATATAAGATAAAATGAGAAGGACATTTTACATCCTCTTAGACGGGTGTTTGAGCAAGAAGTAAGGCAAAAAACATATATACGAATTATACACGTCCTTTGCTCAAAAACTAGGTTACATTTAAAGGTTATATACGTTATAAACATCATTATCTAAATGGCCAATTTTGCATCATTAAAGTCAAATCAAGTGTTCATAAAATACAGAAAGTCTCATTAAAAAAGTCAAGATAAACAGTCTTTATAAGTGTCCATCGCTGCTCAGCACAAATGTTCTGCAGATGGCGAACGAAATAAACAGTCTTTCCTAATAGGCAATAAATTTACATCACTACTGTCAGTTATCCGGTCCAGATATAAGTTCTATGAAATGTAACATTTTTTCTTTATTTTTGGTTGAACACTTATCGTAATTAGGAGGCTTACTTGCGTATCACGTGCAACAGTCTATATATTTGAATAAATATGGTGCAAAACCCCTAAGTTAACATATTTAACCCTAGATCAAGAAAACGAATCCCCCAAAATATGCTCTTTAATAGTCAAAGATAATAACTCCCACCCCCCGAAAAAGACCTGATTCATCCCTGTGTAAGTGTAATATTACACTTACATTCCTGAGCGCCGACAGACCAAAATTCGGAAATAAGAAGGGTTTTTTTTTTTTTTTTTTTTTTTTTTTTTTTTTTGGAGAGTTTTGTGATACACTGGTTCTTTATTTAAAATAAGTAAAAACATTTTCATTTTTAATCATAGTTTTTGTTTCCATTTATTTTAAATTATTTAAGAAAACAAAACAAATACTTTTTTTTTTTCAAAATCACAAAAATCGAAGAAAATTTAGTTTACATTTCAGAAAACAAGGAGGGGTGATGGCTACGGTCTGACCCCACCCTTTCCAAAGCAGATGTCTGTATTTCTTTCTAACTTCTTTCTGATAGCTAATAAATTGTTCAAGCTAATAAATAAATTGCATTATAAATTATGATTGTAACTAAAATATAGCCAAAATTTGTAATTATTTCGCAAGAAATCTGTGTCATCCAACAACATGCACTTTCGCATTAATTATAATTGCATTCTTTCTAATCCCAAAACTTACCCTCAAAATTAATTTTCGCCATAATTTTAAAATTAACATCTTCTAATACTTAAGATCCAAATTTTTGAGTTATATTTCTTAAATTAGTGCCTGAAAATGTTTTGAATAACTTTTGAGTGAAATAAACATGCTAAGTTTCTCTACATCAGATTCATAACTCATTCGTCGAAAGCAATATATATTTCAAAGCGAAAGAGATGCGTGTATTTCACTATTTTTATTTGCCTAATAACTTCAAATTTACTTATACTCCAAACTTAACGGTTTCCGTAACAGCTGAAACGGGTTGTCAACAGACCATCATCAATTACTCTCATTTACATAAACACGTAAATGGTGAACACGCAAATACGGCAAGTAAAAAGAGAGGGATCGTCTTCTAAATTATATTCAATAAGATAAAGAGTGGTCCCTCATAGCTGATTCTGCAGGTATTTTACTGAAAGAAAAAAAAAAAATCTTCATTTGAAGTCAATTCGTTATCAATAGGAATGTTGATGAAAAAGGATAATTCATACGTAACTTTATCAGATGTCTTTTTATTGATAAATGCTTATCTTGTCCAATTGGCATCAGTAAAATATCAAACCTTTCCCACTTAATAAAACTTTTCCGTATAATTGTTACTAAAATCATAGTTACCATTTTCGTTACACCACCCTATTAATTCTGAAGAAACAAAATCCTTCTTTTCATAACCCATCTCTGCATGATTTTTTTTGAAATTAGATAAAAAAAAAAAAAAAAAAAAAAAAAAAAAAACTTTATTTTCCAAAATTTCAATACAAAGAATTTCATTTATGGCGCAATATGCATTTGTAGATAATTTATCAGCGGTTCAGTATTTTTATGAAGAGGTAAAATATTTACTAAATTAATCATTGCTATATGGAATAACGAAAAAATAATTGAAGTACATATCATAAGCTGTCATAATCTGGCAAATACGAATGGCAATATGATATACTTTCATGTCTATACAAAAAGTGTAAATTTTCTGGTCTTGACTTTTGTGAAAGGGGTAAATTTAATTTAGAATCAATATTGATAAGATAACGAGACTTTTAATGCATAACCATTCCTATAGTTTGTAGATTTAAATTTTAAACCACAGTTTAACGTAAATCACAAAGCTTAATATAAAAGGAATTGAGAGTTTAAATAAAATGAATTTGTATAACAATAGTCGTTGTATAATTACTATGATTTCGAATTTTTTTCAACCATATTGATTAAAGAAGTCTTAGAGTGAAAGTCCTAATTTTTCTCATCTCCTAGTGAAAAAAAATCCAATCAAGTGTCGAACCAATCAGTTTTTGCTTAGAATTGCGTGAGTGAATTGTGGCGACAAAATCGTCAAAGATGACTGAGGTTGGTAGAACATTGGCTCGTTAAGCCACAAGTCCTCATTCCTACTCATGGCTTGAACATGTTTCGCTCAGTAGGAAATACAAATTATTTCAACATTCACTCTCAGATTTGTATACTATGACTACCTTAACAAAGCATCTTCGTCCCTCGAAAGACTTTATTGTCATGAACTGAAATGTCTGAAATTGAGACATATGAGTGTCTGAAATGGGTGGTTCAAAAAGGGGACACTTAAATGTCTTAAGTTTTAAGAAACTTGTAAGTGTCTTAATTTCAGACACTTGAAATGTCTGAAATATAGCCATTTTTTTACCCAGAAAAAGAGCTAGAAAAAAAAACGCCAATGCTGCCATCTATGGAACCATCTTTATTTTCGATTACCAGAACCTAAGTTCACCTTTTTACCCATGGCGGAATCGAGCTCGAAACCTACTGGTTACAAATCCAATGCTCTACCGATTACGCCATCACAGTCACATGAGTGAGTTATTTTAAATGCAAGTAATGGACTGATTCGAATGCGTGTTGATATTTTTATAGGATTCATTCATTTATTGCTGAGAAAATTGGAAAATTTTAACGGGTTTTTGAGGTTGGTTGATTATTGACGGCCAATTATCTACACTAGGGATATAGGCCCGGGGGGAGTGCCCTTCGTGGGGGTCTTTCCAAGGGAACCTAATCCGTATTTACGCATGGATAAATCCACGGCTCGAAGAAAACCACGAAAACTCCGAACGATTAGGCCGACGGGCGCGATTGGGATCAAACCCAGCACCTCCCGTCTACCAGCTTCGAGAGCACAACCTCTCAGCCACTACGGGTTTTTGAGGAGATTTGGTCAATTTGAGATGGTGGTTAAAATTGCACAACTTTATTATTTATGTGGGGGGAGGAAATATGAATTACACATATTTTCAATTCGATTGTTATCAATAACTTTTTTTTAAATAAAAAGGCGTTCACTGGATATTGAAATTTAACTGACTAAATATTATTTTTGACCGATTTTAAAAAACACAGTAGAATTATTTTTTTCGAATAACTTAAAATAATTGAACACTAAGAGTAAGTACAGCTCAGAATTTTCCGTTGATTGGGGGGAGAGGGCGCTTTCATCCGTTAATCCACCATGGAAATTATTTTTTTTTAGTTCTTTTTTATGTAGTGTTAAACATTTATTTCAAACGGGTGGTTAATTATTTTACACAGGAAAACGCTATTTCGAATTGTACAAAGAGCCGCAAGGCCCTGGACAGGCGTCCCGTTTGCCCGATTGTTGCGCCACGCAGTGTTGAATTCAGACATTTTTCTGAGCGGGGGGGGGGGGGGGGGGTGCACTTCTTGACCATTAAAATCATAAAATCTCAAATCTTCTGGGGAGGAACATGTCAATATTCCGGGGAAAATCCCCCGTGCCGCCCCCTGAATTCAACATTGTGCACCGGCCCTGATCCGCAGTGTTGAATTCAGACACTTTTCTCCGGGAGGGATTTCTGTGGCTGCGGGGGGATTGTCCCCCCCCCCCCCCCGGGCCACCCCTTGAATTCACCACTGCTTGATCGTATTATAGGATCATATGAGTTCGATCTATACGATTCGTATACAACGAATATAAAAATTATGCACGAAGTTCTTACGTTAGAACTAATTAAAAATTGATAATACAAGCAAAATGCGACAGTTCACTTGGAAGATTAAATTTTAAACGTACAAAAATAATTTGTATGAGAAGAAAGTAGCCAATATTTAACTTAAATACTTTACAATAAAAATTTTTGAGGATGTGTATCTAGTGAGATTATTCACTTATTTAAAGGCCTTAATTTTTTCATTGTGTGAATTTAGGTTATTGATAATTAAATTGATATTTTTGGGAGATAGAAATTTGAAAATCTAAATTACCAGCCACTATAATTTCAATTTGAGAAAAAAATGTTTTTGTCTGTTCTCTATGGTGTCATTTTGTATGTGCCAAAGCAATCAATAAGTGTTTGTAGTACTATTGTGACTTCGGGTCTCAATACGTATGATTGAAAGTTACACCCCCCCCCTCCCCAATCAACGGAATGTGTTTAAAATAGGACAAAAGGAAAATTTAGCTAGTTAAATTTGCATATACTGGGAGCGCTTTTTCAATTGAGATATTTATTGATAACAATCGAATTGAAAATATGTATAATTCATATGTCCTTCCCCCACATAAATAATAAAGTTACTTAATCATATTGTCGAGTTACTTAACCATATTAACTCATATTGACGAATTTTTTCAAAATCCCGTTCAAATTTTCCAATTTTTTGAGCAACAAATGAATGAATTCTATAAAAACGCATATAAATCATTCCATCACTTGCATTTAAAATAACACACTTAAGAGGTCTGGATGGCGAAATGGATAAGGCGTTGGTTTCGTAACCAGTAGGGCGCGGTTTCTATTCTGGCCTGGGTAAGAACGAAATTTAGATTATCCTTCCATAATTGTAGATATAGATGCTTCCATCGATAGATGGCAGCCCTAACGATTTTTTCTAGCTACTCGGGTAAAAAAATGGCAGTATTTCAGACATTTAAAATGTCTGAATTTCAGACACTTACAAGCGTCTTAAAATATTAAGACACTTCATAGTGTCTGTTTTTTTAACCATCCGTTTCAGACACTTATATGACTGAATTTCAGACTTTTCAGTTTACAGTGTTCTTAAAATCTTACAGAATTCCACTGGAAGATATTCTGGCATTTCATTTTATCTCAGTTGCAAAATTTACTTTTTTCACACAATTTTTACGTAAAATTCTTAAAATAGTATATTAATTATATGAAATATTGTTGTTGTAAAATACAGCAAATATTCAGTTTCATATATTTATTTATTTATTTTTAACACTGTTCATATCTATTTACATGTTAAGGAGGTTCATTGATCTATTAAGTTTCAGTGTTAGACCCAATATGAGTTCTATGCCAGTACCATATAAATAGTGTGATTCGGGTAACTTCAATTTCAAAAGTTTCTCTAAAGACTTCTCTCATACAGTAACAAGAACGAAAAATCATGCAGCAGGCATATATTATGAAACACATTCCAAAGCTAACAGGATATTATTAAGAAATTTTTTTTTCAGACAATGAAATGACATATCTAAATAAGCAACATAAAAAAAAAAAAAAAAACACATTATTCAGTAAAAATGCATTTTCAGAAATTGCCGCCAATACCTGGCAATATGTGTGAATTTTTCCTGTAATCGAATTCTTTTAGGCGTCTCTGTAAAAGAATGATAAATGCTATGCATTCCATAATCTATAGAAAACATATTGTAGTGCCGTTCAGTGATTTCATATGTTTGAAGTATCATTACATCATTGAAATGCACCGCAAACAATTTTTCCCCCAATAGATCATAATATAATGGAATTATTTTGTGCATCCCTGTAAACTAACTATAAATTTTACTTATTCTATACTCCTAAGAAAGCATGTCCACATCTGCGTGATTCATATCAATCTCATGTTTGAAATATCGTAATATCAATAAAATGCACCACAAACGACTTTTCTTCATAGACCACAAGGTAACGGAATTATATTGTGTGTCAATGTAAAATAACTATTAACTTTACAATCTTCATTTTTAATACCGAACATTCTACAGTAAACCTCAATATCATATAAAAATTTAATGGGAATCCGATTATATTTGCGAGAGTTAGGGCACGGACAAACAAACCGAAATAATTAACACTTTTAAATTATAATGTGTTAATAATGATTAAAATTGACCGAAATATATAGTAAAATAACCTTTCTCTTTTTTACACTTCAAAATTTGAGTGTTTAATTAATGAGAGTGGATATTAAAATATCCACTAATCGGATAATAAAATAAAATACTAGAACAGAACTTTCTTCAATATTATACGACAATTTAATCACAGAATTTGTATAGAAAGTGAGTTTTAAAGAATGGAGCAGGACGACGGACATTTTTTTTTATCATAATATGTTACATACATGGTATTGTAAAAAGGAAGAAACTAGACCAATTTCGAAGAATTGATATTTGGATATTTCCAATTTAACACTTTTTACAAGATTACCACTTCATACTGTAGTTGTAGCTTTTCCTTGAAATGTAATTTTGGAGAGTTTATACAAACTTTTGCATTTCATGATAAAACAAAGAAAAGTAAAAATGCGTGCATGAGTGCACAGAAATGTGCTTTTTTTAAAATTTTAAATTTTACACGTGGATTTGTTTGGTTAAGATTTAATTCATTTTCAGAAAGAATCCTGAGCTGAGGGTGAAAATCGAGAAAAGTAAGTATAATTTATTGAGGAAATAAAAGAGTATCAGTTTTTAATATAGTGTTGCAGTTGATCACAATGCTAATTCTTTCAGAATATTTAAACCACATTTAAAACTAATTCTAGTCAACTTTCTTCTATGAAAATTCTTCAATTTAGTGATATATTATAAAACACCAAACCTATATAAAGTTCTAAAAAGGCACCAATATTCTTAGAATCATTTTTTATTTCGCATCGTTTTTCTCTAAATATACAGTATTACGATATTCATAAAAACGTCATAATTTCGTTATATACAGCTTAAATGGAAAACATCAGAATGTACAGATTAAGAAAATTTTCTTACAATGGACCCTCCCCAAAAGGTACACCCTGATTTCAATGAAACTTTTATCATAGAGAGTACTTGTGATTTGATGAAGAATGATATAAATATTATCGGACATCATCAAGATTTAGTATTCATAAGTATTATTTAGTATTAAGTATTACTTTTATATATTATATTTAAGTATTACTTTTAAGTATTATTTTTGAAACATAATTAATTTAGTAAATACGCATGGTTTAAATATGGATATCTTGAGGAAAAGCCCGCGAATTTCCAGAATCCAACTGGCTTTTGTTTCACAAGTGATGGAACCGAATGTCATGAATATATGATAAAATTTCTTTTATAATTTGTGGATAGTGGTAAAACTTCATTGTAGTTTACTCATTTCTATACTAATTCTCATTTCTGCGACGATTACACTGTTTTTGAAATTATTGGACTATTTTTGAATAAAACATTTAGCGATTTTCATTAGTTGCATCATAGATACACTGCAAAAAAAAAAGTGTTGATTTTACAGTATAATACTGCAGCGGTGGCAGCGTATTACTATTTATTTTACTGTTTATTACTGTTAATTTTACGGTATAATACTGGTAGCTGGGATGCCAGTATTATACTGTAAAATCAGCACTTTTTTTTGCAGTGTACTTTACAAATATTTTAAAAATACTAAACTTTGACGATGGTCCATAAAATTGGTATCATTCTTCATCATATTATGAGTACTCTCTATGATAAAAGTTTCATCGAAATCGGGGTGTACCTTTTGAGTAAATTCCCTTTTTAGTGTGAAATTTAACTGTTTGGCCAGAAGAGTGCATAAAATGACCTCGGCACAACAAGACTAAAAAAAAAAAAAAATGAAATTTAGCCCCATTTATTTCCTTTTTTAAGCTTCCATATTTAAAATTTATAATAAAGATTTATCGAACTTTCCAAACAGTAAAATGAAAAATAATTAACCAGAATTTTTCTTGCATGTTACAAAATTCCAAAATTTTCATTAAAAAAATAGATTTAGATACGAAGATTGCTTAATTAATTTTCATAAAAACTAATAAAATTGACGCTAAAAATAAATTACTTTGTAATTAAAAATATATATATTTACCGCGATTTGATATCTGATAAATAACATTTTAATTTTGAAAAATCCAGCTTTCGAATTAGTGATTAGGTAATATAAATATATATATATATATATATATATATTAATCACAACCATTAATGTGATCTGTGTTGCTGCTTGTTGATTGATAACCAATTTTTACATTAGCATTTCCTGTTACTTTTGGCTACTGTCTTTTTAATTCATCTTATGGGAAAGAACCAATATCTTTCGGAAACATGCAGATCCACAGTTAGGTTGTTGTCATTTTTTCCCTTTTTCTTAATTTCTGGCAAACAGGAGGACAATTTTTTTCTTTCCTAAAACAGATAATACATTCCCTAGCTATGCATTGAAGATAAAGTCCCCTTACAATAGTTTCGCAGCAAATGATAATAATTTTGTGTGAATTCTTATTGATTATAGCACAAGTAATGATAATCACAGTTCCGTTTTAATGCCGGGACTAATACGCGAATTAAAGCAATCGCCTTTTTTTTTTTATTGTGGAATTAATTGATAAAAAAAACCCAAATGCGGTCTCTCTCCTCGCGTTTTCTCCCCTATAGTAAGTTTGCCAAAACATAAAACAGAAGCCTATCCCAGAATTATCGAATTGAAATTTCGAAAGAGGTTTATTTGATTTCTTAGGTAGAAACAACGATTAAAACGGCGCTTATCTATCCAATATTAGTTTTATTTATGTAGGAAGTAACCGAGAAAAAGCTTTGATAAGTATTGAAGAATAAAGAGGAAATATTTCTGTAAACAGATTAAAAAGAGATAAGGTAATTTCTTAATATACGTTGATAGAGGTACATGTGTATTTTTATTGCTAATGAGTAATTATTAATTTTTTTTTGGATTTATGATTATTGTTGTTAATGTATTTAAATTAGATAAACGAATTAGTAGTTAATATATTTTCAATAAAATCATTTCAACGATTGATTTTTAGGAGGAAAAATTCATATTTTCTATTATTTATTGATTTATTTTTCTGTTTATAGAGTATGATATGGAATGCCCAATAAACGTAAAATATTTATATATAGGATTGCCGAATATTTGGTAAAGATAAAAGATTTTTGTCAAGATACTTAAGCGACCTCATCTGTATAGCATTTGAAAAATATTTATTGCAAGGTGGCTACACTCCTTAGAATTCCGAAGGAATTTGGGACCAATATTAAAGATCAGATAATTTCTTTTTAATATTTAAATAGAACAACTTCGAAACACCGGTTTAATCGCACAATTTGTAATTTTTTATCAATTAAATAATATGAAAAATCATTCTAAAAATTTGTGGTAAATATATTCCTACCCTCTTATTCTTACAATAATATATAAAATTTAACCAAAAAAGTTTAGTGCAGTCAAATAAAATTTCAGATGTAATACATACTATATATTTTTATTCGATGATAAAGTGTTGTAAAAGTATCAAATTTCTAACTTTGACACTGGCTGCAGAGAATTAAAAAAATTTAAAGGTTAATCCATAGAACTATCACAAACATTGAAAGAGAATATTTGATTTTTTTTCCATTACTTTGTATGTAGAAACTATATAGAAAAAAATTGAAAATCAATTTGCAATATATATATATATATATATATATATATATATATATATATATCTGAATCTTTTTAATTAGAAGGTGTCGAAAACTGCAATTTTCACATTTTTGAAAATTCAAAGATTTATAAAATTTTGCATATTTTTTCAACTAATAAAGAGATAAACAAAAAATTCACAGCGATCTGGAATCTGCACATTTTTGTATTAGACCGTGTAATTGTCGTGGATTTACCTATATTATTTTTTTAACGAGTATTTTATTTAAAAGTACTTGAAAATTATTCAAAATGACAGTAGTAATATGCGTCTGACATTACTAAAATATTAGTCAAAATTCCACAGTTTAAAAAAATTATATCCGATGAAGAGAAAGAGATATGCATTTATGCAGTATGCATTTTATATATGTGTCATTACTAAGGCTGTTCCGATTAATCGATCAATGCTTAGTCACGCCCAATTGTTTTTAATCGAGTTAATCGGTTAGATTATTTCAATATGTTTTTAATAAAGAAACAAAAACGTAAAAATCTCCCTACAATATAATTTCTCTCCATTGTTTTACAAAAAATTACTACAGCTTGCATCAAATGATGTAAAAGCCCCAAACAAATCACAATGCTTGTTTTTAAGAAGAATACCGATAAAAAAGATTTTTATGTAATATCCATAAGGTTTTTAATTACATTTTTTGAAGGATTATATACCATGAATCGAGAGGCAACTGTATAAGTTGCTACGCAATCGAACGATTCATAATTATCCCTTTCGCAACGAGCGTCACGTATACGTGACGCATAAAGTGTTCAGAATCCTTTATTATTGCTATCAGTAATTTTTACCACTCCTACCAGTAATTTTTAATTGAAATTTTTGCCTTTTTTAATTAACGCGTTTCAGCGATTGATTTAAGTAAAAATTTCTATTTTAAAAAAACTGGTGACAAAATATTAAAAAAATTCTGTAAATTAAATTTTCAAAAATTAAAGGGGTTGAAGGTAATACTGAATACAGGAAGGTACCACAGATATCCTATATTCATACCATAATAGTCCGTAAATCACACAAAAAATTAAAAATACACAAGAAAATATTTGATTTCACGGACACTTTTGGTATGAATATGGGGCAATATATTATATTCTTCATCGCGAAGAGGTTGAAGGTAAATTCAATATAGGAAATTAATTTAATAAAATAAAATAAAATATTTGGTTTACGGATGCTCAGTAATGTAAGGTTTTATTCAGCTGCCTGTCAGACTGCTATATTATATCTACGTTTTAAGATATCTTTGCATTTACTAAAAAAAAGTTACCTTTAGATAGACAAGAAGTGGGTGGGTGGAGGTTTAATTAAATAGATGTGCTTTATTGAAAACATTATTGACGCTAAAATAAAAAAAAAAAAGAAAAATATATACACAAGAAAATGTTTTATTTCACGGACATTTTTGGTTTAAACATGGCAGTATATTATAAGTGTGGTAACTTTGTGTATTCAGTATTTTAATACAGGAATCAAAACTCTTGCAAAAAAATTCTTATCTGATATTGAAACTTTAATTATAACACAAAATTATAGTGCACTCTAAATAAATGCAGAAAAATTATTCATTAAAATGTTTCTTGTTTCTAAAGGTCCTTTTAACTTGTGTCTCTCTGTCATTTCTCAAATTTCAAAACTCCATATGACATAAACTAGTTGGAATAACAGAAAGCGACTTACAGATTATAGACAGTTAGAGAGGTCCTTTCTTTCCAAATCGCATATGAATACCGCTTAATACAAGCAGTGAAAAATGCTGATTTTTGAAAATTTTCAAAATTTAAATAGCTATAATTCAGGGGGGAGACGAGATAACAACAGGCTTTTTTTTAACATGTTTGGAAGTAGTAATAACACATTTTTAAAAATGTATACTGCTGTCTCTCTCTTTTGATGAGATATAATTTTTCAAAAACTGAAACTATTTTATTCAAAATATCTATCACTTTTTCCGACTTCGCTTTTTTTAATCGCAGATTTCTGCAATTAAGTAAGGCAAAGATTACTTTTTTTGAAAAAGTGGTGCAATTGTTGAATAAGAAAAATCTCCCAATCTGGCAGCACTGAAAATTATTAGTATTGCAAATAAACAATAATAAATAATCTCATAAATTGGAACTGAACTCATAAACAATCGTATCCATCTTAATAAATGTATTAAGAAAGAACATTTATGAAATCATTCAACAGAATTATAAGAACGAGATTCAATTGACATTAATTTTCCCCGGTGAAGTGTAATACCCAAATTGCATCATCGCGATCCAATAATCACGCGATAAACTCTGATTTCATATGGGTTTTTTATCAAAACTCTTCACTCTCTTTTTGAACTCTAATTATCTTAATTAGAATGAAAATGTAATCCGTGTACTAAGAAACTCTCTGAAATGCTCCAAAAATTAATGCTTAATCAATGTTAAATCTATACAATGCTTTTGTAAATTTGTACCTGCAAGCAAAATGTTAACATAACACTTGTATCTAAAGTTTACAGGTATCAGTTATTTTCCTAGAAATTAACACATATAAGTATGTTTCAGCTATTAAAAGCGAGACAATTATTCCGGTCGCAAGGTGATATTTGTGTTAAATCAAATGTGCTGGATTATTTACGATTAGAGCAGTGCGCTAATAAAAATGGATGGATGAATGGCTAACAAAATAGAAGGTAAGCGAAGCTTTCTTACCTAATTTATGCATGTCATTTTGAATTTGAACAAAGTCAATACTACACTTATTATGAGACTGAGTTGTCTCTAATCAAACGTGTTAAATAAATGTTTGAAAAACATTAAGCTGAAAATTGAAAATATTTAAACCCACTTTTATAACAAAAAAATAAGGGTTTTAAATCTCAGATTAAGGTCTAAATTTACGAAATGTCTTCCTTAAAGGAAAGTCAAATTGTTGAGAAATTAAACTCGAAAAACTACTTCAATTGGAAATTTAAATTGGAAATGATATTAATCAAAGAAGACTTGTGTGAAGTTGTATCAGAAACTCCACCAGCCCAATCACTACAGATTGGCAAAAGAAGGATAAAAATGCGAGGGCACTAATTCACGTAAGCATAGAAGATGCACTAATTGTGCACGTGAAAATATCATCACAGCAATGGGTTGGGTTGGGTTGATTATTGACGGCCAATTATCTGCACTTGGGATATAAGCCCGGGGGAGTGTCCTTCATGGGGGTCTTTCTAAGGGAACCTAACCCGTATTTACGCATGGGTAAATCCACGGCTCGAAGAAAACCACGAAAACTTCGAACGATTAGGCCGACGGGCGCGATTGGGATCGAACCCAACACCTCCCGTCTACCAGCTTCGAGGGCAGAACCTCTCAGCCACTGGTGGGGCCCACAGCAATGGAAACTTGGGAAACTCTAAAAAAAATGCCTGAAAGAGCTAACCTTACTATCGAAGTCCGACCGGAAAATGAGTTATCCCCAGCTTTTATCAAAAGCAAACTCACTGATGAGTAGCATTGTAGACTCGAAAGTACAGAACAAGCCGATAGTGCAGCAAGAGCATTCAAGTCGCATAGAAAATTAGCGAATAATGATTACAAAAGAGATAACAAATACTGTTCCCATTGTAAAATGAAAAATCATTTTAATAAAGAGTGCTGGTACTGGAAGAACAGAAATACTAACACATTTACGCATATAATTATCAGAGAAATAAACCAAAGCATTATTCATCATTATCTGTGCTTTGAAAAAAAACTGAAAATGGTAGAGGAAACATAGACTATGAAAATAAACGTACATTACACGAAGACATGGAATCAAATTTCAAATCAGATCACAGATCTGGCACTTCTAACTGAGAAACTTGGAAAACAGTCCTGGATTATTGGCAGCGGGATTTCGTCACATATCGCAAAAAAAAACCAAAGAAATCTATACTAATAAAAGAAAGTTTCGCTCTGTGTGTGTGTCTGTTGGCGATGGCTAGGAAAATCTAGCCCACCTAGAAGGCTGCAAATTTAGATTTAGGTAGTCCAAACCCTCTCCTGGTGCACCATTATGTCAGAATTTTAATATTTTGAAAATTAAAGTAGTTATCAATTAAAAACTGATCAAAGATCACAAATAAAAAAGTCATTATTCTGAAGCAAGCTGGCGCATGTGCAGAAACCAATTTCCGTATCTTCCGGAACAGAAGAAAGAAAGCAGAAGACATTCCGTTTTTTTTAAAAGTATTTCTAAATTCGCTATGGACAAATGGCTAAAAATACGGAAAAACCGTCTACATATTCTAAAAGAACATACTTTTACATCTCAAACGATCTGGTTGGTTAAAAAAAAAAATTTCATTTAACGCCCTTTCAAAAAAAAGAATCAAAAAGCATAGAATTCATGTTTTTTATTTTCTCCCGTTTTCCGAGCCTTGCATCTACCGGAATACAACAGATACGGAAAAACGAAGGTCACCAAATTAAAGAACTGCCTTTTTCCCTTTTAAAGCCACCTTTGGTTTTTAAAAATGCAAAAATTAACCCTTCGAAAAAGTATATTTTCTGTATGCTGTTTTGCGATTTTTGCGATTTTGGCAATTTTTAAAAATTCGCATCGGCGATTCAAAGACAGGTACGGAAAACTAAAAATACCAGACAATATCTACATTTATTCCTTTTTCGACATCTGTATTTGTTTTTGAAAAATACGAATATCCCTTCAAAAAAAATTCGTGCGCAGGACTCTCTTTTGCGAATTCCGATTTTCTGCTATATATTAAATCTGGCATCGGCTTTCTAAAATAACCAAACAGAAAGCAAACACACCTAAAGACATCTACGTTCTATCAGGTTTAGGCAGAAACCTTTAGTTTAAAAAATAAATCACGTTAACCCTTTCGAAAACTTTTTTAACCGTAAGTCACTTTCGCTTTTTTAACTATTTCTCCTATCTTTAAATATCCGAATTGGCGTTTATAAACAAGATACGAAAAACTAAAAATACCGTGTCTAATCCGTGCCCCCTTTGTTTTTTAAAATCTGGTATCCGTTTTGAAAAAAATTAATTTTAACCCTCCGAAAAATAATCCTATCGAAAACTCACTCACGCGAATTTCCTTTTTTTGGTCCAGATTTAAAAATCGGCATCGACTCGAGAAATGCAAGTATGGACAAACAGTAGACTCCAGATCATAGACACGTTCATTTTCTTCAAAATGCACGGTTGGGTTTTAAAAAATATCTACATTAACCCTTTAGAAACCGATCGATTACGTAACCCACTTTCGCGATTTCCGCTATTTTGGCAATGTTTACCCGTAGTTAAATTTCAATTCTACTAGGAAATTTTGTTGGGTCAAGTGTTCTGAAAATGCCTCTTCCAGAACAGACTGCGCCCCCTGGCGGTGGAAAGTGGAACTATAGGAGTATATCTGGTTCTATGGCCCCGATTACGACGGGGTTTGGTTTAAGTTTCGTATAGAACAGATTATTAATATTTTTGGCCCGTGCAACGCCGGGCGGGTTAGCTAGTATTTAATAAAATTAATGAAATAGAAACAACTTTTATTATAGCAAACGGCAATAAACTAACAGCATACGGCTTAGGAGATGCTTTAAAAAAACCCAAAAAACCCGACGGGGAAATAAATAGCATAACGCTGAAGGAGATTCTATATGTCCCAGAATTAGAGTCGAATTTAATATCAGTTAGCAAAGCAACACAAAACGGATGTAAATTAATTTTTGAAAAAGAAAATGTGACCTAACATTCAACGGGAAAACTTACCTACAGGGAAAAATAAAAAAACAACTTGTACGTAGTTGAACAACAAGATGATTTTACAAAAGCAAACCACCCAAACATCACATATAGTTGCAACAATAAAGAGTGTCTAGAACTATGACACAGACACCTAGGTCACAGAAACTACGAAGAAATAAAACAATCGTGAAAAATCAACTAGCCAATGGCATAAAAATTAGCAACTGCAAGCACGAAATAATATGCGAAACATGTATTAAGGCAAAAACAAACGACGCGCCATATCCCAAATCGGCCGAGAAAAGAACAAATTAAATGCTTGTTTTAATTTATTCTGATGTATGTGGTCTTATAAATACTTCCACAGTAGGCGGAAAAACATTACAAAATACTTTAGAACTTTCATTGACGATTTCCCAAGATTCACAATAATTTACTTGCTATCGAGAAAAAGCGAAGTACTTGAAAGTTAAAGGAATACGTAGCTATGGTACACAACAATTTCAGCAAAAAACCGAAAGTAATCAGATCAGACAATGGGGTCGAATACATAAATAAATAAGTGGATGAATATCTCAGAGGTAATTAAAAACCTAAGAGAAAAGACACTAGATTAATTTTAGCACAATTATTTCAAATTGGTAAATAAATCATACGAAGAGTAATTTTCCAACTGGACGAAAAATGTCCGGGCTAGGATTCGAACCTGGGATCGCTTGGCTGAAGCCGCCACGCTCTACCACTGAGCTATCCCGGTCGAATCTGGAGGGCATAATTCATCCAGTTAACCTTATTGATCAGAGAATCTGGTCTGATATTTTAATCAGCTCAACAGAAAAGATCGCAGGTAAAGGAACTCCAGTAAACGCTGGATACGTGATTACACTAGATTAATTTTAACACAATTTGTGTTAAATTTGTTAAAATTAATCTAGTGTAATCACGTATCCAGCGTTTACTGGAGTTCCTTTACCTGCGGTCTTTTCTGTTCACTCTAAAAAAAATCCGTGAAAATACAAGAGATTTTCCGTTAAATTTTACGGAGAAGTTTCATTTTTCCAAAACAACAGTACAATTTCCGTAAATGGCATTAGTTCCGTAAAGGAGATTTCAAATCCGTAAATATGCAAAAAGTTTTCCGTAAATTTAATGGATTTTTCCGTATTTCTTACAAAACTGTATAATGTCCGTATTTCTAGTGCCATTTCCGTAAATGACGGCCCCACCAGTGGCTGAGAGGTTATGCTCTCGAAGTTGGTAGACGGGAGGTGTTGGGTTCGATCCCAATCGCGCCCGTCGGCCTTATCGTTCGGAGTTTTCGTGGTTTTCTTCGAGCCGTGGATTTATCCATGCGTAAATACGGATAAGGTTTCCTTAGAAAGACCCCCACGAAGGGCGCTCCCCCCGGGCCTATATCCCTAGTGTAGATAATTGGCCGTCAATAATCAACCCAACCCAACCCGTAAATGACGTTCAGAGGTTTGCGTACAGAAATCGCCTTGTTTGAAATGCGAATTAAGATTATTTTATTTACTAGAGTTCTTCTAGGATCCAAATCTGAACCAGTCCTACTCGTGGGCCTATTTTTTGTCATTAGACTCGGGCCAATCCTGGAACTCATTCTAACCAGGGTTGTGTCTGGGCAGTAATTTTAAGTGAAAATAATAGTGATATTTTTATTTTTTAGTGAAATCTTTAGAAATTTATTTTATTTCCATAAATTACAGAAAAATATTTTTTTTAATCTACTTTTTCTTTTCTTTATGGTACTTTAAATTGCGAATTTTTTCACAGACGTTCTAAAATTTTATTTTAATTTTATTAACGTGAGGCAATATTAGGTTATTAAAGGTTTCATAAAATATTATCTTTGCAAATTATCGATATGTATATTGTATTGAACAAAACTGATTTGTCTTATAAATTTGTGAATTAAACTAAAATTTAATTTTTTATAAATTATAATTTTTTACAAAGTTTATATTTTTTTCTTTAAATTTATAAAAGTTATTAATCATTTTTTCTTTACTTTCATAAAAATGAAGTTTATTATTTTATAAAGTTTATAATTTATTTCGTTACTTTATGATTTTATAAATTAAACTAAATTAATTTAGACTAAATTAATAAGTCCAAATTTAAACTTACCTATCCCAAGGTCATTAATTTCAAAATTTTCTCCAAAAATCTATTTTTTTATTTTAATATTTTTAAGGTTTCATAAAATATCTTTGCAAATTATCGGTATGTGGGTACTAAACTAAACTGATTTGTCTTTAATTTGATTTGTCTTGATTTGTGAATTAAACTAAAATTCAAAAATAATTCAAATATAAAATTTAATTTTATAAATTATAATTTTACAAAGTTCATAATTTTCTCTTTAAATTTATAAAAAATAATAACTTTTTGTTTACTTTATAAAATTATAAACTTCATTTTTATAAAAGTTTATAATTTATTTTATTAGTTTATAATTTTTATAAATTAAACTAAATTAATTTAAACTAAATTATTAAGTCCAAATTTAAACTTACCTATCCTAAAGTTATTAATTTCAAAATTTTCTCTAAAAATCTATTTTTTCGTTTTGATATTTTAAAAATTATTTATTTTAATGTAACCATACACAAAAGTTCGCTTCAAAGCTTAAATATAATAATTTAATTTATTATAAATTTGTTTATTCACATAAGTTTTTAAACTAAAAGATAAAGAAAAGTTACTTTAATAGCATGTAATAAATAGGTCTGCTTAACATAATTATTGGTTTTACTGAAATTGATAAATAAATCAACACACAAATTATTAAAGTATATGTACTATTGGAAAAAGAAACTATCATTACTGTTAATACAATATTTTACGCATATAATACATAAAAAATTTAAATTTATATGTTATAAAGCATCAAATAATAAAGCAGAATATAGAACAATTTTGAAAACAAATATTAAAAACAACAGAACTCTGAAAATATCTATCTAAGAACTTCAAATTTTTGCATCATTAAAAACATCTAAAATAAGTTACAACATTTGAATACCTGTCATGTCCAACCATAGCGTAGTGGTTTGGCGCGCTGGTTTAGTAAACGGAAGGTCGTGGGTTCGATACTTATCGTGGGAAATGGTGGTTGTTTATTAAACTCGCTCAGAAATGAACGGAAAAAAATGACGTATATGTTCCGTGAGGGATATATTTTTTTTTTGTCCTATAAAATTTATTTTAACGACATAAAAATATCTAAAAAATACGGAAGATATCTGTTATAAAACGGAAATTTAAAAACGGATATTTCAGAAATTACGGAAAATTTCCTGGAATTTACGGGATTTTTTTTCCGTTAAAATACGGAAATAGTACTGGCGTCTCGATTGCCAGTACAATTTCCGTTATTTTCAGGAAATTTTTTTTACAGTGTTGAGCTGATTAAAACATCAGACCAGATTCTCTGATCAATAAGGTTAACTGGATGAATTATGCCCTCCAGATTCGACCGGGATAGCTCAGTGGTAGAGCGTGGCGGCTTCAGCCAAGCGATCCCAGGTTCGAATCCTGGCCCAGACATTTTTCGTCCAGTTGGAAAATTACTCTTCCTAAGAGAAAAGATCGAAGAAATTTGGAAGAAAGCATGAATTCCTGTATTTTCCTAAATGCGTTTTGATCAAATGGCGTATTGATCAAATAGACAACGATTTTCCTGAATACCAGAAACTTATTCGATTACCCAAATCCAACAGAAATGATTATTACATGAAGAAGGTTCAGTTTTTAAAAGTTGAAGCTGTGAGTAAACTTCTAGACATTTCGGCGTGCAATTGCAAGGCAATTCCTATACCTGTGAAAAATCAAATAAGGCGCCTCCAAAGCAACAGGAATTTCTTCTTGATTAAAGGTCTACAAGAAAGATGATTATTGGCACAATCGACAAAGCCAATACAAGTAAATTGATATAAAGGGAAGACAGGAAAACAAGGGAATCAATGAGGGCCGAAAAGGGAAGTTTAAAGTCTGCAGCTAATCAGGACAGTACAGTTGTTATGTATCGTGACAGTGGTGATGAAGAAATAAGTAGTAGCTCTTTATCAGGGTGTAAAGAATTAATATCGTATCACAAATATCCTACTTCTAAAGCAGAGTCACAAAGACAAATGAGAACACATCTACCTACGTTTTCAAGGGTTTCTGATAGATGCGTGGCAGCAATAGCTTCTGCAACTCTACAAAATGTTGACATTGTAAATGAAAACGATTCATCACACATAATTGACAGAAGCAAAGTACGCAGAGAACGAAAGAAAACTAGAAAATGTTCTAAAAAATATAATCTGAAAGCTTTAGAAACAGGAATTGAAAGAATATTTTTTTATGGACGAAAAGGTAAAATACTACATCAAGAGAAAATTGGAGATAGATTACATCGAAGAACTATAAGTTTAAGAACATGTATCTCTGATTGAAGAGCCAAATTCACTGTAGCTGGAACATTAAACCATCTTCTGGATCAGGAAAGCATATTTCAGAAAGCACTTTAAAATACTGCACTGAAAACAACTTAAATCTTGACACACTTATGGCTATAGGTTGTGACGGAACAGATATAAACAGATATGCTATTAGATTTTTTGAAACAAAGTTTGAAAGATTGATTTTGAAAGATGCGTGAAATTAGTTACTGAAGCATCATTAGCAGTTATAGAAGTAGAAGCAAGGAACGGATATATACTAGCAAAAATTAAATCACGAAATATGCCGCTTTGTTTTGATACCAAAGGCCAGTATAAATTACAGTGAAATGTCAGATCATCTTACAGTAACATCCTTCTATCGTATTCCTATATATTCAGAAAACTGTCTTTCCTATATATTCAGACAACTATCTTTTATGTATATTCAAAAAATAAAAGTGAACTGTATATCTAATTATTGTGCTTTTTATTAACTTCTTGGCGAACAATTCACATTTTAGGGTTACCTTTAGTTTCAAGGTGTCAAAACATGACGATACTTGGATTGATCACAAGTAATACTTTCATCAGTCATATTACTGAAATCAGAGAAATTCGGTAAAAAAAAAAAAAAAAAAAAAAAAAAAAAAAAATATTTGAAAAATTTACACTACATAGTGCAATCTTGGTTTTTCACATATAAAGGGCATAATTTTTAAGAGATATTAGAGCCCTAAAGATGAATTCCAAATGAAATGAAATTTTAACCTAATATTTACTGTGCCAAAAGGCAAATTTTGAGACCTATCCGAAGAAAAAATTCGAAAAATTTATTTTTATGGTCATTTTCACTCCACCCTATTGTACATTACTAATTCTTGTACAAGTAAACATAGCTGATCGTGCTCTACAAACAGATTACGTGCGAAAGATATTAAGTTTGAGTACAACAAAAAACTAATGCTCTGTATTTGGTGTTATAAAAAGAGGCTCCTCAAAAAAGGGAAACTGTTACTGACAAACATTTTGCTCTTCAGTTGGCAGAAAAAAATCCAAGAAAAGATACCTTATTGGACATAGGCTGTGATATTGCCAGTGTCAGTGGTATTACAGCGCAACAACGCTACAGCACATAGAAGTTCCGTAGCCTACCAAACCACAAACGATCTCCAATGGGAAATTTTGCTACATCCAGCGTAAACACCAGATATTGCACCATGCGATTGTCACTTTTTACATTCGTAAGAAAACAGCTTAGCAAAGTAGTAATTTCAGACTGAAGTTGAGAGGCCAAAAGTAAATTCATAGTGTCGAACGACCAAGCCTTTTTTGCTACGGAATCCATCAGCACTGGCAAAAGTCAGTACCAGCTAATGATGACTATACTGATTCAGGTTTGTATTTTATTCGATTTTTATTAATAAAAGGAAATTGCCCAACATGGATAGAAATTTTTGTACACCTAATATAATGACTCGAAATGGTTTCCAGTTACACAACAACACAACAAAATAAAAAAAATAAATTTAAAACAACAACAACAACAAAAAAAGCCTAAAATTACTTTTATCCGATATTTAATAGTTTTAAAAGTATAAAAACTGTGACAACGTGATACTCGTCAATGTAAAATCCTGCTGAATAGACTAATTCATTTTGAAAAAAAAAAACGATTCTTTTACACGCTCTCGTCTGTAGTTAAATAAAAAAAAAATTAACTTGAATTTATCTCTAAAGATGAATATTTAAGAAATATTTAATGAATTTTAATTCAATTTCTCTAATCGGCAAGTGGGGGGAAAATATCTAAATACAAATATTAAATGCAATCCTTTTCGAAGTATATACAATCAAAATATTAAAAGTTAAATGCGAAAAAATAAGAAACAATGAAGTCATGTTCACCAGAGGGCGCAATAAGCTCTAGTCTTTACTTAAAGTTTTTTTTTTAAATAAAGGTGAGTAAGAAGAAGAGTGTAAAGCAAAACGAAACAAAAAAGAAGAAGAGAAAAGAATTTAACACTGTCTCGATTGTAGATAGAAGCGAACAGTTGCTGAAAAATATAAAAACTCCCTCCAATGGCACAACTGGAAAAAAAAAAGAAAAGTTAAAAAAATAAAATTAAAAAGTGAAATAAATAATAAAAAAACAGCAGAATGTAAGGATTATAAAATTTTCCTCGTTTTTGATTTTCCCCTTTCAATTTAGCCGATAAGCAGACTGCCGTTAGAAAAGATAAGAGGCATGGGTGGGGATAAAGAAAGGAGGTAAGTCCGAATCATATCATGCAGAAATATCACAAGTTTCGTTACTGGCTTCAGTTATTATCATCGTCAAAGATACTAGGCTTTTCTTTTGTAGGGACGACAAAGAGGCAATATAATTCGTCACGACCTTGTCAATAACTTTCTAACTTTTTCCATTAATGAAGAAGTGAGGGCGAGGGTTTGGTTTTATCTTTTAGTTCTTTCTTTTAAAAAAAAAGAAGATAAAAAAAGAAGAAAAATCAGAGGGGAACTGCTTTTCTTTCTAACTCTCTGTTTTTTTTTTTCTTATGTATGCAAGGAGTAAATCATATACCCCAATTCAGTTTTCAGTGCCTGCATATCTGCAATTTATCTTTAGTACAACTTTCCATAGCTTTTTTTGTGTGTTTTTCTCTTTTTGTTATTATTATTCATTTCATATTTTTTTCCCCATGAGAAACAGAATGAATCGTTGCAGTGTAAATCTGCAAGTTTTTGAAACTGTTTTATTTCATAATTTTTCTTGCATATTTTCTTTGAGTTTGGAAATATTTTTTTTTTTCCCTCGTATTTTGCGAAAAGGTATCTACTTCATTCTTATAAGAGTTCTAATAATCCAAGAAATATCTCTAAAACCCAAGATTTTCAAAAAAGGTTTTCATAATTTTAATAACTTTTTCCTTAAGAAAACACTACTGTTACATTTCTTTGTTACCACTATTTCATGTAAAACCTCCATAAAAAAAAAAAATAATTGCATGCTGTTGCCTCGGAATAAGGTTCTGATTTGACCAGTCTTTTGATTAAAAGTAATTGAAAGTTTCATTTTCCAAAAAAAATTATTACCGCTTTTCAATATTATTAGAAATACTCACTGGAATGCATTTTTTGTCAGCTTTTGTAAGAATATTTTATTTCATAATTTTTCGTGCAGATTTTTTTAAAATTTGGAAGTACACTTTTTTTCTCTTGTTTTGCGAATCTATTTAATATACTCATTCATACAAAGTGCTGATAATAATAATCCTAATAATAAATACAATGTGTCCCATAAGTTCGTTCACATTTCAAAAATTCATTAAAAAAATTAACAAATTGTCATATAAGAGTGCGGTTTACACAACGAGACTTGTGAAAAAATGCAATTTTTCGTGGCAAAAGAAAAATGTATCATCACATTGTTGTGATGCATAGTTACGTACAATAGATCAGTTTCAACTGACGTCTCAAACATGTATCCACCAGCCGAGAGGGATAATTAGGAAAAATAATATAAATAAATAAATATCCAAGACTATTTTGTGTCTGTTTTCTTTAATATATTTTAAATTTTATTGTTTAAGCTTACTAAGTTGACACATTGGTGATTGGGGTTCTCTGAATTTCTTGTATTTATTTATTTATTTATTTTGATATGTATCATATTCATTTCAAAAACTCATAAAATTTTAACAAACTTTCGTATCAAGTGTGGTTTGTCCCATGGCAGTTGGTAAATGTTTGGAATTTTTGTTGCAAAATAGTTCAAAGAAAATTTGAACATTTTGTTTTTTCTTTTGGCACAAGAATTATGACACTTTGATAAGTCTTATGGTGCAAACAGCACTCCAAGTACGACAATTTTTTTTTTTTTTTTTTTTTTTTTTTTTATGCTAACGGACTTACGGGACACCCTGTATATCTAAAATCAAAAATTCTCGAAATAACTTACTTATAATTCTAATAATATTTTCCTTAATAAAACACTAATGTTAGATTTCTTTGTTATACTTTATTTGGTACTTCTCCATTATCCCGTCGACAATTTTTCATAACAAAAAACTATCGTCAAACTATAGGATTTAAGTCCAAAAATGCATTCGTGGCGACACATTCACTTGACGTCAGAAGCATTACATGTGTTTGTTATGTCATCAAGTGGTTTTTAATTCAACATTTACCTGTATTTTTCATTATGTTTTACTGATTTATTGGTTATTTCGTTGATTAAAATAACAATTGTGTCCTTAAACGGCGATGCCATGATGTTAAAAGAGAAAAAACATTGAAAAACATTGTTGTGATGCATAGTTACGTACAATAGATCAGTTTCAACTGACGTCACAAACATGTATCCACCAGCCGAGAAGGATAATTAGGAAAAATAATATAAATAAATAAATATCCAAGACTATTTTGTGTCTGTTTTCTTTAATATATTTTAAATTTTATTGTTTAAGCTTACTAAGTTGACACATTGGTGATTGGGGTTCTCTGAATTTCTTGTATTTATTTATTTATTTATTTTGAGATTCCAATGGCAACACTCTCCCATTTGTTTATTTGGCGTTACAGTTTGAAGATAGTATTTTATTATGAAAAGTGGTCGACAGGATAATGGAGAAGTACCCTTTATTTTTATTGCAAAACCACCATTTTAACATACCGAAAACTTTGCAAAATTTGCCCGCCTTTGCCTTGTAACATGGTTTTAATTGCCTCGACCAGTCTTTTGAGAAAATTGAGTTGCAAATTTCATTTTCCTATAGCATCGATTTCCGTGCAATATTATTAAAACTTCAATGTTACGGGAGAATGGGGTCTAATGGGACATGTTTTACATGTCATACTGTAGAAAGTGTAATTTATAAAGTTTCCGAATTTTTTTAAAACAAATAATTTCTATAAACAGTTTTTATTAATGGATAAATAAATGTTAGTTATAACATTATTATTATAAGGAAATATTCTTAATTTGAAAAATGAGATTTTTTTTTCGAATAAATCTTTGACTATGACGTCTAATTGGACACATTAATTAAACAAATTTAATTCCACCAGATTCGCAATTGCTTAGCTGGCAAAAATTACTACAAAAGACATTATTCTATGTTATGCTGAAATATTATTAGATAATTTAATACAAGATGCTCCTTGCAGTGTGACCCTCTCATTGTCTATAACGGAATTAAAAAAATAATTTCAATATCATCAAAGTTAGGTCCACTACGAGAGGGAACTGTGACTACCTTTGTAGGTTTCCACATCCCTTGAGTTCTGGTAAAGCAAGTACGGGTCAGAAAAACCCGACTTAAGGCCTAGGGCCTGGTTCCCTTCTGGGTGTCCAGCCCCGAAGCTGTTGGGGGACGCCCGCCCGTCCACAAGTGTCTCGTGGTGATTCCCGTATTGGGTTCCACCGCGCATCGCAACTACTTACGTCGTCGACACGTGGGTTTAAGATTGGAGGGTCCGCAGGTGCCGGTCCTCTGGCCGGCCGAAGCGCCGTGGGAAGCAGCTCCTACTGGTGCGTTAAAAGTCCTTCAGGACATGGGTTTGGTGGTCGCCTACGCGCCGGGCGCTCCTCAGGCTCTTGGCGGCGCAGCTTTCTTTATATCAACAAAGTTAAGCGAAGAACTATCTACTTTACACGAATTTAAAGCAATCCCTTTTCCTTTTTACATATTTTTTTTTGTCTTGTAAATTAATCTTATCAACAATATTTATAAAAAAAATGATGGAGTTTGTTTCCCTAATATATCTTCCTAGTACAAAATCATATGATTTATTTTCGAACATTGCATAAAATCCCATTTCTGGAGTGAAAAAGTGGATTTTTGTGATATTTATACTAATTCGGGAAAGGATCGAAAAAAAATAAAACATTTTGTTAAAAATTGAATACTAGTATTTGTCCCAAAGAAATTGTTTACATGGCGATAAATTTATTCTGTAGCGAAAAATCGGAATATATTTAAACTTTTAGCTAAAATCTTATAAAATAATTAATTTAAATGGGTTTTTAATTTTATAAACTTTCTTAAGCCTGTAATTTTATGAATATTCTTAATTTGTGAAATAGAATTTTTTCTGAATAGACCCCCTATTCTAGGGTCTAATATAGGACTTGCTAAGGGTCAAATAGGACACATTAATTAAACACTTTTTTACACCGCATTTATTGCTCAAATAACAAAAATTACAACAAAAGATACTATTCTGCGTGTTACATGCTGAAATATTATTAGACAATTTAGCACAATATCCTCCTTGCAATATGACACACTCGTTATCATATAGACCTACAATACTTAGACGATCATAAATGCTTCCTCTATGAGCGAGTTCAAGAGTTATATGAGCAGTGTTTTAAAGTCGATGAAAAAAAAAATTATTATTTTTTCTAATTTTACAAAATTTATTAAAGGAAAATTGATTGAGGTCTTTATTATCTTCTCATGTTTTTATTAAATACTAATTGGGTAAAATGTTATTAATTGTAATAAAAATAAGAGAAAAAGGCACATCAAGGATCTTGTATAAAAAATGTGTTATTTAGCATAAATATAAAAAAAACATGATAGTTTTTATATTGATCAGTTTGTGATCTGATGGAACATGTCCCATTAGTCTCCATATCATTTTGCACTGTATCTAGTCTTATTGTAAATTAAATATTGATCACTAACACAAAATAATGATCGCAAATGATTATACAATTGATTGGTATTATAACATTGATTAAAAGCTTCAAAATTACATGTAGAGATGACCTACGTACCTAGAACAATTTTTTGTTCAAGCAAAGAAACTGAGCTACTAACCACATTAAAAACTTAAATTATTGTGCAAGCGTGATTATAGCATTCCCTTCTTATTCAAATTATTTACATTCTTACACTTGGAAATAATCCCAAATATTTGTTTTTCTGAAACAATGTCATCATTAATTCCGTACCGCAACTTTTGGTTTATTTCCCGACTGAAATTCTGCATTACTGACAAATTATGCACCATCCACAGACCAATGGTCTGACAGAGCGCTTCAACAATACATTGGGAGATTTGCTGTCTATGTACGTCAACGTGGAGCAGAAAAAATGGAATGAAATTTTTCCATTTGTGACGTTTGCTTATAACACTTCGAAGCAAGATACAATAGGATTTACAACCTTTTATTTACTTCATGGAAGGGCAGCCGATACAACTCGGGATACTATGTTTCCATTTTGTCCCGACGACATTAACTATAGTGACAGTTATCTAAATGGACTGATGAATCAAGACAATTGGATCGTCTGAGAACACTCCAAGCTGAAGAAAAAGATCGCCAGCGTTATGATTCCAAACGCAGAGTAGTAACATATCGGCCTGGAGATTTAGTGTGTTTTTATCCCAATCAGGAAGCCGTTCTCTCAGAGAAACTTCTTAAGAGGTACTATGGTTCCTATCAAATTCTTGGACGACTATCCGACATCAAGTACGAAGTATCAAACTTATAGACCTTCACTCAAAGAGACGGAAATATAGAGAGGTTGTTCATTTTCTTCAGATGAAACCGTATCATGATCCAGACAACCAAGATCAAGAGCCTACTGAAACTTTGCCGAAGGAAGATCCCCGTAACAAAATTCCCTCGAAATCAAAAAACCAGACTTATACGAGACCCTTAACACGGTCAAGAACCAAAAGTTTAAATTCCAGGAACCTCTAACATCGGGACGCTCTTCTTCCAAAGAGGGAGCAATGACTCATTGGAAATCATTATCGAAGCGCCTGTGGCCGAATGGGTAGTATCCGAGCTTCGAACCCAGATGTCGCAGGATCAAATCCCGGTATAGCCGAAAAGACAATAATGGTTGTTTTTAATTTCTTTCATGTTCTAAAATTCCTAGGACTGTTTAATTTATTTAGATTATTTACAGGACAACACTAGATACTGGACTTGCTCATTCATTCTCATGACGTCACAAATAGTGGCTGTCCGCGACCAGCGATTGGTACTAAGCGGAGCGCCCATCGTTCTGTCCCAATCAATGCATGTGTTTGGTCATGGCAAGCCACCATTTGTGACGTCATGGCAATGAATGAGCAAGCCCGGTATCAAAAGTATAGCCATGTTATTTATGTGCACTTTATTTCCGGTTCTAGCAGTTTCCAGAACTCTCTTAATGTAATCAGATAAAGTATGTAATCGTCATTTCCTGTTACAGAACTATCTTTGGTTCGTATATAAGCTGTACTAACTGAGGACTCAGTCCGTCGGAGTGAGCTCTTGGTGTTGTACATTTGGTTCGCTAATAAACCATTTAGTTCTAACTCTTGCGAGTCCTCATTCCAACATCTACGTGACAAGATGCTGAAATATTATTAGAACATTTAGCACAAGATGCTCCTTACAACACTCATTCTCATATGACACACTCATTGTCATATAGACCTACAATACTTGGACGATCATTAATGCCTCCTCAATGAGCGATGACCAAAATAATGATTGCAAATGAATGTAGAATTGATTTGTATTATAACATTGATTAAAAGCTTCAAAATCACATGTAGAGATGGTGTATCTAGAACCATTCTTTGTTCAAAGCAAAAAAAACTGAGCTACTAACCACTTTTAAAACTGTTAAATTATTGTGCAAGCGTGATTATAGCATTTCCTTCTTATTCAAATTATGATACATTCTTCCACTTGGAAATAATCCCAAATATTTGTTTTTCTGAAACAATGTCATCATTAATTCCGAATCGTCACTTTTTTTTATTTCTTGACTGAAATTCTGCATTTAATTAAAGTGACGGCTTCTAAATGTAAGAAGTAGTACTCTCTGAGCAAAGCAGCTACCTCGCGTTCCCCAACGGTAATAAAGCACTATCTTGATCTAGAAGGCTCACAATACTAAGCAGGTGTGTCTTTTCAATATTGTTGATAAACATTTTTTTCATCGGACAAAACTTGAGAAATATTTTCAGACGGATGAGGATTATCTGTCACATTTGGCCAAAACTCTTATGAAAAACTTAAAAAAAAATCCTAATATATAAAAAAAAAACCGCATAACTGTTCAGTTTACTCTATGTTAAACTACAAGAAATCAACAATCAAAGTCTATGCTCTTATTCATTATCATTGAGAATTTTCTAATAAGATAAACAAAGAGGAACAAAATAAATGCATTGTCCTGGGGCAATGGACCTAGGTCCAAGGTAGTTATGTAGCCTGGATAAAATACTGGGTGATTTCACTCAAAGTGGAGATTAAAAATTCCAAATGGATAGGTGGTATTTTTGATATCTCATTTAATATTTCTGATAACAATCAAAATTAGATGTTGTAGTTAAAAGAAAAATACTTTTCTTACTTTAATACAATAATAAAAAAAATCCGCTGCAATGATTTACTTTGTGCTTGCGAAATTGTGTTCTACTTTTAACTTCTCAGAACTTTTTTCTTGCATTCTAATTGGTTCTATAATAAGTACAACTTATTTTTCCACTCACCCAGTTGAATTAATAAAATCTACATCCTGATATTTTTTTTTATATGGAGAGTACTGGCCCTGAGCACACCGAGCCCACGATGTACACTGTTTGCCACTAATATTGTCGAAAACCAGAGTTTTGACCATGTTCATTAACATTATATATTATATATTATACTATATCAAATATATCATTGATAAACATATCATTCTATATATTGGTATAATATACAGAAAGAGAGATAGAGGGGTTGTTGTATGATTATGCAACAATTTTTATTATTATTTTAATTCTTTAGTTGATCAGCACACTTCATTTCTGTCTAACATCAACGGTTTCATCTCAATATTATATTTGATTTTCCATTATTAATTTTTAATTACCTTCTGGAACAATGTCATATTCTACACAATATCACTTCAATTCATCCATCATCTTACATTAAAATACACTGCTCAAAACAATTAAAGGATATTGCAGTTTTAGGTGGATTTTGTATCTGGGAAACTTTTTAGCTGATTGATACATGGTCGACAGACATAGTAGGTTATATGAGAATAAATTACACATGTTTGGCAGAAAAAAATGCATTTTATTGCGCATTTGTGTACAAAAGGAAAAAAACACAATTTGTGCATATGAGAAAAAAAGAATAAGAAAAGGTGTTTTCTTCAAAGAAAATCATTTTCAGTAGGGGGTATGGTTTCCACGGGCAGCCAGCAACGTTGAACCCCTTTGAGGCATGGACTCAATGAGGCTATTAATGACGAGTTGGGGTATTCTGCCCCACTCTTCCAGAAGAGCTCTTTCCAGTTCTTGGAGAGTTTGTGGGGGTTGTTGGCGGCCAGAAACTCGTCTTCCTAGAGCGTCCCAAACGTGCTCGATTGGATTCATGTCTGGAGAACACGCTGGCCATTCCATTCGAACGATTCCTTCCTCGAAAAGGAAATCCTCCTCCAGGTTTGCACGATGTGGCCTGCAGTTATCGTCCATTAAAATGAAGTTATCTCCGATTGCTTCAACGTAAGGGACTACAATAGGTCTGAGGATCTCATCCCTATATCGGCGACCAGTCAGAGCTCCATCTCGAATGATGTAGAGGTCAGTGCGCCCGTCAATGGAGATGCCACCATACACCAACACTCCTCCACCGCCAAATCTGACACTTTCGTGCACGAACGCAGGATTATTCCTACTGCCACGGTCCCTCCAGATGAAAATATACCTATTATCCGGATGCACAGAAAAACGGGACTCGTCAGAAAACAGAATATTGCTCCATTCATTTTTCCTCCAGTTGACATGCTCGGTTGCCCACTCCCTGCGGTCGCGACGATGCCTTGATGTTAATCTAACACATACCATCGGTCGGCGAGCATACAGACCTACAGCATGGAGCCGGTTTTGGACAGTCTGAGTTGAAATCGTGGTGCCTGTAGCCGAGCGAAGGTGTTGTTGGAGAAGAGTAGCGGTCATGTTTCGGTGTCTCCGAGCTGTTAACGCTAAATACCGATCTTCATTGGGCGTTGTTGCCCGTCTACGGCCTTGCTCTGGTCTTCGGCCTGCACATCCACTCTCCAATAAACGGTTCCAGATCCTGGAAATGACACTTTGTGACACTCCAATGGCTTGCGCTACTTCGGCTTGAGTTTGGCCCCCTTCTAACCTACCAACAATCCTCCAAGCTTCTGAATCTGTCAAATGACTTCGCTGAGACATCGTACTCATCGAAACAAAGCAATCACTGAATGCCGATCATCCTTGTCTTCATTCTCTTTTATCCAGTTGAAAGTCAAATTTCATTCGCTGCCGCTGAAGCGACGTTTTTGACGTCGAACTCAAAATTTGCATACTCCACAGTTTGAAAACCAGAAAAATTTGCATTTGTGATTCTCTTCTTCTATTTTCGGCAAAAAAATTTTCGTTTATACCTTTATTTTATATAAAACTTCAAATATCCTTTAATTGTTTTGAGCAGTGTACATCAATATATTTTGTCTTACTTAACTGCTAACACTCATCTTTTTTTATAATCCCCCTATTTAAACATTAAATTATTTATCTTTGTTATTCTGCACTGTTATATAAATTTTATATATACATCTTTTTAAAATTAATTTATAATTTAATTATTATCTTCTTCTACCTATTCACTTATATTTGCTTTAATTTTCTTAATTTATATTAACTTAAATTGAGTTAATATTTTTTTACTTATATTTTAGTTTTATCCACCTATGTAATTAATTAGATGATTTATTTTGAATACATTTTTGTTATATACATTTATAATTTAAATTTTCTTACGTGATGGCAGCACTGTATTTGATCTTATTCAGTTATTTATGGCTTCATCATGCTATTTAGACCCTTTCTTGTGACTCCATAGTTGAGTGAAATCTACTTGCGTCATTACTCAGTCATTTTATACATATCCTGTATAGTCAAAATGTTTCGCAACGTGCAGTTTTGTTGATGCATGCAGCATGCCTGCCTGGGATTATTCATGAGGTTATGATTACTTCATTTACTCATTTTATGTGTTATATTTTATTAACACATTTCTGGTTTTTTAATGTACAATCGACAAAATATTGTACTTTTTTAGCTTGCTACAGCTCATACAAGAATGAAATCGTACACGTTTTGTGGAATCTATGGCAACATGGGCCCAATGTTTCTGACATGGATCCACATATACTTCACTATATTTTATTTTATTTCAATTTCTTTTCTGGTTATATTTTTTAATATTATTCATGACAGGTATAGTTCATTTTTCAGTTAAAAAAAAAAAAAGCTCCCTTTTGTATATGATGAATTCTATGGTATCTTATAATGGTTTTATACATATATACATATATAATATGAAATTAGATATCAAAACTATATTTATTTTGCAACCTTATTTATCAAAACAAGTATTTATTAAACATAAAAAAAATAGGCTTAGGAACTTCTTGTTTCTTGCTTCGCAAATTACGAATGGAAACAAATTACTCAATACATGTGATTATGTAATATAATGTACTACTATGTATTGGACACAGTCGGAACATTTAACTGATTTATTTTATGAGAAAATCTATTTGCGTCAGATTTTCTGTCAGCTCAAGTTGTAGACAAGTCTGTTTTATTGCATAATTTATCTTGCATATGTTTTTATAGTTTGGAAATATTTTTTATTTGTTTTGTGAAAAAGTATCTGTATAATATTCATAAATTCTAGTAATCCCAGAAATATTATATATATATATATATATATATATAATCAAATTAATTTATTTAAACTTCCGATGACATTTTCCTTAATAAAACACTAAAGTTAGACTTCTTTTTCATTCTTCTTTTTCTTTATGAAACCCCCTCCCCCTTCCCAATTTAACCTACCAAAAAACTTAGAATATTTTGCATATCGTTAATTTGAGATGACAACGTTTTAACTGATTCAACCTTCGTTTGAGAAAGAGTTGAAAATTTCATTTTCCATTAACACCGAATTTTGGTCTATGTTATTAGCACTTCAATATTATTCGGAATACTTACAAGGATGCATTTAACAAGGATGCATTTATTGTGAGCTTACATTGTGGGTAAGTCTAATGACATCCAGCAGATGATGTCATTTTGTCAATTAAAACCTTCTCATTCTAAGTATACATGCCTAACTTAAAACAATATTCAATAAATTTCTTGTGACAAAAATTTCGATAAGTTCTAAACATCAGAAATGATTATGAAATTCTTGTTTATTTTGAATACTGTGAAGATTAGGGACTTTAGAATCATCTTTGGTACTTCATGTAATTCACAGACATCGAAGTGATGAATTTTGAATGAATCCTCGAATGATTTGTTGAAAAATCAAAGAGAAAATCAGGAATATGGAAACAATAAAAAATGACATAGCCTATGTGATTTTGAAATAAAAAATTTAATAATTAAATTTATTTTAAAATACAATAACTGTATTTCTTTTAATTGCTAAAAGGCGTAAAATAAAAACTTTACAAACAGTAAAACAAGTTTTATTAGACTGTTAACTGTTTTTATATAATAAATGTATTGATTTTAAACTACAGCCTCATCCAAAAAAATAATAACAAGTTGGAAATTGTACGTCAAACATTACAAACGAGGTGCGTTCGTACTATAGCTAGTTATATATATATTCAGATCTTGATGATTTTTAATTCTGTGAAATGAATTATATCGTCTGCAGATTAATTTCTGTCATAAAATAAGTATCTCGGTCGCTTGATGATTAAACTTCGAAAGCTCCTATAAAAAGAAAGCACCAATTTAAAAAAAAAAAAAATCAAATTTCTTAATAAATGTTTTTATTAATATTTTCTAAAGTTTTGATTCGATTTTTAAAAAATTGAAATGTCTCGACAAAATTCTGCAAAGATAATATATATTAAATTTCAAACCATTCGGTTGGGTAGTTTTTGCGTTGTTATATGCGGACGGACAGACAGACAGACGGACAGACAGACGGACGGACATACAGACAGACGGACAGACAGACGGACGGACCAGACGACGACAATAGGTGCTACGTATTTATATAATTACGAACGTACCTAAAAACGGACACATTTCAAAAAATTGTAACTCTAAATGTAATAGAAGAAACGTAAAAAAAATTATTGCAATGTACATGGCTACTATCCGAATTTTGTTTGATGTAACTCTTTCGCAGTAGTGAGTGGTGACCTGCGCACGATGAGTGGTGAAAATACAAATAGAACCAACCATAGATCACATTTGCAGTTTTCCCTTTAGGTTCAGGTTATTAATTTACATGGAGGGCTATTTCCTAAACTAAATCGACTTTGCTGAAACAACTTTCTAATTAACATTTTCCTAATATCTTCAATAATTTTCGAAATAAGCCTAATTTTCGCATTTAGTCACTAGAGACGCGGCGAGTAGTTTAATTGCGTAGCATATATTCCTTTTCTACTTTCTTATGTGTAGATACCACTTTTATAACTATAGCTGCCTGCGTTCACAAATTAGATAACTGAGTATTACCCCGTTCAGATCGGATATTTAAGATATCTCACACCGCCAAACTCACTGAGAGAGTTTCACAGACTCTCTCAGTGAGTTTGAAGTTTCTGTGGCTAAATACAGCCACTACTACCCACTTTGATTGGCTGTTGAGGCTCGCTGTAACTGATTGGCTATTGAGGCTTGTTTTAACTTATGTGCATGCGCACACTTTACATTTGTTCAGATCTTTAACACAATGAGTTATCTTAGAGGAGTTTTCCAGTGCGAGCAGGTGCTCTGATTCCGGGGTGTACCACCTCCAAAATGGCTGTCTAAGATACCTTAATATCCGATCTGAACGGGGACTTATGCTTCTTCTCCCATGGGCTCATCGAAAAATAGTTAGATAGTGTGATGGCCTCTTTTACAGCGCATTGCTTCTGCGCATCGTCTTATGGTCACGGCTATGAAACAATTACATCTAACAAATATCGTATATGTGCCGAATACTTTGCAAAAAAAATAATTGTGTTTCCCATTACCTTTACTGTTGTGATCTTTTGAAATATGTCAAACCTTTTTCGAAGGCCTTGTATAATAACCGAACTAATTTAAAATAACTGAATAGGGACTCTATGTTCCTATAATAGGAACACAAGAGCCCAGTTCAGTTATTTAGTCAAAAATACAGGGTGTCACACTTTAAGTTGAGCTTGAATTTTCATTTATAATTTTAGTATTAATAAAGGTATTGTAGCAAATTAGTCAGTTGACTTCAGTTGTTTTGTGCGAAATGGGATGACCTCACAATAAGTTTTGGAAGTGAGCACCATCTATAACTAAAATAAACTGGGCAAAATACTTTGTACTTTGGAATACAGCTGACAATATGTGTGGTTTCGCTGACTTCATTAATAAGAATTTCATATAGCGCTTCCCGTGACATCGTCATATTTCGCACACAGCAAATGAAATCAGATGAAAATATCTTTGTAATGCTGTCGTCATCGTTAAAGTTTTGAATGAAGATTCGGGTTGAGCTTTGAAAGAGACATCCTGTATTTTTGACCAAATAAGTGAACTGCTATCCTATTTTCTTCTATGATTTGTGTTTGTTTCGATATGCCTGATTCTCTCTTTTATTTTTCCTAGATATTTCAGAATAACCACATATGTTTTTGTATTAGATGTTTTCACTCCTAAAAAAATTCTATGAGATAACGGAGAATCTACTAGCAATGATATCTTAAGTCTTACGTAAATTTACAGAGAACTGAAAACCGATATTTTGTTTAAAAACAGAAAAAAAAAAACAGAAAATGTGCTTTGTATAATTTTACCTTTGACTTTCCAAACTTACATGCATAAAAATACCTAAGATTTTGTAATTTCATTAAAAAAAAAATACATTGTGGATTGTAGTTTTGTTTTTCATACTCTGAGCAAATTGTAAGACATAGTATGCAAGGTGTTTCGAAGCAGCGCATTACGGTCAAGTGAACAAGTGTTGTAAAATATATGCGAGAAAGGACAAGGATAGATAATTAATAAGGAATTCATATATTTTCCCCGAGTGATTTCATAAAAATTAAATGTTCTGCACAAAATGAGTAGATGGTATTTTGTTTTACAGTTGAACATATAATCTTGAGGTCTGTGGAAGAATAGATTCTGAAAAACAAGAGTATGGTTTAAAAATAGTCTTTTAAAGTTTATATGTATTTGCGGGTTTTTTTCTTTTTTTGCTCATTTTGATGTTTTTTCGAACTTTTGTTACGTATTTCATTAAAAAGAGTCCATGAACCATAATAACATATGCCTCATATGATAGCAAATTGATTAATCTTTTAAATAATGTTAAAATTATTTTGGTTCATCGAGTTCTTCAATGAAAAATAAAATGAAATCTTTGCAGGAGCCCCATTAATGTCCATGCCTATTTACAGGGCAACACTGGATACCGGGCTTGCTCATTCATTCTCATGACGTCACAAATAGTGGCTGACTGCGATCAGCGATTGGTACAAAGCGACGCGCCCATCGTTTTGTGCCAATCGCTGTATGTTTTTCGTTGCGGCCAGCCATCGTTTGTGATGTCATGATAATAAATGAGCAAGCCAGGTATCTATAGTGTAGTCCATAGATTAACATACAAGATAGGACAGTTACAGCAAAATCTGTAATGGCAGCAATAATAGCATCACTAGTGACAAGCTTCCGAAATTTACCCATGTATATGAAATCTGTTTATGCTCTATGTTTTTAATATCTATTCTTTTCGCTTCGAGGCAGACGATTCGCTTCAAATTGGCCGCTTGCTGGTGTGTTAAGTTTCTTTTTAAAGGATGTCATTTTATTTTTTATTTTATTATTATTGAAACAACAGTTTTTTTTTTCAGAACTTTTTTAGTATGGTTAAAGATGTTAAAATATGTCATGTAAAATCATGTCTACATACAAATCGGAATTTTAAAACTTTCGTTTTTCGCTTTTCCAACAAAGTTCAAATTTCAAAATGTAAACATGTAGCATTTGAAAAAGAAAGATCATAATAAGTTCAAAAGGAGAAATATTCCGTCTATGAGAAGTTTCTTACCCCTTGTCACTACAGGCACTGCGTTCATCATCGAGTCACCATTACGCCCTATGATAGTGTCCTAATCTTGTGTATTAATCTATGGTGTAGCCTTGCTAATTACCTCCCGATAGATTACCTTTCTGTATCAGAGTAATGCCATACTATAAATTTCATTGGACAACACTAGACTTGGAGAACCAGCTATTATCGCCAAGCTAATGTTTATATACTGATCTAAAACTTGCTCAAACATCATCGCCAAGTTCAGTAATGCGTTGATGGTAAAGTTGTAGGTTGCTGGAAAAAAAAAAAAAAAAAAAAAAAAAAAACTACAAACATGAACATCTTTCTTAATATTGATTCATCTTAGACATATGTCGCTACTCTGATAAATAAAGGTGCTGTAGCTCTAAAAAGGAAGTAATAAAAGAGGAAACGAGTCGACGAAGGATCTGTAGGATGTCGCCCCCGTCTCGTGGTATCTGGGCATATTAGTGACAGTTTTCAACTAAAAGTAAAACAGTAAGTTTGGAATATATGCACAAAACTTCAAAATGCTGCAAAAGAGTAGTATAACGACGATTCATTAGATGAAAGTTACGCAAATATTTAGATAAATGATAATTTCTGTTAATAAAAGGGTAATTCCAAACTATTTTTTTTATATAAAAATAATAAGATTTTTACAAATAAATACTTTTCCATTTCTTGACAATGTGTATGCTAAGAATGTCCATGTGGCATGACCGATGGGCGAAAAAAAGTGCTTATCTTCCATTCTCCTTTACTGTTACAAATACTCGCAATAAATAGGAATGAATCGTGATACACTGTCACTGTAATAAAAATTCCGATGATTGCCAATACAATTTCCATATTCTTACAGAATTTTTTTTCCCTTGATGAACTAATTTCGTGAATGTGTCAGAAAACAGTAAATACGGATTTAATAATATCCTTGACAGATAATAAATCTAAAAGTCTATAGTTCATTTGGACATTTTCGCTAAGGTTTTGGGATTTTGTATATTTTCAAATTATAAAAAGAATGTCTGTACTTTGAAATCACTTTCTCCGGAAAAATACTGAAATTCTGCTAGTTATCAAAGGATTTTTTTTTTCTTTTGCAATGTAGCTATATGTTTAAATGAATTGGATTACACTTCTTGTTTTCCTCTGTAAAAATGTCCGTTGTCAGCACTAATTTATTTTACTAATCTATCGAACACGTTAGAATTTTGATCAAATTCTTTTAACCAAAAATTAGTGTAATTTTACCAAAAATCTTTTTTTTTTTTTTTTTTTTTTTTTTTTAGTACAAACTTTTAACAGTGCATTGAAATCTCTAAGTTTTCTCTAACTCGCAGCAATAATATTTTATGGCACACAAATATCTCTGAAAATATATTTCGTCGTAAATATACAGAAAGAAAGAAACAGGCCTAATCTATTAACAAAATAAAATTAAAATGAACCAGCTATTAAATAAAACTTCGTAACAATAAAACCCGCTTTAAAATATTTTCTCTTTTTGATTCATATTTTCTTTTTCTCCCCCCTTTTCGTAGATAGAGAAGAACAGGTGAATTTGATTTGTTCGCGCTTTTTATGGAAATGAGCCTGGGCAATCTATAACTACTGCTTGCGAGTCATTGATTTAAAATAAAATGCAAGAACTCATATATAATGAATTAATAACAAAAGCTTAGGAAGTATTTTTGGCAGCATGAAAGGGCTTCAATGTAATAAATTAAAATCTAATATTTTTAAGCATTGGAAATTTTTACATTATTCATCATTATTTTGAAAAATAGCTTTGTGAAAAAAATGATAAATAGCAAACGTGCTGTTTTAAAATATTTTATATCTAAATATTAATCATATTTATAATTAATATTACATCAAAAGAAGGTTTCAAATTTACCACTGTGTTCTTTATATATTTTTAGATTTTGTTTTCAACAATGCATATAATTTTATTTTTTAATTTGTCGATATTGCTATAATACATTTTAATTTTAATAATGCAATAAGTTTTGCCTTTTTTTACAAATCAAAGTTAATGTTATTTCCTAATTATTGAACATTTAATGAGAATTTTTTAGAATAGTTATGAAACAATACGTTCCAGTTTAGCGTCATTTAACACAGAGAAAGTCTGAATAATTATAGGAGAGGAGACAGATATTTCTAGAAATGTTAAACTTATCGTAAAATAAATAAATAAATATTAAAAATATCTAAAACTTTTGATTAAAAAAACCCACAATATTTGCTTTCATTGAATTATTAAGCTAACGTAAATTCTATAGCTGCAGTAATTGTTGTATTATCATGAAACTGAGATTATAATCTCTTTAGTATATGGTATGATAAAATAATTTATTGCTGATACTCTGATGCAAATATTTTAAAATTATATTTACAGGGTTCCCAAATGGTCCGTTTTTTTTAATACCACATTTTTCAAACAAAAATCTTCTTTTTAGATTTTTTTTTTTTTTTTAGTTTTGCAGAAACATTACCCCAAAGTTTATTTCTATTGCAAATGTTTTAGAAACCTACTTACGAAAACTTTTCTTAGAAATTACTGGTATTAAAAAAAGGATCATTTGGAATCCCTGTATTTAGTTTTAAACAACTGGCTGTTTTGTAGCATCTATATCCATAAAGTACCCCGATATTCAAGAGTTTAATTTGAACATGTCTGAAAGCTTGTCCAGCGCTGAAATTCTAATTTATTTTCATTTTTTCTTTCATTAAGTTCGTAAATGGATTCTTTCAGGTGAGATTATACCTATGAGCCGCCACTTTAATGTTAATATAAACTAAAAGAAACACCAAAATATACTTAACAATGTAATTTTACCATGAAAAAAAAAAATATATATATTATATAATTATATATATATATATATATTATTATCTACAAATTATATTCATACGGAAAATATTTTCGCATGTATGAAGTATCATTAGAAGTAATTGCATTAAATATCCAGTATTAGTGAAAAAAAAAAAAAAATAAGAATCTGGGATGTTGATCTGCAACTCCATACTAAAAGTATGTTATAATTCATATAAGGAAGATGTAGAATGAAATGAGCAATTCAAAATAATTGATTAGATCACTAAATTATAATATAAATTCCATAATATATTGTCGAAAATTATTATTATTTTTTTTTTAATTAGCTAAAATTTGCATAGTTCATTTTTTAAATATCTGTCTTGTTTTTCACAATATATCTTAGTTTCTTCTTAATTGTTCTTTTTTTTTCTTCTTCTTTTTTCTCCAAATCGAAATTATTGTAAACTAATTCTTCCTCGTCATATTGGCGTTTACTGTTCCGCCACTGATGACACAGTCACAGAACTATCAAATTATCTGAATGCTGAAAAAATGTAAAAATGAATTGTTGAATAACAAATACAAAATATTTTTTAATAAAAAAGGCTGCTAAATGTTAAAATGCGTAAAATTCAAAACAAATGAACATGATAAAATGGCGCGTTTTAGGAAGGGAGTTGTTTGAAATTGTTGAACAAAATTAGATTAACTATGAATTAATAAAACTATTGAAACAAAATGCAATAAAATAATTTTGAAAATGGTTACAACATAATTAAAAAAATAAATTAATATAGGAGATGATATTATGACCATCCTATATACATATCACATATCAGTGTGGGGGAAATGAAAAGGATAAATTATAAATAATTAATATCTAAACAAGGCAATTAAACTTTTGAATGTATTATAATAATTTTAATTTAAAATATTATTTATAATAATATTTAAGATATTTTACCCACAAATTAAAAATCTATATAAGATATAAAAAATAAAAGAATACACACAGAAGTTTACATGAAGTTAATTTTAAAAAATGTAACTGGTAACAAAATAGCTAATAGCATTGCTTGAAAACCTTTTATGAGAACAGTATCAAATGTATGTGCACCAAAAGAAACAATCTGACAGTTTTTTTATGTACAAAACAGGGTTAAAAAGAGTTTACATCTGCACTAGTATGCCGGAGATTCAAAAAATATGTTAATGTTTCAAAAATTTGTAAAAAAAAAAAAAAAAAAAAAAAAAAAAGGGGGGGGGGGAAGGAATCGGTATAATTGAATGCTGTTTGCAAATTTTTTTTTCCATGAAGTTGTGGAAGAAGTTTTTATATTTTTAGTACGATAAAAAAAAATAGTTGAAACATTTGCCTATTGAGGACGCTTATTCAAGCATCCAAATTACTTGCAATATTCAAATCAAAGTCCTATAAAATGCAGGGAACACAACTGCTAGTTTATACCGGTACCATTTTGTTACTGTCGAAAACATCCCGAGCATAACGCAATGGCCTTTTTTTTTTTTTTATCGTCCATGAATTTCGCTGTTACATCTTTGATATTTTAATACCGTTATTGTCATCTGTCACAGAATTTTCTGCAGTGAATCAGAGCATCTTTAACAGCGAAACGCGGATCTCAGTCTTTTACTGTTATTCGAAAAATACAATGTGATAATTGTCTTGAGCATGAGCCATTACGTGAAACCTTTTCCACTACACATGAAAAGTTAGTCACCGCTTCACACAGCGCACCAATAGTGTAATAACAAATAACTGTAGCAATAAGGATGGCCCCATAACGCTTAAAGTTTTGCCTAGCTAGTCTATTCTGATAGAATAAGAATCCTTTTTAGGAGTTATGTGCATTTTTCTAAGATGTATTAAGCAAGTCTTCATAACGTCATTTCTTTCCTCTTGTATGAAGAAAAGTGTTGCGCCTGTCTTTTACTTGCCTACAAAGTGTTTTATTTTTATTTATGTATTTGTTAATGATATTAGGGACATATTTAGCTTTCGGCAGTGTAAAATGCTTGTAATTTTATCTCACCTATAAAATAAACATTTTTCGCCTTCGAATTATCTGATTTTAATTCATGTCGTGCTCTCTCTGTCTTTAGGCAAATATTACAACTACATCTTTTATTGTACATAAAAGAAAAAATTCCTCCTTCGTTATTGCCTTCACACAAACCACATTCAATTATCCTTATTCCTTTTAATTTTATTTATTTTTTAATTTAAAAGATTTATGGGACACCCGATACTCACAGTGGTAAGTAAATTGTACTGTAAAAAACTTTTAACAAATATATATATATATATATATATATATCTTAGTTAGAAAAAATATATAGAAAAATACATTCAGTTTATATAAACAATATATGAAATTACAGAAAGAAAAAAAGCAATAGTAACATTTTCCATTTTTATTTTTGTAATTATTCATGAAATTGCCTATTTGTCTGTGCACTTACCAAAATATTTTGCTGAAGTTCATATAAAACATTAGCAATAAGTGTGAAAGTGACCAGATGTAGGTTTTTGTCTATCCCCGATGCTGGCTACGGAAACCAATCGCACGTAGGCGTAGCAAATTTGCCTTCGGATAGACGAAGCCTGATCCCAACGCATTAGGGACTGAGTTGTTGGATTTTTTTTATAATTTGCAAAGATATTAATTAAAAATCATCATAGAATGGTAATTAACGAGCTTCTATGGCTTTCAACTGGCCGGCGTCAGGACCGCTTTCACGCATGTCCCAGGCAAACGTGGAACCTCAAGCAGAAAGGAAGTAAAATATAAATTTTTTCCTACCACTTAAAACTGCCATTGTCCGGAGCCCTATGGACATAAAAAAGGGACACCTGCGAATAGAGGGGCTTTCGTGGTTCTAACTGTAACTTTCACTTATAAATATTAATATTTACTAATCTAAAAAATACTTTCACAATGTCGTTTTTAATTTTTTTTCTTATGTTCAGTTTTTTCTACCATTTAAAATTGGGATTGCTTGGGTCCCGATGTGCATAAAACAATAAGGACACACATGGACACACTTGGTTCTATCTGCAACTTTCACTTAAAAATTATTAATATTTCCAATTTTAAAGACTTTTTCAGGAGATTTTTTTTTTTTTTCATATTTTTCTTCCTTCCAATGTGAGTGCGATATTTCCCTCTGGTCAATGTGTCACGTGGTTCGATCGCTAGATATTAAAGGAAGAAAACGTTAATTTTAAATCTTTTTAATGTACGCAGATTTCTGCACGTGACCCTGCTTTGTCGCAGTTCAGTGGAAATTAAAATTAGATAGTAATGATTTCCGTTCAGCATGTTTTGAAAATAAAATATCTCGAGAACAAATAGACAAACTTGAAAGTTTGTCTCGATTTTGTTTTAATTTCATGAGAGAAAAAAAGATGAGATTATGATAAGTTACATAAAGCTCAATTTATGATTTTTTAAGTGTTAAAAATTTTAATTAGTTTAAATTGCGTGTTAAAAATATCAAAATTTAATAACTCGAGAACTAGTTGACCGATTTTGATTTTCTTGTTACCAAAATATTTCATTTTAAAAAAAGAAAAGAGGGAGAGGTGTGACATAACGCCTGCAGGGCGTCAAAGCGGACGAATTCGGCTCGAATTATCGGCTAAGTCCAACTTTCAACCGTAGTACTTCAAATGTTTCTCTCCATCATCACCAATCATCCCAGTTGACACTACAGTGACACTTGGTGCTATACGCAAGGCTGGACGGCATCCCTTAAAGCTCTTCGAAGGTCAGTCAGCTGAGAACCCGTAAGTGAAGCCAGAAATTTTAGCTGTACATTCGTGCAACATATCTTCTCATCCTATGAGAGAGGACCTTGTTCGTGATCTCACTTTCCAGTGGTGCAAGTGTCGGGGGAAGTAGCCTTTGATCTGTGCGACCTAAACGTAGGTTACATAAGTTGGTGCATATAGATTTGGGAGAGTTTTTAAGAAAGAGATTGAGAATCAGCTTGATTTTAGCTCCGTGGAGATTTATTTCTTCGGGGATCACCAGGTTCCCGTTATAAATATTTATCTGCGAGTCGAACAAGGCTCGTGTTCCGAGGTTGTGAATATCAACCTGTAACGGAGAGTGAAAGAGTGTCCATCTAGGACTGTCACTACTTAAAAAAAAGTTGACATCCCGTCAGCTAGAAAGATCACCTCATCCCGAGTGCATTGCGGATGGAGTTTCCACGAAACTTTCAGGAGAGACCTAAGCTCTCTTGAACGATAAATTTTATCGAACTCTATTATTTCTCATTTGCCCGAAATCCGTGGCGTGCTTAATAGACAATTCCTATAATTAATTCTTCTGATTATGAGTTCTAAGAACCATATTTTTGTGAGCCTCATTTAATCAAGATTCCTGTTATGTTAAATACTTTTTCAAAAATATAAATTTTGATTTTGATTTTAATGATAACGGATTACTGAAGTTTTGCGCTACCACTTCAAATTCAACATCGGCCTCCGTCACAGAAGCGTAAGTACTCAGCGGGTAAGTATTTATTTTTTGGCGGGTAAGTAATTATATTATATATTTATATATGTTTGAAATGATTGCACTTGTTAATTTATTAACTATGTGGTATTTTGTCTACACTTTATCATTAATTATCTCTTTGGAGATTTAAGTAGAATGTTACAAGAACTTGATATGTTTTTTTGAAATTCAAAGATATTATATATATAACCATAAATGAAACATTATCATAACACCAACTTAAACAATGAAATAATTAAGTATGAAATAATTAGTTGACAATGAAAGATTCCCCAACACACTTAATATGGAATCAAAAACATTGAAAGAATAAGAAATTAAATAAAAATTGAATAAATGGAATTAAATGAAATGAAATTTGTGGAATTTAGACAGAATTATCAAGTCCCAATTGCCTAAATACCACAAATAAAATGAAATGAGATGTTTCATCATCATATTAGCCATACATTGCTAAAAAATATGATATTGGGACTACATCTCAAATACAATGATTCAAATCAGTGATAAAATAAAAAATAAAATACAATATTAAAAAGGAAAGAAGCCATACTTATAAATTACAGAGAGAACATTTAATAGAGACATTAAGTATAAAATCCATAAAGATGAAAAGAGATAGAAATAAAGATACCTTGCAGTTCATGAACCATCATGAAAACTCCAACATGACAGGGGAATGAATTGCATAAAAAATCATAACATGTTGCCAGTTTTAGAAATATAAATTGCTTAGAAATATAAATTGCTTTGCAGTGATGCCAGAAATAATGTTAAAATATAATGGATTATAAAATAAACAGGAACATTAGTGCTGCCATCTATTAGTAAAAGTGAATATAATCTGAATCGAAGGAATTGGTTGAAATAAATGTTTCATAATTCAACCAAATTACTATCTTAATTGATACCAATTAGTTAAATAATAAATAAATGAAATTAATTAATAAATAGAAAATCGAATTACATTAAAGGATGTATTAATGAATAATACTATGTTATAAATAAGTATTAAGATGGAAAAATTAATAATAAAAAACAACTTAAAATAGTGCTGCCCTCTAGTGGTAAAAGTAAATATAAAGGAATGGATGGAAATTAGTGTTTTTAATAATTAAACCAAATTACTATCTTAATGATAGCCATTAGTTAAATAATAAATAAATGAAATTAATCAATAAATAGAATGTTGAATAATATCTAAGTAATGGATGTATAAATTAATAATACTATGTTATAAATAAGTAGTAATATGGAAAAATTAATAATTAATGCAACATTAAAAATGTACCATTAAATGACAACAACGATTAAATAACTGTACTAAAAATGCAACATCAATTAAAATAAATTAAATTAAAATACTAAAGATTTGAATTAAGAATCAAAGAATTTAAAATTAATATTGATTAAATATTGAAATGAATTAGCCACAAATAATGTGGCTTTAAACAAAGTTAAATTAAATAAAAACACTTAATAAAATTAAAACATATTATATTAACACTGTATAAAAGTAAACATTATCTTAGAAGTAAATATGATATTGTCCACCAAAGGTATTATTCCAAATCATTAGATCAAATACACTCTTAATATTAATGAATATAAATTCATTTAAAATAATTAAATAATGAATAAGTAAATCTAACTAAATTAATATACATATAAAAATAACACATCGCAGTCCATTATAAAATGTGTATGATCAAACAATTGTGTAAATCAAAATGCCCCATTTTTTTTTTTAATATAAATTAACCATGCGTATTTTTCCATACAATGCCGCCACACACCTCCTCAATCCAACGTCTACCCACCCAACCGTCCTATTATAATTTTTTTTTTTTTTGTAAATATTTATAAGATTATATGATTTTTTTATACATTTTTGAAACGCATGTGTTAATTTGGTTGTAAAGATCAAATAGGAACTAACTATATATTAAGGAATATATGAATTTTTTTGGAAAACCATGTTGTAATGCTTCATAGATAAGTTTTTTAATATTTTTGTTAATAAGTTGAGAGGAACATAAACTTTTTATTCTATAAATATGATTAAAGAGTATATTACGATATACAGAATTATGAAGACATGATTTAAAATTAGTAAATGAATTAACTTTAACTTTAAATTCTTTACGTTTATCAAATAGATCTATTATTGTTTTGTTTTCTTTTAGTGTAATTTTAAGATCTAAAAAGTTAATAGTATTGTTAGAAAGGAGGTTTTCCGTTAATTCTAAATTAGTAGGATAATCAACTGGAAATATAGAAATATTAGTGTGATCAGTGGCAATTAAAATAATGTCATCAATATAACGATATAAATGTATATTACTATTAATAAATGTACGTTCATAATGATACAAGTATAAGTCTGAAAGTATACTAGATGTACATCCCCCTTGTGGTATACCGACTTTCTGTAAATATAACGTGTTATCATGCATTATATAATTATTATATATAATGAAATTTGTTAAAGTTTTAAAATAAGCTGTATCTATATGAATTGGTAAATTAAGTGAATGTTGATACTTATAAAATAATGCATTTATAATATTATGTAGATCTAATAAATCTATATTATTAAATAGATCTTTGAAATCATATGTCATTATATTGTTAACACATTTAAGATTTTTCAAAATATTGACGAGTTGATAGCTATTTTTTATACAATGTGTGTTATCAGTGGATGTTGTCAGTGTATAAATTTGATTGAGAATTTTTAATAGATGTTTATTGGCTATATTATTATATGTATTGCATCCTATAGTTACAGTCCTAAATTTAATTGGATTTTTATGAAATTTGGGTATAAGAACTAAATAAGGATAATTAAAGTTAGTAGAATTAATATTTAATAATCTATAATAACTGTGAATTTTACGATTGTTTACAATTACATTTTCATTAGTTTTTTTAAAAGAATTATTAGTAGAAATACAGGATGTAAGTAGTTGGTGATAATAAGCTTTACATATGATTGCATAATTATTAGGAGATTTGTCAATATATGTTATTACATAGTTTTTTTGTAATTTAGTAATTTGCTGGAACAAATGTTTTGTGTTAATTTTAACCATATTCGATAAATTTTGTTTTAAAGACGAACTTAATTTTTCAATAACCAGTATTTTCCATTGATAAAAATATTCAATAGGCTTACTATATGAAATTGAAATTTTATAAATAAAAATGTCTATATCATATATAAACTGTTTTATAATAGAGTTTACATTAAATTTAGAAGGAAGTCTATATTTAGTACCATAACCCATGAGTTTTTGCAGTTTATAATCATTCACAACATTAAGATTACCAGTGATTATATGTCCATGATCATTATTAATGAATTTTTTTAGAGTGGGGTCATTGCATTTACACTGAAAAGTACTAGCATCAGATGTATTTTTTGAAAATGCATTATAGTTAAAAATCTTTCTTCCAATTGTAGTAGGATATTTAAATGTCTTTGAAAGTTGAAGATTTTTTATAGGAAAATAACAGTTTTTATCATTAATTGTAGAATTAATATTAATTTTATTAAAGATTTGATTTGAAAAAGTTATAATTATTTGAGTATTAGTGTTTTGAATTTTTTGTTTTTTATTTAAATTAATGTTAAAAAGATTAGCTCTTGTCATAATTAGATCATAGAAAATATCAGAGAAATGATTTGAGTAAGATTTACTAAGAAATACATTTAAATATTGTACTATCAGTTTCTTTTTAATAGCAAAAATATATTTTCGTATTAAAAACCAGTTGTAGTTCTTAATATAGTTTTGATGAAGAGTGTTGATTTGTTTAAGAATATATATATATATATATATATATATATATATATATATATATATATATGTTTATTATATATTTATTATATATTTATTTATATATTTGTATATTTTATATTTAAATGTTATTTTTATTTATATATCAACAATTTTTCTCGTCTTACACATAAAATAACTGAGTTAAGAAAATTCTATTTTTAAATGTTTATATTGTATAAAAATATATATTTGTATATTATAAATATTTATATTATTTTTAAATCAATATTTTCTTTTAAGTAAAGTTGTGTTTAATATCGAACTGCTCTCTTTAAACTAAAATTATTGAGTAGAGTATAATTTTAGTGAAAACTATAATTTCTATTAATAAGAAACTATAGTTATCACCTTGTACCTTATACATTTGTATATTACTTATATATCAATGTTTTTTTTTTTTAATTTAAAAAAAAAATTGATCTTTTTGACAATGCCTTTGAATGAATATATCAGCTTTTTTTACATTCTTCTTTATTATTAAAAAAGGCATTTAAATTTATGCTTAAATATAAGATGTTGTGTTTCTTTAAACTTTAAGAGTTACAAGAAGTCTAAAGTTCCAAATTTTTTGTCTTTCATATTCATTCATCATAACTAATAGCAACGTGAGAGTTTTTTTCATTTATATTTAATTCAGGAATAAATACTTATTTAAATACCGAAACTGGGTATTTATTTGGTATTTACACTGAGTATGTACCCTTAGAAAGATATACTCGGGTGTTTTACATCACTCTTCTGGAATAATATTAAAGGAGAGAGAAACTGATCGAAAGAAAATAATATGTACCAAATTATAAATTGTATAATAATTATGTCTTATTTCAGGTGTCAGCAACATTTTTAGTATCATGGTCGCATCTGAATTTTTTTAACATTTGTGGTCTCAGACCCTTTCTCATACACACGCACGCGGGTACACACACACGCACGCACAAACGCACACACACACTCACACACAAACGCACACACGCATACAAACACACTTATTTATGTGAAGTCGCTGGGTGCTCATTGCATAAACATACATTCTCCTACTATAGATTTTTGGCTATTAGATGTACATTTTGAAAAAAAAAATTGTGGATATGGTAACAAAGCTTTCTCTTAAAATTCCAGGAAAAAAAAGTTAATGAGATAATACCAAATATGGTATTTTTACTGTACAAGTGAGGCTTTCAGTACTTTGTTCACAATAGATTTTATGTTTAGAAAACTGTACAGCCTGAGATCTTTCTACTTTCCATTTTGTATCCATGAGGGCAAAATATATATTTATACATATAAATTTTCAAAGGCTTCGTAGCTTCAAGAAAAGGGATCGGTGGGCTCATGTGCGCTCGCGAGCGCGTGGTTGGTGAGTCCTGTCTTAATTAATGAAAATCGTTTTTTTTAATTATTACGCTCTTTTCTTTTCTTTATATATTTTTTTCTAATTTTAGGGTTTGAATTCTACTTTAGTATTTCATTGTTGCAGTTTCACAGCCAGTTGGCATAATTAGAGACTGTTTTTTGGCGCATAATTAACTCCATTGTTGTTGTAACTCATAGAAAGCTGTAGCCACATAGAAAATTTCGCGAGTCATCACCTGTCTCGGCTAAGGGAAAAATACCTTAAAATGAGTTCATTAATTTATAATTAAGTTCAAAAAATATTAAAATGTTGCAATGCCATCGAAAACACACCTGTGTAATTACTTTTTAATATGAGGAAGTGAGTGAAACAACGATTGCAAAATTCCATCTGTACATGCATAAACCAAAATAATTTAAATAAAAAAGTGTAAAGAGACAAAAGAATTATCCCAACTTATAAAACAGTAAAAAAAAAAGGATTTTTTAAAATAGTTTATGTTGCATAATATGAATACAATAACAGTAAGTTTGAAGTGTGGGATGTGTTGTCAGATGTTTGAACATTTAATTAATTTTTAAAAAATATATTTTTTAATATACATATAGAGAACTGTTAAGTAATATTTTAGTAATCATAACATGCATGAATATTTAACAATTTCGAGATATTCAGAACTATTTCTGTAGCAGAAGTTCTTAACAATAAAGTACATGTTATACTCTTGATGTATTAAAAAAAATTAGAGTTAATAATATAATAGAATATAATACTATAATAAAATAATATAAAATTTATTACATTGAAAATGAATGTCACAGGCATAGATTATACTAAGCAATTATGTTTCATTAAAAATGAGTAAAACGCGCGGGAAAAGAAAACGGGTGAAACACATCAGATTTATTTTGTACCCGGTGAATATAAGAAAAATATTTCATGGTAATTATTTTTTACCGCTGACTTATTTAATGATTTATGGCGCAGCCCAGTTGTCAAGTTGTCAGTTGATATGTTAAATCGGCAATTATAGGGTTCCAACCTTAAGATTAAATTTTAAAATATCCTTTCTGCTATTTCATGCATGCTAAATATATCAAGTAAAGGATATATTTACGGATTTCCTTATAAGTAATTGTTACTCGCGTTTACAAATAGTGCTGCATGGTTATTTTGCCGCATCATCATGCAGATGCAGGTTTCAAAATTCGTTTTTAAATATTGGCAAAGTCCCCGAACACACTTTATCTCATATTTCACGTGTTTTTTTGTTGTTGTTTGTTTTTAATTAAGAAATGTGAATTTGTTTTGGGGATACATGAAGTATGACAATTCGAATGAAATTGAGAAATATAGAGCTTATTACTCAGATATTCAAACTTTGTATATAGATAAATATGTTTACTGCCCCTCAATAAAATTTCACTATAACAGGATTGTAGAAAATCATAAACAAGGAACTTCAATGCAGACAGATTTATTCGCCGACTTTTAGAATTTGAGTAATGACTATCATTCAGGTATTTTTGTATTTTATTTTTAATATGCTGTATGCTTATTTACAATTAAACTAAATGGGATCTTTTATAGTGCGTCTGTAGTTTGAGTGCAGTGTTTATTTTTGCGAATTCAAGTTTTCTGCAACCGCACCAATTTTAAGTCAAAGTTCCCGCTCTGATAAAACCTTATGTGTGGAAAAGGTGTTCGTAGTTCCCTAAAACCGAATCAATTTTTTACCTAAAGAAAAAAAATATATTTTTTCTTTTTTTATTTCTCAAACATTTATGATTTTGCAAAAAGTACAGTATAAATGGTAAAAGTAAAGTAAAATTGCAAGAAATATTAAAAGCTCAAGTTAAAGAAAAACTCCAAAAATATTGGACATATAAGAACATATTTGAAAGATCTTCTGCAAATGGATTTCCCAGTCACGTTAATCAAATTTTATTTCAGTAAAATAGTTCTGTGTAGTAAAAATTTCTTTTCATTTTAAAACGTTGGAGTCACATAATTACGACATAAAAAAAATTCAGTAGCTGTTTTTCCAAAATAATCGAACAATGCACAACGAACTACACTGATGAAAAAAAAAATATCAAACATGTTACTGTCAGATTTCATAAGAAATTTTTACAACTATTTCTTCAGTGGTTCCCAAAACTTTCAAGTTACTATCCGTTTTTGGATAGGTTTGCTTTTAAGTGAAACTTTTTCGTTATTTACTCACCTAGTAAAATGTCTTGGAATAAAATTTATCGCTTTAAGTTCACAGTTCGCCACTAAATCTCCTTCCCGCAGGAAATTTTCGTTTTCTAAAATTTTACATGCGCCAAAAACAACCCCTGGAACTAAAATATAAAAATCAAATAACTACTATATTCTATATGCCAGCCGCAACAAAAGAAAGCCTTTCACGATAACACAACACTACACCATGAAAAAGAAGGGGGGAGAAGCGGGAATGAGAAAAATTTATCGAACACGTTTCTTTTAAGAAAATATTGTACAGATTGGGGGGGGGGGGGGGGTACTGAAGGCGAGACGGGAAAAGAAAAAAAAAGCGTTTTGTGGTTCATACTATCTTTATGTCAGTTTTTCCCTTGACTTTTTTCAACTAATCAAATCGCTGTGCGATCGCAGAAGAAACTAAGAACAGCGTGTTTCGCATTTCTTTTATGTAGCATGTTCCCGGTTATGTTGCTATCTCTTATGAGCGACAGAGAGAAAGAGAGACAGACTTGCTGCTAGCTCATTCATATTATTATCTATCTGACGTCGGACTTATCTAGCTTCCCTTTTCAGCGGTTTCGACTTTCGCCGCTCTTTGCGTAGCTTATTTCTGTCGCTCCTCTCTCCTCTTCAGCTTGCTTCCATTTCTTTTATTCCAATTTTTCTTTCGTTTTCTTTCTATCTATCAGTCAAAAAAGATGATGTTAGTATTTTTATGATCTGTATCTCAGGTTCTTTGTTTTCTTCTATTGAATTGTTTGATTAAATATCGCAGTCTCATTTAATATTCAGTAATGTTTGCATAAAAATATTTTAATGAGGAGAGACGATAAAACTTTACTTAAGGCTCTTCAGATATTTTATAGCTTTGAAATATAACATTCGTAGTTTCTATTAGCGTTTTATATTTCAATTTAGTCGTATTAAAGGCAAATTGTGAACGCTTGATTTTTACTTTTTTAACATCAAACGTGCCGACACTTAATATAAACGTATACCTATTCGCACCCTTTTTAGATTAAGCGTTAATTGTTCCCATTTTAATGCAGGTAATGTTGATTTTAGTATGAAATTATTAAAAGTAACTTTAGGGAATATTTCAACAAAAATTCACTTTGTCCACTTTAATAATAATAAAAAAAAGTGTAAAAATTGTTTTAATTCAATTGAAAGAAAATTTTTACTTAATTTCTCTTGCATTTTTTACAGATACAGAAATAATACATAGATCGTTCAACGGATGGTCATGAAAATCTTTGCCGATATATGAGCCCAAGCGACCTATCGTTCAAGGAAATGGGATTCTATTTTGGGATGTGGGTATTTTATTGAATGGACTGAACTTGAGAATGATGTAACAAAGGACAACAATCCGGCTCTCACAGTTACAGTTACAGTGACAAAATTTCGGAAATTTCAAATGGCAACATCCAATTTCTTTCAACGCAAAATAATATTTATTGTGAAAAACTGCGTTAAAATACTATTTTTAACAGTAGAAATGGAGACGTAAAGCAAACGCAAAGAATAAAGTGAGAAGAACACACACGGCGACAAAAACAAATAATTTTACTCAGATTACAAAATTTACAAGTATTTGTGTTCACTGACGATGTCATATCGTATACGGCAGACTGTGGACTGGGCAACAATAAATCACTGCAATGGAGACAATGCACAGAATCTCACGTTTGATGACGTTTTGCATGTCAGACACACTAAGCGATATTGACGTGCATCCTAGACTTTTAATCCTCCTAGTACCAAGTCTTAAATTTTGATGAGCGTTCTTAGTTTTGCATGATTTGTGCCAGAAATTTATTTCTATTAAATGTAGATTCTTTCTAAAAAATATCTATATAATTTTATTTAATAAGTTAAAATTATTATTTTTTTTTCTGGTTTGAAACATAAAAGACTTCAAAACAAAAAATAATGTGGTTAAATAAGACCCCAAAAGTCTAAAAATTCCAAGAGAGAAAAACCAATTGGAGTTTATTCGGGTAACCCTGACGGCCACGGAAACAACGTATTCTTGCAGCACAGGTGGAGCACAAAATGGCCTTCTTTGCGTTTGTTTAATGTCGCAATTTATACTACTAAATTTAGTTTTATAACGCCATTTATAATCTTTCATAGTGAAGATAATTTTGCGATGAAAAAAATTGTGTTTTTACATTTGAAATTTCCGAAAATGTGTCACTGTAAAACTTAACAGTGAGAGTTCGGTTGTAGTTCTTTACCTCATTCTCGAGCTCATGTCATAAAATTAGTAACCGACCGAAACAAGTTTTGCAGGCCGAAACCGAACCGAGGCTGAATTTCGGTGCTTTCTCGAGTTTCGGCCGAAAACGTAAACGAAAGTGAAATTTGTTAGGAAAAACCATCTAATCTTCGTCAAATAGATCATTCCTGTAAGAATAATGAAAGAACAGAGAGACCTTGAACTCATAAATAGTGCAAATGAGTGAAAATTACGCATGTTAAATATCAGTATTTCTCTCTAAAGATGCAATAACTGTGTTTTATCAAGGACTTTCCTATTACGTAGTGAATTTCATAACTAATAAAACTGTTTTAATGTAATTTCTTTTACTCTAGAGTATGTTCTCAAAGAGTAAGGAACAAATATGTGCGCTCCATATAATAATGTCAAATTTACATAAATAAGTGTAATTTAGGTATATAAAAAATTTTAAGGTCAAAATCGTGCTTATAATTTTCAAAATAAGATGAAACAACATATCAATAATAATATTTTTTATATCCAGATTAAGAAATGAATATTCTCAGTTATCGCAAAGGATTTTAATGTGAATTAAGTATGCCTTCAGAGCAGCCCTGAAAAATAGATAATTCAATGAAGTCCTGGACTGGCTGAAAAATTAAGATACGCGAAATTTACTTACCCATTCTGCACTACGAAGCAATTTTATAAAATTGATTATGTGACTGATGCGCTATACAAAATAACCATTCTTGTATTTAAAGTCAAAAGGACAGCCATTCATATTTAAATATTTAATAGTATTCTAATTCAGGAGTTTATTTATAAATTAAAAGTGGAAACAAAAATGGCATCATTCAACGAAGGCAATATAGTGGAAAAATTAAATTCCAGAAATTATTCATATTGGAAATTTAAAATTGAAATGTTGCTCATAAAGGAAGAATTCTTCGAATCCATTATCGAAACACCACTTATCCCAATTACAACCGATTGGTCTAAAAAAGACCGGGAGGCGAGGATCATCATAAATTTAAATATAGAAGATAGCCAGATAAGCCATGTAAAAATCTTACAAAATGCAAGGGAAAGATGGAATGCTTTTAAAACCATACATGAACATACAAACGTTTCCAGAAAGTTATGCTAACCCCGAAAACTCTACAGAACGAAATTAGTCGAAGGGGGTAACAAGGTAAAACCACATTACTAAAATATTAGAAATAATAGACAAAATTTCTGCCATCGACGAAGAAACAAAAGATAGTCATATCTCAGCACTATTATTATGTTCACTGCCATTTTGATACGATATCCTAATAATGGCCCTTGAAGCGAGGCCGGAAGAAGAACTCGCACCTACAATAAAGAGTAAATTAACAGGTGGATTTAATCGCAGAAATGAACATTCGGAACCAACCGAAAGCACAGCTAAAGCGTTTAAAACACATATAATATTCAACAATAGCTATAAAAAATGTCCTTCCGGCCTGTACCGGGAGGAAAAGGTAGCTTTCATAGTCCATGTTTTTAAAAATTGAACTCCTTTTACTCAAACATCCGGAGCTAAAATGCTTGCAACCCGATTATAGAAAACTCAATCCCGGTTTTCGTTAATACTCAATTTGAATGCGAATTTCTGCATGAGAGTTACAGCATAACAAAAATCAAATGGTTTCAAGATATCAGCTACCCTAGAATTTCAAACTGACATTTCTCAGCCCTTTTTCCAGATAAAGCCAAAAAAAAAAATGTTCCAGAAACCTTGTATCACGATCTAACACTTAAGGGAAACGACATTTTCAATTTATAAATTTTTATACATCTTTTTGAATTAAAAAAAACAAACAATTTAACTGACCACCATTTTGAAACAAGATGGCGCATGAAGCTGACCTATGAACTCAGTCGAGACCTTAGTATGCTCTGTACACATGCTCAGTCACGTTCATATTGGTTCATAAATACGAGAATTACAGCATAACAAATATCAGATCGTTTCAAAATTTCAGTCACCCTAGAATTTCAAACTGACATATCTCATCTATTTTTTAAGATATAGCCAAAACAAAATATAGTCAAGAATCGTGTATCGCGTTCTAACACTTAACAGAAACAATTTTTTCCATTTATAGTTTTTTTGTACATTTTTTTGAATTGAAAAAAAATAAAAAAAATTAACTGGCCGCCATTTTGAAAGAAGATGGCGGATGAAGCTGGCCAACGAACTCGAACGAGACCGTGGTATGTCCTACTCAGTCAGATCCAAATCGGTTCATAAATAGGCGAGTTAGAGCATGAGAAATGTCAGATCTATATATATATATATATATATATATATCAACATTTGAACGGAGTGTGGTTTTGGGGTCTGAGGGTCATGATCGGTGAAAATATACCAAAATTTTTTGGAACTGCTTTTCTCCGAACGGCTGCAATAGGCTTTTTGTAATGAAAGCTACCTAAAACATGGAAAATATTGCTCACATTGTCGAATGAGAAATCATACCACCAAAGAATGCTGGTACACTAGAAAAAAACAATCAATACACCATATAATCAAAACTATAAACAAAACAACAAGAAAAAAATTTGTTCTTCCCTAGTTTACAAAAAGATGAAAATTACTTCAGAAACGCGGATAAATCGAGTTCGGATCAAAACACCGCTTATCCTGAACATTAAATATTACAGGAAATATTAAGGAAAACAAAAACCGTGCATTTATAATAAAAGAACCGGAGAATAAAACCTGGATCATAGACAGTGGTAGCTCGTCTTATATTACGAATGACGAAGCTCTATTCACAGAAATTAAATCAAAAGAAAAAACAAGTGTCGTCATTGGAAACGGAAACAAACTCATCTCCTACGGGTCATACAGCACAGAAATAAGAACAAAAACCTAAAACGGCGAAACACAAAATATCACACTGAAGGACATTTTGTATGTACCGGAAATAGAAATAAATTTATTCTCCTTTACTAAAGCTGCGGAAAATGGTTTCAAAATTCTATTCGAAAAGGATAGATGTAATTTAACATTTAACGGAATAGCCTGCCTAGAACGACAAAGATGAAATAATTTTTACGAAATTTAATTAGCAAAAGAAGCCATTAACACAAATTATGCTAATATAACATATAATTGCAATTCCAAAAATTGCATAGATCTATGGCACAGAAGATTAGGACACGAAAATTTCGTATCAATCAAAGAAATAATTGCAAAACAATTTGAAAAGCGAATACAAATAAACAGTTGCAATCACAACAGAGATTGCGAAGCCTGCATTAAGGAAAAGATTGCTGATGCATCCTATCCAAAAACAGCCGAATATACAGCAACTAAAACTTTAAATTATATATTCTGACATCTGCGGTCCTTTACAATCTCCAGCCATAGGCGGCAAAAAATATTTTCTAACATTTATAGATGACTTTTCTAGATTCACTTTCATTTACTTACTGTGAAAGAAAAGCGAAATTTCTGAAAAACTTAAAGAATTTGTTGCATTAGTTAATAATAAATTTGGCGAAAAACCTAAAACATTGAGAACACGTAATGGAAAGGAATTTACAAATTAAGTTGAAAATTTTTTGAGGGAAAATGGTATTAAACATCAAGTAACAATACCATACTGTCCGAGCCAGAATGGCGTTGCCGAACTGAAAAACTGATCATTAGTAGAAACGACTAGAACTATGCTCAGCGAGTCTAACTTACCTCAAAAATTCTGGGGAGAGGCACTATGTACGGTCAATCACTTACAAAACAGATTGCCAACAAATGCTAATTAAAAGACACCCTACCAACTTTGGACAAACAGACAACCCAGCTTACATTATCTCAAAGTATTTGGCTGCGAAGCTTATGCGCATACATTTAAAAAAAGACAAAAACTAAATGATAAAGCAGTCGAAGGTATCTTTGTCGGATACATCAACCATTCAAAAGGATACCGTATTTGCGCATGTGGTAAAGTTATAAAAATCGCCAGAACAGTTAAATTTCTAGAAAATAAAACTAGAAACACAAACGAGAAATTAGAATAAACATTTCCTTTCAAAATCCCACCAATGAAAAGTGAAAAATCACAGAATATAAAATTTCTACAAATCGAAATCTCAAATACAGAAGGCACACCAATCGATGCCAAACAAGACACACTATAACCAAGAATGTCAGACAGAATAAATAAAGGAGTACCACCAGATAGATAAATTTATATGGCCAAACACGAACGCATTAGTGAACACAAAATTTGGAATGACAAAATAAATATAGAAAATCCAGAAGAAAACAAATTTGGATTAAGGCCACCCAAAAAGAGTCCCTTATAAAACAATACTTGGACACTTGTAGACCCTCCGCAAAAAGAAAAAAAAAAGTAATAGGCTCAAGGTGGACTATTTAATAAATATAACAAACTATTCAATTTTAAAGTCTCTAAAGTATCTGAAACTATTACATTTAAAAATCTCTAAAAATGTATTTTTAATTTTAATATTTTTCAATCTATTGAATTTAACGGTATCGTACACAAAACTTTCAAAATTATTTTAAATATAAGAATTTATTATTAAATTCTTGTTTATCTATCTATGTTACAATAATTAATAATGAAAATTTATTTTAACACCATGTAGTAATTTCTTCTGATTAATATATTTTATGGTAATCACCGTAAAGGCATCATAAGAGAATATTTTCGCATCATAAGGAGCGGACGCGCGGAGTGATTGCGCTTGGTAAAAAAGTTTTACTTCAGTTCTGGGATTCGTATGGCGTAGACGCATGTGTGAAATGTGAATCTGCACTAAAACATCTGTGTGAATAATAAATAATAGGATTTAAAAATTTATTGATCCTTTTGTGATATTTAACCAACACAGTGGTCGACCGGACTTTTTAATTTTGGTTCACGCAAGTAAAGCCTTCAAAAACAAATTGGATATATTCAAATTCGAAAAGTAATCTAATCATCTGTTGTTTATTTTGATGGACACAGCGTCGCCAACCCGATAGAAGGCAAATAAGTGCTTCTGGATAATTTTCCTCGATCTTTTTCGATTTTTGTTTTAAACTCTTAACTTGTGAGGCTTATTTCAATTTCGTTTTGCTATTATATATATATATATATATATAATTATTCATCGTGTCTAATATCGATGCCGTACAGATTCCTATTTATAATAGATCAGATCCTGCTTTATAGTTTGTAATATGTGAAAGAATATTTGCTTTAGCTATCCCCAAAGCAATCGCCGAATCTTTAAAGAAATATAATTATATTGTTCCACCCGATGTTGCATCAATTATTCACGATATTTTAATGCAACCAGATGTTACTGCTCCCTACGGTATTTTAAAACAACAAAGAAAAATCATGCGTCAAATATAGATTATGAAAATCTATCCAACACATTCAGTATACTGTAACAAAATTTCACCGTTTAATAAGGTGGAAGATGATGTCTAAGTAAACAAGGGATGATCGCCTCGGGAACTCAGCTTTCGCTTTAGATTGTAAGTGCAATCCCGGGGGGGGGGGGTAACAATATAGAAACAATATGGTTGATAAGATCAAGGTCAGGGTCAAACCGGGTGGGGAAGCCTACCTTTCGGCTTAAGCTCAACTAGACCCACCCTGCTAGTTTGTTTATCTAATTATACTGAGCATTACTAAATTATACTTTGTGATATTGAGCAATAATTATAAAATGTAATGTTGAAATACAAATTCTGAAAATACAAGATTCCAAAAATACAAATTCTGAAAACACAATTTACCAATTCTATTGAGCAATACTAAATACTACTATGTGATACTGAGTAATAATACTACCATGTAATATTACTGTAAGATGCTGAAGTAGATAATAATAATGGGTAGAAGTAAGTACTAAATGAACAATAATGAATGAATAATAATACTAGAGTAAACAATGATAAATTATGCTAAAAATACTAAATAACACTGTATGATATCATTAAGAATAACTAAATTGTTAAGGTTAGAGTTTGTGTAGTGTGTAAAGGTCCTTATGCATATTAGAAGTCCACTTCATCCTCAACTTCCACTAAGTCCAATGGAGGCAGCATGAATAATTATTGATTGAGTTCTAGCAGAAACATACAATCTGTTATTTTTTGAAGCAGTTTTGCTTGTTTCAGTACGTAGGCAAACCATACCGACAGATTCGTTTGTGATGGCTTTTTAATGGGATGGTGGGCAGTCAGGGTACAATCTAGGATATAATGTAAAGAGGTATCTCTTTTCAACAGGTGCATCTAGGTGACGATGCCTTGCCGAATTGATTGAGATATTGGGCCATGGTTTGGAGCAAAGATGTAGTGGTACCTATTTTGAAGTTGAAGATCTGTTGATACTGTTGGGATTAAGGCACGAGTAAAGTGACCCGTTGTTCCCAGATTCCAATCCATTTGCCATGATCTTATTAATTCTGATGTTGTTATCATCTTTAAATGCGATGGTGAAAATGGGTAGAATTTTTGTAAGATGTCCTGTGACGGTTTCGTTGCATCGCGGGCCAGTTTATCAGCATGTTCGTTTCCAGCTATTCCAGAATGACCATGTACCCATTTAAAGAAAATGGATTTCGATGTTTGTGTCAAGGCTGAAATTACGTCACATACGAGTAAGTTGGAGGTTAATATATCTGCTAATGCCTGTATGCTATTAGATAGACTATCAGAATTGATTGTGTAGCTTTGAGAATTATTAGAATTAGCCCAGTCTATTGCATCGTGTATTGCTCGTAGCACTGCTTGGTACACGCTATTTTCTTGGTGTAAACGAATCTGTCTTGTTCCCTGTAAAACTGAATCTTTATATGCACAGAAAGCATATGCAGTGCCATCTGATGTTTTTGATCCGTAGGTGAATATATCAATTTCGATTGTCCTCTCATTTTCTGTTTGCCACTTAAAATATTGAATGTATGGAGGTATTATGATTTTAGCTGATTTCGGTTGGTAATTCATCGGGTTATGTTCATCCACCTGGACCACAAGACGAAGTACCCTTTCGAGTGTGAATATTTTCTTTAGTTGCAATATGCAAGAGGGGAAATTCCCGACAGTACACAAAGAGCTGCAGTTGGAGATTTTTTATAGACACCCGTGACTTAGGAGTAGGCATTGAGCCTGAATTGAGGAAATAAGCCTTAGACCATGTGACTTTTGAATTCGAGCAAACCATATCGATACAGCATAGGTGATTTTTTTTATCCAGAATATTGTTATACCATAATTTGAAAATTTCTATAGAAATCCCACCTAATGATGATGAAAATTTTAATAGCTTGTGTGTTACTTGTGTTATTTCTAATCTCTTGTTGCATAGATGGGGAAGAAAGGGGAGTGTTGCATCTAGGGTGATACCCAACTATGGTAATGTATTGCTTTTTGACAGAGAATAATTATCCAATTTATAAATAGGTGCACGTTTTAAATATCTGGGTCTTCGAAGGTTTAGAACTTTAAACTTTCCATATGAGATAATTAATTAGTTTTCCTTTGCCCAGTCACTGATGAGATCCAAGGCCAACTAGCCCATCATCTCCAGAAGTTTTCTTGTGGGACCATGTATAATGAGTAGTAGGTCATCCGCATATGCAATTGCTATTATACCCTGTCTTCGTAGAATCTTCATCAAACCATTCATAAATATTCTCCATAAGAAAGGGCCGAGGCACGAACCCTGTAGATATCCGCAAGAAAACCAGTGTATTTTTTCGGATTGCCAGTTGGGGTAAGCACCACTACTCGTTAAAAATGAAAGGATAATATTTTGGCATGATTGGTCTATGGACAAATTTTGCAACTCTTGTTGGGTAGTTGCCCAAAGAAGATTATCAAAAGCGTTGCTGAAATCCAATGATATCAGAGATATATATTTATTTTCTTCTGTTAAGATGTCTATGTGCGAGAAAACTTCCTGTAATGCTGTCTCGGTGGATTTTCCCTCTATAAATCCACGTTGTGAGTTGAATTGTTCTAGAGAGATGTTTATAGAATGATTAATACATTTAAGAAGTTGCTTTTCGTATACTTTTCCGAAGATTGGGAGGAGAGTAATCGGTTTGTATGATGAATATTCAGTTGGAGGTTTATTATCCTTTAAAAAGTAGACTACATCATCTATTTTCCATGGGTCCGGAAAGTAGTTCAGCTTCAATACTGAATTATACTGGTTGCTTATTTTCTTAAATAGGCTCCTTAGGATGTAATGGTCTATAGCGTAGTTTCCCGGCGCATTGGCTTTCTGAAAAGAGTATATCGCTAATCCGAATTCTTGGAGTGTAAATGTAGAAGCTATTGGGACTGGAGGGAAATGTTGAGAATCTGGTTTATTTGAGGGGACAAATATTTGTTCTGTTAATACGTGATAGAAGATTTGTTTTGTTTGAGTTGTTGAAAAGGAATTTGAGAGTAAATAGCATTTTGTTTGAAAAATTCTCCGAATGCAATTTTCCTCAGCTTTCCATATGGTTTTCTTGCTCTACTGCAGAATTTTAACCATGCCTCCATTTTGGTAACTTGAATCTTTATCCTGTAGTAGCTCTTTCGCTTTTATATTTACTATGGTAGTCTTGCGTTGGGTCTTGGATTTTCCACCTGCGTCTCAGAGCTCGAACATAGTTACGTTGTTTACGGAGACCATTGGACCACCATAAGAATTTTGGCGTATAGGTACTTTTCCGTTTTTACTTAACCATCATACGTAGTATAGGGTAAGTCTTGTAATCATTTTGAAAATCGAAAAAAAAAATTGACGGATTTACACGTTTCAGACACTGGAGATTCCGAAAAACTTATGTTTAGAAAAAAAAAAATTGCCGTCCGTCTGTCTGTGTGTGTGTCTGTAAACGCTCTATCTCCCGAACAAATTGAGATAGAGACTTGAAATTTGGTATGTACTTAGTATGTAACAATGGGGAGAAGCTTATTGAATTTCAGTAACCTCGATTATCCGGAACTATTTTTTTCGGACTGTCGAAATATTCGTTCTGATACAAGGTATATAAAAATTTTCGAAATTGTTTAGTTTAAGGAATATAAAAGACAATAAAAAAATATAAATTTTGCATAAAGAATGAAGTCGATCGGACAATTAGTTGCCGAGATATTTGTAATCATATTTTTCACACTCTTCGATTTTTCATGACCCTGTATTTCATTCAAATTTCAATTCAAAGATATATTTTAATGGGAAATGAGACGCTTAATCCGACACTGTAAACCGTTAATTAATATGATTTTCAATTTTGGAGTTATAAGGATGTTTCTTTTACGCAATTCAGTAATAGAGCATTTAAAGTTTATGACGTCGTCAAGCCAAGATTTTATTCGAATTGCAATGGATTTTATAAATAGTTTACACATGTTTTATTTTCATATTTTATATTATGCATATCCATGATGGGTAAGTATTACGGTGGCCCCCAAAGACTAGTTCTTCTGTTTTCTTGAACAATTCTACGTTAAACTTCTGAAAAGAGATGCCCTTTGCTCTGTATCTTCGTTATGGTATTTTAGGAATGGATGTCGAGAGCGTTAATGTTATTAGATGGTGATCTCCATAGTCTAAGTCATCGTCAACTGTCCATGTTGAAATTAAAGAAAATAGTTGCAGGGATGATATAGAGACGTCCGGCCAACCCTTTAGATGTGTTGTTTCAAAAGTTGGTGAACAGTATGAGTCATTTACAATTATAAGATGTTGTGCGCTCATATGATTTATTAAATGCTGACCTCTATCATCGTCAGTGAGATAAGCCCCACAATGAACTGTGAGCAATTAGGTCACCCAATAACTGGAATTTCGTGGACATACCTCTTCTGTCAGCCCAGGCAGTAAGATCAACCTGTAAGTCTGCTGAAAGAGGTGTGTATTGCGTACCTATTGTTATTTGTCCATCTGAAGTTAGAATATTGACGAATACTGAAAGGGTATGGGTTTGGACTCTTATATGTTGGATATTGGGCTCTAATATTATTATGAAGCAGTTCTTGGATATTGATGAGTAACAAGAATTCGAGGATGGTAGTCCATGTGGTTTGTTGTTGGTTATTTTGCAGTCCTGTAGATACACTATTGAATATTGTTGTTGAAAAAGAGTAGTAAAGAGCGAAGCAGAAGCTGATCAAATCTTCTGCCGATTTATCTGAGCTATTTTTAAAAGAGCCGTTCATGGAGAATTTTGACCGATTTGTGAAGATACGTTTATTGACGGGAAGACGAAAAACTATTATTTAATGAACGATTTCTGTAGGAGTAGAGGTCTTGAAAAACATAACATTGAGAAGGGCCTGAACTGTGGTTATAATTGTAACATTTTCCTTTAAGGATCTGTTGAATTATAGCAATTTATGCATTTGTGAAGCTTTGTATTATTTTTATGGATACAGGAGGGTGAATTGTGATTTTTCATACAAAATGAACAAATCTCTTTTCTTCGATGTCTGTCCTTGCTATACCAAATAATTGGCAACGTTCACAACTTATTAGTGGTGAATAGGGTGCTATTTTGCATGCAGGAAACCGACCAACAGACGATTTTGATTTAATAATTTAAGTGCTATGGATTCTTCCAACTCCAAGACTAATCTATATGTTTTTTGTGTATACTTCGATAAGATTTTGTGAATATTTTGAGTAATGTCATGGTTCAATTCAGTGCTGATTTTCTTTAAGATTCCTTCCTGTGGTATTTCTTTTGGGATACCCAGAATTATGTTCTTCTTTCTCTTTTCTACTACCAGTTTTGATTATATTAGATCTTGAACACATTTCAAAACCCAATATCAGCAATTACCAACTAGAGTCAGAAAAGTATCCGAATTCTTTTCTGCAGCCCTGTATAGGATCTATAGATTTGTATATCTACAACACAGTATTCTAAAAGTTATTTTAGTTAGGAAACGTATATAGCACAGTTGAAAATACCCCTACAGCAAAATAAACAGAAATGAACTCGAGATCGTTTGTCAGCCCTGTATAGGGTCTATAGAATTTACATACACCAAGTAATAGACAAAAATGAGTTAAATTTAAAAATGCGCAAACGATTTTTCCACATGGACCGTAATGTAACGGAATTATTTTGAGCGATTTCTAAAAGCTTCAAATATGCGAATTCAAAATTGCAGCTCATTCCCCAAAGTAGTTATTAAATTAGGCTTAAACAAATACCCCGCTTTTTATACTGTTTTGAGTTTTGCAACCAATACAAATGATTTAATTTAAACCTTCTCAATTCCTAAACTACTTGACCGAATGACTTCCGTTTGGTATCCGAAAGTAAAATGTACCGAAAAAGCCAAATATGATGTGAAAATTAAGTGTTCGTATTGAAAATTTCAGAGTATGGTACAATTTCAGTATGAAGACGATCCCTAAACTGTTTTTTAAACATAAATTGAAAGGAGACATAATTTCCAGTAGAATGGCTATTTCCGATTTTTTTGCTGGGACAATTTGGTGATAAAAGCGTGGGTTTTTATTTCACCGACTGGCATTTGTGGAAATATAGATGTATATACTCCCTCAAGAAAATATAACTATAACAGTTGAATTAAAATTAATAAACAAGGAATTTTGTTACAAACTGCTTTATCCCGTGTCTCTTAGAATAAGAATTATGACTTGCGGTCGCGTGGGAGGGGATTTTTTCTTTCCTTTTCGTAATTGTTCATGAAGAATATTTCTATCATGAGATGTAGACTAGTTTGAAGTTTAAAATTTCCAGCAGGATTCTTTGATATTATTTTTAATTAACTGTTTAGGCGGGGGAGGTAGGGGGCAAGTTAGCCACAAGGAGAGATGTTGCAATTATTCAGGTAAAAGTATTTAGACTCATATCCGAAATTCTCCTTTGAAAAACTTTCCTAAAGACACTTCTTTTATGGCAGTATAAGAATAAATGGCTGATGTTTAAAAATGCACTTTCTTTTTCAGAATTTTTGTTAATTAATAGGGAATAAAACTATTGTGTGATGTTCTATTCCTTCTTATATTAGTCATCTTACTTTATTGTTTTTATTGTCAAAAGGTTTATTCAGATCAGTGGCGAGAGTGCTTGCAATAACAAGCCTAGTTCAATACCGAAGGTCACGAGTTTGATTCCGAGCAGCTGTAATGGGATAGCTGTGAAAAAATGTCAGAGTATTTTCAGCATAAATCCATAATTCTCTACATGTCATCGTCGAAGTCGTTCTACCTGCGAAAATATAAAATTTAGTGAATGCTTAAACAACATACACATAAACATTAACAATACCATTATATTAAATAGAATAATTTCACACTATTTTAAAATATAAGCATACTTTATCAACTCTATAACGCCTTCACACTTCAGTATCGTCCCCATGTAGCACACATTCTCTGGGGGGAAAAAAGTTTGTTTCATTTAACTATACACCTAAAATTCAATCCATTAATTTGGAAGTAGCCAACATGTATGGCTGTACGTACGCGCACGACGGGGTGGGGGGATATGTAGTATTATATTATGTAAAACCAGTATTGTGTAAAACCAGGACACGTTCATTTTCTTCAAAACGCACCGTTGGGTTTTTAAAAATATCTACATTAACCTTTTCGAAACCGATCGTTTACGTAATCCGCTTACGCGATTTCCGCTTTTTTGGCAATGTTTACATGTGGTTAAATTTCTATTTTACTAGGAAATTTGGTTGGGTCGAGTGTTCGGAAAAGGCCTCTTCCAGACCATATTGCGTCCCCTGGCGGTGGAAGGTGGAACTACAGGAGTATCTCTGGCTCAGTGGGCCCGATTATGATGGGGTTTGGCTCATTCGACTTAATATCTATAGCTTTAAATATTTTAGTTCCACTTTCGACCGCCAGGGTGCGCTTTCGATCTCAGGTTCTATGAGCCCAATTACAGCGGTGTTTGCCTCATTCGACTTGATTTCGATATCCTTACAGATTTCAGTCATATTCGTATAGAACAGATTGTTAATATCGGGCACGGGCAACGCCGGGCGGATTAGCTAGTCCAAAAATAAATCTTTATCGCTCTTTAACTCTGTGAAAACAGATGTAGTTAAAATATACTCTGACTTACTTAGTTGTATATTTGAATATCTGTCTACACATTAGAAAGTTGATTTAATTATTTTAAGGGGCTAGTTTGTTAAAACAAAAATAATTAACATATAAAAGATACATAAAAATCCTGACATTAATTACGATCAAAAATTTTTTCCCATACTTTAAAAGTCATTCTGGAATTTTTTTACCAATATAAGTCAATCCTTTCCGAATTTTTCCCTTTACATTTTAAAGTAAAATCACTTATTTATAAGTAACGTTTTTCTGAATTTCCTTAGATACGCCTGTATCATCTGGTTAACTTCTACATCCTAATACTCCTTCCGTACTATCAGTTCGAAACTCAATATATAACCTCAAACATATACTTTTAAACTAAATCCGTTACTCGCACTTTTAGATAGACTTTGAATTTTTTTTTCCGTATAAAAGTTTTACTTTTTTTATTTGATCTCGCAGTTTTATGAAGTTTTATAAAAATTTTGCAAATGCGGAACGATATCGATACGAGAAGTAATATATTTCCCGATTCTGAACTTAAAAAAGAATTTTAAAAATTTCAAGTATGTATTGGCAGATGCTCTGCATAGCAAAGGGAAGAGTTTGAACTATCATCAGTTTTAGGCAATCAGGGTAAGGGACCGTATATCGATGCGGTACTTAAGCTCCAGCGAACAAGGAATGTGTGGCACGACAGGAAACTGCATTAATCTTTCGCCAACGAACTTTCCACTTGCCTGGATAACTTGCTCAAGAATTTGCCAATCACAAACTTTCAAAAGTCCTATTTTAAAAATACATTCTTAAAGGAAGAAAAAGGAATTAGAACGCTCTCGGTATTTTCGGGAAAAAAAATGTTTGTTATGTTTTTTCTTAGAACATGAAAATTTTAAGGGATGTGTTTTCTTTAAAGCTGGTGTTTAAGAGTTTCAAAAGGACTAAATGCTTTTGCTTATTATTATAAAGGGCGGGAGGGTTTTGAAGCGACGAGATGTGGAGGCCGCTGCAAAGAACTGGTAGAGGGTTGGAGGTTGCACAAATTAAACTTTAATGCACGTCATTATTTTAGCCTTAGTCATCACTCTTAACGGTGAATTGGACCCGGATTTAGGGGTAAGTGATGAGTGAAAAGAATTCGCCCCATCACAAGTAGCTTTTCATCGAGTGAGTTTGCACAACCGCGAAATTAAAGCGGCGCCACTTCCTCTGCTACGCATTCAACATGTCCTAAAGCAATTAAAGCTTGAATTAAGCGTTTTCAATGTGTACTAGTGCTGCGTCATCTAAATTTCTTATTTCCGGCCATATTTCTTTCTTTCCGCTTAATCGAGAAATGATTTCAGGAGATTTCAATAACAGCCTAAAATTTCTATAGAAAACTTTTTTAATGTTTTTCATTTCAGTAAAATCCTGAAATAGTTGTATAAACAGTGTGTATTTTTTGAATTATTAGAAAGACAAATTAATAAATTTAAACACAAATAATATATTTTGTTAAAATTTAAAAAATAATGACTGTATTAGATGTAAATTTTCCAATTAAATGAAAAAGTTTCTCAATCAGTATTATTGTGTTAAAAATAATAAAGTATAAGGAATATATGGGCAAACGTCCCAGGACACTTTCGATTTTAGACATGCTGTCGAATATATATAGGAATATTTGACGAAATATTTGACGAATTCGTCTGAAACTTCAGGGATATAAATAACATGTTTATCCCATATTTTCCGGCAAAGGTTTGGTCACAAGTGCAAAAAGGGACCAACGACATATTAGATATGTATATATATTTCTTTTTGCGACCACCCTTTAAGATAAAATTCTCGAAATGAACTGTAGCTGTAGTTACATGACTATGTGGGTCGTGTTTAATATTTGTGTTCATTTGTGTAAAAATAGCATGGATATTCATGGAAATATAAGGATTTCTTTAAAAATTTCAAGAAATTTGCGCATGTTTCTTTTTTTTTTGTTTATATATATATATATATATATATAGGGTGTCCGAAAAGTCTGGAAACGGTCAAATAACTCGAGAAATATACATCGGATTGAAAAACGGCAAAATGCATGTTCAATATTTTTGAAAAATCTGTTTAGGGATATGAAAGTTGCCCCCCACCAACTTTGCCCCCCGGGGGGAAAGGGGGGCAACTTTGAAATCTTAAATGATGACCCCCATTTTTTTATTGCAGATTGAGATTCTACGGGAGAAAATACGTAGCTTTTGTATTGAATATTTTCTTCGAAACATTGTAGATGGCGCTGTAATCGAGTGCAATGCTGTGAGAATCGTTACCATTGCAATGTCTGGAAACGCTTCAATAACTCGAGAAATATACATCCGATTGAAAAACGGAAAAATACGTGTTTAATATTTTAGAAAAATGGCAACTTTGTTATCCCTAAATAGATTGCAATGGTAACGATTCTCACAGCATTGCACTCGATTACAGCATCATCTACAATATTTCGAAGAAAATGTTCAATACAAAAGTCACGTATTTTTTTCCGTAGAATCCGAATCTGCAATAAAAAATGGGGGTCATCATTTAAGATTTCAAAGTTTCCCCCCTTTCCCCCCGGGAGGTCCAAGTTGGGGGGGGGGCAACTTTCATATCCCTAAATAGATTTTTCAAAAATATTGAACATGCATTTTGTCGTTTTTCAATCTGATGTATATTTCTCGAGTTATTTGACATTTTCCAGACTTTTCGGACACCCTGTTTATATATAACATGTAGGGTTTGCAACCAAATTTAACACCCATTTTATAAAAATGAAAATGTAAAACAGACACGACATACTGCAGTTAGAAAATAAATATATTAAATATTTGACGAAATGAGAGCATTTGTATGAAATAATTTTCGTCTGCGTACGCATGAACGTTTTTCTTTTCTTTTTTTGCATAATTTAGTAGTGAATAATAAAGGGCAACTCATATAGGTCAGTCGAATATCATGAAAATTCAGAAAGATATAGGCGATACAGTTAGCTGAATTTAAGATATTTTCTTAAAGTATGGCTGGATGATAAGGGATTTTCCACAAATCGTCATTTTTTATTAATTGCCTTCCAAGAAAGGACTATGTATTCAACGTATGTCCACATACAGATTTTGGACGGGCACTTCGATATTTTTATTTTTTATTTTATTTTATTATTTTTTTTTTTTGAATGGGCTCGTTCTGATGGTTCTTCAAAGGAGAACTAAGACACCAATTAAAAATGACAATAAAAAGTGAAAAATAAAAAATGATAATTTGTGAAAAATCCCTATCATCCATCTACTTTTAGAAAGCTGAAATTCAGCTCACTATATCGCTGACATTTTTCTAAATTTTCACGATATTCGACTGGACTTTTTGTATAAGTTGTCCTATAGTTGACTACTAAATTATGCAAAATAGTTTTTGCTATTGTTCTTGTTATTGTTCGCGCATTCGTGGTTAAAAAATATTTCTTTCAAATGCTCATATTTCATCAAATATTTAATATATGTATATTTTAAATGAAGTATTTTGTTTCTACTTTACTTTATGAAATTCCTTGAAAGTGGTGTTAAATTTAGTTGTAAACCCTGTACGCTATAAACAAAAAACATGTGGAAATTGTTAGAACTTTTTAAAGAAACCTTTATATCTTCCTGAAAATATGTTCTATTTTTACATAAATGAACACAAATATTCGACACGATCCACATAGTCATGTGCTACAGCTTCAGTTCATTTCAAACATTTTATTTTACAGGGTAATCGCAAATATTCTTTTTTTATTCAACTTAATTTTGGTCTAATCCCAAGTAGCTCGGTCAGTTGGCCCTTCATTGGCAGTTTGTGGAAACCGTTGTGAAATGGTGAATTGACATGCCAGCAGTATGCGAACCAAGGCCTCTCAAATGTGGAGCTCTGTTCGGTCAACTAAAAAATAATTTCGTTGGGCCACCGTTGGATAACAGTCAATTTCGTACAATATGACAATATGATCATTTGGATGACAAGATTTTGAATTAAAAACTTTCAAAATGAGCTTATAATGTTAAATTATATTTTCATGGTTTTATTAATATCTCCTGAAATTATAATCCTAATGTGCTATCTTTTTCTTTGGTTATAATATTAAAAAATCCAAACATAAATAAGTTGAATTTGTAATTTATATAATTTTATAATACGAATTATTAATTATGTTATTAATATTCGAAAACAATATGAATTGCAACCTACATTTTTATTCATGCATTTAGATTTATTATGTCCTGTTTTATGCGCATTCAAAATTTAAAATTTTTCTTCCAAGTAATTTTCAAATTATGCTTAAAAAACGGCAAGATGCTGGTTTAAGGGGCCGTCTATCATGTGCAAAAAAGCATTAGTTGAAAAAATGTTTTACTCATTTTATTATTGATTAGAATAAGATTATTATTTTTTTACTTTTTCCGTGTCTGCTTTTAAATTTTTAATAGAATTATGTAAATCAAATTTACGTGAGATATAATTTTACGTCAGTAATGTAAATTAGTTTCGCTTTTATTTTTAAAGTAACGAAGCTCATATTTAAAAAATGAACAGCCCTACCTTAGAAAAAAAAATCTTTATCATTATTTTTGTTACCTTTAATTGAATTTCTAGCTTCTTCTCCAGTCTAATAAACCTATTTTATTTTTCCTGCGATATATATGTTTGAAGTAAAATTTTTTATAAATGTATATTTTTGTGTATTTGCTGAAAATGTTTTAAAAATAAGTCATTAGCAATCGAGTTAAGATTTATATTCAGACTAAAAAGCAATTTGTCTGTTTTTTTTTTTTTTTTTTTTTTTTTTTTTTTTTTTTTTAACATCGTTTCCTTATACTTCTTCATAGTAGTATTTTTTATTCTGAATTTTGTATTCGCCGATATTCTTCACATATAAATCTAGAAAAGAGTGAGTAAAATAAATTAAAAATCTCAGAAAAGCATTATAAAAACACGTATAAAATTCCAATCACATTCACATATTCGAAAGCTATTTTAATCACAGATCACCTTATATACTTTTTAATCAGATAATTGAACTCTTGTAAACATTATAAAATGAATATTGAAAAGATTATACCGTATATAACAATTGTTGAAACATATTAAGTGAGTAAAATAATCATATTGGCAAGAAATAATACATTAATAGAAGTGGCTTAGTCATTCTATAGCATTTCAACAATCGAGTACAGAGCATGGTAGGAATTTCATGAAATTTGGTATCTAGGTATAGTTTGAACTGAAGATTTAAAATATTTTGCCAAAATAGGGTCTTGCCATTGAAAAGAAAAAAAAACAAAGTTTGGGTTTGTTTTGATATATAGATGGCCCCCTAAGAAAATTTACATACATCATTTAAAAGTACACTTTATTTCCAATCGTTTGGTACCAATAAATTTCTTCTACAATAATTCGTTGCAGAGTTAGTAGCGGGTGTTCACTTTTTCTTTACACGACTGTACATTTCATTATAGGAAAATTGTAGACTGTAGTGTTGTGCCATTCAAAAACCATTACTTGTCTTTATATAACAAAAAAAAAAATGTGATATGTTTATTTAGCAGATATTTTCTTTAATAAGTCAATATTAGTATATTAAAACTGCAAAAAGTACTGCGTGAATTTTTAAGTTGAAAAAATATTCATAGATCATTCTTTGTTCTTTGTTTTTTTTATTTATTAAATATTTTATGAGAAGTTTCCAATTCCAGTACATTAAAATAGCATCCCTTTCTCGGTTCTACCACTAATTTTATAATGTGAATTTTGTCTTAATTTTGTTTTAGTCACAGTGATTAAATAGGTCGAAAAAAAACTTTTTAAAATTAGTGGTATAAGTATGCCAGATTGTTTACTTCGCCCCCTTGCAATCGGCGCCTATGTGCATATACAAAACGTACAACGATGAACTTCTTAATAGGCTTTTGACATAGTACACTCACAATTCGTTAACACATTGTTTGAATAAAAATTGCAGTTAATTAAATATTTGTGAAAAGTGTATTGGCAAATAATCTCAAAGATTTCATTGCAAAAGCCTCGCACGGGTCCACTCTGGCTGTAGTTTATTTTATTAATGTGTTTCAGTGCATATAGTTGATAGCTAGTTACCGGTTTCCCATGTCTTATTACGTAGAATCGACTGCCTGTCTGGACAGTTGTCAATCTTGCTGTTTATTTGTTTGCAACCAGATGATCACTGGTGGGTAGTTTAGTTCTTGAATCACTGCCATTTGTGATCTTCTGCAAGAAAGTCGAATTGAATGGACATTTCTGGATACTTGTACTACAATTTTACAATTTTACACTGAGTTTGTCAGGCAGGATCTAGTTTTAAAGTAAGTAAATGTTCTGTTAAAATCTATAAATGTTATGAGATAAATTGCTATTTCGTACGGCTGACTGTGAGTATTTAGTTTTGCAATATATTTTCCTGTTACAGAAGGAAAAGAAATTTTGAAATGCAGTTTTATATGTCTGTTTGAAATCCACATTTCTGATTCTCACCCAAAGTTATGTTATTTTTTCAGGGAAGAAAACATTGCAACTTTGTTTAGAGAGTAACATAGTTCCCTTGCACTGTGAAAAATTTTGTTTTTGATCAGTATAACATCTTCAACATGACTCGGTAGCATATACAGGGCGCCATTTGCGGGAGGCTATGGAGTAATTGCCCCTTCAAGGAATTTAATGTGTGAGTCATCACAGCTCAGATAAAAAAAAAAATCTGAAATAGCACAAATGCTAAAGTAACTTGACAGGTTTGATTACAATAAAAACTTTAGCATTAAAGAAACAATTTAAGCTTAGAAATTATATAATAACTATCAATAATATTTGCGAAATCCTTGAATTTGTAATATTTTCTTAATGAGATACCTTAAAGATTAATAAATAATTTAGATCAGCGTTTCTTAAACTGTGGTACGCGGACCCCTGGGGGTCCGTGAGCTTACAGCCGGGGGTCCTCAAGCCCAATGTTGAATTTACATTTCTTTTTCTTCGGGAGAAATTTCTGTGGCTCCAGAAGAGGGGGATTTGCAAGACTAGAACTTTGCAAGTCTAGATTATTAATAAGCATAAAACTCCATATGCTTTGGGGGAGACTTTTCAATGCTCCGAAGGTGGAATATGTGTGAAAATATTAAGAACCGATTATTTCTACCTGTAAATAATCAGCCCGTATTACGGATTTCAACTAGATGAGCGTTTAGACGTTTCTAATACTGTAAATTTGTAAGTTTTCTTTCATTATGGATTTTGTGGTAAGATATGTGACGATTTTTTGTTTTGCAAATCCTTCCAACTTACACAACAAGTGCAGCGCCATTCATATGTTTAAACAGTTTCATATAAGAAAATTATGAAGAACACCTGTAGAACTCGACGGCATGTTGAACCAGTCTTACTTAAACTTTGAACTAGATGCTGCAAAAGATAAGATGTATACTTCTCATAGGAAATAGTAATATGTATATTTTAACTGCCTTAAAATGCAAATTATAATTATTTTTCTTGTACATATTGCTATTATTATTTTTCTTGTATTAATGTAACTGATTTTTCTAACACCGTTAACTAAATATAGAATATATGTAATGCAAAATAAGTAAGGTGCATAGGTTAAAATAATTTCTTATCTTATATTATGAAAAATATTTTTGGGGTCCCCGAAATGCATATTACATCAAACGGGGGTCCGCGAGATCACAAAGTTTAAGAAACGCTGATTTAAATAATTTAAAAAATGTACGTGAGAATACAACTATATATCAATTGCTTCTCAGTTATGCACATCAGAATTAAAAGAAGACTTTGCTCTCCTCCCCCCTCCCCCCAAGAAAAACGTTTAAAATGTTGTCTCTGATTATATATGGCCCACGTAGTTTTGTATTATTCTGTGTTAATTAAATTTATGTTTTAAGATGTTGTTAAAAACATCTATACTATATACAGAAAACTTAATGTTTGTCTCATTAGTCACTGTTACTTATAATAGAAAAATCACAATAATAAAACAAAAAGACAAACAAATTCGGATGATGCCTTTAAAATAGTAAAACTTTTAAGACATGTTGCTGTCTATCGTTTGAATGTGTCAGAACCTGACATTTTTGAGGTAGAACCTTAAAATCTGTCTATTCCCGTGTCTGAGGGTAGAACTAAGCAGTCATCTGGGATTTTTCTTAATTAAAACAGAAAAATAACATAATTAGATTCATGGATTTGAAGACATATCCAGTGAGCTCGTACATATAAAAGCGCATTTTAGACACATTATTTTACAGATTACTTGATATAATTATCTTATTTCTCTTTTTAATAACAAAAGATTAAGGATAATGGTTATTTCTAGTCAAGATTTTCACACGTTCTAACGTTAGGGAGCAAAAAAGTCCGAAAACATTCCTATTTTAAAGGTATCGTACGAATTTGTACACTGTAAAAAAAATTTCCTGAAAATAACGGAAATTGTTACTGGCAATCGAGACGACAGTACTATTTTCCGTATTTAAACGGAAAAAAAATTCCGTAAATTCCAGGAAATTTTCCGTGATTTCTGAAATATCCGTTTTTAAATTTCCGTTTTATAACAGATATCTTCCGTATTTTTTAGAAATTTTTATGTCGTTAAAATAAATTTTATAGGACCAAAAAAAAGTTATCCCTTAAGGAACATCTTATAAAGGACAGATACGCTTCTTTTCTTTTTTTTTCCGTTCATTTCTGAGCGAGATTTTAATAAACAACCACCACTTCCCACGATGATTATCGAACCCAAGACCTTCCGTTTACTAAACCAGCCGGCCAAACCACTACGCCACGGTTGGACAGGACACGTACTCAAATTGTTACTTCTTTGAGATGCTTTTAATGATGCAAAAACTTTAAGTTCTCATAGTTAGATGGATATTTTCAGAGTTCCATTGTTTTTAATATTTTCTTTTCAAAATTGTTCTATATTCTGCTTTATTATTTGATGCTTTATAACATATAAATTTAATTTTTTTATGTATTATATGCGTAAAATATTGTATTAACAGTAATGATTGTTTCTTTTTGCAATAGTACATATACTCTTTTTAATAATTTGTGTGTTGATTTATTTATCAATTCCAGTAAAAACAATAATTATCTTAAGCAGACGTATTATTATTACATGCTATTAAAGTAAATTTTCTTTATCTCTTAGTTTAAAAACTTATGTGAATAAACAAATTTATAATAAATTAAATTATTATATTCAAGCTTTGCTGCGAGCTTTTGTGTAGAGTTCTGTTAAAATGAATAATTTTTAAAATATCAAAACGAAAAAATAGATTTTTAGAGAAAATTTTGAAATTAATAACTTTAGGATAGGTAAGTTTAAATTTGGACTTAATAATTTAGTTTTATTTATAAAAATTATAAACTAACAAAATTAATTATAAACTTTTATAAAAATGAAGTTTATAATTTTATAAAGTAAACAAAAAGTTTTTCATTTTTATAAATTTAAACAGAAAATTATGAACTTTGTAAAATTATAATTTATAAAATAATAAATTTTAGTTTAATTCACAAATTTATAAGACAAATCAGTTTAGTTTAATACTCACATACCGATAATTTGCAAAGATATTACTTTATGAAACCTTAAAAATATTGAAATAAAAAAAGAGATTTTTAGAGAAAATTTTGAAATTAATGACTTTGGGATAGGTTAGTTTAAATTTGGACTTTTTAATTTAGTCTACATTAATTTAGTCTAAATTAATTTAGTTTATAAAATCATAAACTAACGAAATAAATTATCAACTTCATAAAATCATAAACTTCATTTTTATGAAAGTAAAGAAAAAATGATTAATAACTTTTATAAATTTAAAGAAAAAAATATAAACTTCGTAAAAAATTATAATTTATGAAATAATAAATTTTAGTTTAATTCACAAATTTATAAGACGAATCAGTTTTGTTCAATACAATATACATATCGATAATTTGCAAAGATAATACTTTATGAAACCTTTAATAACCTAATATTGTCTCACGTTAATAAAATTAAAATAAAATTTTAAAACGTCTGTGAAAAAATTCACAATTTAAAGCACTATAAAGAAAAAAAAAAGTAGATTTAAAAAAATATTTTTCTGTAATTTATGAAAATAAAATAAATTTCTAAAGTTTTCACTAAAAAATAAAAATATCACTATTATTTTCACATAAAATTACCGCCCAGACACAACCCTGGTTAGAATGAGTTCCAGGATTGGCCCGAGTCTAATGACAAAAAACAGGCCCACGGGTAGGGCTGGTTCAGATTTGGATCCTAGAAGAGCTCTTGTAAATACAACAATCTTAATTTGAATTTCAAACAAGGCGATTTCTGTACGCAAAACTCTGAACGTCATTTACGGAAATGGCACTGTTTTGAAAGAAATACGGACATTGTACAGTTTTATAAGAAATACGGAAAAATCCATTAAATTTACGGAAAACTTTCTGCATATTTACGGATTTGAAATCTCCTTTACGGAACTAATGTCATTTACGGAAATTGTACTGTTGTTTTGGAAAAATTAAACTTCTCCGTAAAATTTTACGGAAAATCTCTTGTATTTTCAGGGATTTTTTTTTAGAGTGTAGCGTAATTGTTGGGTTATTGTCGTGGGTCTTTGTAGAAACAGGTCGTTGGGCCTTTGTTAGCAGATTGGTCGTTGGGCAATGGTACGGAAGGCAGACATTTCTTACGGTTTGCTAAACGTGAACTCCTTAAGTTAGCAAAAATTTGGCCAACCGTTTTGTGCTACTTGAGCTGTTTGTCTTCGTAACCAAACCTTCGCTGAAAAAGATATCAAACATATTTAATATTCCTGAAGTTCCAGAAGAATTCGTAAAGTATTTCTCTAGATATTCGATAAAACGTGTGAAATCTAAAATGTTTGGTGACTTTTGGCCCTATAGTGTATTTATTTATTGGGGTGTAAAATGTATTAGCTATTTAAATATATTACTCTATATAAAATTGTATAGTTTAAATGTATGTTTCAGTGCTCATGAAATGTCAATAATTGGTAAGGGATGAAAGATGATGTAGAATTAAGAACTAGAAATAAAGTGATTGAGCTGGACCGTTACACCATCAAAACATTATTGTATAAAAATATTGTGTATAGTAAACTACACGATTTTACTGAATGGTGTATGAAAAATTTTATGTAAAATAATACTTAAAATTACATTAAATTGACGTTTCGGTCAACTTCTATGACCATCTTCAGAATAATATCTGTTACAATTACATTTATAGACGAAACGCATTTTGCCGGCAGGCAACAGCTCTTTCTAGGTTTTACTTCAATAATCCTGGCTGCTCTATAGACTTTGTAAATGCAAGAATTATTATTCCTTGTGAACATAACATGGAGGGTTTTGTGAAAGAAGCGATCGAAATATTAGTACGTGAAAGTGAGGTTTGCAATGACAACGTTTCTTCATTTATTCCAAAACTTTGGTTGAACATTTTGAAATAACCACACATCACTGGATTTTTTTTTATGCAATTTATATTTTTATGTCTTCTGTGAAAGTACAATTATCTATTTTTAAACTATAATTTCATACTATTATTTTGGGTCCTATATAGTTCTGTAACTCGGATTTTTTCTAGTAGGTGGCGCCACTTCATGGCCTGTGATTTGAACTTGCTCATGTTAAGCATGAATCAGTTATGTAAATATTTCAAGATGGAAGCGTTTCGTCTATAAATGTAATTGTAACAGATATTATTCTGAAGATGGTCATAGAAGTTGACTGAAACGTCAATTTAATGTAATTTTAAGTATTATTTTACATAAAATTTTTCATACACCATTCAGTAAAATCGTGTAGTTTACTATACACAATATTTTTATACAATAGAAATAAAGTTTTAATTACACATTTTCTATTTATTATTTATTTAGTTGCTGCGTAATCTATAAGTTCCTTATTTCCATCTAAATTACTTTATATTCCATATAATTGTAAAATAATTACAAATTATTTAATAATAGCTAGACCTTCTATCGAAAACTTATATATATATAAAAAAAATCCTGCATAAAGAGTAAATATTTTAAATATTTATAAACAAAAAAATAAAACTAATTTAAAGATAAATTACGTAAATTATATTTCAAAATGGAGATTATTTTACAGAAAATACAAAATATTCTAAGGATTTAAAATATGAATATCACTTAAATGCTATGCATGAAAAAATATATAAAAACTGTAAAAGTAATATAAACATTGTATGTGTCAAGCAAATGGGAAGGCAGGGCAAAGTGGTCACTAGGGTGTATCGATTTTTAACTTTTTTTTTTGTTTCCAAATTCCAAGTTGATAAAAAGTTGCTACTAGACACCACAACTTACCACAAAAAATTTTGGATTTAAAAAAAATGTTTAGGTCTCCCGCACAAGGCCTAAAGTTTAGAAATTTTACTTAAAAAGTAAATTTTTACAAAATTTTTAAAAAAAAAACCTAAAACACTTTTTTTCTAAATTGCAAGTTAAAATTCCACTAACAATAAACATGAAAAACGATAGAAAATGTATTTCAAAAACCTAGCACAACATTTAGGTCTCCCGCACAAAACCTAAAGTTTGTTAATTTTGACGAAACTTTCGTAATTTTTAGTGTAAATGAACCATTTTTTTTCGTTAAAAACACCAGACTTAAGTGTATTTTTATATATATATATATATATATATTAGTTTAACGATGTAAATTGTTTGATAAAGTTGTTGAAATAAACTCTATCGTTATTTGTGATTAATATTGTTTATTATAAATGTATAAAATATTATAACGTGGAATAAAATGTAGTATATAAGTACAAAATGTTGCTGATGTATTTTCATAGAACATGCTAAATGTGTTTGGTCCAGAAATTGGCCCATTAAGAGCAACCATAATTTTTCTAAATGGTAATTCATTCAAATGTAGTAGACACACAACTGCCTGCAGTGGCTGTTGTATTTTATTTTCAAATAAGGTGATAACTCCCTTTGAAATGCCTGTGTTTGCCGCCGTACCATCACAACCAATAGCTTTTAGTTTTTTAAGATCGACAGTTTTTTTTTCACAATACTTTACAAGTGATGTAACTATATCCTTTCCTGTTCCATTTATGGGAGTTACATGACCGAAATACTTGGATCCAGGTTCTTCAACAATAGATATGTGTTCTTCCATTAAAGATTTTCGGACACTTTTACCAGCTACAATTTCTTTTGTTATGGTTTCATCTTTACGACCATCAATGTAAATGGCCAACAGATCGGAGGTTTGAATTGAGCTTACTTCTTTACGAGACTTAAGTCTTTCACGTGCTACGTTTGATTTGTCGATTACTGCTTCTTGGTTCTCCGCAGTAACGACATTTAAGTCTCGCAAAAGTGCAGTAGCTAACTGAGCTCCAGCTCTACTAGAAATGCCCTTGCGGTCACAAGCTCGTGAAAACAAAGACAAGCGTTGTGGCAGTTCTTGTTTTACTTCTACACTTGAAACACTTTTTTGACTCGTATCAAGTACATTTATTTCAAAATCACTATCTTGACATGATGTGTGAGACATTGAATCATCTGTACTATCACCAGAATCAATGTTATCAACAGATTTTAAGTTTTCATCCTCAGTCTTTTTTACAACTACCTGCATTAAAGCTTGTGACCTAGATTTTCTTTCTAATCGCTTTTTAAGCTTTTTAGTCTCGTTTTTGTCACACTCTGCAATTGACATCAATCTCGGACCACGTGGTCGAGCAAAAACTCGTGTTCTCGTGCCGGGACTTTTTTGTCAGTAGAGCAAATACAGTTGCTGAGGTCACATTTGCAAGTACAAATATCAAACAATGCAGTTTCAGTTTTTTACTGAAGCTAGTTACTGCATCTTTGTAGGAGTTAGGATACTTCCTTTTAGGCCCTGAGCACTTTTTAATTTTCTCAAGCTGCTCATGCAGTTTTAAAACCATAAATATTGTGTTTTTGGTGCCACAAACAGGAATTGACGCTCTTTTCCATATTTCCTCACGTTTTAAAGCAACTCTTAACGCAATTACCTTCTTTGCAGGCTGATGTATTCCCTCTTGTTTCATTTCAATGCGTACCCACTCAAAATACTTCAAAACATCCATCTTGGTTGGCAGAACATTAAACTCACTCACATCAATAGGTTTCCCGCTAACCGGCCTGTCGGTAGTTTGTCTAGTTACATGCGGTTTTTTACTCATAAGGAACAACAACAACACTCACTCAATTGATTCTTACAACAAGACTATCGTACTAAAACACAACCGTAATGCTCGCTCGCGGACAGACGACTACTGACAAGTCTGCGCGGTGATTCATAGGTGTTGCGTCACCGTGGCGCGACAGTCTGGGCCTTCCCCCACCCCGCTTCAAGTTGACGCTTGACGTATTGAAATGTGATTTATTATTTCACTTATTTCAACAATTCCAATCAAGCCTAACGAGGCTTTAGTAACATTTAATTTGTAAACCAGCTACAACACAAATATCAAACAACTGAAAAATGTTCAAAAATTGGCTGAAATTCACGACTTTTAGGCCTTGTGCGGGAGACCTAAATGTTTTGTTAAGTTTTTGAAATACACTTTCTATCTTTTTTGTGCTTATTGTTAGTGGAATTTTAAATTGCAATTTAGAAAAAAAGTGTTTTAGGTTTTTTTAAAAATTTTGTAAAAATTTACTTTTTAAGTAAAATTTCTAAATTTTAGGCCTTGTGCGGGAGACCTAAACATTTTTTTAAAAATCCAAAATTTTTTGTGGTAAGTTGTGGTGTCTAGTATCAACTTTTTATCAACTTGGAATTTGGAAACAAAAAAAAAGTTAAAAATCGATACACCCTAGTGGTCACTCTAAGGTTTTTTTATTCATTCTTACCCCTTAAAGAACATATACATAACTGACAACTGTCTAGTTCAATTTGCATAAAACTAGAGGGCCTACTTAAAAATGTAAGGGTATTTATAATTTTTACGAAATAATCAAGTGGAAGTCAGAATTTGTTTTGCTTTTTCAAAAAAGGTCAAAATGACCACTTTGCCCGATCTAAACAGGCAAAGTAGTCACTGCATGCCACTTTTCCCGACAGGTCTAAGAAGATTGAAAACCCTATTTCAATGATTAGAACAATTTTATTGTCATAACAAATCGTATGAAACATAATGAAAGATTGTAAATGGTATGAAAATCCAATAAGAGTTTGACAAACCCAAATAAAAAATTATAAATCAAAATCAAACACTGCATTTTTTGCAAATGAACTCCACGTGATCTTCTTCGCAAAGTTAACCGGCCTCATGAGCACAGAGGTGACAAACATTGCACCTGATCCAACCATTTGATCTAACCAAATGGTGACTGTGTGTGACCAAACGGTGACCCTGACCACTTTGCCCATTCGGGAGCCATGACAGAAAATACGTTCTACAGTGGAAACTAATGAACAGTCAGCGACCACTCACCCACCACTCACCCTTACAACACATTCAATAAATAAATGCAAGTGCAACAGGTTATTGTATGTAATATAAGTCACTTACCTTAGATCACAAACTTCAAAAACTGGAAAACCAGCTCTAAAATCATGAAACATGGAACTACCTTGTTCAATGATTGTCTGGTTACTCACTTCCACCAAAGTAAATAGTTTAACCACAAACCAGGCAATGGCAGCGCTCTGGTGACGTCATTATATTGGGTGACCAGTTTTCCCGCCCTGGCCACTTTGTCCCGCCTTCCCCTATGCATAAAAAAATAATTATAGTTCTTATAAACAAGTAATGACTTTTCAATTCAATAGAAGATAGTAAGGTAAAATTACAAATTATCAAAATTTTCATTTGTTAGTAGTACTTTTTTGTGTTATTCTCGTTTCCTGACTTTTCAAACAATATAGAGTTATTTTAATTTGGAATTCTATGGAAAATTATTTTTAACCACTTTGCTCACTGTTCACGTGTTGTCGCTTGCTTCCTCAGTGTGGGCCCAGATCAGTGTTGCCAGGTGTCCCGAGTACGTCCTGATTTTCAGGACTTCCAAGACCTGTCCCACGTAATCACTGCGCGGGACGACAAAAGTCCCGATTTTCACTCTGAAAAAAAAAATTCTTTTAAATTTATTTTTGCAGCATGCTATTCGTTATTGTACATCGAGTGGAATGTAATGCAGTAAAACCTGTGAAAACAGAACCTGTCTATAACTTTTTTTTTTAATAATTCCGCCGAAAGGATTATTCATACAAATCTACCTGCTAATACGGAACCTGTATAAGACGGAATATTTCCCGGTTTTTATCGATTTTTTTTTTACAGATTTGATTGTACTTTTTTTAGTGAAAACCAAAAAAAATGGAACTTGTTTATAACAAAATCCTGTCTTTTAAACGTCAAAATTTCATAGTCCCTAAGGTAAAAATACCACACAACTGTAACTCTACAATCAGAAACCTCTCCAAAACGGAATTTGTTTCAATTGCTTGTGATTCTACTTTCACAGATTTTACTGTTTAAGATTAATTATTGTGTTTTTTTATTTAACACAGTGAAACCTACTAAGACGAAATTTCAAATGACCAAAGAACGATTCTGTTTTAGAGAGATTTCCCGTCTTAGCAGGTATTTTTTTACCTGCTAAGTATTTATATAGTACGGTATTTCTTTCGTAGGTGCCACGAATTTCTTACGCTTAAGACAGTATTCCGTTATAGACAGGTATCGTTTTCATAGATTTTACTGTATTTTTATGTCGCGATTTAGAAGCAGATGCCCCGCTTTTCCTGACAGTGGATCTGGCAATACTAGGCCCGACTTAACTCATAGCTGACAGCAAGTGCGGCACGATAAACCTTTGAAAGCTTGAATTACATTGCCATAGTTGCAAAACTTTCGGATTTTTTAGTACCACAATTCACGAATTTTAGTTTTTGTCTTATTTAATTTCAAACTTCTATAATTAAATAAAGTGAATATTTCGATTCGGAAATAATGGTAACATAAAAGCGTAAAATTTGGCAGTTACGTAGTTAGATGATTGTCGACAAAATCTGTCGTATGCATTGAGCTAAGGACTGTATGAAGTCGACAATAATGTCGGAGTAGTTAAAGATACATAATTTAATAAATTTGAAATTGATGCTAATTTTGAAAATATTATTATACGCTCAAAATGTATGTTTCAAGCGCTATTGTAAAAATTTTGCTTTATGCTATCACTTATTAAGTATCTGTCGTTATGAGATGCTTATATGTGTAAAATTTAGAGTAATAATTTTGCTTTATATGAACATCCATTTTATGGATTAGACTGCTATTTTTGCTGATTGAAAGTACATAATCTGGAAGAGAAATAAATTGCCAGTGAGTCTGAAAAAAATTTAAAAAAAAAATCAATATGAAATAAATTGAATTACTCAAATTAATACAAAACATTATGTGTGTCATCACAGACTTTTATTAGTTTGTTTCCTTTCATTGTGTTAATCGATTTCAGTGTTCCTTTTTAAATTTAAATTTTATAAGTGTATTGCGACGTGTTATGTCTAATGAAACATTTTTCTTTTGTAATTAATATCTTTGTCTAATTTTATGTAATTTGATATATTTGATGTAATTTGATTTGTTCCGCTCTCTTTTCTTTCAGAGCAAATGCATTTTAAATTAATATATATTTATTAAAAAAATCCGGACGACTGCTATTCAAAAAAAGCATTTAAATGTTTTTTAAGGACTACAACTTTATTTTAAGTGCATATATATTTTTATATTTTTATGTTATACAAATTTAATAGTATGGTTTAAATTATAGTGGTTGGGACTCTTTATGACACTGCAGGAGTTTCAAGGTCTGCATTTATGGAAATAGAAAAAAGGAAAGAAAGAAAGAAAAGATTTTTTTTTTGTATAAATTTAAAGTAGGTTTTTGTAACTATCGCATTAGAATTTTTATAAATATATTCCAGTGACCGTAATGATAACCTACGGCCAGCATCAGTTGCCTGTACGTTTTGATCTGCCTTTTGCGCTGACATCAGACCACCTTCATGTCCGCTTATCAAGTCTTGGAATGAAGTTATTTTTCATGCATTACAATTGCTTTTCGCAAAAATATAAAGTTCTTAAAAAATTAGTTGCACTCATGAACGTAAGCAGTGGAGGGGGGGGGGGTGGAGCTGCTTAGAGAGTACCCCCCCCCCCCCATTAAATCTTTGAAAATAGTAAAATATATAGATTGAAATACTAAGAGACAGCAAGAATTGTAGGCGCAGGGGTAAGGTGTTGGAAAGAAATGTGTCTGTAATCCACAGCCTAGTTCGTTTTTGTTTTGTTTTGTTTTTTAATGCAGAATATAAAAATGAAAGGAGCTAAAGTAAAAAGTTTTTGTGGGAACTCCTCGTTCTAAACAATTTTAAATATAAAACAAATAAAAAACTTAACAATTAAGAAATATTAAATATTCAAAATTGAGTTTTCTACAACATTTAAAAAATAATAAATAAATAAAACCGTTTATTTATTTATATATATTTTTTAATTTAAAATTTTGTGCTAGGGAGCCAAACCTACGATAAATCAGAAACACATGAACGTTAAAAAGGATAACAGAATTAAAAATTGTCTTCTACAAGGTGTTCAGGGGGGGGGGGGGAGGAGGCACCCTTGAATTAAAATTCTTAGATTTTTTTTCTCTTAGTATTTAATTATTCTATAGTCACGTGAAAGAATAATCTTTTTTCATAATAATCAGACGTAAAGGTAATTGAATTAATTCAATTTCAAAATCCAGGTTGGGGCAATGGCCCTCCACTGCCCCATCCCCCGCCAGCTCTTATGCTCAGAAAATGTACCAGCTATTCAAAAAATTATAATATAATATAGACATTTTTCCCCCTTCCCCTAGAGAAATCGGCCATTAAAATTAAGACACTTGTATATACCGAAATTCATAGAATAAAAGAGTTATTTTGTTATTCTTATGCAGAACTCAATCAACTGACATGCAGAGGCTGTGGGTGCAGGAAATACAGACTAAGGAATTTTTTTTTTTTTTAACACAATTATTTCAAATTAGTAAAGTAATCATACAAGTTGTAAATTTCCAACTGGACGAAAAATGTCCGGGCCAGGATTCGAACCTGGGATCGCTTGGCTGAAGTCGCCACGCTCTACCACTGAGCTATCCCGGTCGAATCTAGAGGGCATAATTCATCCAGTTAACGTTATTGATCGAAGCATCTGGTCTGATATTTTAATCAGCTCAACAGAAAAGATCGCAGGTAATGGAACTCCAGTAAACGCTGGATACGGGGGGGGGGGGGGGAGCACCCTTGAATTCGTATAAAACCGTTCGCGTATCGCGTATCCAGCGTTTACTGGAGTTCCATTACCTGCGATCTTTTCTGTTGAGCTGATTAAAATATCAGACCAGATGCTTCGATCAATAACGTTAACTGGATGAATTTTGCCCTCCAGATTCGACCGGGATAGCTCAGTGGTAGAGCGTGGCGGCTTCAGCCAAGCGATCCCAGGTTCGAATCCTGGCCCGGACATTTTTCGTCCAGTTGGAAATTTACAACTTGTAGGGAATTTTTGTTTGGGTGCTTTGTGTGCTGATATACGTATGCTCTTAAATGTGTGTTTTAGTAATTTTTTCAAGAATCCCACAAGTGGGTTAAAACATGGAAAATAATTTATTAGATTTTTCATGTTACGAGGCCTGATTTTTAGAACACTCTTCCTTGATCTAGCAGTGACTTCAAATTAATGTTATTTTTTTTATTAGACATATGCCTCATTTATTTTCTACACATCAATTACCTGGGGTACTTGATATTTTCATATTTTTCTAGTAATAAAAATGTATGTCGATACACACAAAATTTATAACATCCTAACTGTATAACTAAAATTATAAGATTTATGTGTCTCTAGCTTTGGAAGGAATATTTTCCTTTTGTTTTCTGTCGATGTATTGAAATACTATCGATTATATCCTTGTTTGCGATGTATGTTTTTATGTTAAGTATCAGTTATTTTGCTCGAGCTATTATTATGATATTTTATGTGCTGGCTGTTTAAAATAGTTTTTAACTATGATGTACTGATTTTAATCAGTATTTTGTACATTTTCGATAGAAGAGGTTTAAAAAAAACTATTTATCCAATTATATAGGTATGTGTTTATACATATATTCTGCGGGATTGAAAATGTTTAATTTCTTTTGATAAAATAGGAAGTGGGGGGGGGGAAGGGGAGGGTCCCAAATTATAACTGGTCCTGGACTCCGCTGTGTCTTGCGTGTACAGTTATTGTAATGTATATGCATTAAAAAGCATTCACGGTAAGATATCTATTTAATATAATGGGATATAATGTAATGTAATGAAGGATTAGGATGCATAAATCCAGGGTCATAGTTATACTAGTTATAAATATTTATTTAATATAAGAAAGTTTTTGTGTGCGTCTCTGTCTTGTTTGTTCGTTGGCTGGGGAAATCTATCGCAGCTAGAAGTCTACAAATTTTGTTCCGGATAGACAAAGACAGGTCCAAATGAACCCTTGGCTCAGATTTTGTATATAGTATATACAGGGTGTTTCACAAAGGACCCCTAACTTTAAAAATCAATAACCCGGAAACGGTGATAGATAGAAACATGAAACCAGTGGTACGTTTATTAAAAAAATCGTAAGAATCTTATACGTAAATCTCAAAATTTAGTTAAAAATAGCACCGATAGATGGCGCTGAGAGCGTTAAGAATTCTTCTAAAGAGAGTTCAGAAGCATAGAAAGACTAGTCGACGAAGATTTCGTCATTGAAATCTGGCCGCTATTAGCGTATAGTGAAAATAATTCCGAAAGTGGTGTATACCGTGGAGGAACGTGTGTTTATTATGTTGGAGTACCACCGATTAAATCAGAGTCCTACTGCCACAAGGAGAAGTTTTCAAACGCGATTTCAAGTCGCAAAAGGCCCAGATTTGATAACAATACGTGAGCTTTTCAAAAAATTTCAACAGACAGGCAACGTGGCCGATGCGAATCATTTTCACTATACGAAAATAGCGGTCAGATTTCAATGGCGAAATCTTCGACGGCTAGTCTCTCTATGCTTCTGAACTCTCTTTAGAAGGATTCTTAACGCTCTCAGCGCCATCTATCGGTGCTATTTTTAGCTAAATTTTGAGATTTATGTATAAGATTCTTACGATTTTTTTAATAAACATACCACTGGTTTCATGTTTCTATTTATCACCGTTTCCGGGTTATTGATTTTTAAAGTTAGGGGTCCTTTGTGAAACACCCTGTATATTTTTTAGTTAGACTTTATGTTATTTTATGTTGGACAGGAAAAATCCCGTATTTTTCCGATCTTCCAATTTCGCCAGTGATTTTGATCCAAACATAAAAGCAATCGAAATTCAGTCTTTTTGCCCAATAAAGTAAATTTCGACCCTTTTTCTATAAAATATACTTTGAACAACGTTTTGTTTTTAGGAATGTACCCATTCCGCCAAAAATGAGAACTTCGTTTTTTATCAACCTATATCTCTATCCATCCAATCTTATATCTTACATTATACCCCTGTATGAATTATTTTATGATGTTGCAAACATACTTTATATTAATGTAATAACACTGCAAATAGATGTGTCTTAAATTCAAACAATAATGCGTCTGAAAACGTAATTAAGACACATAAGTGTCTGATTGTGAAAATTCAGACATAATAGATGTCTTAATATAAGACACATAAGTGTCTTACTATAATCATGGTAGAAGTGTCATGGGGAAAATGTCTGAATCGAATGAATCCGTCTTAAATTAAGACATTTTGATTTTTCAGGAGAAGCCACCAGAGGGCGCAATCTTAAGTTGTGCATGCGTTTTAGACGTGCTTTCTTCAAAAAAGTTATAATTTTATTTATTTACTTATATAACTACATTTTGCACTTAAAATTTGTTGGTTTTATAAGTTTATTTATATGCATTTACATAAAATCTCAAAAATGTCAATTCGACACATTTAAGAAAAAATAAGTTAGAAATTAGAATAGAGGACACCTCTATTTAGCGAACTATAAAGCAGGGTTGGTTTTATTCCAGAAACAGAATCTGATTTAAAGCATGGGCAAGTTAGGACGTGGATTAGGACCCCCACTCCCCCTCTCTGACTTTAGGGGGGCCCAAAATTTGGTATGCAGGTTTCGTAAAGCTGATATTTTGAATATTTTTCAACATTGTGCTGATTATAATCAATATTTTGAAATTTAGAGCAAGGCAAAGTTAAAAACAAAAACAGCATATTTATTCGAATACAGTAAAATCTCTGAGGCGATACCTCAGAATCTCGGAAATTGTCCGCTATTCGGTGGTGTCCGCTTTCTGGTAGTAAAAATATACAAATATGTATATGTTGTGGATTGAAAAACGTGGCTGTTCAAAAAATGCAGATGTCTTTTATTTGAGCATGTGCGTTCCGGAGATTTAACTGTAAACCTTCCATAATGGACATTTCCGAATAGCGGATACCTTATACAATGCACAACATACTTGTATACTTTTACCTCCGAAAATCGGACACTTCCAAATAGCGGACAAATTCCGTGGTACCAATGTGAGAAGTTTACTGTTATATAGATATAAAAAATATATATTTGTTTGATTTTAATGTTATTCTACATTAAAAATGCAAAATATTGATTATAATCAATGCAATGTTAAAGAGATTTAAAATCTTTACAAACAGTACATACCAAATCTGGGGCCCCGAAAATCTTCCAGGGAGGAGGAGGGGGGGGGGGGGGTAAGTCTAGTTTTTCCGTGCTGTTAATCAGGTCCTTCATGATGCTTTTAAAAAATGTGGTCAGAAATGGCTCCGACAAATGAGAGGGCAAAAATGCCGGAAATTTAGATGTTTCAAGTGTCTGAAATTCAGACATAAAAAGTGTCTGAAAAAATAAAACATTTTTAAGTGTCTCTTTTTTGAACCACTGGTTTTAGACACATAATTGTCTCAATTTCAGACATTTCAAATTACAGTGAATAATACGAAAACACGGAGATTATTTACATTTGGTTGAATCTAATGAGAAGAACCTGATAAATATACTGAAGTGATGAATACTGAAGTGATACTACATTTTTCACGTTTCTTTCCCCCTCCCCCTAAAATAAATAAATAAAAACACTCCAAAGTATGAAATTTAGATTGCAAAAAATTTCAAAAGCTAAGAAGAAAGAAAATGCTATGAGATACATTCATTATTTCATTCATTTTAATGTTTATTAATAATTGGTATTATTCTTTGATATTATTATGAAAATTTCATTTATCAATAATCGATATTAGCATTTAAATTTATTCGCTATTAAAATAACAAATAAAATATTTTCTAGAAATAACAAATAAAATATTTTCTAGCTGCCTTGCTATAAACAAAATAAGTGTTTATTTTTTGTCATTCGTCTTCAAGTAATAAATCTCGGAAACATTTTCAGATATCTAATTTTGGAATTATCCGAATCGTTGCTTTGAATGCAAATATTTCAATAAATGAAGTATTTTCAGTAAGCTAACACCCATAAGAATGTTGCTAACTATAGTTTCCTTAGACAAGAAAGGTGTATATATTTTTTATCTTCATTCCTTGAAGTAATAAATCTCTGAAATATTTTTAGATCGGCATACTGAAATTATCTAAATTGGTTCTTTGATTGTAAATATGTCAACTAATAAAATATTTTCATTATACTAACAGATTTCTTCAATAAATAAATATATCCTTCCGCACTAAGACATGTTTTGAATTCTTTCTTCAAAAGAACAAAAGAGAAAACATGAATCGTCGTAAAAATTGCCGACACACTAGCAGTCCCATAGGTTGAAAAACCAATACCATACACAAATACACTCGTACAAAAGCTGTGATCTCCAAAGAACTTTTGTCAATTAGGAACTACATGCAGTCATTTACGTACAACGGTGGATTTTTTTTTACCTCCCTCCCCTTCACAAAGCAGTAATGGCGGATACTCACGTAAACTTGGCAATATTTTCATATCTTTTGAAGAGGCATCATTATTGAAGCGAAAACAAAAGGGCAAGTTGAAGCCAAAAAAAATCCCGCTGCGATATCTCTCATGGGACACAAGAGTCAGTAATTAAAACAAAATGCGATACAGGGCTAATAAATTTCCGTAATTAGCGTAGAATATGGAAAAACAATATTATCTATTGTTGTCGCTAGGGGAGTTGCAACTTCTGTTTTTGTGAGGCTTATTAATATGGACGTACTTGACTGTAATTACCGACACCTGTTTATATTAATGCGGGATAATTATTATTTCATTGGAAATCTATTAATACTACTTCTGTTTGAGTGAGAGACGTAATAAAATAACTTTAAACAATTCCATGTTGATTCTAGAGTTTTAAAGTGACTCTTCAAATAGGTCCGATGGGATTGAAAATTTCTTCTTTTGGTAACAAGAAAAAAAAATGAATATAGCTCTTCTAGAACTATAACGTGTGAGATATGAGATTTGTTTTTTAAGCAATTTTAATTTGAAGAAAACCAGCTTCTGAGTTGAAATGATTATTGTCGCTAATCTAAAACCATCTAGAGCTCTAAGAAAAATATACAAAGTATAAATTATGTGTAAGTAATGTGTATTTAGCACAGCCTCTATTTCTTATATACATTTCAATACGAGAATTTTAATTTCGCTTATGCCTCTCAAGGTTGCAATTTATCTTAACTCTTTATTAATACAGTCTACTCATTTAAAAATTCAACTTCAAAGTCGAGTCTTTTAATCGTCTTCCAGTTTACATTCTTTTCCCAATGTTTTATTTTGAATTATTAATATTAATATCATTTAATATTACTGGAATTTGGCAGTAAGATATTGGAATTTCATGGCTTTTTAACAGTTGTTATGTTGTAAAATCTAGAACATATTATTATTATTATTATTATTATTATTATTATTATTATTATTATTATTATTATTATTATTATTATTAATTTGAAATTTGTGGAAAAAACATTTTGATCATTTTAAATTTAGAGTTTTCTGACATCATCAAATCCATCTAAATGACCACTGGAAAAATTCCCGGTAATATAAATGGAAATATTTGTTATTAATTTCAGTAAGAAGAGCTTACAAAAATAAGAAACCTTTTAAATAATACTATGTTCATTGATATTGAAGAATCATTTTACAAACAAAGACAGAGTAAAAGTGGAGCAGGAGCAAGGGAGAGAAAGAAAGAAGCTTTTCTTATATTTATTTTTAATACGATATTAAAAATTTTACTCTAGTATAATGAAGCAAATTTATTATTGGAAAATGCTATTGTAATCAGCGTGCACCAAGTTTTTCCATTGTCTGTGCTCTTCTCCAATTACATAAATTTTGAAAAATAACATATTTTAGGAAAGAAAATTGAAGAAAGATGAAAGAAAAAAACATAGGACAATAATTTATAAAATACTATTTTAATAAATATGTTAGTATATCCAGAAATCCAGAAATCAGAAATATCTTATGATTACACAGACACATACACGAAAAAAAAAAAAAAATACTGTCTGGTGTATTGCGAGTTTTTGATATGCTGAAACGTGCTTGAGTTTTTATGAATGTATATTATACAAATACATAGCATTTTATATCCCAAATTTAAAAGCAATATTTTAATTTTATATTTCACTTATCATATAAAATAACAATTTTACTAAAATACATTAACAACAAAATCACAAAAGCGAAATGTTAAAAAGTAAAACAATAATAATAATAATAATAATAATAATAATAATAATAATAATAATCCTAAATTATCAGCAAAATCACAAAAGCGAAATGTTAAAAAGTAAAAAAAATAAAATAACTAATAATAATAATAATAATCCTGAATTATCAAAAATTTTACGCAAATACACACAAAAAAACATGTATTTTAATAATAAAGAAAGATGTTCTAAATATTTTGGTTAGCTCTGATAAATTATTTCCTTTTAATAAGCAACATTTTACGCTACATAGACAAACATAATGGAAAATAAGATACATTAACATCACTGGTGATAAAGAGCCAATGTAGCGGAAAATCATTTGCAATTTATCAAACTTTTGGGAAAGAACTTTTGCTTCTTCAATGATTGCTTTGTGTATGTATGTCTTGAATTTATGCAAATATAAAAAATAACATCTCCCCAAGTGAAATAAATACAATTGATTGTAAATCGTTTTTTTTTTCTTTTTTTAAAAAATATGTTAATTAGCTTCTGAGAGAGACATAAATAATTAAATTTCTCCTAAAAATACAAATTTTACCGAAAAAGTATTTTTTTAATTCATTTTTTTTAATTAATTGGAATTTGCATTGAAAATGCTTACTTTTAAAGATTTTTTCCATCTGTTTACAAACAACTGTACTGAAAGTCGTTTAAGGCACTCTGATAACTAACACATGATGTGCTACATACTTACTTCTAGACAGGAATTATTTAATTGAGTTAGAGGATACTAAATTGAAAATTATATACAAATTATCATATAATAATTATATCTATATCAATGGTTTATTTATTTATTTTACATTCTTATAGAAGCGGTAAATCAGTACAGGGCCTGCTTCACTGGTAAGCAAAGGTATATATAACTTTGTCGCCATCGTTCGCAGATCGAATGGTGTGTTGGTTGTAACAAGGCCGTGCATAAAGGGTTTTTTTTTTCGAGTAAAATTGGTAACATCTAAAATAGTTTGAGTCTGATCAAATTTAAAAAAAAAAAGAATTTTAAATGTAAAAGTATTCTTTTTATTTATTTTTGTGCATTTGATGACTATTTATTATTGATAAAAGAGCTTTTACTTACTTTTTTTTTTTTTTTTTTGTAAAGTTTTAATTTGATTTTTTGTTTTATTGATTTCCATGAGACAAATGATCATAAAATTATTTTCTATTGATGTAAGCAAAGTTTTTCAGAGGAAAGCAAATCATCACATCTATATATATGTCCTTTCCTCAACACTTTGTATCACCGCGTTTCATATCTGATGCAACATACCCAAAAGTCAATGTTATATATATATATATATATATATATATATATATATATAGCGGGATTTAAAAGAATATTTTATTTATTGCTGCAATCTCCCAACGCAGCAGTTAATATACATTATTCAGAGAATTCTCAACAGAGAGACTCTACTGAGTTAATTTTACATGCCAAAGTTTTATTTATCATTTGAGCATCGTTATTGCTAAAATGAACTTAGTAATTTTTGTGAAATTAGAAAGGTTGGAGACATCCTAAAATAGATTTTTTACAAAGGTAAGTTTGTTTACTTTAAAATTTCGTGTTAGAAAATTGGCATTATTTATGAACAGCATGTAATTTTCTGTTAATTACAGACGTGAAAAAAAAAAAAAAAACCTTTTAGTCAATATTTTTTTTTCTTATGTTCAAAAAATATTTTATATGCTTAAAAGGATGCATTCTAACATCTGAGTAAATAAATATTTTGGAACAGATGTATCATTCGCCCTCAGTCCGTCATCTTGTTTTTTTAAATCAAAACACATTTGCTTTGTTTCTCATTTCCAAAATAATTTTCATCCACATTTACTTATTATAAACACGTTATTTAATTTAATTGACTAATTTATTTATATTCAATAATAATAAAAAAAAAAAAAAAAAAAAAAAAAAAAAAAAAAAAAAAAAAAAACAAGATGGCAGACTGAGGGCGAATGATACATCTAAGCCTGATTTTTCCAAATTAGAGTTGTTGAGTCACAAAGGGTTAATTGAAGGACGACAACATAGCAGTAGGTTTTAGGATACAGTTAGCATGCAGGTAGCATAAATTAAGATGTAATAAGTGTAAATGAATATACAATTAATTTAATTATTATAATTAAAGTTAATGCATAATTAGCATAAATCAGTGTGTAATTATACACAGTAATTTTTATGAAAAATAGACTTATAATGATTGATGATTGATATTTAACCTTTCCCTTATGACAATTCTGCGCACGGACCTGTGTTGTGTATATAAAGTTTTCGGTATTTTCCTTGGAGGAAAACGGTCATTTAAGTCATTTTTCCTCTGAACTCCATCCCGAATGCACCCCCATATCATCCAGTGCAGACTAAAGTGGCCTTTACTTAGTACTAGTTTAGCACCATTTATATGTATTTTTAATCAACGTATCTTAATTCATAGCTTATTTTAAACACTTCTGCAATTTACACTGCCAAAGTATCTCTAATAGGTAACAACTTAAAATGCGTTTCAATTATTTTGTGATACCCCGTATAAACCTATTTTTAGAGAATTTTTATAAATAGAACGATCACAGGGGCGACTCAGGGGTTTGATCCAAATCTGTTAAACAGATTTTGAACAAGAAATTTTACATAATAAATAAAATTAAATTTCTGGTTTAAATCATATTTATTTGGTCTGTGTCATTTGTAATTGGACAATTTTGCAAAGGGATGGAATTCGACATCTTTGTGAGATGAAACTCTCGAAGAATTTAAGTCGAAAAATAATTTAAAAATAACTTTAATTTAAAGAAAGTTCTTTTATGTTGAATTTCAACACATGTTAATAAAACATATTTTAAGGAACTAAAGAAAAAAAATCTAGAACTTACGGAAAATATCTAATACTTTGCTTATTAGCGCCATAAAAAGATACAGTACAAATAGAAACCCTACCCAGAGATAATCTGCTTGAAGGTGGTTTCGAGCACTTGAAGCCATGCTAAAACATTTCTTAAATTTTGAAAAATCAACTCAATTTTAAAATAACTTAAACAAATTAGTCACAAAATGCTCTCTGTCTATAATGTAAATCATTCATGTTTAAAAACACAAGGAATGTTTTGCTATACTGTAGAATAAAATATTAGTTTTTCTGGTTTACATAGTTATCCAAATCATTTCTTAAGCATTTTTCATACCTCTATGAATCAATATTTTTATGTAAAATTTGGTATATCTACTTTTTAATCTTTCTTTCTTTTTATAAAACTTTTACTTACATAATTACCATACATAATTGTTGAAATATATATTTTGTCTGTCATCTTAATCCTGACATTTTTTGCAATATATATATGCTTGTTTCTTTTTTCAGGGGGAGGAGGGAGTTTTTGTTTAGTACAACTAAAATGTGATAACTTTTATTAAGTACATATATATTTTTTAAATCTATTTTTGAAATGTTTATCAATCTATTTTTACTTTTATGTTATTTTCTAACATAGCTTCGCCATTCACGATTTGCCGGTATTTTTTTTTTTCACTTTTTTCTCTTTATCTGAACTTTCTTACTGCACTCAAGATGACTTCATTTGGAAGAGAAAAAAAGGAATCCAGCGTTTCATATTAAAATATGTAATTTCATATTGCTGTCCTCATCATAACAAGTCCCAGTCTGATAATAAATTTCTGCGCTTGCTTTCCTCGGATTTTATCATTTTAAATAAGTTTTAACTGTTCAACCAGAAACCAAAACTGTTTAAACTTTCAAACTTAAAACTTAGATAACACACATAATACATACAGGTATTAAATTTTTTAATATTTCTGGCTTTCACTATACTTTCTTTACTTCTCTCTTTGAAAAATTTCTGATTCGCTAATGACCGCTCGGTGAAAAAGAAACCGTATCTAAAAACTCCATGTAACTGAAATTTAAAAAAGAAATGAAAAGTTTTGGAAATTATGTACCGCGACTATACAGTATTTAGTGATTCAGGTCTTTAAAAGTCGACCTTTGCATCAAACGGGAAAATTTTGGTGTAACATAGACTATCTATCCACACACAGAATAGAAAATAAGAGTAAAAAAATTTAACTCCACTGAAAAAAAAAAATCCCCCTTTAAGTAATGTTGCTTTTATCAAAAAATCCCGAAACTTGTAAAACTTCATTTTATCACCATGGCGTGGTTTGCATACGAAGACTGCAGGAAAAGAACTGAAATTCTTCCCTCAGTGGAAAACCGTCAACCTGTCTTCTTAACATTACAAGCGTAGAGCTCTAGAAAGATACATTACTGTCTTGATGAACTCTAACCCAGTATATGCATTACACAATGTAATTGCCTGAAGGAGAAGCTTTTGAGACATAGATCTTGGATGAAGAACGCGTAGTGTACGTGGTCTTCTAAGTTACTTAATAGAGTTTTCCAGTGAGTCAAGACGTGTTAATTATTCAGTGGCGCTTGGTACGAAAGTGGCGCTACGTTGACAGCAAGGTATTGTAGGAATTAGAACATTTCATTCTGTATCTTCGTGTGGGATGTGGGAAATTAGACGCAAAATAGGATGTAATTGGGGAGAAAACTGATGTATCCAGGCATTAAATCTAAGTTGCTGTAATGAGAGTCATATTAATCATGCTGTTAATTTAATATCTGTTTAAAATGTTCTGCCCACTTTACTCATTCTTTTTCTTTTTATATTTTCTATTTTTGCTGCAGTGATACGTATAAATTATATATTGAAGGGGGCAGTTATTTCATAACAATCAAACTTTTCATATTTCGTCTGAAAAATAAATAGTTAATGAAAGAATTTTTAAATTTATGTACACGGTAGCTATAAAAAATCTAATTTATAAATTTAAATTGCAGTAATACATTGTAATTCGCCAATAATTCTAATAATTTTTCTAATGACCCCATTTGAGTTAGTATTTATTATTTATTTTATTTTTATTTTATTTATTTATTTATTTATTTGAAAAAATGATGTGTTTAATGCACTTTATAGCCGTGATTAAATTCTAAAAAAAAAAAAAAAAAAAAGATTCTGGAGAATTTAAATAAAAATGTAATTCTTGCACATCTGTTTAACACAATAAGTCGTGAACCATACATTATTTTTAGTACATTTGCATATTTTAATGCATGGAATAAGTTGTTTTATATCTGGAAAAGCTACAAAATAGAAATGTGTTTAAAAGATACATCAGTGTAGAGTATTGTAATCTACTTCAAAAATTAGTTATCTTTCTGCACATTGCATAATATTTCATAGTTTCTGAAGTTTATTCTGATACTTTTTAACCTATCGTTAAAAAATATGATTAAGTTGTTGCTATTTTTCTAACTCTTTTTGACAAAATTTTGTCGAACATTTCGATTTAAGGCCAATTTTTTCACGTTTATAAAAGTGTTTTAAGTAAGAGAAAATCCAAGCTAAAATCTAAAGTCATTATCTTTTAGTTGATTATGTGTTTGGTAATCCGAATAAAGATCAAAAATCTATGTTGTGCACGTTTATTGAAAACAATGAAAAAATAACGCTTAAAAACTTGCAAAATTCTTTTTTTTTTTTTTTTTTTTCGAATCCAAACTTACAAATCTCTGGAAGCCAAAAGGAAGACTAAATCTATCATATGAGATCATTTATTGTTTATAAAAAATATAAACATGAGACATTATTTTCGCTTCCAGATTGTGATTTGTGGGAGTCTTAAGTAAGTAAGCAAAATTAAGTCACCCATTTTAGATATTCAGCATATAAAAAAAGAAATTTGTGACTCACGAATTCTAGCTAAGTTAAACACTACTTTGCTAATGCATTTACTGTCGAATCTTTTCTGTAAAAGAAAAAGTAAATAAAATAAATAATAATCATTTCCTTCTCAAAATATATTTTCATGAAACGAAAATTTTCAGTTAATCTTCGCTTTTCTTAAAAGAAACCAATTTGCAAATTCATTTCTTTTAAAAAGCTTGACAAGATTTTTCTTCCTTTATTTTATATGCTTCTTATTTATTAAGTATGAAAAAAATTCTTTCGAAAATATTGATTAGTTTTGTCTAAGAACAAAGAATGCAGGAGAAGAAAAAAAAGAAAATTCATACGAAAATAAATAAATAACGGCGTTTTTAGAAGCATCCTGTATTCGATAGCTTTTTAAAAATCTTTTTATTCTGGCTGAAGAGAAGCAGTTGAAAAATCAAAGGATATAACTATCGTATTCACGGCTTTCGTGGCCAACAAAAGGTAAAAGTCTTACTTTTCACTTACCAAAACCATTCAAAGCTCGATAAATGAGACTTTTTTTATGAAAAAAATCTGCATGGAAAAATTGAAAAACTAAATTCACAGGAAAGATCCCCCCTTTTAAATAGGATGGAACGGAATATAGGCTTCATAAACTTTCACCACTCCTCACATATTAAGACCTGATTATGATAAATGGGTAAAGGCAAAAGAGAAAAGAGGTAACTCCTCGCTTTTTAAAGCGAGAGTGGGAGAAAAGGGGCTTAAGGCGAAAAATTGCACTCACAGCAGTCGATTGCCTAGCGTTTTTACATTTCTTTAAGCGCTCATTTTTTATTTGCACAATTTGTATTTTAGAGGGTGTGCACGTAATCACCATATCCATGATTTTAAATTCATATCCACGACCGTCATATCCATAAAAGGAAGTAACTCTGTTTAGAAGGCCGAATCTTCCTGATTTTTTTCTATAACTTAATACAATCGTAAAGAATGCCCCCCCCCCCTCCTTACGCTTTATTTAAGGAGAAAAAAAAGGAATTTCATCCGTTTTCGTTGTTGTTTACTTTGCGGTTATACTGAATTTTCGTATTAAGTTTCGTCAGACTATGGTAATGCCAATGTAAATATTTCAGAAAACCGATCTTTCATAGTCCTTTTAATGAAATTTTTTACTTTGGAATATCAACTTGAGTGGATCTATCGTATTTGAAGGGAAGGGGGGGGGGGGGGGGAGAGGCAATAACAGAGAATTTATGTGCGATCTTATTTTGTGTTTTTATCTCGTATTGTTATATCGCGCCCTTGCTTAATTGAAGAATTTAAAATTATAGTAAAATTACCTAATTAAAGAATATTAAGTTTTACTTATTTGATTATTTTATTTTATTTTTTAGCACAAATAAAACGAAATAATTGATTTCTTTGAATTTGTTGAATATATTCCAACTTGTTTTAGTTACTGTTTGTACATTTGATTCAATTTTCCGTATAATAAAATTGATGTTTTTTAATTGATAAAAATATATCTGCACTTTTTTAAATTAAAAGAAGAGGGTTATATCACAATTGTTATAAGAATCTAAACCTTAAAAAATACAAAATCTGAATATTTAGACGGGTTTTTTTTATTATATTAAAAGTTGTTCTCAAACCTTAAATCTTCTGACATGTTTACAGTAACTTTTTATTCTTAAGTTATTTGCAGGTATTCTTTTTCACATATTAAGAAATCGAATAATATTTTCTTTTTCCTTTAAAGACAAAGGATGTTTCATAAAATAGTGTCAGATGTATGCCGATTTTAAAAGCACCTCAGTCTGGAATAGGTCTTCACCCGAGAGCGATCATAACATAAAGATTTATTGGCAGATGAAAAACGTTGTTCGACTCCAGAGCACTTTAATAGAGAAGTCTGCACAATTGATGGCTTTACATTTAAAAAAGATTCCATGAATGTCTCAGAAAGATTCGCGTTGTTTTTTTCCCCCTTTGTTAACAGCATGTCTCACTATGTTTGAAACCCATTGTGATGAGTATAATACAGAGTTGGGCAAATTCGCAATACGATTAATCTGTAATGTAATTACAATTTAATGGCACGAAAGAGATAATAATTTCCATTACATGTAGTAATAATGGTGAATTTGAAAATACATTAGCATTGCAATCGCAATCACAAACGCTGTGATTATAAATATAAAATTGTAATTGTAATTGAGAACTTATAATTACAATTACGTGTAAATGTAATGACAAATTTTTAAATAAGTTGGTATTACAATTGTACTGCAGAAGGTTATGATTTTCATTACGGTGCTGTAATGGTAACTGAGAACTTTTAGTTACAATTGCATGTAATAGTAACAGTAAAATTTTAAATTAGACATTATTATATTATAACTGTACTTGATAAAGTTATGATTATCATTATATTCTTTTAAGGGGTCTCAGAAGTCTTAGTTTTCCCCCGAAGATGCAAGTTTGCATCATGTCACATTTTATTTTATTTCTGATTTCATATAACACACAATAAAATGAAATTTTTACCACTAATAGGTCAATATATGCTTAATATAACATAATTATTTCAATGTTGTACAATTCATATTTAATTATTTTAAAAAAGTTTAAATTTTAAAAATAAGTAAAAAAACTTTTTCGCCTGGTTATCCGCTGCGCGCAAGGTTGTAGAAAAAATATTGCTTCAAAAATAACAAACAAAACTGATAATGATGCAAAATTGACGTATCTTGAACTTATATTTCAATTTCAAGCAATTAAAAATTTATTTATTTTTTAATTGGAATTTTTCAACAGAAAAAAAGAATTTTTTAAACATTTTACAATTTACATTTAAATTAAAAAGAAATTAAAAATTTAATTGCTTGAAATTGAAGTATAAGTTCAAGATACATCCATTTTACATCATTATCAGTTTTCTTTATCAATTCTTTTATCAATTTTTCTATAACCTTTCGCTCAGTGGATACCATGCGAAAAAGTTTTTGTACTTTTTAAAAGATATCTAGACTTTCTTTAAATAATTAAACATGAATTGTACAACATTGAAATAATTATGTTAAATCAAGCATATATATTGACCTATTAGTGGTAAAAATTTCATTTTATTGTGTGTTATATGAAATCAGAAATAAAATAAAATGTGACATGATGCAAACTCGCATCTTCGGAGGAAAAGTAAGACTCGGAGGAAAAGTAATACTCCTGAGACCCATTAATGAGAATTGAGATATTTGAGTTACAGTCACATCATAATGAGAATTACATTTGATTATCTCCATTACAATTATAATTTTAATGATAACGGAGAATTTTCAATCAATTTTTTACATGAAACAACTGTAAATTGATTAAGCACTTATGGTCGAAAGCTGAAAAGGAAAAGTAAAGTTTTATATTTAAAATCCAAATTCATCGAATTTCAGTTTATATTTTTATGCATTCTTTTGATGGAAAATTATTTTTTTATATGTTTGGGTAATATTTAAATAGATATGTTTTAATTTCTATTACTCTGTAATTAATTAAAACCCTTTAAAATAGAGTCTTGTAACCCAATTTAACCGCGATACACATGAATTTATTTTGTGATCATTTTTTACAATTAAGAACGTGTTCCTGAAATTGATTAAGCACTTATGGTTGAAAGCTGAAAAGGAAAAGTAAAGTTTTATACTTAAATTCCAAATCCATGGAATTGCAGTTTATATTTTTGTGAATTCTTTTGATGAGAAATTCATTTTTACATGTTTAGGTACCATATGAATAAATATGTTTCATTTTCTATTGTTTTTTTATTTAATTAAAACCCTTTAAAGAAGAGTCCTGAACCCATTTTAAACACGATCCACATGAATGTTTTTGGAGGGGGGGGGGGAGAACAATACAATTAAGAATGTTTTCCTGAAATTGTTTCAGTATTTATGGTCGAAAAAAAAAGTTTTATGTTTAAAATCTAAATTTTCCGAATTTCAGTTCGTATTTTTATGTATGATTTTGATGAAAAATCAATTTTTATATGTTTGAGTAATATCTGAATATTTTAGTTTTAATTTATTACTATTTTGTAGTTAATTAAAAATACTTTAAAATAGAGTTCTGCATTGGGTTGGCAACCCGATTTTTACAGCGAAATCGAAGTGTGTGTGTGCTGGGGGGGGGGGGGGGGGACACATTCATGATATTTTTCCACGGATCTGCATATTTCCGCTTTAATGTCATTTTCTGATCATTAAAAATTAGATATATTTTACTACTAATCTTACAGGGTGCCCCAACTATCACACTTTCAATCCTTCCCCTTCCATCATATGACTGTCAGTATTTATGTTTAAAAAATTTATTATAATCTAAAACCTAAAAAGAAATAAAACTACACCATATTTCTCATGCATTTTTCCTTTTTTAAAAAACTTCTTTTCTCATCATTGTAAATGAATGATTAAATTCGTCATTGGATTCATTGAATTTGCTTCTGTTTTAAATCAATAGCTTTTTAATACTGTGCCAGTAAAAAAAAGTTAATGTTATTAGCATTATGATGCTATTTAAGAGGGCTAGGGGAGAAACCCCTAACCCCCCATTTTCTGTAGTTTGAACCTTATCTATTAATTGTTATCTAGCTAACCCCGCCATTCTCCCCGCATAAAAAAAAAAGATATATATATATATATATCTTTAAAATCTTATAAAATTGTTTCAGTCAACGTTATCTTATAAACAACAATAGTGCTGTAAAAGTAACGACTAAATGAACACCTGTATGTATTCGTTATGTTCAAACTCACTACCCGTTAGAAAGTATTCGTTACTCGTTACTTTCGCTACTATTTGAAAACGGATATTTAAAATCATCGTAAATACTGCACATATATTCGGTGTATTTTCTAATTTTCAGAGGGTTCATTTGATTATAATTAATTAAATTATAGACTAAAAAAATAATAAAAAAATAAAATCTATCTGGATATCTGACCTGATTTAACATTTCAGAAAATATAAAACCAAGCATTTAACATCTCACATGTAATATATGTTCAATAAACTGCAGTAAATCTAACCGTACAGGAAGTCTTAGGAAGAATTCGTTACTGCTACCTAGACCTATAAAAGAATCGTGTTACTACGGAACCTCTCTGTAACGGAAATCTGAACGTAAGAGAAAACAATTAAAATATAATAAAACCTGTAAAAACAGAATTCTGCCTTGAATGCAAATATTCCAAGGTCCATTTCCACAAAATTAATACAACACAAATTTATCTCTTAAGTCAAAAAGTCTGTCTAAAACGGAATTTTCCTGCGGTGTCTCGAGATTCGGTCTCGGCAGGTTTTACTGGATATATTAAAGAAAAAAAATTCTAAATATTTTTAATAGAAATTCCCATTATTTATTAAAAACAGTAAAAGCTGCGATGATAGAATCTGTCCAACGGAAAATAGTGTTAGGCGGTTCTCAAAAACACAAATTGATACTTATTTTCTACTGTGTTTTACATTTATCAGTTTTAATTCAGCTGTGTCTTGGGACTGTGATATACAGGTTAATGTGGCTTCGGATCCGGTGGGGGAGTGCTAGCAATATGCTTTGGAATGTTTTTGCATTTGACTTATGCATTGCGACACTTTTTCCGAAACCCACTGCCACTTTTGCACTAATTTATATGCATAAACTTTGATCTGAAACATGGCTGATATTTTTATATCATACCCACTGCCGATTTGTTAATTTTTTTACGTTTTGCTTATTTGCACTTGTTGATGTTTAAATATGGTGTGGAATTCTGGTTCCGTCAAACACTTGCATAATATGATGGTCTAGTATATATATATATATATATATATATATATATATATATATATATATATATATATATATATATATTATATATATACTAATAAAAGAAAGTTTCGCTCTGTGTGTCTGTGTGTGTGTGTGTGTCTGTCTGTCTGTTGGCGATGGCTAGGAAAATTTAGCGCACCTAGATCTCTGTAAATTTAGATTTAGGTAGTCCAAACCCTCTCCTGGTGTACCTGAGCGTCAGAATTTTAATATTTTAATTACTTTCTGAAATATTAATTAAAATGCACAAAAAACTCTCAATAAAAATACGCTTTTATTCTCTTGGGTTGGTTGGTTCACTGGTTGGTTGCATCGATTCTTCACAGAAGTAATTAAATAAACCAGAGTAGCGATACATAACCTCCTGAGACCCCGCGTCCATCCTATTGGACATTTTTATTTTTCGTATAAAATATTTAATTTTAGTTGGAACTGGTAAAAGCTTACTGTCCATTACAATGGATAGTGTAGTGCTGCTATCTGTATACCGAAAAGGTAAAAAAATCGCCGTAAAATGTGTATTTTAATCATTTGAAAATGGCGGCGAACAGGTGAAAGATTGTTGAAGGTGAGTACACAGTTCTTACTGAAATTTCATATATTTGTTTAAAGTATTTTGAAATTAATGCAGCATATATCTAATTTTAAATGTTATATTAATGAAATTAAACCGTAGTTTAAGTAATTGAATCTATATTTTGGAGAATAAACGCATGTTTTTATCAATGTCCATTGTATTGGACATTGGGTCTTCATCAGTTGTTTCCATACATATTAGGATCTTTTAGAATACTGGAGGAAAAGTTTGTTTTTACTAAAAATTCCATACTGTATTGAAAAGAAATGTAAATACAGAAGTAGACAATATACATTTCTATTGGAAATTAAATAATTAATTAAATAATTAATTAAATATTGTCCTAGAAGTGTATAATTCTACTGAAAAAATGCTTGTTCCATATTAGTACATTGTTTATTTTTTTATTTCAGTGAAACGTGATTTGTTGCAGTATTTAATAAATAAAGAGACTTACTTACAAATAATCTTTTCTTTTAATATATTTTTCTTTTCTTGTTCATTGGAAGATTTTCGTATTATGTTTTATTAGTATGTTGTTTCTAATTAAATTAATTAACTTAATCAAATTAAAATAACCATATTTGAATAAAAATATAATTAAAGATAACATTATAAGATTATAAATAAACTCATTTTTATTAACACTTTCCAACCTAGTTGAAAAGTGTTTATGACTTCGGTTTGTCTGGCCGTATGGCCGTATGGCCGTCTGCCGTCTGCCGTCTGTCCGTGCTCTAACTCCCGTAAATATGCTCGGATTGCCTTGCAATTTTTATATGATATTGTCGTTTTCTATAGCACGTTCCCTATTTCAACTGAAGTGTGTAGCACTTACAGTTTTTTTACAGGGACACTCAAAAGAATTCCGTTACATTACGGTCTATGGGGAAAAATCATTTCTGGTTTATTTTAATGATGTTACACAATTGCAAACACATTGTAATTGATATATATCACTAAGGTGTATTACATGAAGTTTAATATGGAATAGGTTGTGCATAGCACTTATAGTTAATTTACAGGGACAGTCAAAAGAGTTCCGTTAAATTACGTCTATGGAGAAAAATCGTCTGCGGTTTATTTAAATAATGTTTCACTATTTTAAACGCATTGAAATTTATATATATCACTACGGTGCATTACAAGAGGCTTACTACAGAATATTGTGTGTATAGTAGCCATCGTTCATTTACAGGGACACACAAAATAATTCTCTACTGTCTGTTAACAATAATTCCTGGAAGTGAGTTTTAAGTTACTGAACGCGATTTTAAAATTAACTCACTTTTTGTTTATTACGTGGTGTGTATAAATTCTGTAGATCATATACAGGGAAGCACAAAAGTCCGTGAACACATTTCCGTTTATTGACAGAAACTCCAGAAGGAGAATTTTAAACTGTGCTACGCGTTTCTTAACTGAACTAAAATTTATCATCCTATGTAGTATATATACAAATCTATAGATCCTATACAGGGCTGAATAAAAGTATTCGGATATTTTTCCAAATATTGTATACGTTGGAAATTCCTGAAATTATGTTTTTAAATATGTTATGCGTTTTCCAAATTGTTTACTTAGATGTTATCTTTCAGCTTATTAAACGGTATGATTTGTAAAATTATTTTGAAAGCGTTGGAATGTGTTACATAATCTATGCTTGACGCATGATTTTTCATTCTTGTTTCTTTTAAACTTCCACTTGGCATTCAATTGACAATTGTGGTAGTTGTGCCACTAATTAATATAATTATTTTAGGAAATAAAGGGTTGGTGTTTCGATAGATTTAAAACAAAATTCTAATTGAAAAGTATTGGCTTACACTTTTTCCATTTGATGATGTAAAACTTGAAATTATGCGATGCTTAGAATTGGTTAATAAAAACACACTTCTGAAGATAGAAAATTTTGCAGTGAAAGAAATAGGACTTTGTCGCCAGAAATCTGAATTTTGAGGCCTATCTTTTTTTTTTATATTTGGAAACTGGCATTATTTAGATCTAGAGAAAGTTATTGAGACACGTTTGGAAGCAATAAAATGAATTTGACGTGTCCGAGCTTAACAATTAGTGACGAAGGTAAGAAGGAGGAAAAGAACAAAGAAATTGGATTCATGCAAATCCATCCAATTATTATACTTCAAGGCGCGAATCAGCTTTTGAGGAAATCGAAGTTGAGTTATTCAAGTCATGACGAAAACTCAAGACCCAACAAGTCTCCACCTAGCAACCTAGTCGCCACCAAAAGTTTGGTTGGTTGATTGGTTGATTTTATGTCGGCCGATTATCTACACAAGGGATATAAGCCCTAGGGGGGAGTGCCCTCCCTGAGGATCTTTCTAAGGGATTCTAACACGTATTCACGTCAAGCTTCGAAGACAAACACAGAAAACTACGAACGGTTAGGTCGACGAGCGCAACAGGGATTTGAACCCAGCACCTCCCATCTACCAGCTTTAAGAGCAGAACCTCTCAGACACTGGTGGGGCCCTAGAAATTTGAACTTGTTTAGTCTACTCAGCTTAAAAAAAGTATCCAACAGTTACCTACAATAATGGACAAATAAAATGAGTTGTGAGGCAAAACAAAATTTTATTAAAAAAAAAAAAAAAAAAAAAAAAAAAAACTAAATTTTTGTAAATGAAGTGCAATTTGTATACCTGTCTAATTACCAAAATAATTGCTTTGCAGAAGCCTATTCATAAATTATTCAATTTTAAGCTCATCTATTTATTTTTTGCGTGTAATTAAGTATTTATAATAATTATTATTATTATTTAGGGTCTAATTAAAATTTTTTAATTCATAATTTGTGTCTAATTAAATTTTGTGTCATTATTTTGAGTCTAATTCTGTTTTGTGCCATTATTTTTTGCCCAATATTAAGAATTTTCCATTCAGATTCCTTTAATTCAATAATATGTTTTTGACAAGACGAAGACCCAATGTCCATTTTATTGGACACGCTAAAAAACTACATATATATAAATTGTAAAGAATTTGAACTTCGACATCCAGCTGCACTATGTGTCATTCTAGCATTTCCTGTGAGTACACTTAACTGCATACCTTCCCTCGCTATTTTTGCCTTGAAGACTAGCAGACGCCGAATTCTATTGTACTGTGAGCGGAAAGTTCGGACAGTGATGAAGTGGTAAGGCGTTACCCAAAAAGGGGTCTTATGCTTTGATCCTTGCCGAGTTCGTGGGAAAGAGTTCATCTGCGAGAGAAGCGATCTCTGCACACGATTTTTAGGTTTGCGCCCGAAACTTTGCCCTTTGTCTTAGAACGTCCAATGACGGACTTAGTGAAAACGAAACAGAGGGATCTCAAGGCTGCTAAGAGGCTGGAGAGTTTCGAGGGGCCCGCCTCGACAAAGCCCCCGCCCCCAGAAGAAGTTCTCCTGCGAGAATGAAAAAGTGAGAGAGGACAGTTTTTGGAGAGATCGAAAAGGAGAGTGTTGACTCTCTGGAGAAGGGAAAAGGAAACGTGAGTTTCGAACTCAGCGTGGTGTAAGCGCTAGTGAGGTCCGACCTCTAGAATTGATACAGCAGGTATCCACTGAAAATCCCAGCGAAGTGAAAAAGCACACCAAGTGCGAGAGTGAGAGTTCTTAGACTCAGAATTAACGAGCATTAGTAGATCTTCCGAAGAGAAGGAACGGACGAGCCTTGGTCCGAATGAACTTTGTTTTGTAGTCACGACTGTCTGTAATGTTAAGAGACTTTTGTTTGTTTCAGTTACACTTGGAGTCAAGAGGTCATTAATTTATAAGCGATTGACTCACGAAAAATAATTAAATGCTGTATTGACGTCTTGTATATATTTTTCATTAGAATTAACATTGTTATACAATAAAATTCTATTTTCTAATTTATGCGAGAAATTCTCTGTGCCAACGATCCGATCTCGCTACCACTCACCATCTTTTATCGGGTCGGTATAGAGGAGTTACTACAAAATATATTAAATAAATGAATATATTTATTGATTTCTAGTCTCAAAAGGAGCAATAATCTCAATTATGGTAAAATGTTTGCGAAAAATACGAGCTTGGGTCTCAAGAGGATAAATAAGGATTTCTAACTAAATAGTGTCAATATGGATTGAAGTTATCAGCGTAGAGGAGCCATGAGATTGTCGCGCCATCTGTACTTGACAAATTACACATACGTCCCACTGATTGAAATATATTCCAGACACATTTTTCTTCATGACAATTAGTCGGGTTTAAGGTTTTTTTTTTTTTTTAACATGGCATTTATTATTATGATGGAGATTGTTAATACAGAAAACTTTATTTAACAGATTCTTTTTTATATTTGCGGGAATGAAAGGGGGCAAGGGTCTAATTACATTTAAGCTTCAAGGTGTATTTCTAGAAAGCAGTTACCAGAATTTCCGAATAATAGTGTAAGCCAAATTTCAATTTGAAATTTGGCCTAAGTATGGCCTAAGTAAATTAAGTTCCTAGCTTAACCAAATGAATCAATCATTAAAGATGTATTGTGATCCTCCTAATTAGTTATTTGCTGAAAGCCACTTGAACAACCCCCGCCCCCCCTCCCGGCCCGTCCTTCAAGGTTTTTTCTCTAACTCTGCTCCGTTTCCATATCTCAGCAACTATCTTTCCGATTTCAACGCAAGTGATTTCAAACATTATAATTAATTTAATAGTCACCCTTTATAACATTAAACTAAATTTATGAGTTGCGGTTACCACTATTTACGAATAACAGTTTAAGCCAAATTTGTAATTAAATTCAAAGCTTAAGGAAACGAACGAATTTTGAAAGATGCATAGTGGTCCTCCTAATTAGTCATTTGCTGAAGGGCACTTGAACATCCCCTCCCCACCCCCCGGGACCTCCTTCAAGGTTTTTTCTCTAACTATGCTCCGTTTCCATATCTCAGCAACTATCTTTCCGATTTCAACGCAAGTGATTCCAAACATTATAATTAACTTAATAGTCACTCTTTATAACATTAAACTAAATTTATGAGTAGCGGTTACCACTATTTCCGAATACTTGGGTAAGCCAAATTTGTAATTAAGTTCCAAGCTTAAGCAAACGAACGAATTTCGAAAGACGCATAGTGCTCCTCTTAACTAATCATTTGCTGAAGGGTACTTGAACAACCCTCCCCCCCCCGGCCCCTCCTTCAAGGTTTTTCTCTAACTATGCCCCGTTTCTATATATCAGCAACTATCTTTCCGATTTCAACGCAAGTGATTCCAAACATTATATTTAACTTAATAGTCACCCTTTATAACATTAAATTAAATTTATGAGTAGCGGTTACCACTATTTACAAATAAGAGTTTAAGCCAACTTTGTAATTAAGTTCCTAGCTTAATAAAACGAACGAATTTTTATGCATGCATAGTGGGCCTCCTAATTAGTCATTTTCTGAAGGACACTCGAACATCCCCTTCCCTCGGCACCTCACTCAAGGTTATTTTCTCTAACTGTGCCTTATTGCACTAACTGGGCTAATAATGTTCCAATTTTCTCGAAACCAGCTCAATTTTGTAGTGCGCCTACTATACAGTAACGTAGGCAGAGGGGACCAGTCTCAGAAGTTCGTTCGGAAAGAGGTTTGTTTAGAACAGAATGCTCCCCTGGCGGTGGTAGGGGGAAATAAAAGATTTTCTAGAGCGTACGAGCATGCCGGGTATACAGTTCCGAAGCCATCGTAGACCGTGGCCAGAGTTCCGTTTTTTAAGAGATTTAAGTTTATTACAAGTGCTCGGGCAACGCCGGGCGGGTCAGCTAGTATATATATATAATCATATTCTTTAGCAATGTTATGGCTAATATGATGATGAAACCACTCATTTTATTTGTGGTATTCAGGCATTTGGGACTTGAAAATTCTGTCTAAATTCCACAAATTTCATTTCATTCATTCAATTTCATTTATTCAATTTTTAATTTAACTTCTTTTAAATAACTTTTTGGTATCCATATTCAGTGTGTAATGTTCATGGTAATGTTTCATTTATGGTTATATATGTGTGTGTGTGTGTGTGTGTGTGTGTGTGTGTGTGTGTGTGTGTGCGTGTGCAGATAGAGAGTTTTTCGTAACTGGTTGTTCTTCAAAAACATGTTTTTCAGAATTTTTTTTTTCAGAAAATTTATAATTTTATTTAATTGTTTTTAATTATATTTATTTAACAATGCAATGCATTTATTGCATTACATTGTTGTTGTTTCTCAACATCATCCCCAAGTTATTAAACCTTTCCTGATATTTTTGTTGCATCTTCCTTATTCTTAATACTCGAAATTCTTTTCTTTCTCAAGGCTCATAAATTGCTAATTCCGGTTACTTAATTACACACTTCCGGTTTAAGATCTAAAAGAAAAGGAATTAGCTACACTTCCAATGATCCTAACAAAAAGAGAAAAAAACTGTTTTAGATAGCACTGACAAAGGATGTGAATTAATTTTCACTTTGCTAAACAACGCACAGCCAACAGAGTGAAAAATGTGTCCAGACCGGGGATCGAACCCTGGTATAGCGCACCAAGTGCTTTACCATTTAAGCCATCTGAACGACATTCTGTTTGGCATTTTTCACTTATACTTTGGCAAGAAGATGGAATGTCATACATGAGCACACTATCCAGTGGCGTACACGAGACGAATAAATTTCCCAGCCTCGGATAATATCTAACTTTCCAAATAAATTTTCAGCAGGACTGAAACTGCTTGTCAATTTAATAACACTGACAATGGATATGAATTAATTTTCACTTTGCTAAACAACTCTATTCACTCTGTTTGTTGTGCGTTGTTTAGCAAAGTGAAAATTAATTCACATCCTTTGTCAGTGTTATTAAATTTACGCGCAGTTTCAGTCGTGCTGAAGCCCCACCAGTGGCTGAGAGTTTCTGCTCTCAAAGCTGGTACACGGGAGGTGCTGAGTTCAAACCCCTGTCACGGTCGTCAACCTAACCACTCGGATTTTTCCATGTTTTTCTGAGAACCTTGCCCTTAGAAAGACTCCCACGGAGGGCAGTCTCCCTTGGGCCTATATCCGTCGAGTAGATAATTGGCCGTCATAAATCAACCGTACAACCGTAATCAGTCCTGTTTAAAATTCAATTGGAAAGTTTGATATTATGTTTTAGAGTCTTTCAAATAAAAAAAGGCTATTTGCCTGAAATTGGCTATTCAAACGTAGTTGGATATAAAAAAGGTAACTCTTCTGCAGTTAGTACATACTTGCCGACAGTTTTTTTAATTCTTGTTGTTAACATATTCTAAATGTTAACATATTTGAACATTAAAAGAAACAAATCTGTTCTTTGCGTGCATTCTGAAACCATGTATTACTCTTTAAATTTTTGCGCTTCGTGGTGTGATTAAAAAGAAATTTAGATAATTAGCAAAAGTGAATCATGGATAATAACGCGGTAAACTTCAGTGGTAAAGGGTTCCGACATACCTCCAAGGACAAGGTATTGCAACGAGTCAATGGGGAGGATTAAGAGAGATAAAAGAAAAAAATCACTTGCGATTTGTACCAGCCCCAAAAGCTGTTGGGCTTTTGACATGTTATGAATGTCTTTTGCATGTTACTTTTTATTTTGCATCGTCATAATTCGAATATAATAAGTACTATCGTGACGTTAATTTTTTGAAGGATATTATTGTATAGTAAGAGCAAAACGACCCTCTTATACATCGTTTATACCGGTATGTTATCAGTAGTTATATGTAAAGTCAGTGTTTCCTTATTGCATAAAATCTTCACGTTTTCTTCTAATCACATCTCCCAGAATTCCAAAACATCTTACATCTCAAGGCCTATTTTTTACATACTTTGAAATTAAATAACATAGACCTGCTATTAAAGTTTCTTTTTCCAAAGGGTGTTTCTTATTTTTAGTTAGTTTTTCTATACTGATTTCAGAAAAAAAAGAATCAAAATATTCTATCACAAGTGATTTAATAAAAATTGAGAATTTCTGTCTAAGTAATTTATAAATTTAGTCATGACATCATTTACAAATTGATAAATAATAACTTTAACCTTAAAGGCACGAGATGCCAATAAACTTTATACCAACTATACTATTGGTTGCTGCATAATAATCGGCCGATGCAAAGAAGAATAAAATAAAGCTCTAATATGGAGGTTGGGGCAGAAAAGGCATCTTTTGGAAAGAAAGACAAATGATTTTTGATTTTGTGGCAGCATAGCAATTGGTAAAAGTAAAAAAAGTTTTTTTGTTTGTTTTTTTTTTTTTTTCCAAAAGGTGTTTTTTATTTTTAGTTAGTTTTTCTATACTGATTTCAGAAAAAAAAAAAAAAAGTTGTCAAAATATTCTATCACAAGTGCTTCAATAAAAATTGAGAATTTCTGTCTAAGTAATTTTAAAATTTAGTCATGACATCATTTACAAATTGATAAATAATAACTTTAACCTTAAAGGCACGAGATGCCAATAAACTTTATACCAACTATACTATTGGTTACTGCATAAGAATCGGCCGATGCAAGGAAGAATAAAATAAAGCTCTAATATGGAGGTTGGGACAGAAAAGGCATTTTTTGGAAAGAAAGACAAATGATTTTTGATTTTGTGGCAGCATAGCAATTGCTAAAAGTAAAAAAAGTTTTTTTATTTTTTTTTTTTTCCAAAAGGTGTTTCTTATTTTTAGTTAGTTTTTCTATACTGATTTCAGAAAAAAAAAAAATCAAAATATTCTATCACAAGTGCTTCAATAAAAATTGAGAATTTCTGTCTAAGTAATTTACAAATTGATAAATAAGAACTTTAACCTTAAAGGCACGAGATGCCAATAAACTTTATACCGACTATACTGTTGGTTGCTGCACAAGAATCGGCCGATGCATGGAAGAATAAAATAAAGCTCTAATACGGAGGTTGGGGCAGAAAAGGCATCTTTTGGAAAGAAAGACAAATGATTTTTGATTTTGTGGCAGCATCAGCATAGCAATTGCTAAAAGTAAAAAAAAAAAAAATGTAATATATACCTTATTTATAACTATTTTTTCAATGAATGTTTTTGACACTGCTAGATGTGTAAGATTTTCATGAATCTCCATCCTTGCTCTGTAGAAAAAAATTACATGATAGCAGAAAAGATTTTGTCATTTTCCAACCACACGGAACCGCCCCGCATAAAAACGGTACGGGAATCTAGTGGGAATGCGAATATTCTATGCTGTTTTTAAGTGTGTATGCTCTTGTTTGAACCACTCTGTATTATAGAAATTAAATCAATACTTACAGTAATCCCCTCCTACTCCCCTCGCCACCCCCCACCCCCCCCCCCAAAAAAAGAAAAAAATCTGAACGATTGCTTTAATTCCAGTTCTACTGAATGCAAAAATAAACAAAAATGTACACTCTTTTTTTTTTTTTTAAACGTACTATAAATGCTATACATTTCATTTTCAATAACGGACTTTATATAGCAAACCTAAGTAATATATAAAAATTCCATGGCAATCCGAGTGTATTTACGAGAGTTAGAGTACGAACAGACAGACAACTGACAAATAAACATAATTAATAAACACATTTCAACTATGTTCAAAAGTGTTAAAAACGTTTCAATGCCAGTAAATTCCTCTCTCACGTTCTGTTTATGCTTGTGTGCATTTATTTAAGGGTAAACTCATCTCATATTTTTCATTTTTTTTAATAATTAGACGAGATATTAAAACCCGCAATTAAAAAGGGGTTGCGAAAAAAAAGTCGCACAGTGCGTGCTAGAAAACCCGTTTCAGAGCTCTGGAGCACAGAAGAATCGATAATGGAATTACCGCTCATTTTTTTCGCCCGTTTTCAAAACGAGCATCGGCCGAACCGTTCGAAATATCGAAAATATTATTACACCAAATTAAATATCGCACTTTTAAGTTTAAAATCCATTTAAGTTAATCCGTTCGAAAAAATATTATTGTTAACCCTTAAAAAAATAATTTAAAAAGTTCAATTTTACGGTTTTATTTTCTTCCTATTATCGAAGCTCGCATTGGACTCAATGTCAAATAAACAAAAAATACTCATTTAAATCAGGCTCTTTCTTTTCTATGACGGTGAATTTTGCTTTAAAAAACACGAATATTAACCCTTTCAAGAAAATTCATGACTGGAGGTCAATTCGCGCCACTCGGAATCACTCATTTTTCTCCGCTAAATGTTACTAAACGTCAGTATATTAACAGAGTCTTTTTACACCTTCTTAGTACACTCAGTTTACATCACCTATAAAAATCTCGAAATATTCCAACGACAAGAAGTGTTTTTTATAAAAATAAAATATACAAAATTTTCGCTCAGAACGTGAACACGCGGGCGGCTTTGGCTCATGTTTTTACGACTAAATATCAATATTTTTTGCACGAAATGTTTTCACAGGCTTTAAAACCGCTAAATGTATAACTAATAAAATTTTCATAGAGTTCGGAAGATAAGAACATTTTTTTAATATTAAATGACTCGACGCAGAAAAAAAAAAAAAAAAAAAGTATTTTTGCAAACGCCTTTACCACTAAATATCAATATTTTTTTCACGAATATTTTACGCAGGATAGGGAAACATTTTTTTAACTCATTAAAATTTCAGAGTTTTGACAAAAACTTGTATTTTTTAGCATTTAATGTACCCTACTACCTCTCTCCCTCCCTTTTTTTGGCATAATTTAACATTATGTCTCGGCTTGGGCATTCAAAAAACGAGGGGGGGGGGGGGGATACTCAACCACGTGTGCTTTAATTTTTCTTCCCAACAGCGCAATTCGTTAAAAAAAATGTGAATATTAATCCTTTGAAAAAAAAAAAAACATTTTTGAAAGTCGATTTTTGCGAATTTCGTTTTTTCTCGTAGGATTTCGATGTGAAAAAAATAGTCAGAATTAAAACACTGTTTTTTACAGCTAAATATCACAATTTTAGCACGGAAATTACACACAGGATTCGAAAACATTCCATTTATAGCGCATAAAATTTTCAAAGAATTTGGACAATAAGAATTTTTTAAGTTTAAATGTATTCGATGGTTGTTAATGAAAAAAAAAAAAAAAAAAAAAAAAAAAAAAAATAGAAGAACGCTTTTTCCAAGCCCTTTTTAGTTATATTTTCGTTTAAAAATTTTTAAATCATTCAACGCTTATTTTAGGTATATTTAAGCTATTATTACGTGCCCGGGCAATGCCGGGCGTGTCAGCAAATTTTTAATAAATAAAAAAGCATTCAATTCTTATCGGAATTTTGTTCACAGTTACGTTTACAACGTTTTAAATACAACGTTTTAAATATTACATCAAGACGTGCTAATCTGTTAATAGGTAAGTTTTTTTTAACACTTTCCAACCTAGTTGAAAAGTGTTTATGACTTCGGTTTGTCTGGCCGTCTGGCCGTCTGCCGTCTGGCCGTCTGCCGTCTGGCCGTCTGGCCGTCTGCCGTCTGCCGTCTGCCGTCTGTCCGTGCTCTAACTCCCGTAAATATGCTCGGATTGCCCTGCAAATTTTATATGTTATAATCGTTATCTATAGCATGTTCCCTATTTCAACGGAAGTGTGTAGCACTTATAGTTTTTTTACAGGGACACTCAAAAGAATTCCGTTACATTGCGGTCTATGGGGAAAAATCATTTGCGGTTTATTTAAATAATGTTTCAATACTTTAAACGCATTGAAATTTATATATATCACTAAGGTGCATTAGAAGAAGCTTAATATGGAATAGGGTGTGCATAGCACTTATACTTACTTTACAGGGACAGTCAAAAGAATTCCGTTACATTACGTCTATGGAGAAAAATCGTCTGCGGTTTATTTAAATAATGTTTCACTATTTTAAACGCATTGAAATTTATATAAGGTTCATTACAAGAGACTTACTACAGAATATTGTGTGTATAGCAGTCATCGTTCATTTACAGGGACACACAAAAGAATTCTCTACTGTATGTTAACAATAATTCCTGGAAGTGCGTTTTAAGTTACTGAATGCGATTTTAATTTTAAATCGCTTTTTGTATATTACGTGGTGTGTATAAATTCTGTAGATCCTATACAGGGAAGTACAAAAGTTCGGGAACACATTTCCGTATTATTTAACTCCAGACGGAGAATTTTAAACTGTGCTACGTGTTTCCTAACTGAACTAAAATTTAGCATCCTATGTAGTATATATACAAATCTATAGATCCTATACAGGGCTGAATAAAGTATTCGGATTACTTAGATGTTATCTTTTAGCTTATAAAAGAGTATGATTCGTAAAATTATTTTGGAAGCGTTGGAAAGTGTTACATAATCTATGCTAGACGCATGATTTTTCGTTCTTGTTTTTGTTTAGAGACACTTTTTAATATTTAGGAATGTTTAATTATTTTGTAACATTCTTTAAATTGCTCGAGTTCAATTGTAGTTTATGCTGTTAACTTTAAAGAGTTTCATTATAATTAATAACGAACGAAATGAGTTAGAGAAAAAAAGCAATTTCGTTTCTGTTGCTATTGTTTTACATTTAATAAGTGATTATTATTTATATTTTGTGTGAGCACAACGTGTAAATAATTTCGGAATTCAAAGTTTGGCAGTTAGCAGTAATTGGCATGCCAATTACTGCTCCGTTGTTGGCTATGAAATTTTGTTTACATTTTTATAAGATTCTTTTGAAAAACGTAATACACAATAAATTTGTAGAGGGCACTATTTAAAATATGAAAATGTTTAAAAGTTATAAAAACTTAAAATATATTCATTTATTATTATTTTTTTTTAACTGCTGAATTTAAAGATGCAGAAGGCATAAACATTTCGAATTTTCAACTTTCCGTATAAGACTCTATATTCAGACTCTGATAATTCTAAAAATATATAAATTATATAGTTTCAAAATACACAAACCTCTAAAGCAGATAGAGCCTTTAAGTTCATAAATAAATATTCTAAGCATATGTGTATAAATTTCTTTTTCAGTTTTTCTCGAAATGTATTTTTTTTTTAGCATACAGTTGGCTCTCTGTTTAACGTCGCTCTACTTAACGACGATCTCTATTTAAGGACTGTATTTTGCGGTCCCGGCTCCTTACAGTTCCAAAATCCCTATTGAAAGACGACATTATTTCTATTTAACGACAATTTTCATGATTTTTTTTTTCAATCCTTTTAAACTTATTCAGCAAATCAAAGCAACCTAGATGTTTTAAGAAAATTAAAAGAAAACCTTGCGAATACAACAACAACGACAAATCATGGATAACATCATCTATTTTTATTGATTGGGTTAAAACACTTTATGCGAAAATGGGCAAGGAAAATATAAAAATTCTAGTTTTTATCGATCATTGCCATGCACATCTTCCAAAATATTCCAGGATTTAGAAATGTGTTTTTTAATTTTTAGCAGGTAATTGCAGGAGTAAGTTGCAGCCATTAGACCTGGGGATCATTCGCAGAGTAAAAGCTTAAAATTCTGAATTAAGAAATTATTAAATTATTTTGCTGACAAAAAAGAAATTAAAAAAATTACCATTTTGGAAGCCTTGCATATGATTACATCAGCCTGGAAAGAAGTTTCTCCCTTCACAATTGAAAAGGGCTTTCGGGCATCTGGAATTGGCATTCAAGATCAAATGAATATCAACTCGACACAAAAGATATCACCACCAAAGAATGGAAAAGTCTTGTTGATGATGATGTTTCAGGACAAGATTTTTTCGGTTGTGAAGAAGATGTTTTAATAATTGACTTCAGAAATTAAATTTCTGAAGACATCACAAATGAAAATACAACTTTAGATATAGAAAATGATGACGAAGCTGATGATACAGAAGCGAGATACCACCAACTTCTTACTCAGATGCCAATTCAGCTTTGGATATTCTTCGCCGGTACATTGTTTCATCAAATATGGAAGATGACTCATTCAACCTTCTTGAGAAGTTTGAGCAAGGGTACTAAAAATAAGACCGCCATTGAAACAATCTAAACTTTTTGACTTTTTAATAACTTGATTTTTAAATGTATTATAATTATTTTTAATGTAATGTAAGTAACAATAAATAAATAAAATAACAATAAATAAATAAATTAAATAAAAAATAAATTAAAATAAAAAAATAAAACATAAATTAAAATTAAAATAAATAAATAAAACATTTCGAAACACTCCAATATATTAAGAAATGTATTGACAGAAAAGTGTTAAGGGAAATGCTTTTCAAATGTTATTTTCCCCAAATTCTTCTTAAGGACGATTTTTCGAGATTCCTAGAAAGTCATTAAACAGAGATCAAACTGTATTTAGATACACTTAGTATTATAAAATGTGTTTTAAAGGTAGATAATTAAAACTTTTTTTTTCATATAACCATTTAGTTTCTTTAAAACTATCTAAAATTATGACTCTAACTATAATAATACAGAAGGTATACAGGAATATATTTCAAAAATCTATACTTTTCTGAAAATTTCGAAAATTGTTTTTTTTTTTAATTTCTCATTGTTATTAAATGTTTCTCGATCAGATTTGAAATGTTAATCCTGCAATTCATCCGAATAGAAAATTGCATTTTCTAAAATTTCTTATTCACTAAAACGGACGTGCATTTATATTTATGATCTGAATGACTCTCTGAAGGCACATAAAACAAATTTTCTAAAATTTTAATTGAATAAAAAGTTGTTAATACTGATGAAAATACATTACGTTATATACGTTCTACAGCGTTCCATCTCCTTTGGAACTTACATGGCGGACATTTCTTCATTGTCCAATCTCTCTCTAATGTAGGATCTCTAGGATCGCTAACATGAGAGTAAATGTAACGCCACCTAGTGGAGACATTTGAATCTATTGACCCTATATCGAAAACTATGAGAAATACCGAAAAAATGTTAATTCAAATGTGTAAGATTCAAATGTGCAACCCTCGATGTAGTATAACATAACGTCTTATACGTAAACACAACTTTATTAGAAGCTCTGACATGTTAATTTAACTAACCACAGGCTTTAATACGCCACTAATCGCTTGTAGAAGTATGGCATTATATAAGGCAAATGTATATTTTATTGTAAAAATAACAAATGTAAGCAAGGTACAATTTATTTTAATAAATAATTCACGTTATGTAATGCTTAATGTGTTCTCCACTGGCAACAATCAACATATTCATTGCTTCTCAATCTTCCATACATTTTCTATACGCATAAAATTCAAATACCATTTTGCTGCCTATTTATTAAAATATTTAAGATTTATTTAAAATATTTCATTTATTAAAATATTTATATTATGTAAGTAAAATTTTTAGCAAGTTACTGTTGTATATGCTGCAAAAGTCAGCTTTCAGGGTGGAAAAGATTTGGCAAAACACTTTTCGATAGCATAAAAGTTCTTGTTTGTGAAGACAGGAGCTAAAAACAAAATCAAATCACCGTGTGTTATTACTTACTAAGCTAAAGCAATCTCTGATTAAGCAGAAAAGATACATTAAAAAATTATCAATATATATATTGTGCCTTATAAGTTCGTTCGCATTTCAAAAATTCATAAAAAAAATGAACGAATTGTCGTATTGAAGTGCGATTTGCGCTATAAGATTTGTCGAAATGTCTAATTTGTTGTGACAATGGAAAAATAAATAGTTCAAAAAGACCCAGAAACAAATTCAGATTTCAAAAGTTTATAAAATATAATAAATTGTTCGATCGGAGTGTGGTTTATACTATAAAACTTGTCAAAATTGTAATTTTTTCGTGTCAAAAGAAAAAATATATATAATATCAATGTCCGTTTCATTTCAAAAACATAAAAATTTAGCAAATTGTTACTACCGTGATTTCTACCATAGAAAATGGTCGGAATTTTTGTAACAAAAAAAAAGTCCAAAGGAAAATTTAACTATTTATATATACATATTTTCTTTTACCAGAAAAATATACATACACTTTGACATGTTTGATGGTGCAAACCACACTTTGGTACGACAATTTGTTTTTCTGTTTATGAATTTTTGCAATTGCGATTTGCAACTTCGATATGATGCAGGATTCTTTAAAAAACATATTTTCGACCAGCTTTTAATAAACTTTCATGCTATGTTTTAAGTAGTAACAAAATTATAATTACTCTTTATATTACTCTTAATTATGTTTTAAATTTATTATTAGTAGTATTAGTAGCAATAATGATATTATTATTTATTTATTTATTTTGAAAATGAAAATTTTACTCTAACGTTCTACATTTTCCTTTTTTCCACCTTCTTAAAAATGATTTTAGGGCATCCGTATCAGCATACAAAATCTGAAATATACCGATAAGATACTTTGCAGATACATTTTTTTAATACTTTTCCTGAAAGTGCTGAATTTGAAAAAAAAAAAAGAAAAAGAAAAGAAAAGAAAGAAATGCAATAGCTGATGCTGAATTTATCAGCCCTGAAAATTTTCAACAGTAACATTATATAGATATTCATTATATGACTGAGTCTTCACACAATTTTAGGAACATTTCATTTTATTATTTTCTTAAAGCATAAAATATAATTTTATCTGCTCATTATCCATTATTATAATATAATTAAAGGGTGTTCAAAAATTAACCCATTCATTTTTCTGACACAACAATGATCCAGCTTCATCCTGAAATGCATATAATTTGATGGTATATTCTCCTAGATAATATGAAATCGAGTGGTGTTTCTCTTTTTCGTATATCTCAGAAAATGCTCTCAAAGTTGGCGTTTTAATTTGATTTTTATCTGGCGTGATGTTAAACAAATATTTCTATTAATAATATATCTTTTATTATTAAATAACAATGCCTGAGTTGTACTATTTAAAGTATTTTATATTTTATTAACTTTATTTATTGTTAAAAATATGAAAATATTATTTCGGTTAGTCAAATATCATATTTATTAAAATATTAGATTTTAGCATAATGGCTATTTCAATAAGCGGGATCGATTATATCTAAATATTACAATTATTGATTAACATAAAAACAAACAGATATAAAATGATTTTGAATATATTCAAAATCATTTTAATATATTGTTAAATAAAATATTCAAATATATTGTTAAGTAAAATATTCAAATAAATTGTTAAGTAAAATATTCAAATATAGATATTACCTTAGCAAACAGGAATCTATAGCTTTTATTCACTGCAGTTGTGTAGAATGTAGCTATTTTCAAACTTCAAAAGGAACGCTGCAAGCAGCCTTATTCGCAAGGTACCTGTAAATACGAGCTTCTGAATGCTAAGCAAACTACAAAAGCCCGGATCTACAGGGTAGATTACGAATGGCTATATCTTCTTTTAACTGAGCCTTTAGACAAACTTCTAAAATACAAAAAATAACGTTACTTCAATAAATTTATGAAACAATCAAAACTAACAAATTTTGAAATAAATTTTAAATAGTTATAAATAACAAAATTTAATGAACATAAAACATGATTAAATGAGGCCATTTCCGTAGAACGTCACATCTGAATTCTAATTTTAAATTTACTTGCTTAAAATTTTAAGTATTACTTTTAAGTGGAAATTAAAGTTAAAAAGGCCATATCAAAAGCCAATAAATCTGACTGTTAAACTATTTAAATTTCATTTTTTTAAATATGACACAAAAGAAAGATGGCATACCATTTGATGAAAGCTAATTTTATAAGAAGAAAGTTAAAATTGCGATTTATTCATTATTTTAAAAAGAAAATTATACCCGAATTCGCCACGAATACCCCCCCCCCTTTTAAGTTTGTGCGTGTGTGTGCGCGTGCGTACTGTATGCATGTGAGACATCGAAAAAAATCAATTAATGTAATCTCCCTTTATTGTCACCTCGTTACTCTAATCTTAAAAAAGTCATTTGAAATACTATTTATTTATAATCAGCCTGTGACATTTTGATTTTCTTACAAATTAGGCTAGTAACATATTGCATTGAAACCACTGAAAGTAATTTCAATACAAACTTTAAATACAAACAGTTGTAGTTACATTTTAGAAGCTTATAATCATTTCCGTATCTCGTTGATATGATTGAAAGATTCTATTAAAATAAATCTGCTTTTGGCAGCGAGAAAAAACAAAATGTCACTCCAAATGACGAATGAGCGACCACACAATAAGAGATTGCGGTGTGTGGGGGGAGGGGGGTAGAAGGAAAAGTCAAATACGATATGAGTCGCACAAGAAAAGAAAATATACTTACGGTCAAACATTTAATTTTATGTATATTTAAAATAAATCTTTCTGTGATAATTATTTTATGTTAAATGCAAAAAAAAAATATAAGTATGTAATTGGTTTTAATATAAACATTCCGACTTTGTATTTTTGTTAATGAATTAACTATACATATTTTACGTGTTTATTTGCTTTTCGGTTGCACGTTTAATTTCATTTAAAGCGGTTCTCAAATAAATATTTTTCTCCACTCAACAAAGCGAAACTTTTTGACACATTTTCATATTCATTTTTAAACATTAAAGCACCATACTTTCAGGCATGATTACTGAAGTGATTTGGAATCGTACAGTTTTTTTTTTCGTTTTCCGATAAATCAACTACATCTCTACTTATAAATGATAGTTGTCTCAGGATGACAGTTTTTTTCTTTTCCTGAGCTGTCGCATCTCGAAATTTGGTTCAAAACGTCCACTTTGACAGCCTTTTATAAAAATTCTTCTGATTTGCCGAAAAACGAAAGCAGTTCGATTACAAAGTTTCTTAATAAAAGCACCTGACAGCAGAAAATAGTCAATTTGTATTAAAGAACACTCCTCACAAACTTTTTTTTTTTTTTTTTTACGAAGATACTTTTACTTTCAGAACCGGTAAAGCGACTGTTTTTATATATAAATTTTTCCACCACTTTTTACATACAATAATTTTGTCATATAATTTTGGTAGAAATGTACCATGAAGTTTATTGTTTGAAAAAGTGCTTATAAAAAAAATTTAAATTAGTCACCATGGCTAAAAAACATTTGCATTTGTTCATTCGCTTCTTTCCATTTTATTCGGAAAAGTTTCCAAATGTGGCTAATTTTATGCACTGTCTGTGTCTTAAACTACGATGACCTCTCTCTCTCTCTCTCTCTCTCCCTCTTTTTTCCATTCTGCAATGCTAAGTTGAATTTCATTTTTTTTAATCAAATTAATTTATTGGGTGCAATACACTATTCTAAGATTTCACTCAAGGGAAGCAGGTAAATTTATTAATCATCCTCTAAGTTACACAACGAGATTAGTACTTTGAAGATATCTGCCTATAGAAATAATGTTTGAAGGATATATGCTCAAAATTTTGTTTTTGCCAAAAGAAACCTCTAAAAATTTTCCACAACAATGCAAAGCAAATAGATTGCTCTAGTATCGAACACGCAATCCCCATTCCGAGCTTTCCAATTTTAGCATGCTTCCTAATAGGGGCTGTACACATATAACGTTATCAAAATTTTGATAATTTTGGACCCCTCCCACCTTATGATATCATACGTTATAATTCCTAGACCCCCCCCCCCCCCTTAATGACATCGTTATCAACTTCAAAAAATTCTTTTATTTTTAATTTTTTTGTATTTTTTTGCGTTTTCAGTGATATAGGGATATGTTTATATACATTTATTATTCACATATTTTACGGATTCAAAAGAAGAGAACAAGTTAATAAAATACTATATATCAAATAACTTTATATCAAATAACATCTAAAAGAGATAGTTACTGTTTAAAAGTATTTAATAATAGCTTATGTCACATAATTTATGCATTCAATAGTAATGTTGTTTTTGTGCATATGCCCAAAGCAAACTTCTTATGAAGAAAAGAATTAGATAACATTCGTTTTCTTTCTTTACTAAACTAGTAAACACAAGTATAATTTCAAACTCAAACATACTATTTCACACCTGGTTTCTCCAACAGCGAATTATATACGCATATGGCAGAAGAACGGGAATGATGAATATTGGGATAATCCATCTTTTTTAATGAAATGATTTTATAATCCTTTAATAGCTTTAATAATAACTATATATTTTCATAAAATAAGATAAAATTTAAAAAAAAATAATATAAGAGACTATTTTCATGTAAAGAAAAAGTTACAAAAAAAAAAAAAAAAAAATTGGTTGGATCAAATGATAACGATATCAAAAGATAAAAACCCCTTCCTCTAGAGATATCTTACGACATCAAGTGCCAGACCCTCCCTCCCCCCTAAAGTGATAACGTTATATAAGCACAGCCCCTTATTTATGTTTCATTACTTTTTGGGCGAAGAAAATCAGTTTTGCTACATCTCAGAATTTTGATATACATATAAAAATAAAATGTTGAAAATTAATGCAATAAAAAAAATTACATGGAAGTACAAAATATTATTTATTTGTTTATTTATTTATTTATTTTAACGCTATTTTCTCTCCTTTCGTGATTTTACCATTTTTTACCAATGACAAGCAAAATAAGCGTAATCTCAGAGATCTGATTCGTGGCAACTAGAGAGGAAATAATCCTCTACCAATAAAGCAGTAGCTGTTTCCTTAGTGGAAGATGATTTCCGCTGCGGTACATCCAGATAAATTGAACATATTCAGATAGATAAATATAAGTAAATTGAAATTTCAGTTAAGTATTTTGAATTAATATATAATATAGAAGGGAGAAATATTACTTTATTCATGTGATAATGATGTAGATTTTTGAAAAGAGACTCTAAAGCAGAGTTTTAGAACCTTCATTATCTCACGGCACTCTTTGAATGCATAGTTATATTTCCGTGACACGCTTAAATTACAATGATGAAAAAAGTATGAAAGGAATAACTTTATTTATTTATTTATTTATTTATAGACACAAACAAAATGCACCATCACCGACTAAAACTAGTATTTGGGGGCCACCGTAATACTTACCCATCATGGATATGCATAATATAAAATATGAAAATAAAACATGCGTAAAACTATTTATAAAATGCATTGAAATTCGAATAAAATCGTAGCTTGATGTCGTCATAAAATTTAAGCACCCCCCCCCCCCCAGTGGCTGAGAGGTTCTGCTCTCGAAGCTGGTAGATTTGAGGTGCTGGGTTCAAACCCCTGTCGCGCTCGTCGACCTAACCGTTCGGAGTTTTCCGTGGTTTTCTTCGAACCTTGCCGTAAATACGGGTTAGGATCCCTTAGAAAGACCCCTGACGGAGGGCACTCCCCCCTAGGACCTATATCCCTGGAGTAGATAATCGGCCGTCATAAATCATCCATCCATCCATAAACTTTAAATGCTCTATTACTGAATTGCGTAAAAGAAACAACCTTTTAACTCCAAAATTGCTAATCCTATTAACTAACGGTTTACTGCTTCGGATTAAGCGTCTCATTTCTAATTAAAATATATCTTTGAATTGAAATTTGAATGAAATACAGGGTCATGAAAAATCGAAGAGTGTTGAAAATAGGATTACAAATATCTTGGTAACTCATTATCCGATCGACTTCATTCTTTATGCAAAATTTATGTTTTTTTATTGTCCTTTATATTCACTCCTTAAAATAAACAATTTCGAAAAATTTTATATACCTTTTATCAGAACGAATATTTCGAGAGTCCGAAAAAAATAGTTCCGGATAATCGAGTTTACTGGAATTCAATAAGCTTCTTCCCATTATTACATACTAAGTACATACCAAATTCTAAGTCTCTATCTCAATTTGTTCGGGAGATAGAGCGTTTACAGGCACAAACACAGACAGACGGACGACAAAAAAATTTTCTAAAAATATGTTTTTCGGAATCTCCAGTGTCTGAAACGTGTAAATACGTCAATTTTTTTTTTTTCGATTTTCAAATCGATTACAAGACTTACCCCATACTAAGTATATGATGGGTAAGTAAAACATAATATTTTATTATAAAATGCACTCTAAAAATAACAAATTCTTAAAAAAAGAATTCTCTTTATTACATATAATATACATGAGTTATCTGAGCATGATAATTTTAGGAATATATCCTTTGCAAGATCGAATGTTCAGATAGACGTACTGGTAAATTTGACACCAAACGTGTAAAGGGGATTGATATTTCATTAAAATTTGCATTACAATAAAAATTAGAAAATCTGCCCAAAATATGTTTTATCTAATTTACATTCAATAAAAATCATTAGTTCAAATATTTCAAGTCTGTTTTTAACTATTCTTTCAATAGCAATAACTTTTCCCAGAAAGCATTTAGTACAGCATATAATACTCGCGTATAAGCCAACCGCAAAATTCGAGTGAAAGCAAGTTTAATACCCGTAATTCAGAATTGTTCTTTTACGTCCTAAGTAATTTAGAATTATTTGAAATTTAATAGAAGACTACTCTGAATTACCGGTTAAGCATGTTTTCATCACAAATTTGGGGGTTGGCTTATACTCGAGTATATAATGTATACTCTCTAACATTTACCATGCTGTACCATTTATATGCTGTACTAAATGCTTTCTGGGAAAAGTTATTGCTATTGAAAGAATAGTTAAAAACAGACTTGAAATATTTGAACTAATGATTTTTATTGAATGTAAATTGGATAAAACATATTTTGGGCAGATTTTCTAAACTTTATTGTAATGCAAATTTTAATGAAATATCAACCCCCTTTACACGTTTGGTGTCTAAAATAAATGAAATCTATACAAATTTCTTCCTTGTTACACTTATTCTCACAACAATGTAAATTTAGTATTATTTCATAAAATTTTAGTAGAATGTGGCTGAATATTTTCGTGCCAAACTTGAGATCCTTTCATGGAACACCAGTTAAAAATCCCTGCTGTAAAAAAACTTTTTTTTTTTTTTTTTGTTCAAAGGGAAAAACTCAAAGCGTAATCAAAAGACCACTGTATTATGTAACTATATCAATATATAAATTTTGTAGTTTTTTTTATCACACACACACACACACACACACACACACACACACACACACACACATATATATATATATATATATATATATATATATATATATATATATATATATATAGTTTAAAATTCAGAAAGAGCATGACATTATTAATTAATTATATTAAAGAAAAATATTATAAACTAACTAATAAATAACTAAACAACATATATATATATATACAGTGGTGACCGAAAGTTTGGACATTTTTTGAAAGTTTCATGTTTTTCAAATTTGTGTGCTGGTAGAATATATTAATTTTCACTTAAATACAAACGTTTATATATCGAATTGAAGGTAATTAAATGTAGAATTTAATAATAAAAACAGTATTACAATATCTGTATTACAAAAAAAGTTATGCTCATTTTAGTAGAACAAACAAACACAAATCGTTTTGAATAAGGACTTGTTTTGTAATAAAAGCGTACTAGCCAATCACAAACACTGTTCTGAGGACCAATCAAATGTCTGTAACTATATAGTTTAGGTTATTTGGATGATAAAAGAGTTATTGTTGCGGAAATATTTTGCGGAATGATGCATACTAGTACAATTAAATGGAATATTGCTGTTTTGGAATATTTAAAGTCCTTTTTTTTAATTAAACTAATTTTAAACAATGTCATCAACAAGAAGAACTAATTGGACATCTACAAAAAGAAGCCGAATTGTCATATTGAGAGAAAATGGCCTCTCTTATGCTGAAATTGTAAAACAAGTTGGTGGTTCAGCGACTTGTTCTGGTGTACGAAAGTTCTGTTTACGTTGTGAAAAAACGAAATCAGTGGAAAATAAGGCCAAATCAGGCCGAAAAAAATGCACAAGTGCTACTGCCGATAGAAAAATTAAACGGCTATGCATTCAAGATAGAAAAATTTCATCAGATGCCATTAGATGCGAAATGAATGCTGCGGGTATTGCAGTTAGTTCAAGAACAATAAGAAGAAGGCTATCAGGATTTGGACTACAAGCCAGAATTCCAAGGAAAAAACCATATTTAAATCAAAAGCAACGCGAAAAACGAGTTAAGTGGGCAAAAGAACACATTAAATGGTTAGAAAATCAATGGAAGCAAGTAATCTGGAGCGATGAGAGTAAAATATCGCTCTTAGGTAGAGATGGTAGAAAATACGTGAGACGTAGAGTAGGAGAAGCACTTCATCCTGATTGCATTGAAGCACGTAAAAAAACCCAACAAATGTCATGATTTGGGCATGTATGTCTGCAGATGATGTGGGCCGAATTCAAGTGATTGATGGCATCCTGAATGCCAAAAAAATACATCGAAACTGTCCTGGAACCAAAATTGATACCTTCCATCAGGGATCTCTTCCCCAACAACGCACCATTTATTTTTCAGCAGGATTCAGCTCCATGCCACACAGCAAAAGTATGGAAAGCATGGTTTCAAAATAAAGGCATAGATATATTACCATGGCCAGGAAACAGCCCTGATCTCAATCCAATTGAAAATTTGTGGCGACGTTTGAAAATTCTTGTACGAAAAAAACGTCCATCCAATAAAAGACAACTTATTGAAGCTATAATTGATTCTTGGCACCATGTGATTACGAAAGAACAACTCCAAACACTCGTTCACTCGATGAAAAGACGCTGTGAAGCTGTCTTAAGAAATAAGGGTTATCCTACTAAGTATTAATTGTGTAAGTATCACTTTAAAAAAATGCAAATCTAAGATAGATCTTACTATTAGTTGCATAACGTTTTTTGTAATACAGATATTGTAATACTGTTTTTATTATTAAATTCTAGATTAAATTACCTTCAATTTGATATATAAACGTTTGTATTTAAGTGAAAATTAATATATTCAACAAGCACACAAAATTGAAAAACATGAAACTTTCAAAAAATGTCCACACTTTTGGCCACCACTATATTCTCACAATCCTTATCATTTATATACCATCCTAATGAAGTTTATAATAAGTGATTATATTAACCAAAATTTAAAAAAAAATTACATTTGCATTTACCCTGTAATAACTATTACATAGTTCATGTAGAAGTTTTTAAACAAGCAAATGATAAATTAATTATATAAACAATTAGCAATTGAATTAATTTTTAACTGTTATTAATTAATACATTTAATAAAAATAACCCAAACAATTTAATTTTTCAAAAGAAAATTATTTAACTTGATATTTAAAAATTTATAATTAATTTGTTTTACAGTTATTATTATATATTGGTTTTATTTAAAGTTATTTATATTTTATTTTTATTTTTGTATTTTTTGGGGGGGGAGGGGTAATTTTTTTTTCATTTGTTTACTTGGTATTTCATTACCTTGGTATAAAGTCTGTAATTTACTTTAGAATGACCCTTTTCATTCAATAACGCTGTTTACCATAATCCATAAATGCTGAAAATGTTTTCAGTTTTTCTAAGATGATATTAAACAATTAAAGAATTCTCTATGATATTAAACAAGGGAAAATTTTAAACCCAGGGCCAGGATTTTTTTTATTACTTTTTCTTTGAGGTGTGTGTGTGTGGGGGGGGGGGGGGGGGTAGCTTATAGTTTTTCAGCTACATTGCATTTGTATATAAATACAAAAATAACAAATAAGACAGAATTTTTTTTAAATATAAAGTATTTTTTTATACTTTGGCTCTCCTGTTTATTATTTTGTAGCAATAATAGATATTATTATTACAGCCGAACCTCGTTAACGCGAACACTCAAGGGGAAACTTTTTTTGTTCGTGTTAAAAGTAGTTCGTGTTATCCGAACTTAAATACATTACATACAACTGGACGTGGCAATCGGAAACAGTTCGTACTAAAAGTAATTCGTGTTGAGAGTGTTCGTGTTAACGATGTTTGACTGTATTATAAATTGCTATGGGGGAATTTAGATAATCTAAATTCCCCCTGACAATTTTGAATATAAGAGTATTGGTTGGACAAAAGAACTGACTTTTTAACAATGTATTTTATTATACATGCACACAAAAACTGCAATACATACACACAAAAACTGTATATAGAATTTTGACCAGTAGTTTTTTTAATTGGTTTATTTTTTATTATTAAAAAGAATATGTCAGCTATTAAGATTATAGGGGGGAGGACTAGAGGAATTTTTAATAAATTCATTTCATATAGACACTTATAATGCTTAGTTATGAGCAGCAACTACATATTTTATTTGAAGTATCAATATATATATATATATATATATATATATATATTGTATAATAGGAAAAATGAAATGTTAGATAGAAAATATGTTACACATAAAAAGGCTAACTATTAGTTTTTACCCAGCAAAATAATTTTATAATATAGATTTTAATAATACTAATTCGTTGTTTTCCATGATTAAGTTATTTATTAATTATTAAATTAGTTATTATTTACTTTATGTTATTTTATATTATGTGTAAACGAAAATTCGTGATATAACATTTCAAAATTTTATGCGGTAATAACGTAATGTTTGAAATAAACTCAAATTACTCTTAGAGAATTTTTAAATTCATTTTAATGTGACGAAATGCGATATGTTCCCTGATTGTTTACCTATATCCTACCATATCATTTTTATCAAGACGTTTAAACAAACTTTTACCGGTAGTGACAAAACTCGTTCAACCAATCAGAGGACACAGTATTGGCTGCGGTCGCGTTGACAATGTGCATATGTGAAATACGCGGCCGGGACTCGAACTCAGTACCTTTAGACCTCAAGCTTCAACTGAAAACTCTAAAAATTGAGCTATACTTGACAAGTCCGGAGACACAGTTCACTCTGACAACCTTTAGGCATTAGCATCCAGTCTACAATAAATATCGCAGATCAACAGATTGCCTCAAGTAATGGAACTAACTTCATATTAAATGACGGGTACGTTATATTGAATTCAATATCATCGTACTTCGTCGATAAACTTTGATTTTCCTCCTCTCTTGTTTTAAGAGAAAGTACAACATGTTTTAAGAAAGGTTCAATCATGATTGTGTTATACATACTGTATGGTAGTATTTTTTTTTTATGTATAGGACAATTGATGTTACTTACCCATCATAGGGTAAATCTTGTAATCGTTTTAAAAATCTCCCCAAAAAATTTTGACGGATTTACACGTTTCAGACACTGGAGATTCCGAAAAACATATTTTTAGAAAAAAAAATTTGCCGTCCGTCTGTATGTGTGTGTGTCTGTAAACGTTATATCTCCCGAAAAAATTGAGATACAGACTTGAAATTTGGTATGTACTTAGTATGTAATAATGGGAAGAGGCTTATTGAATTTCAGTAACCTCGATTATCCGGGACTATTTTTTTCAGACCCTCGAAATATTCGTTCTGATAAAAGGTATATAAAAATTTTCGAAATTGTTTATTTTAAGGAGTGAATATAAAAGACAATAAAAAAAAATTCCATAAAGAATGAAGTCGATCGGATAATTAGTTGTTGAGATATCTGCAATCCTATTTCCCACACTCTTCGAATTTTCATGAACCTGTATTTCATTCAAATTTCAATTCAAAGATATATTTTAATTGGAAATGAGACGCTTAATCCGACTCAGTAAACCGTTTGTTAATATGATTATCAATTTTGCAGTTATAAGGAAGTTTCTTTTACGCAATTCAGTAATAGAGCATTTAAAGTTTATGACGTCATGAAGCCACGATTTTATTCGAATTGCAATGCATTTTTTAAATTGTTTACACATGTTTTATTTTCATATTTTATATTATGCATATCCATGATGGGTAATTATTACGGTGGCCCCCAACGACTAGTTTCTTTAAGTTTTTGATTTCACAGTGGAAAAAAGAGAAAAGACATTTTGAAATTTAGCCGTGATCCAATATGACACTAAAAGGACTGTTTTTTCCTTTTTTCAAGCTTTAAATTTCTTAGTAATTTCACAGATTCTGTAAAAGTTGCACATTTTAATTAAAAAATAAATCTTAAATGGAAAATGAAATTTCAGAATATATGGGTTTCTTTTGTTTTCTTTCTTTTTTTTTTTCACGCATTAGCTAGAAGCTCATATTTTACAGTATGTTAATCATGCTATTGCAATAAATGAGCCCAGTTAATATTTTAAACTTGCATCAATTCTAAAACTAATTTTTTTTTTTTAGAAATTTTTCTTGAATAAAAGTGCAGAATCAATCTGTGTTTTATTTTGCTATTACAATATACAATTAAAGAGGAATAGTAAGTGATACATATCTTAAATAATGATAAAGATAAAATGATATCTAATCCATTCTAGTCCATTCCGTATAGAAATTAAAATAATAAAAGATTTATAAAGAATCTTTATACCATTTTCTGGGAATATATGCAAGTTCAAAAACCTTACTCACTATGAACTTTGAATATACGAAATTATTGTTTATATGATTTTTTTTTCCTTTAATGTTTTTTATTTAATCTTTATTTTATAAGGTATGGAAAGAGGCTGCCGACCTTTTCTTATCACGCACATAGAGGGTCATGCGAACCGCCTTTTTAAACGCTTGGATATCCATCATCAATGAATTAATTTATTTCCAAGGATTAATTTTCTTGACGAAATCTTGCAGCATCATTTCTGGAAAAGGAAAAAACAAAAATTGGCTCGCATCTAACACAGAAATACAGCTGTAGTGAGCTGAGGTTTTTATTTTTCCATTAAGATTATCAGAAGAATAAGCAAGGAACAAAAATATATTTAACACTCTTTATCATATTTATCAATGACATCATTTAATCAGTTAGTTATTATTGAGCTGAGTACAATTCTAGTTAAGTTGTACTGTTGTGCTATGTGAATATATTAGGCTAATTGAGTAGGTAAATTGATAAATTATGCGTTAAAATTAAGTATAATTTTGCACTTTTCTTCTACTTAGATAGAAATAGAAACATTTGATGAAATGTGTAAAGTGTAAACCACAGTAAAAATGTATAAGGAATATAGTAAAATTCATGAGATAAATATTATTCAAATTTAGAATTAATAAAATAAATGATCTTACAAATAATAAAGAAAGCTATGTTCAGAATATGATAATTTAACCATTATTTTAAAAATGCGATTATTGAAGCTTAAAGATATTGAACAAATATAGATTAATCAATACCTAATTTCGAAGATTCTACAACTCAAGATAGTTTTTCTCTTATGATAATATCATGAGTTTTATTATGACAAATTACGACAAAAAGGCAAGTATAGAATTAAAATATATATAGAATAAAATAAACATGAATAAATAAAGTGAAAAACATTTTATATTAAAGCAAAATTATTCGAGAAATCAAATTTTCAATACTTCAAAAGGAAGTATTTTCCTTAGTGTAAAATGAAATAAAAGAGACGATGATAAAAGCTGCAAGATCTACAAACCAAATAGCCATATGGATTCTGCAATAAGCACAAGTGTTTCTGTTCTTAATTTTTGCTTCAATATGTTTATTGTAGCCTTCCAGAATTTGTTGTAGAAGACTTAAATATAGTTTTTTTGTAAGATTTATTTATTAATCCATTTTATGTTACACTACTCGCGTGCTTTGTTTAAGTGGGTTAATTAATAATTAGAGATAATTACTTACCAGTTTAACAAAATTTAAGTAAAAAAATACCGTGGTGGTGGTGGTGGTGGTGTGTGTAAGGGGGAGGGGGTGTATGAAAATAAAATGACAAGAAGTTTCATATTTTTAATGCACGTTGTTTTGTTTTAAATATGATTTATTTATTGTTATTTCATCTGTTATTATGATGTTTGCATTCTCTAAAGTTCTTATGTTAAACGAATTTAATATATGCATTTTTCTACTTATTATGCAATAAAAATACAGTGTAACCGTCATTTTTACATGAAGTATGTGCAAAAAAAAAAAAAAAAAAAAAAAAAAAAACATTGAATCCTACTAAGTTGGACACTCCTGGACACCTTCCTAAGTTAGACATTTACTCTAGAAAAGGACGTTATCCAGCATAAGATGAATATATGCAACCTCTATAAATTAGAGACCTCTCCAAGATATGAGTAACCCTCCTTGGAATTTCCAAATAGTCTATGCTTCCGCTATTTAAGATAAATCATTTTCTACTTAATATTTAAATTGCAGAATTCGTAATCGCCTCGTTTTTTAACAGAATTTGTAATATTTATCTGCTTTTAAATAAAGCGAAAATGTCTATTAAAAATTAGTGATAAAACTGTATGCACCCTGTCTCTCTTAACTTGACGGTTGTTTGATGACGGCCGATTATCAACTCGAGGGATATAGGCCCTAGAAGGGAATGCCCTACGTGGGGGGGGGGGGTCTTTCTAAGGGATCCTAACCCGTATTTACGGCAAGATTCGAAGAAAACCACGGAAAACTCTGACCGGTTAGGTCGACGAGCGCGACTGGGTTTTGAACCCAGCACCTCACGTCTACCAGCTTTGAGAGAAAAACCTCTCAGCCACTGGTGGGGCTCCTCTCTAACTTGAATGTTTGACACTAAAATACTGTTCTAAAGTTGGACCATTTCCCTGTTATTTAAAAGAATAATAGGACAATTTTTTTTCACGCTATTCTAGAAGTTCTATTATTGAAAAATTTTTAACTTGGAAATAGCTATAAATAGCCAAAAAACAATAGAACCATCAATAAATTTACCTCATCATATGTTTAAAAGCAATTTTTTTTCTATTTTTTTAAAAAATTAAAACATTAATCATTTGAGTCTTCAGAATTTGATGTTTTAAATAGCTTGTCTTGCTTAAAACCAATGGTTTATAGCAAAAATTTAGCTATTCTATCAGATATTTAAAAACTAAAAACAAAATTAAGACTTCCGAGTTAAAAAACACGCTTGTAAATTTAAATTACCGAATATTGGGTTGTTCGGAAAGTTCCTTCCGTTTGGAAAAACCAATTCGTACCGGAAAATTCCGCCCGTCAAAATTATTAGACATTAGATATCGGAATTAATGTCTAATAATTAAATGATACAATTTTCCGCGTACGAACCAACTTTCCCAAACGGAAAGGACTTTCCGAGCAACCCAATATTTTGCTTGTCAATATTTATGCTTACATACAGTAATTAACTGTTATAAACGTTTTGTATTTATTATTGTTTCTTTTGTTAAACTTTTCAATTAAAAAAATTATTATTTTCACGTATTTAAACAGACTATGTTTTAAAGCAATTTTAATTACTTTTTTTAAAAAATTTACTAGGGGATTAATATAGCTACTGTTTGCATATGCACTTGTAATTAAACTGTAAAATTTATAAGCACCTCCATAAGTATGACACCTCCCACTTGGATAAGTCTGAAAGTGTAGGTGTCCAACTTAAAGATGTTTCACTGCTTCAAATAGAAATGTATTTATTTTAACCTTTAATTTATCACATTTTATTATTTTAACTTTTTTTATTTACCGATATAGCTAGCAATAAATAAATAAAGAAATACACACACACACACACACACACAAGTGACTAATTATAATGAAAATAATTAAACATTGGTGATAAAGATTACGGGAGATGTTATTTCTAATAAATTTATTCTATATAATGTAAAATTCTATTTCTGTTATTCCTATAATAATATTTATGTTATTTGAGAAAAAACATTAAGTGTTTTAAAACTTAACATTGCTGAGGCGGAGCGTGCACTATGATTGGCAGAAAACACTCCTCTATGTCAATCAAAAAATCCGCTAAGCAGAAACAACTTCTTTGCGTACATAAGAGTAAGATATAATTATTTTAAAGAAATGTCTTTAAAAAAAACGCAAAAGCGAAAACCGTGTAACTGAAATCAAAATTCAACACGCCAAACATAATGATTGGTCAAATATTTAATAAGGAAATTTCGTGGTAAATATTTAAATTTTATGTGTCATAAATCTGCTGGTTTTATGTTGACGCAACTGTCAAAATAACTGGTCATACTTAAATTAACTACCACGCTATCACTATTTTAGAATTAAAAAAATTGCCTTATTAAATAACAGAAACTTTGCAATTAAATAAAGCGAAGATTACTTTTCGGATTTTTTTTGTGAAGTTGAACGCGACTTACAGCAAAAAAAATTAATCCCCCCCCCTCCCCCTCATAGTTTTTGCAGTTAATATGTTAATACGATTAAGGTAATAAGGGAAATGAAATTTAGAATTATTTAACTAAACGAAAAATCATAAGGATTGTTTTCTAATTAGATTATACAGCATATGGAAATATACATTATCTGGAAATATCGTTGTCGAGTTATAGCTAATTCCTAGACTATTAATTTTATAGGTCTAGTTTCAATTGCAAAAATGTTTCAAATATATATCTCCATCATATTAAATCCAGTTACATCAAAATATAGTTATTTTCTAAAAGTTAGTTAAAAGTTAACGAAATTTTAATTTATATACGGTTCTTCAGTTTTCTAAGTTATATTAGAAAAACTTTCAATTATGCTTCAACAAGTAAAATAAAAAAAAAAAATCATTTTTTTTTAAAACCAAAACTTAGTGAGTTGTGAGATTTTAAATTTTAAGATATTTCTGTATCACTAAAAGCTCATCTTTCCTTTTTTTTATTGCCAGAAAAAGCTGGAAATTCATAAAAATAAAAGTACAATAACTTGATAAGTTTGAAAAGACAAAAATGAAACTAAATGGGTTTTTTCCCCCAGCATGGAGAAAAATTTTCTATATGTATATCTTAAAGTAGCCATTGAACGTATAAAAAATTAAATTTCGTAACTTTTATTTAAGAAAAAAAAAATTAAATAAAGTAAAATGACTATTTTGTAGAAATAAAAAGTGCAATAATTTCCAATCTTTACGTTAGCAAAATAACGTAACTCATTGACGGTGTATTTCTTATTTTGAGATCAGTGCCTGATTTTACATTAGACACAGTAAGTCCAGGTCTATATGGACCCCTTATATGAATGTTTTTATATTTGGAATAAAATCTTAAATTTTGTCCCACGTAATAGTGAAACCTATTGGATAGTATCATAGGCTAAATAAAATGAGTTATATTCACGGATGATTGTGTTTCGGTATTCTGAATTACCACTATTATCGTATAGAAATCTTAGGCTTATTTAATCAATAATTTTGCAATTATATAAGATGAAATACTCAAATTTCAAAATTATAATTCAAAATATAATTTTAATTATGTATTCCAAAATATTCAAAATACTGGAACACGATCACCCCTGCTATATCCCCCCACCCCCTTATTTTAAAACTGTTTAGTTCAAAACTGGTTTATGTTCACACATAAATTAATTGCAAAAATCAATTATTTGGTTATAAGTGTTTTAACCAAATTAATTTCCTGTTTATATATATATATATATATATATATATATATATATATATATATATATATATATATATGCATACGTATAAAGTTCTGTATTATTTGAATACGTCATAATCAGTCAATAAACTACATAAAACAAGTTACGAATAGAGAACCCGAACAATGTGTGCGTTTAACGCCCCCATTTTCCTAAATCGGATTCTTCTTCAAAACGTACAAATATTTCAAAATAAGGAAATATTTATTCTAAAAACAAGTCAAACACGCTTTATTATATATTCAAAAAAATTTATTGACGGAAAGGAAACAAAAAAAAGCACTAATTAAGCATAATGGATAAAACAACATTGAAAAGTGACTTTAATTACTGATATCGGCTTTTATTGCTTATGCGCATTTAATTTACTACATTTTAATTAATGTTAGCTTTCGCGATGAATATTAATTTGAACATTAATTAATTTATTTTCCTTGTCAAAATGGATTTTCTACTTCCTGTCTACAAAATCTAATCTAAAATTAAACTGTTAGATAGAATATTTTGAATGCTTATTAATAAACCAAAGATTAAATTAAAATACCTGATTATCCAATTTTTCTTTCATGAAATTAACTGGCATTTATTTTTTTTTCTAACTATTGTATTCGTTGATATCTCCACTACTTTGATTATCTTGATCTGCAAAAAGAAAGGAATGCATTAATCGATTTGCAAAAAATATCATTAAAATAATATGATATATACTTTTAAAATATTGAAATATAAGATATTTTAATAAAATTCAGAATTTAATGAAAAAAATTATGAAATAGAATGTGTACAAGACAAATACTTAACAATGCATTTAAGGAAATTTTCAAAATAAATAAATATTTTTCCTATTACAAAATATTCGGATACATTCCCGGAGTCATTTTTATATATAAAAGCACAAAATTTGCAGGCTTAATTATTGAAAAATTTTGAAATCGAATAGCAATTTTTCATTTTTCAATAAATGTATTACATCTTGAAGTAAAATATGTAATCGATTGCTGTTTCGTGAAGACTTTTCTCGGGCTGTCAGGTCCTGATGAAAATAGGCTTTCAAACCCCAAATTTTGACGGTATTTTAGGAAAGATATGTTGCTTGTATCGAAGAATGAATGTATAAATCAATTTATAAGTTTCGATGCATTTCAGAATTAAATTGACTTCATCAATGTGTCAGAAAGTAGCCTGTTTGCATTTAAGAATATAGCCTTCATTATATCTGTTTCACGATTATTAAGAGACATAAAAGTACTCAATTTTTTAATTCAATAATGATGTAAACGTTTACAAATGAAATTTTCTGAATTATGTGTTTAAATTTTATGCATATTAAATTATAAAATCATCCAAAATTTAATCTTTAATCAATTTCCATTTTTATAAATTAGATATGTTATTTTATAATGAACACTGTGAAGTATTAGCAGCTAAAAGTTTCCGGTCATTCGACCATTTTTAGAGAAAACGGTTACATAACCGTAATTTAACAGTATTCTGACCATAAGATGAGTAACATTATGGTCAGAATAGTGTTAAATTACGGAACAGTTTGTTTTATAAAACGGTCGAATGACCGGATACTTTGCTGCAAATTTTTACAGTGAACTATAAGCACGTATTTAAAACAATCTATTAGGGAATTTTTTATGAGGAAAAGTTGCAGAGACTAAACATTTTCCAAGACTGAATTTCTGTTTATACATGTTGTTTCAGTACTAGGATTACAAACTTTAACAAGTAGTACAGCATATACTACAAGAAAAAAAATTATATAGAAAACCAAAAAATATTTACAATTTATTCAGTAAAAAAATAAAGGGTGGCACACTCCCATTCGAATCCAGATTTTTGTTCATTAATTTAACAAAAATGAAGATATTGTGAGGAAATTTGTAATAGACCTAACTTGCTTTGTGCAAAATATTAACAATATCACAAGAAATAATTGAAGTAAGTTCTCATCTGCATCCAAACAGCGTTAAACGAGACGCTCTATATTTCGGAATTAAAGTTGACATTTACATAAGGTGCGACTGATTGAATTACTGTAATATTTCATCACTTTTCGTAATTTCATCTATTTCATACAAAGCAAAATCAGCCTGTTGAAAATTCCGTTAAAATATCTTTATAATTTTTAAGGTTATGAACAAAAAACAAGGTTTAGATCGAAGTGAGATACCCTGTACTTCTGTCTGAATGCATTGGATTACGACTCCGGTTTCCTAATACAATATTGTATAATTTACACTACCGTTTCTTCAAGTTTATAACCCACTGAAACACACTGTATTTATCAGTTAAACGAATTCTTCTTTTAAAAAAAAATGGAGTTACAATGTTTAGCGATTTCATCGTGCGCATGACAAAATAGACTTTCCTAATTCAGTTTAAATACTGAACATGTTATACCAATCATAAGTTAATTACTAAGTTCCATTTCATCAATATTTAACAATCTATCCGAATAATTTCATTTAATTAATTTTAGATCTTATATCCCGTGTGCAAAAAATAATCCGTGTATAGAAAAGTTAATTATATATATATATATATATATACTAATTAATTTTTCAGCAGAGCTGAAATTACGCTGTAAATTAATGAAATACAAAGGATGTGAATTATCACTTTACTAAACATCGTACAACTAATAGAGTGAAAAAATATCCACACCGAGGTTCGATCCCGGATCCCTTGGTATAGCGCACCAAGTGCTTTACCAATTAAGCCCTCCGAACGACATCCGGTCTAGCATTCTCTTATATTGCTAGGCTACAACCTTGCAACACAAGATGGAACGTCAATCATGAGCACAACTCAACTTCTAGTGGCATACATGAGACAAATCAAACCCAGTATCGGTGAATATTTATATACATACTAATTAATTTTTCAGAAGAGCTAATATTACGCTGTAAATTAATGAAATAGAAAGGATGTGAATTATAATTTTACTAAACAGACCGGATATCGTCCGGATGGCTTAATTGGTGAAGCACTTGGTGCGCTATACCAAGGGATCCGGGATCGAACCCCGGTGCGGAAATTTTTTTCACTCTATTGGTTGTACGCTGTTCAGTAAAGTGATAATTCACATCTTTTGTATTCCATTAAGTTAATTATAGTTTGTAAGAAATAAAAGATATATAATAAAATTATTTGAGAAATGATATTACAATTCTAAGTATATGATTTCTACTGGTGAAAATATGAAAGGTAATTTATAAGTTGTAACAAATGTAAAATATTGTTAACACATACGCACTTCCACATACACGTACAAAAAAGGAAAGGAAGAACATCCATTTATTATTATTATTATTTATTATTATTATTTTTACATATTAATGTGTTTTGTAAAATTGAATTGAGCAGTTTACTTCGAGATTTTTTTAAAGATAATAACAAAAATAAATTAGTTTACAGTGTATAAAAAGAGGGTAAAAGATTTTCCAAATATTTAACCCAAACACTTTTTAGATTTTAAACAATCCTAATACACATACCAAGCACTTTTTATTATTAATAACACTTTTTTCTTTTAGAGGATATATGATAAAAGTAATTGAAAGAACTCATAATACCCAAAGTTCTCGCTTTTGATTCATTCATTTTCCCAATATATATATTAAATATATTGACTGATCTTTCAAATATTTTCCCTCTTATTTGCATAAATCCAATACATGTAAACATCCTGTCCAGAAATCAATTTCAACTTCCTGTATTACAGGTATTTATCGCGTAATCATTCATCCGCCGAATGTTTTCATCACCTTTTTGTTTTATTCCAAACACTTGCATGTGCACTCAAATTTCAAGTAAATTTCACTAGAAATAATGGATTTTTACCCCATTTCCAATGTATGTTTATAAGCGATAACATTTATTATTATCCGAAGTTTTTGCTGCAGTCATTAAGCTAGCGGTAGAAGATCGAATTCACTGAACAAGGCCACTAATAGTTTTCTTATTGTATTTTTCGATTAGGTTTCAAATAGACTTAGAACAGTTTTATTTTTCTTTATAGGCTGTTGCATATGCACAGAGCAACACAAGAGGCAGGTCTTAGATCTCCAAGCTGACGCCTTAGATGTGGATGGCTGATCAAGTGAGTTATGTGAACGTTCTGCACTTATTTTTGTTCATTAGAAAGGTATTTTTTCATTTACTTTATGTATTTTATCCGAGAACGACGATACGTATGATTTCTTTGCTAAGAAATACATTTAATGTATTTCTCAGAGTGTTTTTTCCAAGGATGGGTGACTGTATACCTTGGTGGTCATATAATAATGCTAGTAAGAATGATATAAGCCATAAAATTTTAGATCAAGATAATAAAACGTAGTTATACGTTGGTGGTCTATTAATAGTTATTCTAAAGTCAGATTCACTGGGGAACAGTTGTTACAGCTAGTATTATCTGAAAATAACAATCTAGTAAAAAGCCTCCCAAATGTTGAACATTTAGATACAAATATCCCCCTTCCTCCCCCATCCGACAAAGAACATGATGACGTTTTAAAATTCATTGTAATTTTTGTTAATTATACAATATCTCGATTTTAAATTTCTGAACTCATTACCAATTACGATCTAATTACGATTTTTATCGTTCATGACACCACATCTGTTTTGTGATAGATAAATTTGCTTTCTACAATAACAATTCCTTTGAGTTTTAGCTCTTTTAAATTCATTTTTATATTAATATCAGGAATTAGAAATGTATTTTTTTTCATATACTTTGTGTATAATATCTGAGAACGGCAACACCTATAATTTCTTTTGTGAGAAATCATTGATAATTTTACTTTTTTTTAATACGTTGCAATGTGTAAAACTCATATTCAAGTCTTCAAAGTTAGTAATTCATAAATAAGAATTTCATGAGAAAAATGGATGTTTTGAAACTTTTAAATTGCTTTAAGTGTAAAATAAAAAAGAGAAAAAAAAAGAAAACTTAATATTTAAACACATATGGGGCAAACATAAATAAATATACTGCTTTTATGATCGTCCATGTCAAAGACTGTTACCATAAGTAGAACAATTTCCGTGTTTCAATAAGGGCAGGTTCTTCTACTTCTTTGGCCTAAAATTCACGTGATATTTCAGTAAATGTCAACAAAAGGTAAAATGTTGCCAACTTAAAACGTATTTATTTTATTACAGAAATTAATCATATCATAATAACAGACGATATAATCCATTTCACTGAAATAATAACAGTACGAACGCACCTCTTTTGTGACGTTTGACATACAATTTCCAACTTGTTTAACCTTTTGCGAGCTTTAAAAGGTAATTAATCAATGAAAATTATATTTTTCGGTGATATAAGCTCCAACAAAAACAGTAGCTTTCTTTAAATAAAAAGTGAAGGAATTCGGTCGAATAATTCTTGCATTTAAATTTTAGCAAAACATATGGTAGTCCAGTTTGAAGAACAGGGTGCCCAGAAAAAGAAGTTTAAAATTTTACAATAGCGTTACACTGGAAAATAAAATTGTTGATTTTACGATATAATACGCATTTCCAGCTGTTAGTATAATACCGTAAAATTAACAATAATAATTTTTTTTTTTTTAAAGCAGCAATACGCTACCGCGCATGCGCGGCAGCATATTACGGCTTATTTTACTGTTTATTACTGTTAATTTTACGCTATAATATGGCAGCATTGAAATCATTTCTACTACCGCCGCAAAAACGACCAAAATTTTGAAATATCGGCAAAAAATTAAATTTTCCGTTTTTCCAATTTACCTAATTTTTATTATATGTCTACAATTAAATAAATTTACATTGTGCCTAGTAATAACTTGTAAATGGCGAGTAATTTTGGTCATGGGCGTTGCCATCCAAGAGCGAAAGGGACCCCCCCCCCCAAATTTGTGAGAAAGGGGCTTTGTGAAATCCCCAAAATTCCTTGAAAAATCCCTCTTTTAGGAGGGAAAATTTTTGGAGGGGCGGGCCCCTCTCACCCTTGGTTGGCTACACCCATGATCAAAATTATAAGACATTTATAAGTTATTAGTAGACATAATGTAAATTATATAATTCTAGAAACACCATAAAAATGGTAAAAATTGAAAAAAACGGAAAATTTAAATTTTTGCCGTTTTTACACGGAGATAATAGAAATGATTTCACCGTAATGAATTTTTTTTAGGACATTACTAACATCTTGACCCAGTTTACATACCCCAGTAGCTGTTGCATTCTGGGATAATTTTTTAATTTAATTTTTATTTTATTTTATTTTATTTTTATTTTTGTAAAAATCATTTTTTTTCTCGATTTTTCGAAACGTTGGTCTTTTTTGCGGCTGTAAAAGATATTAACCATCTGGTGTAATATTTTGCGAATTTATTCCTTATTATCAATGACAACTTTCTCGCACTATTATGTTTGGATTATATAAATTTTGTTTTTTTCGACCCACCCTAATGTTCAGATAATGAAATATTTTGCCTGCCTGATCGTTGTTGAGATTTCTTAAAACACTTTAATTTCTAAGTTCTATTCCTATTTCAGGGGTTTTCCTTTAGAAAAAATTATCGAATTTGAACAAACATAAAAAAATTCAGACAAATCTTAATGTAGATGATTTATTAATTTTAATCCTGATGCTCTAATAGAGCAGTTCCCAAACTTATATCTGTCGTGGGCGATGTTTTTGCGGTTCGCACAACAATCAGACAGATCTTCAAGAATGTAATACTGCAATAATACAACAAAAGCAATATTTACTAATTTAAAGTAAAATACCGTGAAAAGGCATGTATAAGTAAATGACTTTGTGAAAAAACATTCTTTTACACAACTTTGTACACAACTTCTTGAAGTTAAATTTAAAAAAAAAAGAAGAAATTCAATTCCACAACAGGCTCTGCGTTGGTACAGAACAATACTATAAATAGCATTGACTTATAAACCGTATTTTTTCTAATACATTCATTAATAAAAGTATTTTTTTATGTAGTAAAAGGTTTTGATAAATCCACTTTTTACATTATAAGAGTATTGTACTCTTGTGTATACTTTGTGTCAAAGTTAAATATTTTCTTAAGACTAATTATACAAAAGGGGCGATTATACAGGAGGGGGGGGGGTGTCCAAGAAAAAAGCTGAAACTTTATTGCTACTCGAAAGTTTGGGAACTGATGCTCTGATATATCACACATTTGTTAATTAGCATTATTGATTATAAAACTGCGTTGTTCGAGCAGGTTAGAGAAAACATGGGAGATAAAATAACGAATTTATTCCTTTCACACGGAACCAAACTGAAACTTTAAGTTTGCAACATTTTCTGAAATAAATATCGCCAGACCGCATACAATTAATTTAATATGGAATATTACACGCATATTTTTTTTTTTTTTACCAAAATTTCCTTTTAAAAATAAGGGGTACGTAAAGTATTTGAGTACCAAATTTTACTTTATTTTATTTATTGCTTTATATTCCGAGACAATAATGTTTATTTTTATTTTTCAGTCACGTCTTAGAAAAAATAAAAACTATTTGGTTTAAACAAACCTTTTTTTTTTTAAGTATTTTTTTTCTTTTTTCAGCTATTAATTTAAGCTGTCCAAAGGACAGGCACAAACTTAAGTGGGCTACATTTCTAAGCATAATGAGTAACATAATCTTAACTAGTTTTAATCTATTTAACGGTTTTAACAGTTTAATAAATTTGTTCTGATGATTTATTAAAATATTTATTCTTTTTCCATGCCACTAAATTAGTCCTCAAAAAGTGTAACCTCTGTTACTACATTTCTATTTAGTAGAATAAATAATAAGAATTGTTCCTACTAGAAAGCATTATGAATCTGTATTGCAGAAAATACTTTCTAATAAAAAGAATCTGGTATCATTTGACATTGTTCATCACATGTTTAGAATCTGAAGCAATATCTTTAGGTTTTTATAGGTAGTGTATTTTTTCTTTGTGAATTTTGTTATTCCAATTTTAAATTTAAATACCATAACTTGATGTTACTTACGGACCAGGACTATTTGTGCCTAAATATTTTTTTTTCAAAATTAGTCCTGGGTGTACTGTGTGCTGTTATACTCGAGAGTACTAGTGCATCAGTAATCTCAATACAATGGATGTAGGACTGGTATAAAACATTTGTTTTGTTTTGGGTCTAAGCAGTACCCATAGCGTCAAATAACCCAAATTTACGACATTTTTAAAGTTTTTTTCCCCCGATGTTATAACAATAGGTAAATAAAATATATGTAAACATTTTTTTTTTTAATTTGTGTACAATTATTGAAGATAAAAAAAAAAAAAAAATTATTAAATGCTACCTCTGTTACAATATTTTTCTAATTTTTAGTGTTTTGAAATCAAACAGTTGTTTTGTTCATTAAATTAATTAGAACTTAGTTTATAAGCAATTGTTGTTTCAGGACGGGTTGGGTTGAGGGTTGATTGTTGACGGCCAATTATCTGCACTTGGGATATAGGCCCGGGGGGAGTGCCCTTCGTGGGGGTCTTTCTAAGGGAACCTAACCCGTATTTACGCATGGATAAATCCACGGTTCGAAGAAAACCACGAAAACTCCGAACGATTAGGCCGACGGGCGCGATTGGGATCGAACCCAGCACCTCCCGTCTACCAGCTTCGAGAGCACAACCTCTCAGCCACTGGTGGGGCTGTTTCAGGACGGTAATTTCTTTTCCCTTCCCAGTGCTGTCGCTTCTGGAAATTCGGTTTAAAGCACCAACTTTTACAGCATTTCTTAGAGATCATGTGCCTTTACCAAAAAACAACAACAAAATATTTAGATTGTATAGTTTCTGAATAAGACAACCTGATAATTTGATACGTACGAAAACAAAAATGAATTAAAACTAGTCGTTGGGGGCCATCGTAATACTTACCCATCATGGATATGCATAATGTAAAATATGAAAATAAAACATGGGTAAATGAAAATGTAAATTTGAATAAAATCGTGGCTTGATGACGTCATAAACTTTAAATGCTCTATTACTGAATTGCGTAAAAGAAACAGCCTTATAACTCCAAAATTGATAATCATATTAACTAACGGTTTACTGTGTCGGATTAAGCGTCTCATTTCCAGTTATAATATATCTTTGAATTGAAATTTAAATGAAATACAGGGTCAGGTAAAATCGAAGTGTATGGAAAATATAATTTACAAATATCTCGGCAACTAATTATCCGATCAACTTTATTTTTGATGCAAAATTTATTTATTTTTTATTTTCTTTTATATTCACTCCTTAAAATAAACGATTTCGAAAAATTTCATATACCTTTTATCAGAACGAATATTTTGACAGTTCGAAAAAAATAGTTCCGGATAATCGAGGTTACTGAAATTCAATAAGCTTCTTTCCATTATTACATACTAAGTACATACCAAATTTCAAGTCTCTATCTCAATTTGTTCGGGAGATAGAGCTTTTTTTTTCAGACACACAGACAGACGGACGGCAAATTTTTTTTTTTCTAAAAATACGTTTTCGGAATCTCCAGTGTCTGAAACGTGCAAATCCGTCAAAAAAAAATTTCGCTTTTCAAAACGATTACAAGACTTACTCTATACTACGTATGATGGGTAAGTAAAACGTGTGTCAGATAGCAGGCAGTTAGGTTTTGAAAACAGCCTTAAAAGGCTCTATTTTAAAGTTAAAACTGAATTTTTTCTTGCTGGAGTAATTTTTATAGAATTATACATATTTTTAAACAATATTGCTGTTATTCAGTAAAATCTGTATCTCAAAAATGACGAAAAATATTTTGAAAAGCTGAAGTATAATTGGTTTTACCTAATATCAGTAAGTAGTAAATATTTTTGAAGTGGGAGAAATGAGAAGAATGCTCTCGTAAATAAAATAAAAAAAATGGGTTGTGATCACATTTTTTCTTCTTTAATCTACAACATAATTCCTTATGATATAAGTATCATAAATATATATTTTGTGAAAATTGTTTTAAAAAATTAGATGTATGAATGAAACGGTAATCATACAATCAATGATATATTTTAACATTTAATTTTCTTACAGTTACTTTTATTTATTTTTCTTCTTCTAGTAAAAAAAAATATATATATCATTCATCGTTACATTTGAAAAAGAAAAAAAAATATTCATAAGAAATGGTATAAAAAATTTAACTTTGATAAGATGTTTATTTAAACAGCACTTTACTTATTATTAGAAACTTTTGTTCTTTGAGTTGTTCACTTTCTCTACTAGATGGCGCAACCTGTTCTCCGGTATCCGGAATAAAATATTCTTTAAAGTCTTGTTTATGCAGGCGCAGCCAATCCCTCTGAGCTACTGCCAATGTTTTGGTAACAGATTAGACGTTCGCACGGGCCTGGTCCCATTCAATTTGTACAACAATTTCTTAACCAGCCTTATTCTACAAAAAGAATTTTTTTTTTAACATTAAATATATTTAAAAGAAAATATTAATTCTAAAACCGATACAGATCAATGCGCATTAGCAGTGTTTATTTATCTCATTATTTGTTTGATTTTTATAATTTTCTATAGTATTCGTGATTTTTACATTCTATGAAAATATTTATCTGTGGAAATTGCCCGATTATTATTGGGAATAAAAGGCAACTTCACTCACGTGAAAACAGCAGCTCACTAATGTTAATCCTATAAGATTTTTTTTTTTTTTTTTTTTTTTTTTTTTTCAATAGCTCATTTGCATTTCCATATTTTATTTTATTTTATTTTATTTGCATTGGATAGAGCTGAGGATTTTCTCTACAAAAGCCGTTTTTCACTTTTTCGATTTTTTTTTTTTTTTTTTTTTTTTTTTTGTAGGTTTTTTTTTTTCTTTTTTATGGGGATACATTCACTTTCGAAACCTGTTCAAAGTATCACCAATGAAAGTATCCTAATTAATAAGACCTGTAAACAAAATCGGAAAAATTAAAAACAGCCTTTGTAGAGATCGAGGTCAGCTATCCAATGCATGTGAAATAAGAAATCATTAAAAAATATATTGAACGAGATACTTTTTAAAATGTCTCCTATTGGATTAGCATAAGCGAGCGGGTGTTTTTGTGTGAGTGAAGTAGACTCTTAAAAAAGCCATCTGTTTAATGCAATTGAACTAAATTCCACCATTAATATTAAAACTAAATCCGGAAAAAAGGATGTTACTTTTCTCACTCATTCATTAATTGCGTCACACTTGAAGAGTTGTCTGCAAAGTATGACAAACGGGGGGGGGGGGGGGGGCTTGTAGACGGGAGGTGCTGGGTTCAAACCCCTGTCGCTCTAACTAACCGTTTGGGGTTTTCCGTGGTTTTCTTCGAACCTTGCTGTAAATACTGGTTAGGATCCCTTAGAAAGACCCCTACGGAAGGCACTCCTCGCAAGAGCCTCGAGTAGATAATTGGCCGTCATAAATCAATCAACCAACCAACCAAACAGGGGGGGGGGGATTGTGACGTCACATCTAAAATCTGAAAACAATTAGGTTGGCTTTATTTGAATAAAGTTCCTTAAAAAAATATGTCTGTTTATTTAGGAATTATTGAGGTTTTTTTTTCTTTGAGTTTCAACAACTTGAAATAAAAGCTTAAAAGATTTGAATGATTTTATAGTGTTTATATCAGTAAGTTATAGATTGTATATAACATTATTTTGTATAAAATTACCTCTAAATTAATAGCTGTAGAAAATGTGGCGTCACAAGGAGAGGGGGGTTATTGCTCAAGTGTGTAACTTGTGACAATGCGGGAGGGAGGGGTCAAAAGCCATGATATTTGTAACGTAATTTGTTTACGTAATTAATGGTTGACAATGATGAAAAAATCACCAAGTTGCACTGGTCAATTATAGAAAAAACAATATACAAATTATAGTTTAGAAAGTAAAAATTGTTAGCTTATTTCGATCAAATCTATTCAAGTCGAATGTTGAATATGGTAGCGGTTATTTGCAAAAAACACGGAAATTTGCCGAACAAGTCAACGCTCAATACTAACGGAGGGATTTCAAGGCCACCCGTGTAAGGCTCCTAACTATTTTTAGTAGCCCTAACCCGTGAACCCTAACAGAGTAAGAGTAAAAGATCACCAAGTTCAGCGTTCAGAGCATGAACCTCTATAGAGGTTCATGGTTCAGAGTTTGATCGCCAAGGTGCGCAGGAAGCCAAATACTTTTTTGATGCATTTCCCCTGTTTTGTAATCAACTCATACAACTGTTACATGGAGCAGTGGCGTTTCTACTCTAGACTTATGAATTCAAGGAGGGGGAGGGCGATACATAGTAAAACTTGCTAAGACGGAATCACAAACGACCGGAGAAAATTTCGTTTAACCAGGTTTTTGTCATAACAGAGAGTGCATTCCTAATACAGTCAAACCTGTTAAGATGGAATAGCATGGGACCAAAATAATTCCGCTTTAGACATATTTTCGCCGTAACAGGTATAATTCTTACTGTATTTGTTTTATCGGAACCATAAAAAAAAATTCCACTCTGAAGAAAAATTCCATTATAGACAGGATTTTTCCAAATTTTACTGTAATTGCATTTTATTGTTTTAATCGAAATCGTGATTTTTTTTTTCTTTTAAGGGACATCCATTACAACGAATTTTACCCCCATTAAATTTCTTATAAGTTTGTTGGTCTGAAAGTTTGATAAAAAGTCAAAACTATTTTTAATTAACGCAGCTTTTAAATAGTTATGGTAAAATACCTTTAATCAACATATTTTGTATAGTTTATATTGATCTTTCTGTGTGATCCAAATTGGTTGCTTTCTCAAACACTCATGAAGTCAAATTTAATCTTAAGAATGGCATGAAGAATTGTGTTTTCTTCTTCTTCTTCTTCTTCTCTCTCTCTCTCTCTCTCTCTTTTTTTTTTTTTTTTTTTTTTTTTTGTACAGGTTTCCCTTTTTGTTTAATGGGGACTAGGTACAAGAAAAAAAAATTCAAAGGTAAAAAAATGCATTTAAATCTCGTCAGGTGCAGTCCCGGTGCAAACCTTTTCAAGTACCATTTTTTTCCCTAAAAGACAGAAAAAATATTTCTAGTCTTATTGGAAGTCACTATACGAGCAGGACCCACAGATGTTAAAGATAAAAGATCTTCATAAGTTTTTCGATTGCAGTATTATATACATTCACAGAAATGTGCACACATTTATATGCACACACACACAACACACAGTAGAATAACTAATAAATCTGTGTCATGTAATTCACTAAGATGATAGACTAGAAATTTCTTTGAAAATTCAAAAAGATTTCAATTATATTAAACTTGCACACACACGTACTTATATACAAACTTTAAATATATACAAAGGTTCCCAAAAATTCTATCAATAGTGAGGTAAAAGTTATGTATGTATCTTCTTTATTTTCTATTTAATGCTGGTATTTTTTTTTCTGTAATTATGAACCAACTTTATTAGAAGAAATGTGTAAAATGGCTAATAAGCAGTATATAACTTGCTAAGACAAAATCATAAACGACCGGAGAAAATTCCGTTTTAAACAGGTTTTTGTCATAACAGATAGTGCATTTCTAATACAGTCAAACCTGTTAAGAAGGAATAGCATGTGACCAAAATAATTCAGCTTTAGACATGTTTTTGTCGTAACAGGTATAATTATACTGCATTTGTTTTATCGGAACCATAAAAAAATACACTCAAAGTAAAAATTCCGTTATAGACAGATTTCGTTTTCCCATATGCCTTATTTAATCATGGTAAACAAAGTATCAGTCGTACAGAAATAAAACACCAATATATACAAATAACCTAAAAGTGTTTTCAAAAGGAAAACAAATTTTAATATAGTTGCAATTTAATAAAGTCTTTGCCAAGAAAATTTCTGTATTTCATCTTATCTCAATAAAAATAAAGTGCAGAAATAAATCAGCTTATGATGTTAATTTTATTATTTATTCCCGATTAGAGGCAGGTGACAATATAAACAATTAGAAAAAATTAGATGATCGTTAGATATAATTAAAACTATGTAAAATGAAAAAAGAAAGAGAATTCTTCATTTATTTTAATCATGCTAAACAAAGAATCGGAGTTCCATAAAGAAAAAAGACACCAATAAATACAATTCATTGAAAAGTAAAATACAGAAAAATACAAATTTTAACATAATTGTATTCTGATAGATTTTTCAAAGACCATTTTCAGTATATCATTGGACTTCAATAGAAATAAAATGTGAAAATGAATCATCTAATGACACAAGCTTTCTTATTTATTCTTTCGATTAGAAACAGATGACAAAGAATTAAAAAATTGGTTAGTATATCATTGGACTTCAATAGAAATAAAATGTGAAAATGAATCATCTAATAGCGTAAGCTTTATTATTTATTCTCTCGATTAAAAACAGATGACGAATATAAAAAAAAATAGTCTCCATAATTTAATTAATGTTTCTTTAAACCTCGGAAACCTAATTTTTTTATGTTTCTGATTCATTCTTCTTTAAGAACGAATCAGAATTCAAATTCAAAAATCAGACGTTACATTTGAAAATTTTAATTATCTTCAAATATTTTATGCAGATAACTGAAAGGTTTCCTGAAGCGGATGCAACTAGGAAGTTACGTTTAATTTTCGTGAACATTTTTGCTATATCAAGAAAAAATTCTGCGATTTTCTTTTTCTTTTACATTAACATTCACACACGTACGCGCATATTTGTATGCCCATATACGCGCATAAACTTTAAAACTATATAAAAGGGTCACAAAAAATCTATCAATATTGTATTTCAACAAATTTTCTCTTTCCTTTTCTTTGTAAGAACGAAATATCGGTAGTATATACTGATTCTATAATTATGACCAAACTTTATTAAAAGAATGATGTAAAATGACCGAAAGAAAATAATTCTACAAGTTGTTTAATCATGGTAAACGAAGTATCAGTTCTTATCAAAGACACCAATAAATACAATTAACCGAAAAGAGAGATACAAATAAATACAAATTTTAACATAATTGTATTCTGATAAATAATTCTCCAAGAAATTTTCAGTATATCATCTCACTTCAATAGAAATGAAATGTGGAAATGAATCACCTAATGATATAAGCTTTATTATTTATTCTCCCGATTAGAAACAGATGACAAAATATTCAAAAATGAGCAAAGTATTTGCAAACGGCCAATAACACTTCAAGCTCCAGCAACTAGAGATCGTGAGAAAATAGTTTCCAAGTTCTTAATGGATCCTTTTTTTCCTTTATTTGCTTTTACTCTTTGCTTTTCCCCCATCTTTTTTTTTTTTTTTTTTTTTTTTTTTTTTTTCTTTTATCGTTTCTGAAGAAACCGCCAAACACAGTTTCTTAAGTAACATTAAGACGTAAAAGAAAAAATGGCAAAGAAAAAAAAATCTACAGTTTTCTCATATAAAATACCCTCTCTCACTTGTAGCATTAAGAAATGGTTCTTTTCACAAAAAACAACCTTAGGGTAAAAACGATGCATACATGTAAAAAAGAACATGTATTGACGGTTTATTTTTACTAAAGCGGTTGAAAAACCCAGTTGTTTTTAGATTCGTATGTCTTGCCAAGATAGAAAATGCTGAAACCCAGAAAACATGCTCCAGAGTTAAGTTTTTCAAAAAGATTTGCTATCTCTAATTTGGTCTGTTGAGTACCGCCTACTAAATCTTCCCGGCTTCCTTTGCGCTCAAATCAGAAAACGGAAGAAAAAAATGAAAAAAATATCCGATGTCCCTAGATTTTATTGTCGTTAAGCACTAAAGAAAAATTGCCATCTAAAAAAAAATAGTATGGAAAAGTGGACATACGTAGGCAGTAAGCGGAAAAAGGTACTAAAAGAATGTCGCAAAGAAAAGAACTTCTTATAATATTTTTTTCTTTATAATTCCCTTTCTTTTTTTGGTAGATTTTTTCGTCTCTGAAGAACATTTCTCACTCAGAGTAACCATCTGTATATTTTACCAATTTCTGTGCAACTTGACTTTTTTAGGTGCGTTCGTAATTATATAAATACGTAGCACGTATTACCGTCGCTTGGTCCGTCCGTCTGTCCGTCCGTCTGTCTGTCTGTCCGTCTGTCTGTCCGTCCGTCCGCATATAACAACACAAAAACTACCCAACCGAATGGTTTGCAATTTAAAATATATTATCTTTGCAGAATTTTGTCGAGACATTTCAAATTTTATTAAAATCGAATCAAAACTTTAGGAGATATTAAAAAATATATTTATTAAGAAACTTGAATTTTTTTTTTTTTAATCGGTGCTTTTTTGTTATAGGAGCTTCCGAAGTTGAATCGTCAAGCGACCGAGATACTTATTTTATGACAGAAATTAATCTGCAGACGATATAATTCATTTCACAGAATTAAAAATCAGAAAAGATATGAATATTTATGTAACTAGTTATAGTACGAACGCACCTCATTTGTCACGTTTGACGTACAATTTCCAACTTGTTTAAATAGTAAACATGTTTCTAAACAGCTATCACAAAAAACAAAAATCACACATTATTTGCACAAAACTTAACTCATACACACATATATTTGTTTAGGCTGTTCTCAAATCCTAACTGGCTACTTTCTGATTTGTTGTTGTTGTTCGCATACGTACCGAATTAGCAGCTTCAATTGTTAAGAAATTATGCCAAGAATGTGTTATGTAATCGAACTGTTTTTCTTTTCTTTTTTTTTTTTTTTTTTTTCGTTTTAAGGAAAATGCAGACGATTCTTCAGACACGCTGTCAAAGTTGACGTTTTGAACCGAGTTTCACGACGCGTCACCGTAAAAGAAAATTAACTGCCTTCCTAAGACAATAAATGTTTATAACTCAAGATATAATTTATTTATCTGAAAATGAAAAAAAAACTGTTCGATTAAAAATTCCTTCAATAAACATATGCTTGCAAGTATTATGCTTTTATGTTAAAAAAAAAAAAAAAAAAAAAAAAAGAGTCAGAAAATGTGTCAGAAATTTCCACGTTTCTGAGAGGGAAAAATTATTTTTTTTGAAAAACCACATTAATGTTGTGAAATAAATTTGGATTCAGACACCCTGAACTGAACAAGTAGTTTATTTAGGAGTATTAAGTGTATTATCTGAGTTCCATGGCAAATATAGTCTGTCTTGATATGCGTAAATATCATCATTCCTCTTTTAAGTTGCAAGATTTCGCTGACATCCTGTATAGTGAATTAACATTTCTTTCTGTCTAAAGTTGAAATTGACACTCACTTGCCCTGAATGTATTAAGTGTATTATGTAAGTTCCATGGCAAATATAGTCTGTCTTGGTGCGTAATATCATCATCCCTCTTTAAGTTGCAAGATTTCGCTGACATCCTGTATAGTGAATTGACATTTCTTTCTGTCTAAAGTTGAAATTGACACTCACTTGCCCTGAGTGCATTAAGTGTATTATGTAAGTTCCATGGCAAATATAGTCTGTCTTGGTGCGTATATATCATCATCCCTGTTTAAGTTGCAAGATTTCACTGACACACTGTACATAGTGAATTAACATTTCTTTTTGTCTAAAGTTGAAATTGACACTCACTTGCCCTGAGTGTATTAAGTGTATTATCTAAGTTCCATGGCAAATATAGTCTGTCTTGGTGCGTACTATATCATCATCCCTCTTTTAAGTTCCAAGATTTCGCTGACATCTTGTATAGAAAATTTACATTTCTTTAGTGTCTAAAGTTAAAGTTAATCCATTTTCTCTTACTAATCGGATATTCGAGTTTTTATTATCTTAACCCCTTGAAGGGAAAGGTGGGATATTTTTTATACTATCTAATTTTAATCTATGTTTGCACTAGAATTTAATAAAATTCTACTTTTATAACTTTGGTGAAAAAAAAAAGCTGTCAAATTGCATTTCTTTATTTTGAAACAAAATATAATAAAAATTCTGGTGCAAATTCAACATTACAGAAACACAAATTCTTGCTCCTGAATAAGTATTGAAATCTGAGGCTGGATGTCCTATTCCTTAAAACTTCAACATTTTAATAGAACATTGATACCATTTACTCAGTCTAATTAATAAGTAACAGTGTGATTGTAAAAAAAAAAAAAAAAAAAAAAAAAAAAAAATCGCGATATATGATCCCCTAACTTACCGTTCACAGAAATGGTGAACAACAACATTTTGAAATATGTCTGCAATTGGAACCATACTTCTAAAACTAATGGTTTAGGAATTATCTGTTTGATAAGAAAGAACACCCTGTATATAAGAGGATTCCTAAAAGAAAAATTATTAAAAATGTAAAAAAAAAGGTTTTAAAAACGGAAAAGTCTGTTTACGGATATTTCTTAATAATCAGAAATCATCCGTAATGGTAACAGAAAATTTAATTGCAGAAATTTCGTAAATAAACGAAAAATAATCGTGATAAAAACGGAAAATACCATTCGAAGATGTCGTAAGAAAACTGAAAAGACTCGTTCTAAAAACAACACGTTCCATTATGGAGATCTTGTACTTAAACGAAAAATGCCCGTTCTATAAACGAAAAGTTCCATTATGGAGAATCCGTAAGAAAATGGATAAGACCCGTGATAAAATTGGGAAGTTCCATTACGTTGATTTCGTGAGGAAACAGAAAATACCCATTTTGAAAACGAAAAGTTTCGTTACGGAGATTCCGTAATAAGAGAATGGAAAAGGCCCAAGATAAAAGTGGAAAGTTCCATTACGGAGATTTCGTAAGAAAACGGAAAAGACCAAAGTTCCAATACGCAGATTCAGTACGAAAATGGAAAAGAGCCATGATGAAAACGAAAAGTTCCATTATGGAGATTCCGGAAAAAACGTGGAAAAATTCGTTTTAAATGTGAAAATTTCCATGACTGATTTTTTTTCTTCAAATAACAGGAATGTTTCGGTTACTGTACTGCTAGCAATTTAACATGTTTTGATGATTTTTTTTTTTTTTTTTTTTTTTTTTTTTTTTTTTTTTGAGGGTGTATCTAATATGTCCATCAGAGATACCATCCATACTACTGTTCAATATATAAAATATTTTATAATTGAAGCAACTTTTGAAAAACTTTATGGAAAATTGTTCGCTGTTCTTTGAAGTTGAATTTCATTAAATGAGCTTGACATTTGTGTACATTTGAGAAAAAAAATATTCATGCTATCTGTTAAGTGTACGACATTATCCTACTTTCTTCTATGGGCTTGAAATTATGTTTTAATAAATTTACTATTTGATAATAGCTGGTGGAGAGAATAAATCAATACTTCCCTCTAATGGTTTGAAATTATATTTCAATAAATATACTATTTGATAAATTCTGGAAGAGAGCATAAATTAATGTTACATTAAAAAACAAGTGCGTAAAATCACATTTCTGTATATATTTATTATTATTATTATTTTACAAAAATAACACAAATGAAAATATATTCACTTGATGTGCAAACAAATGTATAATGAAAGTTTTCTCAGATTCTTTTTTTTCAATTTTCGCCCTTACAAAAAAAAAATTCAATATTTTAGAATTTCTATTTTGTATCACATGTTAAATGCAAAAAGCTCAATTTCACGAATTATACAAAAAAACAAATCTTTGGAAATAATTTTAAAGATAATTATATAATTTAATTACTATTTTATCTTATGATTTGTGAACACTATTCCAGAAAAAAAAAGAGTTAATTAAAACGATTCAAAGATGTGGAGGAATTTCAGCAGGAAAAACTTGTAAAAGTTAGGTAACAATTACTTTTTCGGAGAAATAAAATTGAATTACGTTTATCTTCGGTTTTTTTTTTAGTTAATTTTAACTTTAAGCCCATATTTAAGAGAATTGAAAACAGTACGTGTTATTAGAATAAATTGAAACGGCAGATATCTTCGTTACAGGATTTTACGATAGTTATAAAGTTGATAAAACTAGAAGGCATCAAATTGCATTTACAAAAGTCTGATATGTAAATATTAAGAAAAATATATTGTGTTTTCATTCATAAAACTATGATTGATAAATTTTTGCATGAGTGTATGAGTGCCTTATTAATATGCACCAATGACTTTTAGTTTGCCTTTAGAAAGAACGATTTCAGTGAGAATTTTTGAAAGAAAAATTCTGCAAATTTTTATCAAATTCATGGACAGAGATACATAAATGTTTCGCTAACGTTTTCAGTGATTGCGTCCATAATGATGTTAATATATGTTTAAAAGTATAAAAAAATATAAAATTTCCCTAAAATCTGTACAGAATATAGATTTTTATTTAAATTAAAAACTCTAATAGATTTTTTAATAATTTTATAATTACACTAGTTTACAAAGAAAAAAAATTGTTCATGAATTAGGAAATCTTAGGAAATAGTGGTACTAAAAAATTAAGAGCAATTTAGAATGAATTAAATTTAGAAAAACTCAGGAATTGGCAACTGTGATAATGTAAAAATACCCTTAGGCAAAAGAAGTAATATATATATATATATATATATATATATATATATAACCTCTCTCTTTTAGAGAAGATAAAAAAGACTAAAATTTGCGCCGATTAAAAACAGCACTTTGTACCGCCTATGCCTGGTCTGATTCATCCTATCTGACAGCTGTTATGACGAATCTCTCGACAGTTCGTTAAATATAGGTTTCCCAACGAAACTTTTTCTTTGTTTCTTTTTTTTTTTTTTTCAGACAACGATACTGTTTGAAATTGGCGACGAAAGAGGGGAACGAAAGCCTATTCGTATTACCTTGGATCATGAAACGACAACTCAGTTCAATAGATTCAAGAATTGCTTGGCGCCCTGACTGTCCTAATACATATTATCAGAGAGAAAATCTGGAGAATGTATTCGGAGAAAAAAATTTCAAGAGATGTTATTAAGTCTGTGATAAGAAACTGGAACTTATATTTGAATCATGCTCGCCGCTTTCTTCTGTAGCTCCCAAAATCGTATGATTAAAGGTTTACTTTTATTCCTCACGACATGAATTAGAGATTAGAGTGGAATTTAAATATATATCTTAACCCTATGATTGAAATGGAAGAGAAATAAATTGCGTTTCCGAATTCAACTATAGTGTACTTTCTGTCAAAGCGAGACATAACCGGGGGGTAATACACCTGGGTCACATGCTTGAAGTCCACCGAAGAGCCCCAAAAGCCATTTTTGTGCCTTGAGAAATCTCAAAAGTATTTTCACCCGGAGCAACTTCTAAGACCCGCGCTTGTAATCAACGCCTCAATGAGGAGTAAAAAAAAAACCTTCTCTTATCTTTGAAAAAAAAAAAATAATAATAAGGCTTCAAATAAGTTTCTTGTGACCGAGCCTTTTTAAAGGAGAAGGTCCGCCATGAAACGCTTAACATTAAATGCATACTTACACTCAAATAAATATCCACAAATGTATATAACACAGAATTTACGTAATTGTTTATTATTTTCTACATTGTAATAAAATATAACCATTCAGTACTGTATTCCTTAAAATAAATTAAAACTCTTGTATATCAGTGTTGTTTTATTTAAGATATCTTCTCTTAAGTTAAACATCATTGGTTGTGTATTAAAGAGTTAAAAGTCAGAACATTTATATCCAGATCCTATTCTACATGTATCAGTTTGTCTTAGCGAAGTTTTGGGTGGTTATCTATAGATGTACTAAGAACTAGACGCTCAATCATTTAATACTAGCTGACCCCCCCCCCTCCCCCGGCGTTGCCCGGTCTCGAGTAATAATCTTGAATCATAATTTAATAACATTAAATTTCTTAAAAAACAAAATTCTGGACCGGATCACCGGTGACTTCGCAGCATATACCGGGTGTGCTGCGTGGAAAATTCTTAATTCCCCCTTCCACCGCCAGGGTGCGCGTTCTGTTCTAAACAAAACTATTTCCAAACGGACGTCCCCACTGCCTACGGCACCGTATAGAGGTAATAAGAGACGAAGATTATTAAATTTTTAATGTTTTAAAGGACTGAAGAACACGAAAATAAAACCGGAAAGCTGTAGGTCAAATTATAGAAAAATTGCATTTTATTCGTAAATGGTGATAATACAACTTATCTGTAGGCGACCAAAGGTGCTGGAATGGAATGGAAATATTATAAAACAGTTGTGTACGAATTCTTAGGAAAACCCGAGATTTATTACAGTGAAAACATGAAACTGAAATTAAAAGCTCCCTCTAGTGGTGAAAGAGTAGTACTAAAATTAAAAGATGACTGGTGAAAAAACTTTTAAAAAATCTCTATGCAACGGAAAAATAATTTCAGAAATCGTGCCATTAGGGAAGAAGAAATGGTAAAAGAGCCTCAAAAATGCATTATTCGGAAACAAAGGATTAGAGTTACTAAGTGATGAACGTGAATTAATTTTTAGACTTTTCAAGGACCCCAGAACACGAAAATAAAACTCGGAAGCTGTAGGACAAACTGTAAGAAAATTTTATTTTATTTGGAAATGCTGGTGATACAATGTATCTGCAGGCGACCAAAAGGGCATTAATTGAATATTACGAGGGAGTTATACACCAATTCTTATGAAAATCTGATAATCATTACTGCTGTGAAAGAAAAAGAAACGCCGAAAAAGAAGTTTATTATTCGAAAATGGTGGTGGCTGGCGCTAAGTAAAATTTCCGTACTGCATATAGTATGGAGTACCTAAGATGTTGATAGGGAAAAAAAAAAAAAAAAAAAAAAAACCTAGTAAATTGGTCCCAAAAAGGGAATAAAAGGGGACAAGTTATTAACATAAAAGCGATATTTAATTTTTAAAAAAAAGTTTAATCCGCCACCTCTTTCATCCCCTCAAATATAACAAATAATCTGTAAAATTAAGTTTTCTTTATTTACTATGCATTGTCAGCCTTATATCGTATAATTTATAATCTGTAAAATTAAGTTTTCTTTATTTACTATGCATTGTTAGCCTTATATCGTATAATTTATCATCTGTAAAATTACGTTTTCTTTATTTACTATGCATTGTCAACCTTATATCGTATAATTTATAATCTGTAAAATTAAATTTTCTAAAAAACCGTTTAAGGCACCCCCCCCCCCCAAATATAACAAATTATCTGTAAAATTATGTTTCCTTTATTAATTACAATGCATTGCCAATCTTATATGGTACAATTTCTGACCTTTCGTAAAGTAAAGTAAATGGAGAAACGGGCCACGAAGTGCCCGAAGCAGAAGTAAATTCAATACGATCCCTTCTTCTGTCTGGGTCATGTCAGGTCAGTTTTTTGCAAAAATTAAGAAAAGTTACCGACCGACACACTACCGACAGTAACACACTAAATGTGGTACGTTTAAAATGTTCTAAATGTGGTCTGTCAGTCGCATAAACTGGTATAAAATCAGTTTCAGAGAATGTATTGCTGTTAAAAAAGAAAATGGCAGTTTACCTACACTGCAAAAAATAATTGTTGATTTTACAGTATAATACTGGCAGCTGGGATGCTAGTATTATACTGTAAAATCAACAATTATTTTTTGCAGTGTAAAACCACTGGTTATGTTTATGCTGCTAGCACTAAAAGCTGACAAAAATGCCTCCTTGACAAAAGCTGAGAGGTTATAAATTGTAATAAGCTCTCCAAGATTATTTGTCAGCCAATCATCTTGGACTGATCTCAGCTTTGCGTTTAAAGGCCCATAAACAGAAACATAAAATAGCTGAAGACGACGGTGGCAACAATGATGAGGAGAAATGTTAAAAGAATAATTAACATAAATTATTAATTTATCAACTTATATAATATTATTTAGTTAATAAAAAAAAAATTCAGTATCCTCTAGGGATGAATGAAGCAGTCCCATTCATCCCCATTTGAAATGTCCCAATCATCCCCATGATGCATATATTTAATTGTCAGCCATTTTGTCTCAGAAATTATTTTGTCACAATGGTTAATATTCATTCATTTTAATTACCAATATTGAGCCTTGAAATAAATAACAATAACATATTTTATTTGCTTATAATGCATAAAATATGTAAACAACTTTAAATATAAAAAAAAAAAAAATACATTTAAGCAAAGTTTTCAGGTAATGCAACTTTGAAGGAAATTGAAAACAGCCATGTGGGCTTGCTTTTGGTTCTGAAGCACACTATGATAGTGTCATCTATGAGGATAGGAAGAAACAACACAAAAATATTTATTGCCTGAAATATTGAGAATGTCCCATTCATCCCCCAGTTCCCCTATATGGAATACACCGAAGGATATTCCCAGCTAATGGGGACATTAATGAATTTATATACTTACGCGTGCAATAACTTTTACAGAGACACTTGAACTAAAAGGTTGCTTCTTAAAATGTAACATAACCAGAAGGAGCAAAGTGCTAACGCTCCTATTAATATCAAACTTAAACGTAAATGTATTTTGTAATTGTTAAACGTAAATTAAAAGCTTTGTAGTGAAAAATGATTACTTTTATTTAACTTTTAGTTAATTATGAAATTATATATTTATCATGAAAAGAGATGTGAACCAGAGTAGAATGCTGTGAATACGTCGTATAATATAAATGGATACCCTACCGACAAATGGATTTACTTCTACTTGTAACTATTTGGATTAATTCACGAAATTTGATTTAACAAGAAAAGGATTACCTGGTCACCTCTGAATAGAAAAAAGTTAAGTGAAAACTTCCTTACCTATATTTTTATTCAAGTACATTTTATTTTGAGAATTTAAGAGACACCTACTACTGCCGATTAAGCACCAAACACAAATAATTTCTACGAATTACGAGGTGTGTAAATCATATACAAGGTTGCATGAAAGAATTCGCACACGTTACCAGCTATGGACAGCAATTGGTGAAAATATAATTTCAATGCATGGTTTTTCTTTTTTTTTTTTTTAATGTTTATATAGATATTTCATTTCATTTAGGAACAAAAATGAAATTTGTTAAGAATATTCCGATAGTGTTGGAAAGTGTTTCATAATTATGCCGCGATGCATCATTTTTCGTTTATTTTTATTTCATTTTCAACTTTTAGTGTTAAAAATATTTCATTGTTGCAGTTTCCAGCCAGTTGGCATAAAGTTGTAAACATAAAGGAAATTTGGCAATTTATCACCTGTCTTAGCTAACGTAAAAAATATCTTTAAATTAATTTCTTAATTTATAATTAATTTCTAAAAACATAAAAATGTTGTTTTGTCATCAGAAACCTAATTGTGCACATAATTTTTATAGTTCTACCCTATGCGGAAATGACTGAAAAATTGATCACCAATTTCCATCTTTACATATACATAAACCATGTTTTTTTACATATATAAAATAGCGAGAAAAAAAAACAGTGAAGCGTTATGCGAATGTACCGTAACTGACTCCTTTTGGACAATTCCTCATAGTCCACATTTATGCCGACCATTTTATAGTTAATAATTATTTTCAATAGTTAAAAAAAATTAGGGTGAAACCCCCAGTTATTGACACCTAACCAGTAACTGAAACCTGAGCAAAAAACTAAATCAAATAAGCACTTTATTGCAAAATTCTGTAAAGCAATGTCATCTAGTGGTAAATGAGACACTTATTTTTATTTTGGAGTAAATTTATTCACCACTAGAGGATCAAGAACATATTCAATGAGGAAGAAACTTTTGAAAATACAAAAAGTGGAATTTTGAAGCAACCATTTTATTTCTAAAATTAAGGAAGTGTTTTTCTAATCTAGTTGTAATGCAACCATCCAAAATTTTTATCTTAACTTATACTTGTAGAAATTAGTTTTAAGATGTATATGATATATTAGGGCCAAGATTTAGATTAATGGGGGGTGCCAGTTATTGGTACCTAGAATTTCAAATCACCAGTCTCTGACAGAGGTGTTAGTTAATGGTTATATTAAAGAGAATTGAAATTTATTATTCGAACTGTTTAAAAATGCATAATAATAAATTAAATTTATCTTGTAGTAAAAACCATTAAAATTTAAGTTGTTTTACTTGTGTCTGACACCAGATGTCAGTTACTGGTTCATAAATGTCAGTTATTGAATATTTGCATTACTAATAACGCAGTACTAAATATTACTACTATATACTCTTACTACATACTCTGCATTACTAATAATACAGTCAGCTTACCAAATCCCACTTTTTATAATAAATGGTAATGTTTTTTTTGTTTGTTTTTTATAATAAAAAATAAAGTTTTTTTTTTAAGCATTTTAATCTTTTAAAATAAAGTGTCAGTCACAGGTTCACTTTGTGTCAGTTATTGATGTTTCAAAATAGGGATGGTGTCAGTTACAGGAGTTTTTGAGCATATTTATGAATAAAATTAACTTTTAATAATACAATATATAATTTTTTTTAAATTTTGGCAACAATAATTTTTTAATATAATCTCTACTATCTTTTCAAAAACAAAGGTAAGTATAAAATAGATTTAATTTTTTGTAATAGTGATTTGAACAATAAAGAATCCTTAAAGTAATCAGTTACTGGGGGGTTTCACCCTATAAGTATTTCTCTATTCGAAAAACGTAGAAGAAGAAGAAAGAAAGGAAACAAACAAAATGCCTCTAAATCGATTTGAATTTTCAAAATGTTCTTTCAGACGCAACAACACAGTCATGATACAAACAGCACAGTAATCTCTTAAGTTTCTACCGAGAAATGTACAAATTTATGTAATACAAACAGTATCAGCATATTGACTTCCTTTATAATCTCTTTGTTTACAAGCAGGATAAGATTACGGTGTCTAAAAGTAACCCGATCAATGTTTCCGAAATACAAGTGAGACTGCTTCTAAAAGTGCAAACACATCACAAACTGAAACAAAAGACACTATTCACAACAACCACTGCGGGGGGTTATGAGAAGGGGTCGTAACTGACTCCCTCACACAATCCCTCGGCCCACATCTATGCCGATTATTGCCGAGTGGAAGTGCTGAGGCGCGCCCGATTGGAGCATCTGATAATGGGAATGAGACAGTAATTAGACCTACAGATAACTAACGATCAGATCTGAAGGAGACAATGATTGTTGAACTCGCAGCGAAAAGGTGCACTTTATGTCCTTTCAAAATAACCCGGGAAGTGATTAATGATTTCAGTTTCCTGCGACTGACTTACGAAACTTTGTTTAAATTATAGAGGTTGCATTAATTTTAAATTTACATAGAAGTGGAACTATCAGAATTCTTACAAAAATATTTATTTTCATATTTCCGAATCAAATGGATAGTTTCAATACGATGCTCATTGATTTATTAGGAGATAATTTTGGACATCTTAATAATGATACAGATAAAATTCTAATGACATTTTCCGAAGGTCTGCAATTTTGGAAGCATCAAATTAATAAGAAAAGCAGGTCAAGCATGTATTGATAAAGATTATAAAATTAACTAATGTTCTCGGTCAAGAGAACTGAGTAGATGGTTTTTTTATGATTTGCTTTATTTTATTTATTTATTTATTTTTGTAACTTGAAATTGTTTGCAATGCGAAAATAAATATTTATTTTCATATTTTTAGATCAAACGAATAATTTTGATACTATACTCATTGACTTATTTGGAGATAATTTTGCACATCTTAAATGAATAGATAAAATTTTACTGAAGTTTTCCGAATGCAGATGGTATTCTGCAATTTTTTAGTATAAAATTATTAAGAAAAAACATTTCAAGCATGTATTAATAAAGATAATAAAATTACCTTCTGTTGTTGATCAGAACTATTCTAGATTTTTTGTAGTACTTTTTCTTGTAACTTTATATAAAAAAATTACATTGTGAAAAGAAAATTGAAGCTGCTGCCTCATAAAATATTTAGGCGTAGATCTAAATAAGAAACAAAATTACACGAATGAATAATTTAATTGAAGCGTCTAAAAGTGGATGACGTTATAAGTGTTATTAGTGAACATTATTATTACTGTCTCTTCACACTGTAAAGTGAACATGAAAATGGTATGTACCTCTTGAGTTTTACGAACATATTTTTAAATTAAATTATGGAGAAATTTCGTCAGAAACATTTCCCCACTTTCTCTTTTGATCCCTCTCTCTCTTTTAATTTTGACACGCTTATTAGTATGATAATTTCGCATGTAGCATAATTGTATGCAACTCTTTTAAGATATTTTTATAGCTCTCATATTATGATCATGAGTAAGTAGAGGGAAACCAGCAATATACATGAACATTGCAGACATTGAAAATTGAAATAACAATTGTTGGACCATGAAGTAATGATACAAATGATCCAGTAAAAGATTCTTAAAAGTAAAATAGAACATGATAATGTACATTATACATTTTTATCAGAAATATAGACACTCGAAGATACAGATAATGATACCTATTATTTTAACATCCATGCTGAAACTTGATAATATATGATTATTCAAAAGTTGACTAAACTATTAATCATATCAGAGGAATAGCTGGTGCAATTATTCTATTATTTACTTTTAGATCTTGTTCTTTAAATCAAGACACCAAGTCAAAATATCCGATTTCAATTGCACTTGGTGCGTTTAAGAATTCTGAAGAGTTTACTTTTAAGTATACTCAAGGGTTTTAAAGTGCTTGGAATGCGTGGAAATTTGCTTCTGATGACTATGAAATCTCCACTAAAATAACTCTTGGCAAGGTTCATTCACGATAACAAATAATGAAACATAAACGTATTATTCTTTTCTAAGTAAAAGTATTATTCAACTTTATGCACACAAACTGAATATTCTCACAAGGAAAAAGAATGTGCAACGATAATATCAAAAGCATTTCCATAGCTCGAAGATAACTTAACATAATCTCAATGAGAATTCAAATTTTGCTAAGATAAATATTGCATAGTAAAAATATTCCGCCTTTTGTAAAGCTCTTCATAACAAATAAATGAAGTAAGAGTATTTGAGTTTGTGTGAATATCAGTTATCATTTTCAAAAATTCGTTTCTACATCACAAGCTACTCTAAAAGCTCATAATTGAATATAAATAAAACACTCTGACATTACTAATATTAATGCATTTAATTAACAATAGGGTGTTTAACTCATTTGGACACCCTTAGGGAAATGCTTTGAGCTTATTATTTGTATTAGAAATAAAAATAGAAATGATGATCCGTATGAAAATGCATCATTTTTATTCTTTTTCATATTCCTCTTTTGTCTCGTTAAGGCTGAAATAAATTGACCAAACGTTTTGGAAATTCGAATCCTGAAAGTAATAATAGTTTAAAGGGTACAGAATCCCCTTAATCGACAATTAATTATCCAAGCCTATTGTTATAAAATAAGAAAACTCGATTAAAAATATCATTTAATAACATCATGCCAAAAGAGACAAGCATTCTTAATTTTTATATCCATGTAATTTTTATATCCATATGTATGGGCAGTTTTTGTCAAAATAATTTTCTTTTCTAATTTACTCCTCAATCGTTTATTAAAAAAAGGTAAAATAGGAAGAATGAAGGAAAAGAAAAATACTATAAAAGAAAAAAAAGAAATATTGTTTTCAAAATTAACATTTAATACCATCTGTGAAAACTATGAGTTACACTTTTGGAGGAGGAGGGGGGGGGGGAGTAAAGAAAACGTAACATCACGTTTGTATGTATATGCGGGTGGTGCGTGAAAAAATCATTGTAACAGGATATTCCTTTCTTTACTTCTAGAAAATCCTGGTTACTTTGACATATTCAAAAACATTTCTTTTAGTCTTTTGTTAAATTCGGAAAATTAAATCTCTATATGTTCTTTTTCTTTATACTAATCTTTAGACAAAATATTTTAGTAACAGGAGATGGGTCTATGATCGCTTTGAACTCAGGGATATCTAGTTTTATGAAAATTCTACAGAGCTTCGAGTTGTAATCTCCATGTGACCGTCTTCAATTTATCATAGAGAATTTTTTCTTTCATTGGCGCTCAGTAGACATTCTATTCTGTCTGAAGCAGCACGCAAGTCTCAAACAAACGCCCCGTAACTTAGTTTTCCATTTGTATTTCTTTCCATTGGAGAATACAAGGTTTAAGAATGGATCTCTGTAAAGGTCGATTTTTTCCCGACATTTACGCCGTAAAATTTTCCGAAGAGTTAAAAGATATGGAGAGAGGGTAAAGAAAAATGGTGCTATTCGCTTTGATCGATGCAAGGAGGCGAGTGAACAAAATTTTTCATAAATTTTGTGAATAAATTCCTCATATTTCTGTTTTATGGATTATGTCTACTGTGAATTTTTTGTTTCCAGAATAATAATAAAAAAAAAATCTTTGTAGAATCGGGTTAGTGCAGAGACTTTGAAGCTACGCATTTAACAGAAATATAAGTGAAATCTTAATTATGATTTATGTTTGAAAATGAACAGATATTTCATTTTTTGTATATCTTTGTGTGTGCGGTGTTTGAGGGAACATAATCGATTAAATTAAAATATGCTACATATATTTTTGCACAACCTTGAATTTTAATTTGAATAGCTCACTTTAGAAACTTTAACTTTTTAAATATCTTAACTTTTAAGAGGCTACTTCACTCGGGCAAAACACTCGCACGCTAATGTTAATCCTATGGGGGAAATAATTTACGATATCTCGTTCACATTTCAATATTGTTAAATTATTTTTTTTTTCCTTGGATAACCGAGGTCAATCTCTATGCACGCTCCTTTGTACTTTTTTTATTTTGATTACAAGTTTTTTTTATTAAGATACTTTCACTTTCGGAACCGGTTTCGAAAGTGAAAGTATCCTCAATAAAAAACACTGCAACAAAAATCGAAAAAGTACAAAGAAGCGTGTATAGAGATCCTCGACTATCCAATGCAAAAAAAAAAAAAAAAAAAAAAAAAAAATCATTTAAAAATATTGAAATGCAAACGAGATATCGTAAATTATTTCCCCCCTTAGGATTAACATTAGCGAGCGGGTGTTTTCGCCTGAGTGAAGTAGCCTCTTAACTGAGCTTATCTCTGCCAACCCTCTTAACACTGAAACCTTAATTTTTTAAAATAAAATCACAAGGGGCTATTTTAGAAATACAAACTTGGTTAGTGAGCTCTCTGAAAAGAGGATTCTGTCAATTCTTTTTCATATTTTATTTTTCTTGTACACATATATACTGTTCTAAACAATAAATGTATTTCCGTAAGCGATATATTCTTTAATTGTTAAGTGCTAACCAATCAGATCCTTTCGTGATTCTTTAAAATTATACTGTAAAAATTGGAGAGAAAACTATAAAATTGTCAAAAAAAAAAAAAAAAAAAAAAAAAAAACTATTAGCTGGAGTAAAAATAATTTTGCGGAACGATCTGCTCTCTTTACAAAATTTTTGTTTTTACGGTTGAAAATGGATTGTTTCTGTAAAATAAAAATTGCTGTAATTTACGCTGCCAATTTTTCTGATATATAAATCCATATATTCACTTTAAAAAGTTAAATTATATATATTTCCAAAGATTTAGTTAGTATTAACATACAGAAAAAATTTGAAAAACTGGAGTATTTATACACTATAAAATTACTAAACTTTTAAAATCATATAATTGTAGATTAAAGAAACGGTTTTGAAAGAATAAATAATTCGTCGGGCTAAAGCATATACTATTTGTACTACGAAAGCTGAAGTTGTCTCCGTCTTGTTTCGGCTTTATTATTTAACATGTCATGTAATTTTTATTATTATTAATGTGTGATTTTATAAATTTCATAAATTTAAATAAACTTTATTTTAGCAATAAATATTTTAATTTTACAGCCTAAGATTTTTCACACATTTTCACGCTAATTGTTCTATTTGATAAAGGTATTAAATTGAGAGCTAATTATGATATAAATTTGGAAGTGTAGTCTATATTCACATGCACATAACCTGCATAGTTTGCTTATAATTTAAAAAAAATTTCGTAAATGAGTTTTTTCTTCGTCTTCTGAAATAACTGCTCACGTGCTCACATTTTATATTTTACCAAAAAAATATAAGAATAATTAATAATACTTTCAATGAATCAAGTAATAGCAATTATTAATTTTATGAATTTTAATTTTGGCTGTGGTCTGGTTTTATAAATTTTCAAAATGAGATACAATCTCGGGACTCCCAATCGGTCACTTTTTTTTAAAGAAAAATCTTCTTTTAAAATTTTTCTTACAATTTTTTTAGGTACCTACTCGTGACGTATATTTGTTGCAAATGTTGTAAAAACCTAGCACGAAAAATTTTCTTCATAACTACTGATATTCAAACAAGTTGGAAATTGTACGTCAAACGTGACAAATGAAGTGCGTTCGTACTAAAGCTAGTTATATAAATATTCAGATCTTGATGACTTTCAATTCAGTGAAATGAATTATATCGTGTGCAGATTAATTTCTGTTAATAAAATAAGTATTTCGGTCGCTTGACGATTAAACCTCGGAAGCTCCTACAACAAGAAAGCATCGATTTTTTTTTATTTATTCAAATTTCTTAATAAATATTTTTATTAATATCTTCTACAGTTTTGATTCGATTTTCATAAAATTTGAAATGTCTATACAAAATTCTGCAAAGATAATATATCTTAAATTTCAAACCATTCGGTTGGGTAGTTTTTGCATTGTTATTTGCGGACAGACGGACGGACGGACGGATAGACAGACGGAAGGACTAGTCGGCGACAATAGGTGCTACGTATTTATATAATTACGAACGCACCTAAAAATGGAGCAGTTGCGGGTGACCTGCAATCTCTTTCGAAAAACATGAAAAGAAACTAACTTTCTTACTACACCGCAGTTAGTACTCACTGTTTTCTTCAACAGTGAATTTAATTTCTAACAGAGTATGATAATAAGTGAAAAATATTAATTTAAATTCCTGTTGAATATTTTAAATAATCGCGTGAAAATTAACTGTAAGAGTCGAAATACAATTCCTTGTAATCGGAGGATAAAGTGTAAAACCGGGACAAAGTCAAAACTTTGTACGCAATTTCGTGTCTCCTTCTTTGCAATGAAATAAGAAAGAGTGTTCTTTGAATTGTATATTGACCATACTGATAAATGGATATTTGTACCCCATTTATCTTTTATTCGGCGTTCACTTCCTTGATTCCCTGCGCTGTCCGTCCCTATAACTGACTCATGACTTCCGAATCTGATTTTTCTCAATCTGAAAATCATGATGTATTCAAGGAGAAACTGTTTAAATAAACAGATATAAAGATAAACGTATTCTTAACGATATATTTAGAACTAGAACTATAAATTTTGTACCAGTCAACAAATATTTGGCTAAAAATATTTTTTTTAAATGTTAATAGCTGCGATACATGATTTGCCATTTGAGACATTCATTTTGGAAATTCTTGGGAAAGGAATAAAAATGGTCAGAATATAACCCATGTGAGAAATTCACTATATCTCATCCAAAACCCCTGTTTTGAAGCCTAAATCTAGTATAGGGAAATCCCATGTGTATCGAATTTTCCTACAAAATAAAACTAACTCCACAGATCGGCCGGTGACCCATCAAAACTTTCGTTCTATCATCACCAATCTTTCTTCTTAAAGGATTCGAGACACCTGGATGAATGGAACAAGCAGAACATCGAGCCGATGACTGCCCAGGTACCATGGGAACCAAGATGATATCAGCTAGAGAGACAGTACGTGATAAATCCTTTTCCACCTATCCTAACAGACTTTCTACGTCACCTTCTTTAGAAGAGCTTCCAATGGCTGGAGAGACATCTATTGTTCAAAGGGTAAAACAGAGGTGATATGAAGAGTTAAGTTAAGAGTGCTCGAGTTAGGTTGCAGGCATCTGAACCTAAGGAAACGGAGTCATAACTCCGGGTGAAATATTTACGGATGATTACTTGAATCCCTGGGTAGAGAAAACCGTTCTCTGGCATATATATTTTTGAGGTTGTTACATGACAGCCTTGTGAACCGAGTGTGGGCAATTCCAGTTTCGTTCGGGCAGCGAAAACTCCGATCCCCGTCCAATATTCAAGAGAAGATTGACAGGAGACTCTTTTTTGTGAAGGGTCCGACTACGAGCCGATCTTCAGTTCCCGTGCCCACTTTGGAGCGGAACTGTAAATCTGTTTCATATTGTAAACACAGACTATGATAAACGCTGGACTCTTCTGAAATTGAAATATGTTCATAAGCTAAAGGAGCCCGTAATATATAATTGTTGTGCAATTTCACTAATCAAGAAATCTGTATTTTTATTTGTTTGACTTGCTGAATTTAATAAAATTCACTTCATTGATTTGTGGGAACGGTTCTTTTAAAAGTTCTACTCTACCACTTTAATTTATAACATCTTGGACCCGTCACACCCAAAATAAAAGAGCTTGTGTACAGAACTCAATGGATGAAAATGCAATGAATAATTATTGAACTATTAATCCGAGATTACTGATTGTAATCAATATAATGTCAGACTAGAATTAATAAGTGTTCCAATTTTCGATATATCATATCCAACAGTATATTGAATGTAAAATATTATACACACTCACCAAATTTATAAACGGGACAAAGATTCAGTTTTTTTTTTTTTCAAATAACTAAAAGGGTAAACGGAAGTGTAAAAATATGCTAATATATAGTCTTCCCTTCTTTGATGAGGTTGCTTTCACGTTTTATCGTAGGGTTAACGCAGATATGTTATATTTAATGTTCTTCTCAAATCCAAAAGAGCTACTTTCTGTCACATTTCTGAATTCACTTTTGTTCAGAAAAGCATGAAATTGACAGGTGTTCTTATTCAGAAGCTATTTTATCGAAATACATTTTCCATTTTTGGGTAAAGGCAGAAGATCTTTTAGAAAATACTGTCAAAGTCGGCGCTTTGAACTAAATTCCAGCAGCACTAGAAAGTGGTCAAAACTTGTCGACACGTGACAAGAATCGCTTATAACTCTATAAGTAATTTACTTGTCAAAAATAGAAATCTCTGTTCGATTCCAAATTGCTTCAGTAGTCAGGCCTGGCAATTTTATGCCTTTACGTTTAAAAATGAGTCAGAAAATGTGTCAGAATGTTTCGCTTTGTTGAGCAAGGAATTTTGAGAACCACCAATTTGAACAAATTTAAGTAATGACGGATTTGTGTGTGTGCGTGTGTGTGTGTGTGTGTGTGTGTGTGTGTGTGTGTGTGTGTGTGTGTGTGTGTGTGTGTGTGATAGAGAGAGTAGGAGGAGAATGAGAGAAAAAGAAAAGAATGAGAGTAAAAGAAAATTTAAACTGCATTATAGCTCTCTTAGCTTACTTGAGAGTTGCTATAAATCAGTTGCTTCTTCGCAGTTTTTTCAATATAGGAACGACTGTGCTATTTCTATATCTTCTACCTTCACCCAGATTTTTTTTTTTTTTTTTCTGAGTGCATGCAATTATGAGTAATACGTTTTCGGTAGATTTCGTTTCTCTCTTTTTATTTTTTTATTTCGCTCTGTCCATTTGAATAATATCTGCTAACCTAAATATTAAATGCATATTGTACAAAGTGATGCAGGAATATTGTTTAATAACCAATACGCTGCTTGAGGATTGAGAAAAAATAGTAAAATGTAGTACAGTATCACCTCTGATGTATGAAGCTTTTAATATACATCAAACCTTGTTAACGTTTACACGTTTAACATGAATTGCTTTTAACTTGAATTGGTCTTAAAATCTTTGTCAAAATGAATGAAAAGACATACTAGTTGATGTTAACATGAACAAAATATTAATTTCCCTTGAGATTCACGTTAACGAGGTTCCACTTTTTGCATTCCCCATAAAATAATAATAAAAGTAAACCGTATATTTAATTATCCTAAAAGACTCTAAATAACAGAAACGGCGATCGCAGACTGCTGATCAGCAAGTGAAGAACTGGTGGTGCCTTGGCACCAGGCACCAAACTAAACAGACGCTTTATGGATGCCGCTTTATCAACACCAAATGTCCGGACAATCAATTAAAAAAAAAAAAAAAAAAAAAAAAAAAAGGCGAACAACGTTTTTTTACCAAACGTCACTGCTGCTAAAGTACATTTTTTCCCCCTTAGATGTTTTATTATGGTAAGCAACATTTGGCTTGATTACACTTTAATTTTAACATAGGAACAACCACGTGTTTTTTTTTTTCGCTTTTTATCTTTGCAAAATCTCTTAACTTTCATCAGATGTTTTTATAATTATTATTAATGTACATGCATTTGAATAATATCCTTGTGGCAGAATTTGGTTGCGTTACATGCACATAAGTAATGATTTTTCTCTACCAAACTAAAAACAAATTGGATATCACAAGAATATCGCCTAAACACGTTTACCACCCAAAAAAAAAAAAAAAAAAAATCACTTCAGATGAAACATGTTTTATATCCCATAAAATAAAATAATAATTCAAATGAACCCCGGATTTAATTATTATAAACGACAAATTGATAACATAAACGACGATCCAAAACTGACGAGTTACAGTCATCTCCTATCGTGACTGACGTGAGAACTTCTCTTCATCGTCCAGATAGAATTTCGCTTCACTGTCACAGTAGATAACGTTCGAGTCACGCAATGCCCCGCCTTCTTTATCTATTTTTATACATCCATGAGAAATATCTGTCGTAATATCGAACGATTTTGTCATTGAACTGGGTGCAAGTTTTTCTAGGCAGTTTATTTACTTTTCAATTAAATTAGTAATCAAAATTTTGTTTGGTTAGGCTTTAAATTCCAAAACTTTTGTTCAAGCGTTTCAATAGAATGTGAGATGAAAAGTATGATAAAAGCGGGATTTTAATTATTTGAAGAATTTTACACATTTCCATTAACACTAAACATACTGGAAATTTCACTCGAGTTTTATAAAAATGTTCACACTAGAATTTTTATTTAAAATTATTTAACTTTTTTATTTAACTTATTTTTGTGCGTTTTATATTTTATTTATTTTATAAAGACATCTCTGGTTCGAACCGAAATATTTTCATTTGGTACTGGTCAAATGACTGGTTGTTAGTACATTTAGTGTTAAAAAAGTATGTGTAAAAAGATTAAATTAAAGTCTGGTTTTTAGCAAAGATTCTTTAAAAATTCCCTTTTCAGTCTCGGGTTGTTTAATATAGAGGTAACTTGAATACGAATCATTATCCACCTGAGGCATCTTTTTTTCTGGCTGTATGTCTAGTGGTTAGGGTGCTGGCAAAAATCAAGATGTGTTGAGTTTCAATCCCGGACCAGGGTACCTTTTTATAACATACCGAGACTGGGTGCTATTTTATATTCAGTCGTAAGCATAATTTACAAAAAAAAAAAAAAAAAAAAAAAAAAAAAAAAAAATCTTTGTAGTAGATTTATCTTGAAAATATCCTAATAATAACAGTATGACAGAAATTATTCTTCAAAAAGTGGTACGAATAGAATAACAAAATAGTCGCTGAGACGACATATGTCCCAGCCCTGTAATCAAACTGCTAATAATGTGTCCAATTACACTTTAGACGAAGTTCCCGGTTTATTTATCCTTAGTGTAAAAGAAGACTGTAACACTCCCAGCCAACCAACCATTCGAGATTTTAGCCTTCCCTGAGAGTATTGACTTGCCTTTCAGAAAAATTCCCAGATATTTTTTAAATGTGACTTTGCAAAATTTGTATTATATATACAGTGAAACTTCTTTTAAAGGCCACCCCTATTCAAGGGTCACCTCTATTAAGGGCCAATATTTTTAGGAACGAAAAATTTTCCCATAGACATAATGTTAATTCTACTCCTATTAAGGGCCGCACCTACCCCTCATAAAGGCCATTTTATTTTCACATGTGCCTTAAATCCTAAAGAGGTGTATTAAATTTGTTTTAAATTTTTATTTCAGGAGTTCAATCTGATTCAGGTAATGATAATGAGTCTACAGCTGTGACTATATCCTGTCAGAAGAGCTAACAGAAATAAACTAATATCTCGTTCTAAGGCATTAATAAATGATGCAAATTTAAGTAATTTGTTCCAAAAAATAAAAGAATCATTAGAAACCAAAATTGTCTTGCGAAAAAATTATGAAAAGTAAACAAACTTCAATAGAAAATTTTGTCAATCATGTATAGAGTTTGAAAATGTTAATAAATAACTTTTTCACCTATATAGGTTTTGATTTTCTTATTTTAGTTTTTTTTTGTTACCCCTATTCAAGGGCCACCCCTCATAAGGGCCAATTTTCAATGGAACGGCAGGTGACCCTTATAGAGAGGTTTCACTGTATATCAAATGATTATTTTATACTATACTTAGCTGACCCGCCCGGCATTGCCTGGGCCCGTGATAATATAAAAAAAAACCCTCAAGTTTCGATATCAAGTCGAATGACCCAAACCCTGTTTAAATCGGGCTATAAAACCTGAAAAGGGAATGCGCAACCTGGCGGTGGAAGGTGCCCTGTGTAAATTTAACAAATTACCTCTTTAATATTAACGCGATACTTAATTTACGGATGAAATCCCTTTCCCCCTCTAAACTTACTTAACCACTTATTTTTAACAGTAACGCGACTTTTGATTTCCAGTTGTAAGGAGTAAACATAAGTTGATACCGAAAAAGAAGATTATTATAGAATATTAAAACAAGAACGAAAAATCATGCGTCCAGCATAGATTATGAAACACTTTCCAACACATCCAGAAAGTAACGAAAATTCACGGTTAAATAAGGTAAAAGAAGATATGTAAGTAAACCGTTTAGAAAACACATACCACATTGAAAAATACAGTTTTCGAAATTACCTTCCATTGCAAAAAATGTAGTCGAATTATTTTGTGCAGCCCTGTATATGATCTGTAGCTTTGGATATAAATACATAGCAGGATAAAATTTTGTTCAGTTTGAAAACTCACATTTAGGAATTCTCGCCAATCGATGTAAATGCACTTGAAATCTTTTGTACAGCCCTGTATATTATCTAAACACTTTTGTTCAGATCACATATTAAGCTAAAATTTAATTCAGGTAAAAAACGCATAAGACAACTTAACACTCACTTCCAGCAATTACCAACCATAAACGACAATGTATTTTGTTCTTTGCATAGCCCTGTATATGAATTTATTTATCTTCCACAAACTTATATTAGTCTACTAAATATAGTTTAGCAAGAAAATGCGTAAACACAATAAAAAATTACCCTTAAGCAATTCACTCCCATAGTGCGTGATACTTATGAATTCCCTTGTGTAGCCCTGTATATGATCAACCGAATTTATACACACCACGTAATATGAAAAAAATTAATTAAACTTAAAAACCTAAACAAAAGTTGAAAACGCACTTATCACTAGACTGTAATTATCGCACGTATACTGTAACCGAATTATTTTATGTGTCCCTGTAAATGAACGATAAACGCAATGCACACCATACTTTTAAGCGAGGAATTTATAGTGCACCTCAGTAATGTGTACAATTTTCATTATCTTTGAAATAGTGAAACATCATTAAATTACACTGCAGACGATTTTTCCCCGTCGAACAATGTGTAACAGAATTCTTTTGTTTGACCCTGTAAATGAATAATAAATGTTTTATACTCCATATTCTACAAAAAGCATGTTTTAAAGCGCTTCATAAATATATATAAATTTCATCATGTTTCAAATGGCGTAGCATTATTAAAATGCATTTGAAACAATTATTTCCCATTGACTGGGATGTAACGGAATACTTTTGACTGTCCCTGTAAAAAAAAAAACTATAAGTTCTACACCCTTTATTTGAAATAGGGAATATGCTTTAGTAGACGACAATAACATACAAAAATTTCAGGGTAACCGAAGCATATTTACGTGAGTTAGAGCACGGACAGACGGCAGACAAACCGAAGTCATAAACACTTTTCAACTAGGTTGGAAAGTGTTAAAAAGATGGTAGCTGGGGTCTAAGGAAATGTTTAGTAGTTTAAAATGTAACTGGAGGATCCTAGAACTATGTTTAAAAAAATTGCAAGATAATCGGATTACTTTTAAAGAAGCTGCAAAAAGAGCCCCCAGAAGGAGATTAATATCCAAAATTGGTGGTAGCTGAGGTCCGAAAAATTTTTTTGCCGTTCATGTAGTAGCTGGAACTTCTACATAGTTGTTAGAAAAAAAAAGAAAAAGCCAGTGAATCGGACGATTTTTACGGGAACTATAGTAGGGGGACCAAAAGGGACCAGCTGATAGTTTTGAGCAGGGCCCTAAGATGAAGGGTCCTAACTGGAATGTAGAAATGGGGAAATAATTAAATGGAGAAAAGGCCCCAAAAACGAAGAAGATTGGATTAAATGAGGGCAAGTTGTTAACTATTTCAGAAACAAAAACTTCAACGGGGCTGATGGGGCCAGGGTCTTAACTAGAGCATAGAAATGGGGTAAAAGCTAAATGCAGATACAGCCCGAAAAATGAAGAAGATCGGATAAAAATGGGGCAAGTTATTAACAGTTTAGGAGAAAAATATTAAAGGGGACCCAGTGGTCCCATGGCCTCAAAAAATTAAAAATCCGAGACTCAGGTGCATCAGGACCTGTTTCGACTATCCGCACTCAAATTTTCAGACTTCTATGTGCGATAGATTTCGCTAGCCATCGCACACAGACAAACAATTACTTTCAAAAAGACTTACAAAACTTTCTTATATAACTTGCAAAACTTTCTTTTATTAGTATAGATATTTAACAATGAAAATAGTATAAAATAAAGTATCTGTGTTGTTAACATATAACAAGAGAATGTGTGTTCCCTGCATTTATATTCAATTTATATATATATATATATATATATAAACTTTATATATATATAATAAAACTTTTGTTATTTATATACTATATATATGTATATATATATATATATATATATATATATATATATATATATTAAATTTACCATTAAATATTACTGCAATATATATATATATATATTGCGGTAATGTTTAATTAATGGTTATATTTATTTATTTATTTATTTATTGGTTATTATACACAAAAGTTTTATTATATATCTATACTAATAAAATAAAGTTTCGCTCTGTGTGTGTGTCTGTCAGTTGGCGATGGCTAGGAAAATATAGCGCACAAAGAAGTCTAAAAATTTAGGTGAGGATAGTCCAAAACCTGTCCTGGTGCACCTGAGTCTCAGAAATTTTATATTTTGAAAATTAGAGTAGATATTAATTAAAAACTGATCAAAGATCACAAACAAAAAAGCACTCTTCCGAAATACGCGCGCATATGCTCTGAAGCCTTTTTTCCGTACTTTCCGTGAAGAGAAGAAGCAAATCGCCAAGACAGCCCGATTATTTTCCGTTTTTCTAAATTCGCCACGGGTGAACGGCCGTAAATACAGAAAAACCGTCTACTAATTCTCAAAGAACGTACTTTTACGTCTCTAACGATCTGATCAGTTTGAAAAATTTTTGCATTTAACCCTTTCAAAAAAAAAATAATCTAAAAGCATCGAATTCATGTTTTTTATTTTTTCCCATTTTTGGAGCCTCGCATCCGTCGGACTACAAGAGATACGGAAAAACCATGTTCACCAAATTAAAGATCCAATTATGCCCTTTTCAAAGCTACCTTCGGTTATAAAAAATACGAAAATTAACCCTTCGAAAAAGTATGTTTTCTGTACACGGTTTCGCGATTTTGCCGATTTTTAAAAATTCGCATCGGCGATTCCGAGGTAGTTACGAAAAACTAAAAATACCAGAAAAAACTATATTCGTTTCCTTTTTGACATCTGCACTTGTTTTTGAAAAATACGAATACTAACCCTTTGAAAAAATTTCGCGCGCAGGACTCACTTTTGTGAATTCCGATTTTCTGCAATATATAAAATATCACATCGGCTCTCTAAAATAACCAAACAAACAAGCAAAAAAAATAATAATCTAAGGACATCTACGTTCTATAGGGTCCAGGCAGAAACCTTTGGTTTAAAAGAAAAAATTAACGTTAACACTTTCGAAAACCTTTTTTTACCGTAAGTCAATTTCGCATTTTTAACGATTCTCCTATCTTTAAAATTTTTGAATCTGCGTTTATAAACAAGATACGGAAAACTAAAATTACCGAGCCTAATCTACGTTCCTTTGCTTTTTAAAATCTGGTATCCGTTTAGAAAAAAATTAATTTTAACCCTCCGAAAAAAAATCGCTTCCAAACTCACTCACGCGATTTACGTTTTTCGGCCCAGGTTTAAAAATCGGCATCGACTCGGGAAATGCGAATACGGACAAACAAAAAACACCAAATGATAGACACGTTCATTTTCTTCAAAACGCACCGTTGGGTTTTAAAAAATATCTACATTAACTTTTTCGAAATTGGTCGTTTGCGTTACCCACTTTTGCGATTTCCTCTATTTTGACAATATTTACCCGTGGTTAAATTTCAATTCTAGTAGGAAATTTGGTTGGGTCGAGTGTTCTGAAGAGGCCTCTCCCAGAACAAATTGCGCCTCCTGGTGGGGGAAGATGGAACTACATGAGTATCCCTGGTTCCATGGGTCCGATTACGACGGGGGTTTGGCTCATTCGACTTGATATCTATAGCCTTAAATATTTTAGTTGCATTTTCTACCGCTAGGGTACGCTTTCCGATCTCGGATTCTATGGGTCCGATTATGACGGTGTTTGTCTCATTCGGCTTGATTTCGATAGCCTTACAGATTTCACTGATGTTCGTAGGGAATAGATTGTTATTATCACGGGCTTGGGCAACGCCAGGCATGTCAACTAGTTATATATATATATCAGGTGAACCAAAAGTTCGTTGAAACTTAAATTCTTAAAAAAAGAAGAAATTATCATAAAGAAGTGCGGTTTGCAAGAAAGGGCTTACAAGGTAGTCGAATCTTTTTAGCAGTAAAAACTTTTTTTAGTTAAAAATGTCACTGGTAGAGGGCGCTGACGACCCGAAACACAATTGACAGTACAACAGTACGCTCCATCCATTTATTCTTGCCAATAACAACTGTTCAACATGACCTCCAGAACATTATACGACACAAGTAAGGCGACTCACAACGCCCGTTACAGCTGAATGCAACATATCGGAATGAATTGCAGAAACTCTCCGTTCAAATAGAACAACTTCACCAACAACGCTCGATCGGATAATGATAACATTCTGAAAACGAATGAGAAATCCTCGTGTATCCCGGTCTTTTATTGCAGGATTAATTTGCATAATTCTGCTGAATCTCTCGCATGTTAGCGCCATCTAGAGGAGACTAACTAAAAATTGTTTTTGCGATTAAAATAATCCGACTACCTTGTGAGCCCTTTCTTGAAAACCGCACTTTTTATCATAATTTCTCCCTTTTTTATGAATTTTTAAAGTTTTAACGGACTTTTGGTTCTCCCGGTATATATATACAGGGTGTTTAAAAAATGATCGGTATATTTGAAAAATCAATAAAAACTAAACGGGCAGCGATAGAAATACACCGTTTATTGCAATATGCTTGGGACAACAATAAATTTTCAGGCAGACAAACTTTCGAAATTAGTTACAATTTTCAACAACAGATGGCTCTGCAATCTGGAAAAATCTAAACCACGATATTTTCCACATATCCACCATGCGCAACAATAATATGGCGTAGTCTGTGAGTCTGTGAACGAAATTACCAGAAACCTTTGTAAAAGTGTCAGGCGGGATGGCTTCACATGCAGAAGAGATGTACTGCTTCAGTTGTTCAATTGTTTCTCGATTGCGACGGTACACCTGGTCTTTCAAGTATCCCCACAGAAGGAAGTCACAGGTTTACAAAGGTTTCTGTTAATTTCGTTCAGAGACTACGCCATATTATTGCTGCGCATGGTGGATATGTGGAAAATATCGTTGTTTAGATTTTTCCAGACTGAAGCGCCATCTGTTGTGGAAAATTGTAATTAATTTCGAAAGTTTGTCTGCCTGAAAATTTACTGTTGTCCCAAGCATATTGCAACAAACGGTGTATTTCTATCGCTGCCCGTTTAGTTTTTATTGATTTTTCAAATATACCGGTCATTTTTGAAACACCCTGTATATATATATATATATATATATATATATATATATATATATATATATATATATATATATATACAGTGTGTCCAAAAAGTCTAGAAACGGTGGAATAACTCGAGAAATACGCATTAAATTGAAAAATGGAAAAATGCCTGTTCAATATTTTTGAAAAATCAATTCAGTGATATCAAAGTTGCCCTCCACCCCCTAGGGGGCAGAGGGAGGCACCTTTATCTGGCATTAAAATTTTTCCGGTATTAAATGTATTAAAATTAGGTATTAAAATACGACAGAATTTTTTCAACAACTTTATATATGTATATATACAGGGTGTCCCAGAAACATTGACCTAGACTTTTATTCCTTAACTATTGATCATTGACATATATTATATAAATTACAAAGTTACGTTAAAAAAAAGTAACAGAATTTTATGAAATGGATTAAAATTTTCAGGGGATTAAATTTGAAGAAATACAAAACTTAATTTTTACACAGCACATGTACAAAAAAATTTCCCAATGAGTAAAATGTGCCCATACGCCATGTAGCGTTTTTTTTCGAAGAAAACGGGAAATACAAAAGTTACGTATTTTCTCCCATATAATCCAAATCTGCAATAAAAAAGGCGGGTTATCATTTAAGATTTCAAAGTTGCACCTCTTTCCCCCCAGGGAGCAGAGTTGGGGCGAGCAAATTTTATATACCTAAATAGATTTCTCAAAAATATTGAACATGTATTTTCCAGTTTTTCAATCCGATGTATATTTCTTGAGTTATTCGACCGTTTCCGGACTTTTCAATGGAAACCATTCTCATTGCATTTTATTCGATTACAGCTCCATGTACGATTTTCCGAAGAAAATGGTAAATTCAAATGTTGCGTATTTTTTTTTCCCGTAGAATCCAAATCTGCAATAAAAAAAGGGGTGTTATCATTTAAGATTTCAAAGTTGCCCCCCTTTTTCTACAGGGGGCCAGAGTTGGGGAAGCAACTTTGATATCCCTAAATAGATTTTTCAAAAATATTGAACACATATTTTTCGTTTTTCAATCACATGTATATTTCTCGAGTTATTTGACCATTTCCAGATTTTCCGGACACCCTGTATCTCCTCTACCTTTGAATTCAAAATACAGCAAACAAGTTCTAGCAACAAATATGACCAAATCTCCAATTTAAAGATGGGTAAGTATGAAGTGTATACAGAATACTATATTAAGTTAATAAATAATTAACGAATTCAAACATCAAATTACCGAAGATCTAATTCAGAGAGCAGCCCAACATACGTAATATTAGTCTTAAAGAAAAATTAGGAAATAAATATATAAAATAATAAAATATGCCAGATAAATAGAAGAAACATAGCCCAATCACGCATAAGAACAGAAAATGGAATTTAGATATCAAATGATAGTAAAATGGAATTCGAGAAAAAAAAAAAAAAAAGACACGTGCAATGCATAATCATCAGCTTTTGGTAGTACATTGCACACGTCAAAAAATATTGCAATATTTCATAAAATATACTGGCAAATTTTATAAGAACAGTATATTTCTGCCAAAAATATTGCTTTAATAGGACTAAATGGATGAAAATAATAAACGAAAAATAGATAATAAAATAAAATTGCTCGCAATCCATGTTACTATATTCTGGTATCCTAACACCTTTTGAATTCAGCATGTGAGATCGCAAAAAGCTGTGACCACTGTTACATTTAATTTAAATTCAGACAATAGATGAAAAAAAAACATTAAATATATTAGACAAATATTATTAGAAGTAAACACACAGTAATGTATAATAAAACCCTATTTAATTTTGAGAAAACTTATTTGAAAGAATTGTATAATTATTATCTAGCAAAAAATAGAACAGAATTTTACCGCTCTCTGTAGACCAATAAAATATTGTTAGATAAAGGGATTTGTTATTCACTATATATATATTATATATGGAGGGTGTGAACAATTTCTTGTTAATTAAAACAATATGTTTCTTAATTTTCTTCATGTATGAAAACCATTGATAGAAAGTTTGCATTCATATCAAATAAAAAAGCTTATTTTTGATTTGAAAAATAATTCAAAATTTCCCAAAATTAGGAATGAAGCATTTCCATTCGATATTGAAGTTCTTTTTATATCCCCTTTTCCTCTGTGAATAAATCTATTCCTTCTTCCTACTTGTGCTGATCAATGGGCGATCCAAAGCCCACACATAGCAAATGAATGCCTCAAAAAAGAATCGATCATCACTGGATCGAACAGGGTAAAAGAGACCCCAAGAAACCCCTCTTTTTGTAAGGGAGAGAGGGGGTGAGACGTACAAACGCATGATCATAGCAGAAACAGATATTCTACCAATAACTATATTGCAAAGCGCCTGATATTTTGATAGATTTTGATTTGTAGTCTCCATTAGGTTTTTGATTCTTTTGCTGTTGTTTTGAGTCAGGATATTTTCTTTTTATTTTAATAATACACATATATTTTGTTATTTGTTATTGTCTTTGTCTTTTATTTTATTGTAAATTTTTGTATTGTTGTTTCAACGTATGGTTTTTCTTTTAATTCAATAATTTATACTTCAAATTTAAAAAGATTTAACACTCAATTTTTTTTTTATTATAAAGACATAATGATTTCCCCGATGGAAGTGCATATATTTTCTTCTTGATTTAATAAGTATATATTTTCTTCTTGATTTTAATAATAAAATAAAAAAACCTATTGAGCTTGGATGATGTTGACCACGGAGGTACATATGTTTTTTATACCATTTTTTTTTAAACTGTCGTTTTATATGCGCTGTTTAAAATACTTATTTATTTAATATCTGATGATAAACTGCCAGGTGATAAGATACATACAAATACGTTCAGAAAATTTGTTATGTCTATTGCAGAATATTTGTATTTAATCTAGCAGAGAATTCCATTTATTGCTTATTTATATGTTTTTGTAATGAAATAATGCATGTGTAGAGGTTTTTTATTGCACGGAACAGTAAGTAATTTTAATGCATTTAGTAAAAGGCCTAGTTGTAATTATTTGTAAAATTGGTAAATGAAACTCGAACTGTCAACTATTTTGTAGATTATATTTTATAAAATTATTTTGATATTTAATGTCTAAAAAATCTCCACATTATTGTAAATATTACACGTGCTAATAACTTTTTTTAAAGATTCTTACACAAATTAACGTTTATCCCCCAAACAAGACAGCACTCATTGTATCAAAAGAAGTTTAGAATTAGTAAATAAATTCAAAGCATTAACTAACATCAACAATATTATTACATATGACTTCAAGGACCTATTCAATAATATATTTTTGGCGGATTTACATTCTACTGTGAATTTGCTATTTATAGATGATTTCTCTTCATTACAATTGCTTGACAATATTGATGTTGATTACTTCAAAACTTTAACTAATTTTTTACTCTTCCACAGCTATATTTTCCAAAATAATGCCATTCGTATTCAGATTCAGGGCATCCCACAAGGTGCAGATACTTCCAGCATGTTATCAGATTTATATCCCAATTTCTATGGAAGAACGTTTATTAATAATAATATATTGTTCTATAGATATATAGATGACATAATAATTATTTCTCTTAATGATAATCAATCTACATCTATTCCTGTAGTGATGTATCCTTCTAATCTAGAACTTAGCACTACCTACTTAAATAATGCTACAATTAATTTTATGGACTCTTTTTTTAATATTACTTTATTATCTAATTATATTTCAATATTTATGATAAACCTAACTCATTTCCATTAAATGTTATTAATTTTACTAACTTTAATTCTTGTCTACATATTTCAGTTTACAGAAATATTCTTCTAAATCACTGTAATCGTATTAAACGTTTATGCTCCACCCATTTTATTAGGCCAAATTTATTAAAATTAAAATATACATCGTTGTCATACGACTATCCCTTTTCTTTTATTTATTCATGGATCAAACATTAAATTATTCATCTAATCTTGCCAGTATGGATGGACAATAAATATGTGTAAAAATAATAATAATAGTTGATGATCTTTGATTTGGTGGTGGAAAAGGGATGTAATTGATAACAATTTAGAACTGTAAAAGAATGACAATACACTTAAACTACTACATTTAACTTCTTCCTGTTTAAAACTCCCTAAATGTCGCCAAAAATCTCCAATCCTACTGACATGGATATCACGCGCTCATTCGTCACAGCCGTGTCAACAGAGGCCCCATTATCATCAACTTGAATGACATTGGTGAACGATAACAGGGGGGAGTGAGTTTACTTCCCTATCGGCTTCTCTTTGGTCCCTTTTCAGAAGTTAAAGGGTATGGAAGTGTTATTTTACAAATTACCAGGTTAAACACCTGGAGGCTGACGCATATTTGTATACTGTCTTTGAATTAAAAATTAAGAATACTAAATGTAATTTAAAAAATAATAATCATGCTGAAAAAACAATGTTCTGCACATATTTGTTTAATTTTAATATATTTTCAGATGCAAATTTTGAAATAAATTATTATTATTTACATTGAACTTTTATTACAGTAAAATATGATATGAATTAGTATACTGTGTTAGAATAAAATAAAAATAATATGTGTAATGAGTGATAAAAGATTTCATTGCAAACGTAAATCCTTATAAATTATAATATGTATTTTCTGATGCAAAGTTCCAAAATAAATTATTATAATCGTTATTTTTGAAAATTTATTGGAGTAAAACAGTTGGAATTTAGTTCTCTTTTTTCGTTTTTTCTAATGAATTATTTAAGAGCGGTTACAGCGTAGGCTGGGGGCGGGGGGGGGGGGTCTTTCTTGTAGGTTTCTTTTTTATCTACGATATTCAATCACCAGTTGTACCGTCTAAAAAGAGTAGATTAAAAAATAATATTTGACTTCCCTGGATATGAAAATTAGAGATCTACCGAAACAAGTTTTTCAGGCAGAAACCAAATTTTGATCCTTATCTGAGTTTCGTCCAAAAACGAAACTCTTTCAGATGAAAATTTTAAACTATTAATGTATGCATACATGCAAAGATATTATTAATTATTCATAAACGTGCATACCTGTCTACAAAGACACTTATGCATATGCCTGCATACGCACGTTTTCTTTCTTTTTCAAAAGATAAAAAATTATTCAACAGTTATTTTTTTTAATCTATAATTTCAAGCATTTACTAATTGTTAACTATATTTATTATTACAGATAGTTATTTATAAATAAAAAAAATTCACACTGGGTTTCAAAATGCTTAATATTTAGTTTTTAATTTAATCGAAAAAAGGTATTTACAAATTATGCTTTAAAGGAGTATAATAGCACATCCATTCTTGGGGGACGAGGGGATAATAGTAATTTTAAATTTCTATTTAGAATTATTAATACTTCAGTAGAATTTAAAGACAATATATATATAAGTTTAAATGCACTTTTTTTACTAAAAGATGGATATATTTAATATGTTATTGATCGTTTATGCTTTATTTTAATGCAATTACTTCGCATTGACGCGGCCAATTTAAACAGTGCATAACTGGGGGCGGGGGGGGACGCCGATGCATAAGGAAGACGCTCTTGTGTCGCAATTTATTAAATACATCGATTTTACATAAAAATAAATACAAAGACATATTAATTTACTTCCAGAACACAAAATGATGTATAATTTTGTGTACAATATATATATATATATATATCCTAAAAATCATTGAACTATTTAATTTATTTTAACTGTTTATTTTACAAAACCTAGTGTCATATTACTTATATCGCTGAAGAAACATTATTTTCTTTACTTCATTATAAGAATATGGCAATGATTAAGAAGCGCGTCATCAATATTATTTGCTTTCTTAGGCCGTTGATGATTGCATTTGAAAAGTTATGCTTATTAGAAACATAAAGCACCAATTTTCTTAATTCTCATCCTGGAACATAGAGAATCCGCATGCCCTCCATTAATTATGTCATACAAATTTGCTGGCATTTTTTAACTTTCCCTCCCCCTATGCCACAGGTTGTCACACTGGAGTGACACCCTCCCCTGTTGTGATGTCACATTTTTTGCAAATATTAATTTAGAGCTATTTTTATGCAAAAAAAAAAAAAGTTATATACGATCTACATATTAATATAAAGTACTATAAAACCGTTAAGGTCTTGTGTACTTACTTCAAGCTGATGCAATTCAAAGTAAAAGAAAAAATATATTATACCTAATATTAATTGAATAAAAATAGCATATTTTTTAAATGAATTCTATTATGCAGTTTGGAAATAATGCCAACCTAATTGTTTTCATATTTGAGATGTGACGTCACAACATGTTAACCTGCACCATAATCCTGTGTCACACTTTGTGGACTTCTCCTCCCCCGTCTTCAAGTGTGACATAATTAATCCATAATCATTAAGAATGAGAGACGAGTATAATCCAGAGACATATTAATGAGATTTGACGGCAGTATTTAAACTTAAATTTATGTACAGAATTTTGTAAAAATATAGTAATTTTACTTTTATAAACAATATTATTGTAAACATAAAAAAATATAACTCATTGAGTTTATTGTTCTGAAGCAATTGAAAAACTATGCAATGTGTTTTGCAACAATTAAAAATGAAATTAACATTAGGAGTTCCAAACGTTAAGCTACATAATTCCGAAACTTATAATTGACTGAATGATTTCCTATATGTTTCGTTTCCAAAGATCCAAAATATCCAAATTTGATGTCAAAATGACATGTTATATTACTGATTTTTTTCAAGTTTGGTACTATTTTTATATGTATACGACCACTTAAGCTAAATTTAAGTATAGAATTAGTTAGAGGATTTTATTACAAATCGATTGATTTCAATCACATCTTTTATACGATGATTTATGGTTTGTATAAGTATATGCCGGTATTGTGGATTGAAAACCTCCCTCTACTGGTGCTTTTTTGAACTAACCATTTATTGTTCTAAAAAAAGTAGTCGGTGGTGTTTTTTATTTTGGTTTGGTTTCAAGACTGTACCATTGCATGCTATCAGTAGCGTGGACAGGATGGTGATATTGGTGGGGAGGGGGAGGGGGGTCCAGATGCTCTGGATAACAATTAATTTTATAAACTTATTTTTGCCTTATTTAATCGAAGAAAATTCTACGACTGATAAGATAAAGAATATCTCTTTAAAATAGTGGCATTCAGGGCCTCTGGACTCTCACCCTGGCTACGCCACTGCATGCTATATGTCTTTTTAATTTTATTTTGGAAAATGTGAATATTTGATAACCTAGACTGTGGCCTAGCGCCATTTTAACCGATAGGCCGGTTAAAATGGCACTGTCAATGAAATTACATAAATTATTATCTTTTTTTTTTCAGTCTACAAATAGCAAAATTAAATCTTTTGCTTTTCACATATTTTCGTTTTAGTGTTGACGACATGCCTGACTGATTTTCTGCAAACGAACATTGTTATAGTACAGCCACATTTATAGAATAGTTATTGTCACATCTCCCTTGGGTGCCACCCCCATGTGAAGCCCGCCCTATATATATGCGCCCACCCACACGTAGGATCGACAAAGTGCACTCTATAACTTCCTGAGTGCGTTTCATATCCTAATAGCATGAATTACTCTTCTTAATGATATCATTAACCTTCTCATGTTTGTAGTCATGTCGAAAACTTCGTACTAAGTATTGGTTGTCGACATCATGGAAGAGTAATGATATTCGTTGTGTTTGTCTAAGGCCTACAATGAAACAATAATCTAAAATTTTTAGCTAGAATTAGATATAACTGTAGAATGTATGTTTGTAGCAGAAATAGAAATGATTTTTACTCTATTATAACTATATATCTTTCAAGATAAAGCTAAAAACTGGGAATATTAGATCAAAAATTCAACACAATCGTGATAAATATTAGCTTTGTGATCAGTTTACATCATTGAAGGAAATTTTATGTTTATTTTTGTATTATACGTACTTGAGAACTCGCACTCAAAGCAAAAGTTGATGCATACTTTTCTTCTTAGTTAAAAACCTTAAAAACTGCGGTAATGTTGAAGGAAAATATGTATCCAAATCATATTGTTATAAATTAGTTTAGATTTTATGCAGTATCTCATAAATAAATATACAGTTAGAGAAAAAATACCAATATTATTACTAATTTAATAGCAGTCTCTCAAAAAGAATATATATTTTTTAGGTTTCAAATGATCATGATGTTACTGTTTAACTGCTTTTATATATTCGCTAACTTATTTGTGTTTCAGAAAAGATATTTTAAGTATCTGCTGGTTTTTGTGAAACGTTGAAATTTTGCTTATAGAACAAATTACATATTAGTACAAAAGTAATTACAAGAAAGTCAACCTAATGTTTGTATCATTTTTGCCCTTTGAAAAACATTTTTTTCTTTTAAAATTCATTGTTAACTTCTATAATTAAAATCTGAAATAATAATAATAATTATTATTTTTTAATATTGATAATCTTAAAATTTAAAAAGTATTTTAACAAAGTTTGAATTTCATGCAAAAGGTAAATTCACAATTATGTAAAATTACGTAACTCCAAAGATTAGCAAATAAATGAAATTTACTTTTCAGTTCAAGCAACCATCCCTATTTAACACTTAAAATAATATAATTTGTACGTGTTAATTTTTTCTAGGTCATATCTGCAGAAGCATAAAGATAGAAAAATAAAAATAAAAAGCAATTGCTAATAAGAAAACTTTAATTAATGTGCTGCGGCAATTTGAAACATGTGACATTTACATTTTATGATATTTTCCGTGTTATTCAAAACCCGCTGTGTTTAATAATAATAATAATAAGTAAAACTGGTTTTAGATAATGATAATAAAACTTTTCTTTTACGATTTGCACTATAGAATTTGCGACTTCAGAATAATAATTCACGGAATCTCTCAATTTCGCTCTATAAAAGTTTGTTGAACTTGCGGAAGTGGAGAACAGAACCTCAGTGATTCGTATTCCTTACTCATCTGATCTTACTATCTACTTCGGAATAAATTGTAATAAAAAAACCTCTTGTAAACTTAGCTACGCCTACCACTATATCTCTAACTTTTTTTTTTTTTTTTTTTTTTTTAAAAAAGAAAACAAATATACTTCATTTTTTATCAAACAGAAAGGGAGAAAATATTTAAAGATCTTGAAATTTATACATCCATTTTAATCACTTAATAAAAATACATATTAATTGAATATTAAAGGCTACGCTTTGGAATTAGCCTGCTGTCCGCCATCTTGTTTTTGTAAATCAAAACATATTTGTTTTGATTCTCATTTCCAAAATAATTTTCATCCATATTTACTTGTTATAAACACGTTATTTCATTTTATTGGCTAATTTATTTATGTTTAAATAATAAAAGTTAAAATGTTTTGATTTAAAAAATGAGATGGCTGACCACGGGCTTTAAATCAAAACATTTCTTTTGTTTCTGACATGATCAAGTTAAATAGAAAACAGAATACCAATTTATTTATATTTAATAATAAAAATTTAAATGTTTTGATTTAAAAAATGAGATGGCTGACCGCCAGGCGATAAATCAAAACATTTGTTTTGTTTCTGACATAATAAATTTAAATCAAAACATTTTAACTTTTATTATTAAATATAAATAAATTAGTCAATAAAATTAAATAACGTGTTTACAATAAGTAAATGTGGATGAAAATTATTTTGGAAATGAGAAACAAAACAAATATGTTTTGATTCAAAAAACAAGATGGCGGGCAGCAGGCTAATTCCAAAGCTGCTGCATGTTAAATTGTAAATTACATTCCAAAAAACAGGCACAGTCGTCCAAAAAAAAAAAAAAAAAAAGAACAAAAGAAAGAAAGAAAAAAAAAGAGAGAGAGAGAGAGCAAACACACCCGCATACATTTTACTCGCCAAACTGTCACTGAGAAAAAAATAGCCATTTGGTTGGGAATTATGTCGTTATTCACCTTACGTTTAAAAAAAAAAAAAGAAAAAGCTTAAAGGTCATATTTAAATTGTAATTATACTGTATTCATCTCCATATTGAAATCGTCACAAACTTTGAAATTTCCAATACGAACACCCACTTTTGACTTCATATTTGGATTCTTTAGAGAATTTTACCCTGGAATACCAAACAGTAAGACATTCGGTGAAGTAGATTAGGAAATATGCAGATGTATGATTTGGAAATCGTAATGTTAGATTCATTTTTAATCGTTGCAAAACAACCTTCAATGCATATAATTGTTAAGACATAACTCAAAAACTACTTGGCAGAATGAAGTGAAATTTTGGATTCACATATTTAAAGCTTAAAGAAATTGATTTCTGTTAAGTTTTTGTAGGATACAATAATCCTTTTTTCGAATGTTAATTGCATAATACATACAAGGTGCGCACAGTTCCATCTCAAATTTTAATAGAAATGTTCGCCTTATTTATTAGCAGAAAAATATTACAAATTCTACGTTTAAATAAGGTGACTGCTAATTATGTGATTCAAAAATAAATAGAAAATGTTACTCCTTGAAATTTCTAAGGTGTGTACGCATCTTGTATATAAATTATAAACTTAATTAATTAAAAAAAACTATTGTAATCAATGAATTGTTTTACAGAAATCGTTTTCTAGAAGCTTCAAATATGCGAATCAAAAATTGCAGCTTACACCGCCAAGTATTTTTTTAGTTATTCTTAAAAAAACTACTCGCAATGCAATCTTTTCGGTTTTACAACAATTAAAAATGAATTTAACAAAAACAATTAAAAATGAATCAACATCAATAGAGATGATCAACAATTAAAAATGAATTAGTAAGTTCCAAATTTTAAAGCTGCATAATTCCGAAACTTTACCGAATGAAATGGTATCGAAAGATAAAGATTTCAGATGAATCCAAATTTGATGTAAAATGTGGGTGTTCATATCGAAATTTTCAAAGTTTGCTACAATTTTCATGCAGATGGCCCAAGCTTATTTTTAACACGTTACAATGTAGTTGAAAAGTGTTTACATATGTTATTGAGGTATATAATAGCGTGTTTTCTATTAAAGATTAAATTTGTAGCTGTTATATTTCGTTAGAGAGACACACAAAAGAATTCCGTTATATTATGATTTATGGAGGAAAACCTTTTGCAGTGCATTTTAATTATGTTACGATGTTCCAAACACTCGTTATTGTTTTTTTAGCCTTTCTTGAAAAGAAACACCTTCAAAGCCAAAACAAAAAGAAAGCTGCATAAAAAATACAATGAAAATATATAACTCAATTCCTAAACCCAGCCGTCTGTATGTTATAGCAGAATGACTTGCTTTAGCAACTTTGATATAGAACAAAAATATTTAAGAAAGCTTTAAAGTAGCTTTATAAGTTACTTTTTATTTAAAGAAAAAATACACACGAATAAAACATATAATTATTAATATATGGAAAGCAAAATCTCTGCAAAGAATTGCCTTTTATTTGCCATCGTTCTTTTTAGTAACATCCAGCTCATTTTGTGAAAAACTAAAAAAAGTTCAAAAATCTTATGCGATGTGAGTTTAAGCCAAAGATTTCGTGAATAGTTAGGCAGCATTTTTTATAAGTACTTTTTGTCTCTTTCATACGAAAAAGGGATTCATGGTATTGTAATGTTGAACAAAATCTTATTTAACAAAATAAAAACACACAGCTCTGAACCCCTCTCATTACTGTTCTTCAATTTGATTTGAAACAAAACGTCTTCAAAGCCAGAACAGAAAAAATAACAGCGTAAAAAATATTATGAAAATATATAACTCCATTTCTAAAACCAGCCGTCTGTATCTTCTTTTATCATATAGCAGAATGACTTGCTTTAGCAACTTTGATAAAAAGGGACACAATTTTACAGCCAGCCACTCACTATAGGGGGGAGGGGGGAGGGCTTTAACAGAACAATTTGAAGGGGGGAAAGGCACATTTTCTATGTCTGTGGAGCGAAAATTGCTTCTGAAAAAGACAAAAACAAAATATAAATAAAAGTGAGTACCGAAGAAGCTTTCTTTAATAAAAAAAATAAAAAAGGAAAGAAGTTGAGGAATGGAAAAACATCGGCGGGGACAGACGAATATTTCAGCTTTAAAGTTATCAGAGCGCAAGAAACGAAGGAATACAAGACGTCTAAAGTGAATCAAGTTGGCCAGAGAATACTTAACTTTAAAATCAACCATGTAGAAAGCATAATCGGGTTTAGATGCAATACCCAAACCAAAGACAAACTTAAAACTGCCTAGCAAAACTTCGAAGTTATGACCTACATATAATTCCTATGAGACAGACAGAGAAACATAGAATCCCGAATTAAAGTTTTAGATACGCAAGCAGATGTTTGAAAAAAGAAATCGATTTAATTATCAAAAAAATGTGCATATTATTAAAGAACTTTTTCCCAGTCACTCTTCCTAAATAAATCCTGTAAAAAAAATTATGTTAATTACAAGAAGAGCAAATGTTGTTAAATGATATCAATGCATACATATGAAAAAAAATCTTGTAGTCTATACAAGAATATTTCAACTCGCATATACTGCCCTATCTGAAATATTTTGTTCTTTAGTATAATAGTTCTTCCTATTTAACAAGTAAAAGTAAATTTTTAATGGTGGATATTATTCGTCTAAAGCGTGCTTTGAGGCAACGCTATCCACAGAGATGCAAACTATTATACTACAATAATAAAATAAGATTGCATTCAGGGTGTTTGGATTTGCATCAACAAATAACGTATCCTTTTAAATTAGTTTGCTTGTATCTCTTTGAAGTTCCTTAATAGTTTTGTATGGTGCTAATTGGAAATAATACCAAATATGCCTCACCATATTTGTAATAAGTCAGTGAATTTATGAAATTTTTCAGGATAGAGACGGTTAAAATCGATCAAATTGGCCTGAGAGTCATAATTTTAAAAACTATTACTTGATTGTTTCTAAAATGAAATCAAATTAACCTTTTGCTATTTTATCGATTTGGTTTAATGGAAATGCATATCATTTATTATAAACATAATTTTGGTCAGGTATTACATTTATGCAAATTTTCCAAACTTCAAAAAAGCTAAAAAAAAAATATTAAATAAAATGAACACACGATTTTCAACAGATATTTACAGAGTTCTTCTTATTGATGATCAATAGCTAATTCCTAGTTAGTTTTAGAGGCGTAGTTTTAATTGCAAAAATGTTTTATTTTTCTATGATCAAAACTTACAAAGTTATGATAATTTGAATTTTATGATTTTTCTAGTAAATGATGAAAATTCATAAAATTCAATGTATCATAACTTGGCAAGTTTTGGCCTTACAAAAAAATGCAATTTTTACTGTTTTCCTTGTTAGAGCATAGCGAAAGTTTTTCTAAATATAACTTATAAAATTCACTTAACTTAAAAAATTCCATTTTACAACCTTTAAAAAATAATAACTATTTTTATGCAAATGGATTTTCATACGATGAAGGAGGACGACATTTGAAACAATTTTACAATTAGACCAATACCTCTATAACTAACAGTTTGCAATTTAGCTATTGGTCAATTATAAGAAGGAACACCTTGTATATCTTATGATGCAAACGTTCTTAAAATATTGCAAATTTATTGCAAATTAGATTCAATCCAGGTGAATTTCTGTTTGTATAAATTAAAATACCGTATGCTATCTGAATGAATGTTTATAAAAAAAAAAAAGTTTTCAAAGAAGAGTAAAATGAAAGATGCGTTTGGAGGCCAATTTTATGGGAATGACTGCGTCAAACATAGCAAACTTTGCAGTCATTTTTACACCAGAGAAACTCAGCTGTGGAAACAAAAATCTGAAAAAAACACATCGTGTAATTGAGATTTAGCAATAATAATAAACAATTACAGTCGATTATTATTTTATTATTATTATTATTATTTTATTTGTTTGTTTGTTTTTTTGCAGAATTTGAAATCTAATTTTAATTTGTTGCCGTTGCGTGTTTTTCGAACTGGATTCTAAGAATTGCATTATGACTGCAAAATGCAGCAATTCTATCCATATCTATATCTAAGGTAATGCAGATAAGTTATCGAAATATCATTATGAATACACGTTTTTTAAAACACCATACAGCGAAAGTCACTGCTTAGTTATTTGATTTTCTGTGCAATTCAACGTAAACTTGATGTGCTTTTCTTCAGCGTGCCTTCTAGAAAAGCAATTTCAAATGAAGTTTTTCTTTCCGTATTCATGGTGATCCCTGGTGATGATTTTTTGCAATTGCTTTTCACAATTACATTTTTCTGATCTAAAATGATGTATGCCTGCTAAATTTGGTTATGTTATAACACCTCCTCTTTAATTATGTCTGCATATTGGGATAAATATCGACAAAAGGGCGTTTGAATTTAATAGTAATATTTAGTACACTAAAACTCATTACACTAATTGTATTGATTTTTAATTTCTTAAAATATATTTAAATAAACTGCAGTTTAAGCATGTCTCTAAATAGTTCATCATCCAAACGTGTCTAACCAAGCATAATGAAATATAATTGGCAAAAAAAGAACATTTTTTTTTAAATTTACTAACAAGTTACTTTGCTGTAAAATTACATGTAATAGAGATTTATACATTTGAAACAAATATTATTATGATTTTTCAGATAATTTCAACACTCTCCGTACAATTATTTCAGAAAGCATAGCATGCATTATATATATATATATATATAATCAAGTACTTAGAAATCGATGCCGAAAAAAATTTACAGCGATGATTATAAAATAAAACCCCGCCCATTTTTATTTAAAGGAAAAGGGGGGAAGAATCATAATCGTAGCGGAAGATTTTCTAAAGTAGCCTTACTTTAGAACACTTTGCATCCGGATTCAAACGGCTTAAATAAATTTAAAACAAGAAAGGAATCTCGAAAAATGAGAATTGGAAAGGAAATGCTTTCTCAAGAAGAAACTCTATGTAAAGACATATAAATAAACAAAAATCTAAGGAACTAGAAAAAAAAATCTGCATAAATGTGCTTAATGGAAAACTGGCAAAACTGAAAGAATAATTTTAACGTACCGAAAGACTAAAGAGATGGAGGGAGGGTCGGCTAAAAACGAATAAAGAAAACTATACGAAGAAGCTCAGAAAGCATCAATTATACTTCTAACAGTTGCAGGTGACTGCATAAGGGGGGATGGGACTCTGCAGTTCCATTAGACAACAGCAGAACCACGCACAAGAAATGATTCGTCCCCCTTTACTTCTGGGGATGACAGAGTCGTCCGAATCCACGGGTAATAGTGAAATAAGATAAAACCAAATTGCTGGCTGCTTTGCAATCTTTTTTCTTTATTATTTTTATTAAATTTTTTTATTATTCCTACTGCCTTATTTCAATGGAATTTTTACGGACACCGAATTTTCTTCCTTTTAAAAAATGAAGTCCGTTTAGGGTTTATTTGCCTTCTCTTCTTTTTATACGAAGCTCGTATAGTTCAGAAATTTGACTCTAAGGAGTTACTCTGTCCGTTTATCTGAAGAGTCGTCGAGAAAATAAATGCTCCAGAAAGAGGGATGTTAATTAGTTATAATGAGAAATAAAATTCTAGTAAAATATAGAACGAATTGATCATTAAAAAATGAATGAGAAAAAAGTTTTATTGCTTTTATTATGTTACCAAAAAGCTGGAAGAAGAGAGGGTAGGGTTGAAGGAGAGTGCAGGAATCAAATATTCTTGAATTGCTTTTCTCTTTTAAATAGTTTAATGTGAGATAATTTTTATAGAGGCTGAAATGTTGAAGAGTTTTTTTTTCATGTTTGGAGTTATTTTTAATAGTAATCGTGTCAATTTAACGATTTCGTTTGGTTCACAATTTCTCACATACAAACTTCAATTACAATGTCATTATTACTTTCATTTTAAATTTTCACCTTTTGCCCAAATACTTGCAAGGATTTTTTGTATAGTTTATGAAAATTTAATTCATTTATTTCGCCAATTCATAAGTGATTATATTACCTGGCATCGAGTTATTCTGCCAATTTATTTGAAGTTGTATAAAAAAAATGCTTGTAAAAAGAGAGATGTTAATTAGTTATGGGAAATAAAAATCTAGTAAAATTTGGAATGTTTCGATCATTAAAAAATTAATGAGGAGAAAAATTGTTTTGATTTTTTAGTGTTGCGAAAAGCTGTAAAGAGGGAGGGGGTGGTTATTTTTTGGAGATCATTATAATTAAAAATCTTGCTAATTTAACGGTTTCTTTTAGTTCGAAAGTTCTTACATATATACAGTTCTTCAATTACAATTAATCTTATGGTGTCAGAATGTTAATCTTAATTTATTTATTTTTTTAATATTTTAATTTTGCTTTTCCCCCCTCTTTCGCAAATACATGAAAGCAAATTTTAAAATAGTTTATGAGAAAAGTAAAATTTTGTTTATTTATTTGTCTTACTCAGAAATGATTATAATTACTGGACATCGATTTACCAAGTCAATTTATTTGAAGAGACATCTTGAAAAATAAATGTTCCTGAAAGAAAAGTGTAATTAAGTTCTAATACAAATAAAATTCTAGTAAAATTTAGAGAGACTTTATCATTAAAAAATGAATGAGGAAAAATTTTATTGTTTTTATTATGTTAGAAGGGAAAGTGAATAAAGGAGAATCGCGGAATAAAATTGTCTTTTTCTCTTTTAAATAATTTAATCTGCGATAATGTTTGTACAGGCTGAAATGATGAAGAATTTTCTTCCTGTTTGACAATTGTTTTAAGCAAAAATAGTGTTAATTTAATCCTTTCGTTCAGTATGCAAATTCTTAACGTCAATTACAGTGTAAGAATGTTGTTTCTGTTTTATATTTATTACTTTACTTTTGCATTTTACTTTTCACAAATAGTATATAAAAGTGTTTCTATTTTAATAGTTTAGGGAAAACGTAAAAAATTACTTATTTATTTTTCCAATATAAAAATACTTTTTTTATCTTGGCATTTTATTTAAAATTAATAGTAATACCATTGCAAATCGGAGTCGATTAAGGGTTAAAATCACACATTGGGGAGGAGTAAAGAATATTTAACCATAACTTCAATTATTTTATTAATATGAATGTCATATTGTAACATTTCAAAATGAGGCACTATTAACTAAATATTTGTACTAAAATTCATACCACCTTTGCACGCAATGGATAAACTATTAATTTACACATATCCTTCTTTCTAAAACATGCATCGTGCGTGTGTTTATTATTATTATTTTTTTTAACTCACTATTCTTAAAACTAATTCAATTGCTATACTTTATGCTAATTTCATTTGAAATAGAAATAAAATGGTAGCTATATATCAACGCTTGCTATTTTACGTAGATTCATAAAAATGGCTTGAAATAAAAATGAGAATAACATATTGATTTCAGAAGAAAAAAATGTGACTTTATAACAGTGCTAATTATTTTATATTTCCCCTTTTACCTATAAAACACTGCATTTATGAGATCTATACAATATAAAAGTTTGTTGTAAGTAAAAGTTTCCCGTCGCAGAAGAATGGATAAAAATTCATTAGATGGTAGATGTAGGTAGACTGTGGTGTAATTAGATTTGAACATAACATTATTTACACTTTAAATTCAACAATTTCTATCAAAGCTTAAATCAGGTATTATATGCATCAAGATATATCAAGATATAGCATCAAGTATAAATCAAGATATATATGGCATTTTAGTAAAGGTTAAAAACAATCCTTAATCTCTTAAATGTTTGGTCATTACTGCTAATAAAAATTATTAAATTGAGAGCTTCGATATATTAAATATGTATAATATATATCATTAGTATATAAATTTCAATCATTATAAAATATGTTTATTTCAATGAAAAATTACATATAATTCTAATTTAATTTTATGATTAGCATTTTTCGGACACAGAAATTGAAATTAGTTATAAATTTGGTATTTTCTCTGGGTGCGTACAGTTTTTACAAAATATTTTAATAGATTTTTTTGCCTTATTTAACTGGAGAAAAATATTGAAAAATCTGCGAAGAAACGAGGAGATTATCGCTTTAGACACCTTGGAAATTACAAAGAGCATACACATCCATTTTGTGAATGTTGTACAGCATAATGTACAGTCTTGGTTTAAAAAAAAAAAAAAAAAGGACCAACCCTTACTAATTCTGCCACAAATCATCGAATAAAAATGTAACTAGTACCAATCGATTAGTAATAACGTCTACTAATTAATGCTACACTTAAATTTTGCTTAAAGGGTTGTCTACATATAAGTTGTAACAAACTTTAAAATTTTCAATACGAACATCTAACTTTGAAATTATATTTGGATTTGTAGGTTAAGTTTAATTTCAGATATCAAACAGGAACGAATTCAGTAAAATAGATTAGGTATTAAGTAGATATAGAGTTTGGAAATATACTAATGTTCAATTCATTTATAACCGTTGCAAAACAGATTGAAATGCGAGTGTTTTTTTTTTTTTGTTTTTTTTTAAGTATAACTCAAACGATATACTTGTTTTGGAATGAGCTGTTAGTTTTGTATTCGCGTATTTGAAGTTTCTAGAAATCGATTTCTGTTACAAAAAATTATACAATATAATACATGTAAAACAAAAACATTAAATTCAAAATAAATACACTTTCAAAATTGATTTTTAAAAAATACCCAGGAGGCAATTTACATGGGAGAGGTATAAAGAGTGTTTTGGGACTCAACTTACGTTCAGACACATATATTTAAACTCAGGATTCAATTCCTCGCATTTTTTCGTTATGAAAGGTCAGTCTCACGAGAAAAGACTAATGGAAGGTCAACTTTATATGCATTAAGACTTCTTTAGATCTATTATTTATATATGTCTGTATTGAACTGTGTTAAAATAAGTTAGATATATAAATTTTATCAAAATTACCATTATATAAAAATAAAATTATTTCTAAAATTATTGTTTACAAAGTTGTAATGCTTGTTGCTTATATTGTTTACAAAGTAAATAACAAATTAAAGTGACCATTTGTTTCTTTGTTTAAATTTTATTCTTATATAGCTTTAAATACATAAAATGTACATGCACAGCATAGAAGTTTCTTGGGGCTGTCTTAATCAAAACAAATAGGAATTTATATTAGAAATTTCATAAATTGTTATTACTCTTTTATACTTTCTAAAGACAAAAAATAGTGTAGGGTGAAGGCGGGGGGAGGAGGGGGGTGGGGGTCTTAGATATTTTTTCTCCCATTATTAAAATTTTAAGTAGAGTAACATATGGGTTGCAAATTTTTCCGGAAAAGAATGCCTATGCAACACTTTTTGGAATGCAACATTTTTCATGCAAAGAAAATCAGTTATTTATGCATGGCGGGATTTACCCATGAGAAACTTCATACAAGATCTGTTTTATTTATTTATCCATTTATTTTAACAAATGAAATTTAATAATCCATATGCAAGTAAATTAATTTTCCGTAAAATAATTACTAAAATATTTCCAATCATAATTATTTTCATATAAAAGTGTATCTATATTGTTTTTATCTGATTATTATCATTATTATTTTATAATAAAAAATGAACTGTCGAAATGGGACTACTTTTCAAAATCAAGAAAACAAGTTCAATAAAAAAAAAAGGAAAATTATTTTTGTTAATTAAAAAATAATTTCATCATATGGTTCTATTAAACTTTAAGTGTAAATTGATCAATAATAAATATTATCAGTGGTAGCTTTTTACATATAGAAAATTATCTATATATTGTTTTTAGTTTTTAAATTTTTTTTCTTTTAAATGCACCATTACAATCAATAATCTCCGAATGTAAAATTCATAAAATCATGGTAAAATTTCACGTTTATTGGACATTCTTTCAATGCTAAATATCCGATCAACTTTAGGTACCGCAAATGGTGTAAAACTCGTCTAAAATAAAATAAGATATAGAATCGCAACTTTAGATAAATTTTACACTTCTCCAAAATAAAAGTATACTGATAATATAAATATCTCGTTGTATATATCTAAAACCGTCCAGCAACTGAAAGCTACGAGGCGAATTTAAAACCGCCCTTGCAGTGTGGCGCTGTTAGTAGTGGGTGGAGCGCCGCCATTGCTACATCGGCGTGATAGCATCCAGCTGTGACAGTGTCGTGAGCCTCATACTTTCACCCATTCGCTCGTTATATCCCACAAAACAGGAGTGCTGCAATAGAAAATCCCTTCAAATGTGAGTGTGTGCTGTAAGAAGATTTCTTGGGGCACAAAACTTTTCAGCAGCAGATATTCACCGTCAATTCAACTCATCGTCGTGACAACACTCTTCCTCACAGTGTTCGAAAAACTAAAGAACTTTTGAATAAACTCAAATGGGACGTTTTTGATCATCCACCTTACAGCCCGGACTTGGCGCCGCTTCACTCATATAAAGAATTGGCTTCCGTCGCAACACTTCGATGACAATGAAAAATTTCAAAATACCGTAAAAGGCTACGTACCCAGGCGGCCAAATTTTATGAAGAAATGAATTTGTAATTTTTTCAAACGCTATGACAAATGCTTTTCACGTAACTGGCGACTATGTTGAAAAATAGTAAAAAGTTCTAGTTTTAATATGTATATAATAAAATATTTTTTTTTCATTGCAGATTTTTTATTAATAGCCAAACGGGTGTTCCTTGCTGAACTTGCCTCGTATATATAACAAAAGTTAATACAATTGTTAACAAATAATAACAAATAGATTTTCTGCAAAATAATTACTAAACTCTTTACAATAATAATTATTTGTATGTAAAAATTTATCTATATCGTTTTTAATCTGATTTATTTATTTGTTTGTTTTCATGCTAAAATGAAATAAACTCTTGAAATGGGAAAAATTTTAAAAATCAAAATTAAAAAAAAAAAAAGAATTTTTTTTTTTGTCAATAAAAAATAACTCTTTCTGTTATTCTTTCAATGTAAATTGATCAATAATAAGTAATGATAATTATTTGCATCTAAAAATTTATCAGTATTGTTTTAATAATTTAATTTAATGTTTATCAAACTTATCTTTATTATTTTATTGCATTTTTTTAAATGTACAATAACAATCAATATTCCTTGAATGTAAAATCATGGTAAAATTTCTCGTTTATTGGAAATTCTTTCAATATTAAATGTCCGTAGTCATCTAGGTGCCGTAAAGGCGTAAATTCGTCTAAAATAAAATAAGAGATAGAATCGCAACTTTAGATAAATTGTCCGCCTCTCTGAAATAAAAATATACATATAATATAAATATATCTCGATGTATATATATAAAACCATCTTGCAACTGAAAGATATATCGACCAGAAAATATGTAGATGCCAGCGAATCCATTCGATATTCTTTCGTAACTGAAACTTAGTCCAATCTGGAAAGGGGAAGAGCAAATACCAATACATAATTCGATATTTGCATTCTTTCCCGCCAAGCCTTCTTCTTTCTTTGGGTGTTACATTAGTGTAGTAGATAGAATGGAAAAGCAAGCCTTCCAGCCTGTATGCATATTGGAATCCAGCCGAAGCTTTGACTGATCGTTAGCAGCGGAGGAAATAATACCTGAAGCTTTTGAACTCACGGGTCCCTGGCTGATATTGCATTTCGCTATTTCTAATAACGCACACATGGTAGGAAATTCGAAAAGTTGATTGATTGTTCCCCGTTACAATATGTATTTATCGTCAAAAATCAATAGCGCTCGCTTCTGACAAATCCCGCCACCCCCACTCTGGCCCGGCTAGCCAGCTATTTCATCGACTAGCTGACGGTTAACGATGGCAGATTTCTGAACAGATAGTTTCCGTTCGGGAAAAGGTGGGGGGGAGCAGACTTTTCGAAAAATTTCTGTCATTCGGTATTTTATTTAATTCCGAAGCTCGATTCGTTTTGTTTTGAAGTCTGTCTTTTGTTACATTGTCTAACAGCCATCGGTAGGGATAAATATTCAAAATTTATCTTTCTTTGTTGGAAGTCCCAGTTAGAGATATATTGCTGGCATAGCAAGCTACGGAGTTCTTTTTGTTTTTCAGAAGAAAATTTCATTAGGACTTCTCTATACCAGGGAGAGTATAATCTAGTTGAACTAAATTTAGTGTTTTAAATATACTTTTTAAAATCGTGAAAACTACGCTAATATAATATGTATGGCATGATGTATAATAAATGCCAGTTAAAACTAATGTGTATGCTTAACAATTACATTTGAGTTTCAATAGCTGTCTTTTCCCATGACATTACAAATGATTTATATTCATAATTTTTACAACACATATTTCTTAAAATAGCTGTTTTTTCACTTTAAAGCAAACAAGTAACTAATGCTTTCCTCGCTCCCCCCCCCCCCCCCCCAAAAAAAAAAAAAAAAAAGAAAGAAAGAGAGGTAATAAAGAATCAAACGAAAAAATAAGGTTAACAACAGCTCCAGTTAAAAGCTTGGGCTGTTCAAGTGAATTTACTTTTCCCCTCTTACAAATGAGATAAGCGATGCTCATTTATGAAATATTTAGGCTGTTTAGCTGTTCAATTATTATTTTTACTACGCTTATAAGTCAATTATTATATGATATTGATTTATGAAGTATGGCTGTGTTGCACTTAACAGTAGTTATTCAAAATTATTAATTTATTCAAATAGTTTTTTTTAAGTAACTTAATACGAATAATTTTATCAATAAATATTATGCAAAATTTTCAAATGTACATTTAGCATATTCAAGTCTAATAGGTCCGATTGATACTTTAGAAATTCTATATTTGGTTGCATTGGAAATTCATAAAAATATTTTTTAATTATATATATATATATATATATATATATATATATAATTTTAAGTAAAATTTAACCATTGAAACATAAGAAACTGACCATATACATTGAAATCACGATACTAAAGAGCCGTGTCAAATTAAAAATTAAAAAGGTAGTCCTAATAAATGTAACATTATTAATTCAAATGAAGAAGAAAAAAAAAGGAATGAAATAAAAACCACACGAGTATAAACACAAATGAAAGCTTATAATATTCACTTTTTCAAGGGCAAGGAAATTACATTTATAAGCAAAGAACGATTGTTTTCTGTATATGACACCAGCTTTTGCCAAACATCATGTCATATCTTGCCCGAACAATTGTTGAAACAATATTGAATAATAAGACATTTTAAAATGGAATATTATAAATCATACAATATTATGCAGGTTGTTAATCTTTAAAATATATTCAAAACGCACACTCAAAATTAATATATAACTTATATAAAATGTTTATAAAGTGAAAATAAATTTTATGTATTTTTGTTGTTTAGTAACCCCTAATCCTCCCCTCCTAAAAAAAATAAGAAGCCCTTGGATACGATATTAAGATTTTTAGAGCTTTTAATTTATGGTATAAACCATAACATTTTTTTTACATGAAGTTTGTAATGAAAGTAATGAGAAATTAGAAATGCTCCGCCTTTCACAAAGAAATGGTGGTTAAAACTTCTATGAAACCTGTTGCTTTCTAGAAACAGCAGGTTCAATATTCGGCAGAAAAGGTTATAATGACGCTCTAAATTCTTGAAACTTTATGACAATCGATAAAAAGAATTGGGATTCACATTAAGGAAAGCAACACCTACCACTTTTCTAAAAGAAAAGCATACAGGACAATATAAAGTTTCTAAGTTCGAGTGTGGAAATAAAGTATTATTTCTTTTTTACTTTAAATGTGATATCTTTTGCTTCGGTTCATACTAATTTCTCATGTTCTATAAACTATTAGTAATACGTATGATTCATACAGTTCTACCCCAATTTTCGAAAAGAATTTTTGTCCTTGAAAAATATTACAAATTCTGCGCATAATCTCTAAAAGCTTTTTAATCTGAAGGAAAAAATATTATGGAAATATTTTTAATCTGAAATAGTAGTGCATACTCCTTAGAAACTTTAAGGAGTATACGAACCTTGATTATGCCTACATGCTATGCGTTTAGGAAAAAAAATTGAAGCCAAGAAATAAAAGACAAAATAGAAAGAAATATGTTATAGTTATGGTTTGTCATATTATACCCGAGAAAAGATATCACTTATATTTGTTGATTTTTTTTTTTTCAGTTTATCAGTTATTTTTCTGGATTTTTCTATCTTTGAATCATTATTGACAACATAAGCTAGAGATGCAGGAAACTTTTCAATCGGATTAAACCTCAAGTTGATTACCTGTTTGAAGATACATGGCACCCGTGGGTACTTTTGTTTTCATTGATGCCACTTTACACCTATTACTCCTTAAAAAACTAATCGAAAAAAAAAAAAAAAAAAAGAACTTCGTGAATATTTTATTAGGACCGTTGCGAGGTGCCCCTAGATTATGCCTAGTGCATTTAAGATTTCAGTCGACTATTTAAAAAAAAATATATTATTTGCAAGTATTTATTAAGGGAATAAAAGAAACGATCTGTTGACTCAATTTGTACTAATTTCTGATGTTCTGAACATCATTGGAATACATGTCCCCTGTAAGACAAATAAAATTGTCTAAAACAGATAGATATTTATTATATGATTTACCTCTTTTTGAATAAACATTTAGAAAATAATTTCTTTGACATCATAAACTATATAGATGACGGAATAAATTTCAGTCAGATTTGATCTCATGTAATATGCCTATAATAATTTGACAATAAAGCCTTGATATTAAAAAGCATTGTTTGGAAGTACTTGTTGTAGCTCATAAAAGTTTTGTATTTTCAGAAATGTATTTTTCGATTTAATTATTTAGTCATTTTAATATTATGCTTTCCAAGTTTTTATTCGACTTGAGTATTATACTTATTGTTCCTGTTCCCATACCTTTACAAATGTATATTACAAGTACATTAATTAAAATAATCTAAATAATATGATAAAGGGGAAAAAAAACTCTATACATATACGTAACCCTGAAACTGAAATTTTCCTTTATTACACCGTTCCATTTCTTTGAAATGAGTTTTTTTTTTCTTTCTTTCTTTTCGCGGTCGACCGCAGCTGTGCACATGAGCGAAAATGGTCTAATGACTCACTAGTGCAGCGTTTTTCTATGGCGCCCATCATTAAGCTTATTTTAATTGAGAAAAAGTAGGAACATTAATTCTATAACCACCCTCTATATTGAAACAATATTGTTATAAATCTGGGTGGTCGCTGTCTATTAGTCAATAGAAAGCGTTGTAATCTGAACAGAGGTTGAAGTAGCAAAAGTTTATCCAGATTTTTTTTTTTTTTTTTTTTTTTTTTTTTTCAAATCTGATTTATTGCAGATTTGCAGCATTGATTATTTTTCTTATAAAACTACTAAAATGTGAATCTTTGGTGCATAATGTTGCGGGGAAATCTTAATTCAAAATTTTCAGAAAAGGAAAGTTACAGAAAAAAAAAATGGAAAGAAAAATTATCAATTTTTTAAAAGTATTCTCTTACATTTTTTTTTTTTTTTTAATCGAAATAAGCTTCAATAATTCTCTGTTTGCAAATTTGTGAGTAAAATTCTTTTTCTAGTTCTCCATGTAAATTTTAGGGATTTTCGTTAAGCATCGGCTAGTTTGGGGGTTTGGAGTATAAGTGTTATCGGAGAGATGCTTTTAGGAAGCACTTTTGAAGAAAACATGACCTACATTTTCGTTATCGTACAAGTAAAACCCAAAAACCTAGTACAGTCTCCCTACTCGGACTTATTATAGTATTGAACACACGCGCGAACATAGGCCGAATCTCCTCATTTTGTGCCCAGCATGCTAATTATTGGCTTTTAAAGTGGGTAAAATTAAATCTGTAAGTGTTCGAAATTATATTGTATTTCATTGGAAATTCTATCATATGGTTAGTTCTTATATGAGTGGCACTTCCACAACATTATATTATACTTACTGTACATGTCAATCCGAAACTTAGTCGCAAACAAGCGTAACAAATGTTCAGTTAACCAAACTGGCTTATAGTTTAATACCAGAAACTTAACCAGAAACCGTCAATAAACTAAAAAAAAATAGTTAACGCTACTCTTCAAACTTCTAAAGGTGGCAGTGAACTTCAAAATGATCAAAAATCGATAAAAATTGCAATTTTTTTAATTCCAAAAAACTTGTTAAAAAAAAAAAATCTATATACTTCGCAAAAAGAGTGTTTTCTCACATCTTAAAGGTAAGTAATGAAAATAACATATCATAGAGTATTTCAGAAGCATTTTTCTCAAAACAAACTTTTCCCAAATCAACTTTTTAAAATATTCCAATGCTTTTAAATTTTTGTTCAAATTTCTAAATACGTCTTAATATCAATCTTGATACATACTAAAAAAATCTGTGCATCCATTTTTGAAGATTAAATTACTACGGTCCTCAAATTAATAATAAATCAATTAGCAAGTGAATTTTTAATAAAAATTCAGTTTCTTACCAATTTTTTAAAAAAAAAATAAATATCTGTTGGAATAAAAAATGGATGCACATTTTTTTTTTTTTTTTTTTTTTTTTTTTTTTTTTTTTTTAAATAAAATGAAAAGTCGAAGAAAATATTTTGAAAAATGGAAAATATGAAGCATTTTAAATTTCTTTAAAAAAAAAAAAAATCTAATTAATAACTCTTAATTTTTTAGGTAGATTTCGTAAGAAATACTACCTATTACATTCTCAAAGTTGGAAATTTTGAAAAATTTTTGCAGATCTACGCCGATCATGACTCCCAGAACCCAAAACCACCCCCAGTTCAAAACTTTATCTATCTATCTATCTATCTATCTATCTATCTATGTCACTTTTTTATGAACACGATAACTGGAAAAATTCTGCATAAATCTCTTCCAAACTGATACATAAAATCAAGGGGCATAAAATCTCAGTCAAGTTCGTTAATGGGCAAAATCTAACCAAGGACGGGAAATGGGGGGGGGGGCTTTTTGTGAAAACAGAAAAAAAACCACAATTTCTTAATTATTATACATATCGAATCCGTTTAAAGTTATTATTATTTCTAGGAAAAGGGCCGAAAATTTATGTATGATAGATTTTTGATATAATTAAAAATTGCCTTAAAGGGAGGGGAGGGGGGTTTTAGAAGAAAAAATTCATAACTTCGTCAATTCGTAAATTCCCAAGATTTCAAATCCGCTTAAATTTATTATAAATCCTCTTAATATTATCTAAAACTTTTATATTGACAAGTTTTTTATAGGACCAACCGTTATAGCAAAAAAAATAATAATAAATAATAATAATAATAATAAATCCCTGTCGGCTCCGCCTGCAAACAAGGTATTTTTCGAAGTAGGCGGTTCCAACTCCCGCACCTTGTCGAAACTGATACATAAAATCAAGGGGCATAAAATCTCGGTCAAATTCGTTAAAGGGCAAAATCGAACCAAGGGGGGGGGGGGGGTTGTGAAAACAGAAAACCCCCCATAATTTCTTAATTATGATACGTATCGAATCCGTTTGAAGTTATTATTACTTCTAGGAGAAGGGCCGAAAATTTATGTATGACAGATTTTTGATATAATTAAAAATTGCCTTAAGGGGGGGGGGGGGGGGTTAGAAGAAAAAAATTCATAACTTCGTCATTTCCCAAGATTTCAAATCCGCTTAAATTTATTATAAATCCTCTTAATATTATCTAAAACTTTTATACTGACAAGTTTTTTACAGGACCAACTCTTATAGGAAAAAAAAAAAAAAAAAAAAAATAATAATAATAATAATAATAATAATAATATATATATATAAATTCCCTGCTAGCTCCGCTTGCAAACAAGTTAGGTTTCGAAGTAGGTGGTTCCAACTGCCGCATCATCTGTAAAGGTTATTTCTTCCGCAATTCCCGACAAACAGGCGCCCCACGGTCTGCGTCTTCGAAATCTACCTGTGCCTGTACGCCGAGCCGTCAGGAATTTTTTTTTTCAAATATTTATTTAATTTCTGGAACAAAATACTTCTTTGGAGAATTTCTTGTTGGAATAACATAAATAATGATTAATAATTTTTAACGTCAACACCCCTCTTAACCATTTGAATCCACGTATGGACAAAAAATATGTATTAATTTTTTTGACGTTTCATTGATTTTAGAAAATTTAATTTTATTCATTTTTATAAATTTTGAAAGATTTTTTTTTAAATAACTTTAGATTAGATAGCATATATTTAACATTTAGAGCTGGGTGAAAATTAAGGTTATCATGCAAAACATTACGTATATATAAGAGCTGACGATAAGTAAAATAATAGTTAGAAATGCGTATACAAATGAAAATAGTACTGAAAAGTATCTTATCAGTAAAGAAATCCAGAAAGTTAAAATAAAACAGGGAAAAAAAAATCTGAATCAATTAATCAATCTTTAATGAAAATGATAATCAATCTTTGTTGAATAAATAAGCACCAGTCCAGGAAGTGTAAAGCAATTGATTTATCACCTTTTTCTAGCGGAGTCTCTTCGAAGATAAAATGAATAAGAACTAGTTTCTCAAAAAAAAAAAAAAAAAAAAAAAAAAAAAAAAAAAAACTCTACTTAAAAATATATTGCCGGTTTTATAAGTTTTTAAGTTAATAAACAAAGCCAATTATCTGTATTTTCTAAGGAACTATTTATACTTCACATTCCTGATTAAAACTCGCATATGAAGATTTACTCAAAAATACAATCCAAATCAAATTCCCCCGCTCAACAAGGTTAAATTATTTTCACATTTTTATACGTAAAAGCATGAAATTGGTAGGCATGATTACTAAAGTGATTTGTAATTAAATAGCGTTTTCTATCTTTCGATAAATGTATCACTGAGAAAAAACTTCTGTTGATTGCCTGTACTTTTACGCCCCCCCCCCCCCCCCGATGATATGACTTCGTGAATATGTCGGAAATTAGTGAATATGGATTTAAGAATGTCACTGATAGATAATAGTGCTAAAAGTCTAGTTAGTTTGTCCTTTACGCTAAGGTTTCGAGATTTTTTATTTTTCATGCTGAAAAGAATTTCCGGATTTTTACGGATTTTTTTTCCTTTGCAGTGTAATAATAAATCTCACAGCTTTAGAGAAAATGAAAAATTAGCATTATCTGTCAAAAATATTATCAAATACATACTTTTTGACATATTCACAAAATCACTTTGATAGGGAAAAAATCCGGAAACTGCACTTGGCAATCAATAGATTTTTATTTATTATTTTATTTTATTTTTTTACAGTTATGATACCTTCATTTATAAGCAATTGTCGTCTAATTTAACCTTTCTTGGACTGACGGGAAATGAAATTCAGATGTAAATGCCGTTGTGACAGCATTCCCTGAAATATCATTTGCCTACAAGTAAATTACAAATAATTTTAATTTTCAATTAATTTTTCAGGGGTGAAATTCGTCCGTTATCATTTGCCTTCATCAAAAAATAGAAAACACTGTTCGATTTTATAGTTTCTGAGTAAGAAACTTCCAAACTTATGCATCTATGAATAAAAACAAATCCAGGAATGTGTCAGAAAATAGCCAGTTTGAGAATATTTGGGAAATTGCGTTTATCGTTACACTGACAAAATGATCATATCAATATAATGACAAATCAGGATATTTCTACTATTGTCGTTGCTTATTATTATTATTATTATTATTATTCACTTATTTATTTTAACTGAATGCAACACATATTTTTTTAATATTTTGTATTGCTTTCAAATTTCCCAATGATAAATTCTTGGTGTTTTGATTTTAAAAGAAATAAATATACACTGTTCTTATTATTTACCAACTCCAAAAGGGATTTTTAAATTTAATTCACTGTCAAGACAATAAATAAAATAAAATTACCTGATAGAATTATTTTTTTTTAAGTACTGAGTAACAAATTAGGGATGGAAAATAGAGCTACTTTTGGTTAACATGTTCCTTCATTCCACACTTGTATAGGCAACAGGTTCCAACAACCTGATATTTTTATAACCTATAACTAATCACTATGTATGCTGCCAACAGACGTTTTAATTAAAAGGTATTTAAACAGAATGTTTTTAATTATTTTGGAAGTAAGTATAGACGCAGATTTTTGTTGAAATGCATCCACACCACTAAAATCTGTTTACAACTGATTAAAACTCAACTGGTTAAAACTCAATTCTTGTCCGATAAAAACCTACCTAGTTATAATACTTTGCATTTCATGCATTTTAGCTTTTTCTGGTACTGAAAACACGTTTTCCCATTAAAAGTGACTCAAACGCTGAAGATTCTTAAAATTCTAAGTATCATATCTCGGTAAGTTTAGGTCATTGAAGAATAATTTTTTACTATTTTACTTGTTAGAACACGGATAAACTTTTTCTGAATAAAACTTATAGGACCCAGGCATTGTATAAAACTTTTAATTTCTTAACTATTTAAAAAGTAACCATTTTAACATTTTCAAAACAAAGTTTGAGACATTTTTGCAATTGGAACTGTACTTCTAAAGCTAACGGTTTACAAATTAGCTATTGGTAAACGATAAGAAGAGACACCCTGTATAAGAATAAACACAGTTTAAACAACATGATTTGTAAAAAAATAAATTGGATCCCCGACATCATTGCGGTCATATCTGTCAACGTATATACAAAGTGAATTCCACAAATTTTATTTATACAGTTATAATCAAATGCAATTCATCTTAACAAATTTTCAATATGTTTTTCAAATTAACTACAATTGTACTAAAATTAAGTTACCACACAACTTATAGGATGCTATTTTCTTTCTTTCTTTATTTATTTATTTATTTTTTGCAGTAAAATAAAATCACAGAAATGAAAATGTTTTCCAGCTCTCATTTTCTAAAAACGCAGTAATGAAAAAGTAAAATATATATATATACTCCCCCCCCCCCTAAAATAAAGCTCCAGAATAAAAAGAAAAACCCTCATACTCTATGAGTATATAGCAACATCCCTTTTAAACATTCAAATTTTAAGAAACCGCCATCTACGAAACACGCCGGCCAAAGATATCTGCTGCACTAATTCTACCAAAATGCAACGCGATCGAAATTAAAAATTACTTTTCCATAGATTTTACAAAGATTTTTTAAAAAAAGGGATTAAAATTAGGTGGTCCAAAAATGAACCACCGTCCTTGAAAGGGTTAATCTGTTGCCAAATAATAAACTATAAAAAAAATAACATTGTTATTTTTCATAATACACTAGTGTGCAAAACTTAAGCAACAAACACAAAATGGTAATTTCTGAAGGCGTGAGTATTCAAAAGGAAATTCCATAAAGAGCAAGAGTAGAAAATAAGTACTACCCTAACAGCACTGCCAGTCGGTGTGCAGTCTCCTTGGTGTCACACATGGTTACAAGTGTCACAGTCACTACGGTGAATCAAAATATGGAATCTTTCACTCGTCTCATTATTACTCTGAGATGATTGTTATAAGGTGACTCCACGGAAAAGTTACTGTTCCTGTTGCTTTGTGATGTGTCACTAGGTGACGTTACAATGTAGTCACCTTGTGATTCTCACGTGACTGTTATTTGAAGACAACTTTGAAGTCATTGTGATGGGTCACTAACTAATGTCGCAATGAAGTCGCACAGTGACTTACAGGTGACCGACACTGTACTGTGACGTCATGATTGCTCTCCTTTGTGAAAAATCACCAAATGATTTCATTTTCTGTCACTTGGGAACTCGTCTCAAACCCGCTATCTTGGTAACTTTACAAAGGAGTGTCCAAATGACAGTCACATGAGAATCACCACGTGACTTCATTGTAAAGTCACCTGGTGACTCGTCAAAAAGCAGCAGTCATGGTGACTTTTCAGTGGAGTGACCAAATGAGCCGAAGGAAATATGTCACATTTCAGTTCATTGTAGTGACTGGGACACTTGTGACCATGTGTGACGTCAAAGAGACTTCGCACCGACTGGCTGTGCTGTTAGAGTAGTATCTATTTTCTACACTTGTTCTTTATAGAATTTCCTTTTGAGTACTCGCGTGTTCAGAAATTAGCATTTTGTGTTTGTTGCTTAGGTTTTGCACACTAGTGTACGTTGAATATACCGCCCATCTCAAGTAACAAAGCAACACATGAAAGTCAATTTTAAAACTTGATTTTTTAAAATTATAGTTTACTAAATATTAAAACAAAAATTTGCCACATTTTAATTTATTTATATAATTCAATATTTTTTATGTGATAATTTTAAATGCATTTCTAGCATAGACTAATGATTGTTTTGACATTAGGCACTTTATATATGTATATTGCAAGTTTCTGCGCGCAAGTGTAACCTTGTTTAGAAGACAGAAGTTAATATATTGGGCAAAACATTCTTTTACATTTTGCTACATCACAGGTTCTGAAAAATTAGGTTTTGAAATTTTAATCAATGCTCATTTGTGTTTTCAAAAAAAGTGAGAAAAATAACTTTTGCCTTGATTTTTTTCCCTTATACTTTGTAAGCATCCAAATCAATAATAAGTACAACATGCAAAAGAATTAAGAAATGAGAAATAATTGTTTCACAAATTAATTAAAATAAAAATGTTTTTACCTTTATGAAGAAATCCTTGTCTTCGAAGATAATATTTTTATAGGACCAATTCTTTTTAATAATGATTCTTTTCACACTAGACCTGAAATAGTACAGTGTATTAATGAGATGACGTATATAATACATTTTAAATAACAAAAATATAGTTTATGGCAAAGATGACACAAAACCATAAAGCAATGCGAAGCAATTGAATTGGTCATTTGAGAAACTGCATGGTCCATTTCTTTTTTCGAAATACACTTTTTTGTTGCAAACGTGTCCTTAAAGATAGATAAACATACGTAACATTTATGCATCCGTCGTTCTTCCAATGGCGCGGAAAAATTGTTTATAGGAAAAAAACATTGGTCAATGTCAGTACCAATATCTACCGTGTGCGTCATAAGTTCGGTAAAAATTTAAAAATTCATTAAAAAACAAAACAATTGATGCTAAAACATTGCGGTTTGCAGGAATGGAATTAGAGGGAAATAAGATTTATTTGCATAACAAAAAAAGGGTTAAAAATTACCGATAGACGGTGCTGCATGCATAATATGGAGCAGATTTATGCAAATCGGGCTGTCAATAAAACCCCTCAATGCAGATGATTCTTCATTCGATGCAAGTCTGCTATCGTTACCAAAAGGGGGGGGGGTGTTGGTTAAACTCTTTTACAAGAACAGGGGAATCAGCAACTGGCGCATTGCGCAAATTCCGCACGGCAAAATGACGAGGAAAGAGCCTGTTTCATGTGCTGGGATACTGAATCTTGTCAGACGCTTTGCAGAAATGGGATTTTACTAAAAGCCTAATTTGCATACATAAGCTTCATATTAGGTATGCCAGCGCCATCTATCGGTAATTTTTTTAACCACAACTTATTTTGTTATTAAAAAAATCCGACCTCCCTCTAATCCCATTCCTGCAAATCATAATGTTTTAGGATAATCTGTTTCCTATTACTGAATTTTTATATTTTTGACGAACTTAAGGCTCACATTCTACTGACTGACAACAGAAGAAGAAGAAAATGTGATTGAACATTATGGTGAATATGACTTATGTTCCATAATGAATAGGTGACATGGATTATGTATTTTGAATCCCACTATTTCCCATATCAAACTTTCGCGAATAGAATTAATAAGGCATACACTAAGGCATGTTCACTATTAGGAAATAGTGGTTTACATTTTCCGTATTACTTGGCATTGTCAGTCTTAAGATGCAGACGTTAGGGATTTATACTTCATTAATTTAACACAATTATTCTAATTGGTAAAAAAGTAATACGAGTTGTAATTTTCCAACTGGGTGAAAAAGTGTCAATCCCGGAATTTTTACCGGGGACGTTTGGGTTAACCTGGTAACGCTCTACCAACTGAGCTATCCTGGATGAACCCGGCGAACACAATTCACTCACAATGTTTTTATAATGAAAGGTCACTGGTTCAAATCCCGGAATGGACACTTTTCAAACAGTGGGAAAATTACAACTTGTTAATGATTTATGTCTATTTTGTCAAATATCTAATGTTTTATCTAATGTATTTATATAAAATCTCTTTTCCACCAAAAAATGTCCAAAAGTTTTTTTATTTTTTTTTAAATTAATTCTTATGAAATAAATAAATGATAACCGACTTACAAACTTGAAGTTTTAAGAAATATAATCAGCACAGAAAAAAAATCTAAAAACTTTTAGCATTTGTATTTCACGGTTTACTATCGATTCCTGAAAATTTTTGAATCTATGGTTTTGTAATTTTTTTAATGACTGATTAAATTATAAACTAAAACCAATAACAACGTTATAACGCATAAATATGAAAAAATGGCACAAAAATTGCATACGGCCGTTTCGAGGATTCCTGGATCCCCTTCCTCAGTGCGGGAAAAAAAAAAAAAAAAAGAATAAAATGGGTTTAAAGAACCCCTCGGTTATAGCCCCGAGTACTGGCTTGAATGAAAATCATTTTTCCCACGAACATATGTTTCATAACTTTGATCTTTATCAAAAGTAAACTTGGTGCTCTATATTTAAAAAATAATTTCATAGATATTTGTAATTCGTACAGAAGCAAAGTTTGACACATATTTCATCTTACTTCTTTTATTGATTTTATATAAATATATATATATATATATATATATATATATATATATATGTTATATATATAACCATAATAGACGGCATTGCAATTCATCATACACAATAAAAAAAGGAGAGGGATGAAATATGAAACTCATACCTGTTAGGATTAAATTATCCAAAAGTAAAAATATTGAAAACTGTGAAATCTACAGTAGGACTATCGAGCCAAAAATTACTACAGATTCCACAAAATACGTACGATTTCATCATTAAACGAGCTACAATAAGCTAAAAAGGCGCAAGATTTGAACTATCGTACATAAAAAACCATTATTCAATATATATTACAAATGTTATCTGGTTTTTAGCATATGGCAATCTTATAAATATACATACACTTTGTTTTTGTGATTGCTTATAGGAAATTCTTACCAGCGTAAATTAAGAGATAAACTAGATATTTTATTTATTTATTTATTATTATTATTTAATTATTTATTTATTTATTTTTTTGTAATGGAGAATTTTAAAATTACATTTTATTAAAATTTATATAATGTCATAAATTTATTTTGTTTGCTGCAACTTACATATTTTAGTAATTAAATCTGAATTATCCTTTTTAATCTTTTTTTCCCCCCTAATGTATGTATCTTTTCTTTCATAAAATACATTTGGGGGTCAAGAAATTTACTGTAACATAATTTGAATGTACCATCTGAAATGATGGTCGGAATTACTGGATTAATTAAACCCTTCGCGACGAGCGAGACCTACATTACAGACTTTTTAATCATTTATCACCGGTATTTCAAAATAGAAATTTTTGCCTAAATTGTATCGCAAATAGGCTTTGATTAAATTGGAAAAAATTTTCAATTAAAAATTACTGAAAGGAATAATCATAAATTCGGAGAACTTATGCGTCATGTATACGCGACGTTCGTCGCGAAGGGGCTAAACGCGTCAAAACAAAAAAAAAAATTATAAATATAAAATACAGAAAACCAGGATTAGATTTGAAACGGTGAAAAGAAACACCAGGATTAGTAGATTACCAGGTGTAAACAAGGATTTTCAAATTTTATTTATTTATTTATTTATTAGTTTTTTATTTATTTTTATTTATTTTATTTTTATTTATTTATTTATTTATTTTATTTTATTTATTTATTTATTTATTTTTTGTGTGTGTGTGTGGGGGGGGGGTTGGAAAAAATCGAATTTTTTGCAACTCTACCAAGGGTCACAATTTACTTATTCAATTAAAAATACAGAGTGTCTCTATACAAGCTGAACCCGAATTTTCCTTCACAATTTTAATAATAACGAAGATATTTCAGCGAGATCTTCCTCAAAAATTTTGCATGATATGAGATGTGATGACATCATCAGAGATGCTGAAAGTTCACCATGATTTTCTCTGTGACATGGCATGTACCGTTAGATACATTCTAAATTATGGAGCGTCTAGCTGAGTGTTGTTTCGACATAACTTGTTGCCATTTCTATCCTGCTTTTGATGTTGTCATATTTTGCAGAAAGAAAAGAAAATCTGTTGTAGTTTGTCTTGGAGTGAGATACCCTGTATGTTTGACTGAATACTTATATTGCGAACATTGATTCCTATATAAAAATTGTTTGTTATTTCGCGTATTATTACTTGTGTGATATCTTGTGAATTGACGAAGTTATGATTTTTTTTCTGCTAAAACCTCACTCCCCCCCCTCCCCCTTGGGGCCCTTTTTAATGATATCAAAAATTTGTCATATATAAATATTTTCGGCCCTTTTCTTAGAAGTAATAATACCTTTAAACGGATTCGATACGTATCATAATTAAGAAATTATGGGGGGTTTTCTGTTTCCACAAAAAGCCTCCCATTTCCACCACCCCCCCTCCCCTTGGTTCGATTTTGCCCATTAACGAACTTGACCGAGATTTTATGCCCCTTGATTTCATGTATCAGTTTGGGAGAGATTTGTGCAGAATTATTGGAGTTATCGTGTCTATAAAAAAGTGACATAGATAGAAAGATAGATTATATAGATAGATAAAGTTTTGAACTGGGGGTGGTTTTGGATTCTGGGAGTCATAATCGGTGTAGATCTGCAAAAAATTTTCAAAAATTCCAACTTAAGGGAGAATGTGATAGGTAGTATTTCTTACGAAATCTACCTAAAATGTTAACATATGCTAAAGTGTACTGAGAAATCGGGAAATGTTATGGCGATATATTTTTATATACTAATAATTATAATTCATCGAATGTTTTGCTTTGTCACATATAAGATATTATAGTTTTTTTTTCATGCCTGACAAATAAGCTTTAACTCAGAAAACTGAAAAAAGAAATCTATCGGAGCCTTTTGAAGATAAATGATTAAAAAAAAAAATCAAAAAGAGTTTATTTTAAAAAAAAATCTTTTTCAGAAGAACAACCAAAAATAAAATTAAATATTTTAATCACCCAAACAAATTACTTTGTTTATGATATTTTAAAATGTGTTGCCGAACAACGTGTTTAAAATATGTTCATGAACAAATACTGAAAAATAGAGCACTACAATTTTACGATGCTAATCATAATATGTAAATCACCCGAAAAACAACTGTCAAGCAAATATTCACTAAACAGTTTAGAAAAAATTTAAAAAATAGTTATACCGAATAGATATGCTGGATATTATTGTAACACGAATCATTATAAGGCGATTATAGAAACATTGAATGTTAAAGTAATAATGCAAATTGAAATAGTGAAGTCATTTCTATGAGGCACAGAGGAATTAAGGTATAGATTTGTTTCATTATATATTTTTCTCAATAACTCGTTTATGTCCATATGCTAATGCTTAGAAACATCTAAAAATTTAAATATCCAAAAAAGTCTTAAAATCAGAAAAGTTACAGTATACTGCTGTGGATATTCACATTTAATTTGTTAAAAAAAAAAAAAAAAAATTAAAAAGTTGTTATCAAAATTTATGCTTCTCTGTTACCACTATTACATAATAGTAATCTCTGCATTATTTAATCCCAGAAGTCTGGAATTAAATAAGGTGAAGATTACTACTACGCAAAATTTGGCAGCTATGTCAATCCTTTGATTCCTGTCCAGGACTGTCAACATTAGAAAGACCCCCACGGAGGGCACTCCCCCCCTTAGGGCCTATATATCCCTCGAGTAGATAATTGGCCGTCATAAAATTAACCAACCAACCAACCAACGAGGACTGTCAACTATTTTTTATATTGAATCGCACCACAATTTACAAAATATTTTCCTTGTGGTAGATTTATCTTGAAAATATCCTAGTATATGGCAGAGATTATTTTTTTCAAAAAGTGGTACGAATAGAAAAAAATAGTCCACAGGGACGTACCCGTATTCAAAGGGTTAATAAAATGAGAGTTATTTCGTGGCAAAGTTTATGATAGCAACTTGGTTTATAAAAATAACGTAAAAATCTTAAGACTCAATAAAGTAAATGTGTACACATATTTTTAATCTTTTTAGTAATTATTATTATTTATAATTATTAATGACGTTAAAATTCTTGTCTAAAAAAGAGGGGGGGGGAGTTATTAACAAATAAGTAGATCGATATAGATAAACAGAAAGAAAATCGACCAAATGAAACCGTTTACTTTCATCTTCAATCATTATTAAACAGTTAAATAGTTCTAATTTTAATTAATGTTTCTCTTAATTATTAAGTTTCACATTCTAATTTTTCCTTAAAATAATTCGATACAATTACATCAGTATTAATATTTAAAAAATGAAATAAGGATTAGGTAAAACCAGATAAACTCATTTTGAGTATGGTTTATCAAAAATTAGATGCTTAAAATAAACATAATCTGTAATTAATAACATGAAATCTGAATGAAATCCTTTATAGTTAAATAAGTGCAGTATTGTTATTGTTATTATTATTATTATTTCGAAATAATAACATTTAAAAAATAATTTGCTAAATTAAAATGTATATTCATAAAAAAGAATGTTTATTTATACAATAATAAACAAAAAAAAAAAAAAATTCATCAAAGTAAACAAAAAAAAAATTAAAAATAAAACGGAATATACATTGAATAATATCGCCTATAAATTAAAATAAATTGAACTATCCCTTAATATTTAGAAAATATTCCTCCGCCTCCTTATAAAATTTTGAAGTGTATTTGATCAGACTCTTCTGTGTCTTTATTGCTCTCTTCGTAGGCCTAATTCATGTTCATAGAAACAATACATTTTCCAAAAGTTGGAAAAGATATAACAATGTAAAAAATAGAAGGTGATTTGCAACAATATATATTTAAATCATTGTACATTTAACGATGAAATTAAACGTATTGATACTTCAAAACAGACACTATTTACTCACCTTCCGGAGCGATAGTTTGAGTGAGGCAGCCATCTTGGGATGAGCTAGAGCGCGCGCAAATTTCACAGCCAGTCAGGGAGCATCACAAATAATTGTGCCACGGTTGAGAGGGGGGGAGGGGGGACAGTAAAGGAGATTTAGGAGCTGTTCTGCAATTGGAGTGAGAAATAGAGTTTGTCAGGGTCTATTAGAGTCTCATATACAATACTCGAAGGTAAAATTTAAGAGCGTGGAGTGGTTTTGTTATGAGAAGGGATAACTTATTAATAGAGATCAGAAACCCGGATTTCCCTCTTTCCCTTTACATTTTTAAACGTGTTTTCTTGTACTACTTCACGGTGTTATGTGGTGTGAATAGCTATAAATATTTAATATGTGTGAAAAACGTCGCATATTTTAGACAAAACAATTTCCCTTCAGTAAATTATTTTTCAAGAAAACCACTATACATGCCAACAAAAAAAGAAAAAAAGAAAGAAAGAAACACGTAAGATTTTTGTTTAAACTTTAAGAATGCAATGCAGTATTTTGGGGCTAATAAAATATTATTTTAAATTATAGTTATTTAAATTAAATATTCTTACCAAAGTGATAAATATGGGACTAGAAAACGAAGATTTTAATAGCCAGTTGCTGCGAGTTTTTAACTGATACATTAGATGTAATTTTTATACATAGCAGCATGGCAATAAAGGTGATTTAGGGCCTGTTCAATAATTGGAGTGGGGAATAGAATATGTTAGGGTTAATTGGTGTCTTATATACAATACTTGAAGGTAAACTTTAAGAACGCGGAGTGGATTTATTAGAGGGGACAACAATACATTCCTGAAATCGATATTTCCACTTTCCCATTTCGTTTTTTAAATAATGTTTTTTTGAGTGGTGGGACTAACTTTGAATACGAGTTGTAATTTTCCAACTGGACGAAAAATGTCCGGGAGGCATAATTCTGGAGGGCATAATTCGGGAATTATTCCATCCAGGTTCGACCGGGATAGCTCAGTTGGTAGAGCATGGCAGCTTCAGCCAAGAGATCCCAGGTTCGAATCCTGGCCCGGACATTTTTCGTCCATTTCGAAAATTACAACTCGTAGGATTTCTTTACCAATTTGAATAATTGTGTTAAAATTTATCTAGTAATTTTGAATATTTAAAATTTAAAATGCATGGATAAAGGTAAAAAAGGTCGCATATTTCAGGCAGGGGAATTTCCGCTCAGCACGTTATTTTCCTGTAAAATCATTGTACATGACAAAAAAAAAAAAAAAAAAAAAAAAAAACTTTTCGGTTTAAAATTGTTAGGTCTTTATTGATGTGTCTAGGTAATAATTAAATATTACTTTAAATTATCGTTACCTAAATTAAATATTCTTACCTAAATGATAAATGTGGAATTACAAAATGAAGCTTTTAGTAGCAAGTTTCTGCGAGTTTTTTACAGATACATTAGTTTTATTTTTTATATGTAGCGATATTGAATTAAAGGAGATTTAGGGTCTGCTCTGCAAATGGGATGAGGGATAGAATATGCCAAGGCCAATAAGTAAGAGTGTAAATAATACTCGAAGATAAAATTTAAGAATGTGGATTGGTATTATAAGAAGTCATAACTTAGTATTAATAAAGACCAGAAATCTAGATTCCCTCTTTCCCGTTACGTTTTTACAATTAGGGGCCGTCCATAAATGATGTCACGCTTGGAGCGGGGTTCATGAAATTGTGACAGTTTGTGACAAGGGGGTTAGAGGGGATAAGAAGAAGTGTGACATCGCACATTTTGGTTAAATCATTAAAATCAGCAGATTAAATTTTGAAGTTATTTTGAAATTACCAGAATTTTAGTGTATTTTTTAATCGGACTAAAACAAATGTCACGTGATTTGTTTTCACTTACATTCCTTTCTTTTCAAAAAAATATAAATATTTTATTACTAATTACATTACTTTATTGTATATTAATTATGTTTTTGTCGTAAACCTTAATATTATTTTATACAAAATAAATACACGAATAATTTTTATTGTTATGCTCACAAATGTCATTAAAACTTATAGTTAAAGTTGAAAAATAAAATTTGAAACATGATCTATAACGTAGTGCTTTGTTTCTGAACTCCAAGTATATGTCTATGTAATATAGTGTGACATGTGACAAGAGGAGGGGGGGGGGGAGGGGTATGGTGAAGGATGACACTTTGTGACTAAGGGGGGGGGGAGGGGGAGTCAAAAATATTTTTAAAAAGTGTGACATCATTTATGGACAGCCCCTTATGTTTTCTTGTTCTGTGGTTTGAATTGCTTTAAATATTTAACATTTAATACGCATAAAAAGTTGCGTATTTTAGACAAGGACCTTTTCCTTCCATAAGTTGTTTTTCGAGAAAACTACTATATATATAGAATTTTTTTTTAAGCTATATGACTATAATGCAGTGCCTAGGAACTTGTATTACTTTAAATTATATTTATTAAATTAATTATTTTTATCTAAATGATAAATGTGGGACGTAAAATCGAAGGGGGATTTTATTAGCTACGTTCATTATATTTTAAAAATAACGCATGTTCAGTGATTATGTTTATCATATAAATAATATATAACATTTAAAATAATTGTTAAATACAACTTGCAGCATATTTAATTTTATATTTAATTGTTCTTACCAATAGATAATTATATTTTGGATAATTTTAAAATATGTATACAAAAGCAATATTGCGATTAATCTAATAATTCTTCTTAATTTTTTCAAATATTCAGGCATTTCTCTGATGTTTGAATTCTTTTTAATATCAATATATTTTACATGTAATACAGAAAACAAATTTCTCCAAGTGTATGTAATCACATCATTTATGAAATATATTATCGATTAATAAATTAGCTCTTTTTATTTTTTTTTCAACGGATGAATACCGTATGATGCTACAAGGCAAAGCCTTTAACATATTACTGATTAAAAGTTTAAAAAAAAATTACATATAGTACGGCGTATAATAGCATTTCTGTTGTCTCGGACCTAACGTATGATAGCAATTTGCACACAAAAAACTTTATGCAATAAAAAAAAATAACTGATTCAGCTATCAGACAACCTACCATATTTAAGAAATATTTTGTTTATAAGGTAAAGGAGATTTAGATGATGCACTGCAATTGAAGTGATAAATTGATTGTAAAGCATTTTAGTATCATATGCAATATTTGAAGGTGAAATTAAAGAGCGCGTGAAATTAGATTTGTTATGAGGAAGAGATAACTAACATTTTCTTTTTTTTTCCACTTTCATTTTTTGAAACACATTTTCTTGTACATAACTGTGTGACTGACATCTGTGATTTGAAGAGCTTTGAGTATTTGGAAAAAGACGCATACTTTAAATATGGAACTTACTTTTAAAAAAGTTCTTAAAAAATATATGCGTAAAAAAAATATTATTTATTTTTTACTACTATATGTTTATGATGAAAATAAGGGCTTTATGTCTAAATGATAATTAAATATTATTTTAAATTATTTTCACTGAGTTATTTATTCTTATAAACATGTTAACCGTTCTACTTAAAATCTAAATATTTAATAGCTTGTTGATGCGATTTTTTTTTCTCAGTGTATATTTACAATCATATACATGTTCAGTAAACATATTTTCTAAACACACGACTTTAAAAAATATGTTATTTAAAATGTTTGGTATATTCAATTTTACTGCATATTTTTCTTATACTGATTTTCCCCCAAAAATATAACCATATTTAAGATTATATATATATAACCATTAAATGAACGTTACAACCACCAACAAAAACTGTGAAATTTTGAATAAAAGTAAAATAACTAATTGACAACATAACAGATCCTCCCAACAAACAGAACATAGATTAAAAATAAATAAATAAATAAATAAATAAATAAATAAAAAAGGCAGAAATTGAATAATGGAAATTTGTGGAATTTAGACAGAATCTTCAGGTCCCAAATGCCTAAATTTCCACAAATAAAATGTGTGGTTTCATCTTCATATTAGCCATAAAATAGCTAAAGAATATTTCTGAAAAATATTTCTGAGCTGGCTTGACATTATAAAGATAATTTGTACAAGTCTTATGTACAATTAAAAAACTTTGGTTGACGAGCAATTTAAAAGCTACTGAAAAGAAATATTTATGAAATATATAAATTTTAGGTTATTTTTATTTTAACTAAAAAATTCTGGATGATTATCTAACAGAGTACATGCAAAAATATGGACACAATGCAAATTCTAATATTTGAAATGTCTGAGATATTTGAAATGATCAATAAATATCAATTGATACCAATTTTTAAAATACTATGAGCACCATTTCTTAAATTAACTGCTTATTATAAAACTAGGTCAAAAAATACATATTGGGTATCTCCAAAGGGTATAACTATTTTAAGTAGCATTTTTATAAAAAGGCGTAACTATTTCTTTCGCGAAGAAGCCTGTAATACTTACTTTGCTTTTAACTTTACCTTATAAAAGGGTATCTAATCAATCATTCTGATCAAAGGATGAGTTAGCAAACAACACAAAAATCGAAGGAAAAGAAAATTAGTTAATACCCAAGGAAAAATGCAGTGAATGATGCTATTTTCATTTAGAATTTTCTCTTGCTCAATGAAGGAGCACTAAAACCCCTTTATGTTCCGACATTAGAGAAAAACTCTCTTGAAAATGCAAATTTCTTAGTCTTTCTTCTTGCGTATTCACTTTGGAAACACAAATCAGTTCAAAGAAAAGAGAAGAATGGAGCAACTTTCTCAAAGCAACCTAACGAAAAATTCAAACGAATTCCTACAGAAAAAGTCTTAAATATAGTTTGACTCAGCACTTTTCTTCCAAACATGTGTAATTACTGCAAGAACTTAATTAAAATTAGCGGAGTTTTACTCTTTTAAACGAATTAAGGGAAGTCGGCTTTGGCAAAAGGGTGACAAATTCGGCCCCTTAAAAGGACTCCAACAAATGCAACGTTTTTTCTTTGCTGCTTTTGTTTACCATCTCAGACAGAGGATGAATTGAAATCACACACTGTAATTGATTCTTTTTAAGTATTTTCTCTTTCTCCAAGCGAAAAGCTACTTGTATGCCTTCACGTTTATCACAGTCTAAAAAAAATGAAATTAACTACATGGGAAAATTTAAATTAACCCGTGAATGGAGGTGAGCTAAAAAGTCTTTTAATTGTCTATTCAGTGATCTATCTCCTCTAGTTTAGGTTATTTCTTTTTCGTGAATTTTCCGTTCTATTATTTATCTTCTTTTTAAGTTCATATCGTGCTTAACAACATGCGGCTCTAAATTTATTCTTTCATGTAAGATAGTGAATAAGCATTTATCTCATTTTATTTAAACATTTTCTTGTCAAAGTTTCAAGGAAAATTTCTTTATAATTCAAGAGCTACTTTTTCTTGCATCGCCTTCTTAATTTAATTAAACTGGGTTTTAAAGCCGTATTTTTCCTCCGTTTGTTAGGCTTAATAAATTCTTCTTTAAAGTATTAAAGTTTATATAAATTATTAAAGTGTAATTTTTTAACATTTTTATTTTACATGTTGGATTTTATAAAACCACAGATATGACAATATAAATCTGAGACAAAAATGAAAAAAAAAAAATGCTTCATTTCAATTAAATTTTACAGAAATGTATGTTTCAAGTTCTATCCTCATAACATAAATCTAAATATATAAATCTTAAAAAAAAAAAAAAAAAAAAAAAAAAAAAAAAAGCGAATTCAATAAAATAAAACAGATGATTAAATATTTACTTCTTCTTTTTTCTTAGTTACACTAATTAAATTTCAAATAATGTAGATAAAAAATGGCTATTTTTTTATTATTATCACTTAAAATAAAATCATGAAGAATGTATAGCAATTCCCGTGAAGGAACATTAATGAAATTTGTATTTGGTCCAAGTATTACCATACAGAAATAATATCACATTAAAAACTTTCTGTACTAACTTTCCATTGGCACATATAAAATATATTTACACCTATAGCGCAGAATGTGACGCATAATGGTAAACTCCTTCTTCATCAACTAACTTAGATTTCTCGCAATTAAAAACTACATTAAATGTTTTATTTTAGTAATTGCAATGTATTTTAGTTTACTTATCTAAGAAAAAATTCATTGAAGACACCATTGAATTAAATACATATATATTAGCTTGAATTGGCTGTTTCTTTCTTTTTTCTTTTCTTTTTTTTTTTAAATTAATAATTTATCAATATTTTTCATTTTAATAAAGCGACTTGGTGTGATTTAGAAATATTACATTGTTGATATAACAAAACCTCATTCATTGTTTCTCTCAAAAATGACAATTTAATAATTTAAAAAATGTGATTATATAAAAAATAATGTGGATTACTAAAGAATTCTCATTTTATTCCTCAGTTATTTTTGCTTATTTACTCATTTGTTTAGATTTTATAGCGTTTGTTTCAATGCAAGATTTTACGTTATTTCGAACTGTATTGATTATTATTTTTTAATCATTCTCTTATTCATTTAAAACTACTGAGAATTTTTGTTTAAACACAGTATTCCTGTATCAAAATAATAATAATAATAATAATAATAATAATAATAATAATAATAAATTTTAATTTAAAAAAATTAAAAAATTAAAAAAAAATTAAAGTAAAAATTCTGGTTTGATAATACTTATATGTTACTGTTTTTCTGAAAACATTTCTCTGAATAAAAGAGGTTCTAATAGTTTTAATCTAAAATAGTATGAGCGAAAGTTGATATTGTATGCCTTTTCCTAAGGTACGCATAAAAGTTTAATTAAATATTATTGTTAAAAATGTGTAAAATTATGATCAAAGTTCAAACTTAGAAGTAGCATTTTTTCTCTAATGGATTTTTTTTCTAGTATAATAAGAGGTATCTTGTGCACTGAAATTTTCTTGTTTAAACATAAGTAATTAAAAGGTAAAAGTTTTTTACAGAATCCAAATTTTGCATAAGCACAATTCAATACCTTTGAATATGGATATCTAGATAAATTATTTTATTTCCTTATTACAAATGCTTAATTTCTTTCCCTAATCGGTGCTTCCCTTCTCCCCCACACATAGTCACATCTCCATTATGTCATATAATCAGAGTGCTTTTATGCTCAAAATTGTAATGAAGCTATTTTACTTTATTTAATTATTGTTTATTTGTTTTTCAACGGAGGAACGATAAATGCAAATAATTTTTGTGAGTGATATATGCTTGTTTATTCAACATTTCCAAAATAGGATTTGAAAACGGAACAATTTAAACAAATAATCAATGCACGAAAAATATTTGGAGAACGCGAATTGGTGTTATATATATTATATAACATGTAAAATTATAAATTTCACTACGGCAAACAGAAAAAAATCAAATATAAAAGGGTAAATTATTATTGAACTAGACCTTTAGTGTTCGATTGAAAAAAAAAATCTTATCTGATCCTGAAATTAGATATGTGCTATAAACTTGAATTCAAATTTATGTTGATGTTATTTTAGCCTTATTTACGTTGAAATTCCAGTACCTCATAATGCAGAATTATTCAAAAGAATTCAAAATTGTGAGCGGAACCTGATAATTGCAATAACACAGCAATTTATCTCATTGTCAGTCATAATTACTATATATTATTTTACCCAATCTTAAGTTCACGAAATATGCTTTCAAGCAATAATAAAAATTTCCGTTATTTCATTATTTTATTGAAAATGATCGCTTTTGATTCGATATATATTCAGCGTTTGGCAATTTTTCTCCCTTTAAAAAGGGGGGATCGAAATGATAAAACATGCTCATTCGTTTCTCCCCTTGCAATCTCTGTATAAAATATATGAAAAAAAAAAAGAAAGAGAGAGAAACGTCAGCATTATTTCAATTCTATACACATTTCGGTTACGCCTGGGTATCGGCAGAACCCGATAGAACCGGAAAAACGCGAGAAAAGACACTACCCGGAAGAGAGAATGAAGAAACGGTTCTTAGACTGGAAAGAAGAGTGAAAAGGAAGAGAGAGGAGGAAGATATAAAAAATAGTGGGGGGATGTAATCGATGACAACTTTCGTTTGATTTCTCTTTTTAAAGATTCCCTCTGTGAATCTGTCTATTTCGATTCTAGCGGAGCTTTGAGAAATAGAATCGAAGACAAAAATGACAGTATCTTTTAGAATGTGTGTTTTTAATTTTATTGTTTCGTATTATTTTAGGTAGTAAGGATTTATGTTATGATGCTGCTGGTTTTCTTAAGGCAAAAGTATAGTTTTGGGAAATTGCTTCAGTAAAACTAATTTTATCAATTAGGAGCTTTTGATATCTAGATGTTAATTTAAGGATTAAGTTAATATATTATTAAAAAATTAATTATTTATTAAAGATTCACTCTCCGAATCTGTCTATCTCAATTTTTGCGGAGCCTTGAAAAAAAGAATCGAAGAAAAAAATGACTCGATCTTCCATAACGTGTATTTTTTTTTTAATTATTGTTTCGATTTATTTTATGTAGTAAAAAATTTATATTATAGAGATGCTTCTTTTCTTGTGATACATAAGATGGTTTTTAAATGCAACTTCAGTTAGAACTTTTGACACTTTAGATATTAGTTTAAGGGTTAATTGAATATTTCATTACGAAAAAATATTTTCCTTCTTTGATTAAAAATTTATTTACATAAGCATGAATAATTTCGGTGTGTTATTACCGATTTTTTGTGTTTAATTCATTTCATTTTATTTGATTTAACTTTCTTTAAAATTTCATTTGCAATATTAGAGCTAAAACGCATTTTATTTGAGATCACAATGCACTGCTTAATATTCTTCTCTCTGTAATACACTAGAGAAGATTATTTAATCTAATTAAAATACGATCGTAGACAAAAATGTCATAATCTTCGAAAATGTGTATTTTAAATTTTATTCTTTCGGATTATTTTATGCAGTAAACATTTTGTGTTAAATAGATCCTCCTTTTCTCGTGACAAGCGGTATGGTTTTAGAGATGGTTTAGAACACACTTCTTTAGCACAACTCATTTTTCCAATTAGAAGCTTTTAGCATCTAGATATTAGTTTAATGATTAATTGAATATTTCATTACAAAATCAGTTATTAATTAAATATTCCCTCTCAGAATCTATCTCGTATCAAGCAGAGCCTTGTAAACTAGAATTGAAGACAAAAATAACAGGATCTTCTAGAATATGCGTTTTTAATTTTATTGTTCCTGATCATTCTTTGTTTTCAATTTTATTGTTCCGAGTTATTTTGTATAATAAGGATTTTATGCTAAGAAGATCTTACTTTTCTTGTGATTTTTTAAGTACTTTTTTAGAACCACTGCTTCAGTAAAACTCGTTTTTTTTTTTTTTTTTTTTTTCAGTTACAAGCTTTAGCAGTTAGATGTTAATCTTAAGATAAATTAATATTACGTTATTATTAATTAAAGTTTATCTCTGAAAATATATATCGCGTTCAAGCAGAGCCTTAAATAACATAATCAAAGAAAAAAGGATAGAATTTTCAAGGACGTGATATTTAATTTTAATATTTCGGATTATGTTAGAATTTTAAAATATAAGGATATTCATTTTTTATTGATAGAAGTATGATTTTAGAAACACTGCTTTAATAAAGTTTCTTTTTCAGATAGAAAATTTTTCCAACTTGAAATTTTATTTAAGAAATGATTGAATATTTCATAACAAAACAATATTTCCATTCACTAGTTAAAAAAGTTTATCGGCATCACCATAAATTTACCCATAATCCTCATCGTTTTGTTTCAGGGATTCCTATGCGTGTACTTCACAATGCACCAAAAATTGACAACGCAACTTACGGGTTAATTCAGATTTTAATGGTAGTCTTTGTTATTTGTTTTTTTCATTTATTTTATCTCTTCTTAAAAATTCAAAGAGAATTCAAAGAGAATCCGAAGAACATCTAAAACATTACGTTTTCACCATCAATTTAGGTCTTCATTATAACACCGAAAGTTGAATTCAAATAAAAATAGACTTGTTTCAGTTTTATTATTTCATTTTCTCTTCTAGAGGCTTAATTTTGAATACTATATGTTCTAAAAATATAATAAATTCTAACACCTTTAATAATATATTTCATTTAAATGCTTGTTACTCGAGTTACTCCATGGTTACAAATATGGAAATAAACAACCAAGTAAAAATAAAAGCTAACGTGCGTAATTTTTAAAAAGTACATGAAAATTGAATGATAGCATTTCAAATAATTACTTCAAAGTTCATGCAATTATAGAATATTCTCATTTGTTTTTGAAAATGGCTCGGAGTGAGCCAAAACATGTCAACAATCTAATAAAAGTTATTTTACTGTATATTATGTTGTTAGTTTACATCTTTTAGCATTTAAAAAATATATAATATGTATTCTATTTAAAGAGTTGCATGAATTTATTTTTCTTTCTTCTTTATTTTCATTTTGTTCTTGTTTTTCGTTTTTTATTTTATTTTTATTAGTTGTCTTCTCAATCATCAATATGTCTAATATATTGTTGTTCGATATACCTCTCAAAAAAACTCAACTGAAAATATTTTTCCCTATTTTTTTAAACATATGATGGGCTTGTTTTCTGCTGAACTTTTTGATTTTTTTTAGCTTTTAAATTGATTGGAAAAAATTTCAGAAAGCTTGCATTCATTAATAGCTGTTCATTAATTAAAAAATTGTCACATAAAAGGAAAAATACTTTAAATTTTTTATTTGCATTATCCTGACACAATTTTCTTTTTGTTATAAAAGTTGTACGATAATATGTCTCATGTCACTTCTATAAGAAAAATTAGGTCGGATGTTACTGTTAGATGTTTCCAAGCGCATATCCCGAGTCCGCTAACATCCGCAAGGGTTACTATCTTTCCGATTTACCCCACTGAGAAAGAGATGGAAAAGAACTGTTTTCAGGAAGACAAGTGGAGAGATGTTCCAGAAAATAAACAAAATACTTTTGTTTTCTTATAGATGACAAAGAAATAATACTTGGAAAAGCCACATGCATTATGTGAACAAAGTTTTCTTAAAAGCCTAGTAAAAGTAACGCGAAGATATTCGCAAGCTAATTTTAACCAAATGACATTGTTCTTTACAAATTTCTGGTTCGCATTTTAATATTTTCTAATAATTTTTGCATAAGATATCTGATTTTTTTTTTTTTTTTTTTTTTTTTTCTCGTTCGAATTTTAATATGTTTAAATGTTTTTTTTGCATAGGATATCTGAAGTTGATATCTAAACAGGCATTTTCACACTTTTTCTATTTTGATAGTAGTGTTTTTTCTTTTCTTTTTTTTTTCTTTGTCTGAGGACACTTTCACTTTCGAAACTGGTGGCCCACAGTCTGATGTCTTTCACATAACAAATATTTATTTTAAATGTTTACGATTGTGCTCTTCGCAGACGGTTTATCTTTGCGGCAGGCTTCCATAATTAGTGTACATGGTGGTGAATGTAAGCGTCTTTCTTCTAGTGGTATCCTCAATGAAAGCTTAATAATTTACATTAACTCCATTTTCAATTAGAGGCCATTCATCTACTTCTTTTTTAAATTCGGTAAATGGTATTCAATATGGATCAGTATTATTGGAGTCTCTCAACTCTTTGTTGATAATGTAAATGTGGAAGTAAGTCATGTGAACATACTTTTCTATACATTTTTTAAAGCAATGGTAAACAAAAAGTCATTAAATCGATTTATACATACAAAACAAAATTAAAGATATATGTTCACCAGTTTGTATAGCAGACGATAACCGTCATCAGAGCCTATTCTGAACATATGCAACCTGTGCAAACTTCCAGTATATAGAATAGTAGTATTCCTCTTATTTAATAGCTAATAAATAATGCTAAAATTACTGTTCTTGTTTACTGGTGGACATTTGCACATGCTGCACGTGTTCCGAACACGGCCCTGGTCGTGACATATCATGTATTCAAATTGAAAAAAAAAATTTTTTCGTTTCTATTTTAATGAGAAAATAGCAACAAAAAAGTATAATAGTCCAATTATTCCCTTCCCCTTTTTTTCTTTTGCCAACAATTGAGTAATTGCCACCATTAGAAAAAATTCTTACGAAATTTCAAAACAATCTCAAAAGTATTTTGAAATTTCAAGCGTTGTTATGACATAATCGGATTCATGCGAACAACTATAATGTTAGCATCCTCCTGCTTCGATCCATATTCTATATTAGGAGTTGTTGCGAAAAACCGGCAGATTTTTATTCTATTTTCACTCGCTGAAGGTATCCTAGATGAATATTTCCTTGCTTATCATTGAGGCTAACTATATAGCTGTGTGGATTACGGAATTACGGAATTTTAACACATTTTACATTTATTATTTCTGTTTTTAAATTAAAATGAAAAAGTTGTAAGCTAAAAATCGGACCCATATAAAATTTTTATCATTCATAAATCTTCCATAAATATGTTTACTGTCAATTGGCATATCTTATATATGAAATAAGAAATAAGTGTTTTCAGAAAATCACAGACAAATACTCTTATGTATATGTACTGAGTACAGGTGGCAACATTACTGTAAATGTCGAGCATGAGAAAACCAAAAGAAATTGTACATGTAATGCAATTTTTTTTTTTTTTTAGTATATAAAATTCTTGTGAATAACTTAAATTTCCAAATTATTAAAAATTTTATGTTTATCAGTAAGCTTTATTAAAGAATCAGTTTTATTTTATTTATTTGTTTTTCTCTTTTTGAAAGTAGTGATTCTTATGAGTTAATCGTAATATTGGTATTATAATATGCTCAGGGTTTTAATTCGACACCATGTGTTTAAATGATGCTTATTTTTATCAATTTGAATTTGATGTTAATTTTAAAAGTATGATTATACGCTCTAAATGCACGTAAAGGAAAGTTCGTGAGGAGTAGAAATTTTACACCAAGCTGTAATTTTTTCATAGAAAAACAACATCATTTTACTGTTATGTAAACTAATGAGATGCCTTTTTAAAAAATATACTAAAATATAAACACAATTCATAAATGGAGAAGCTGTCCATTGAATTTATTCTTCAAATTACTAAAATCGTCAGTTACCACCTCGAAATTTTCCCGTTTCGCCAACTTGTTTGAAAATAGATTAAAAACTCATCTACCTTAATTTTATTATCAGTTTCGTATTTCAATAATTTGGGTTAAAAAATTTTATTTGAATAAATTATCTAACATGAATGTTTTGGTTCAGTAATTCATAAACGCTATTAAAAAATTAATGAAGTATTTATTTAATAATTTGCGTTAATTATAAAAAAATATCATCCGAAATTTAAAAAAATCATAAAAAATTTGAATATTTATATAGGAACGATGAATTTATCATAAAATCTAATTGGAAAAGAGTAAAGATAGTTTCATATTTTTTCATCCTGTTGTAATATATATATATATATATATATATATATATATATATATATATTAATAAGATAGCGTAAATTTTATCCTCGATAAACTTTATAATCGGGTTCATCCGAGATTATAGCGTTTATTTGAATAATAAATGATTTTAAAACTTTATTTATTTATTTTACTACTATATCCGCAATAAGTTTAGGAAGTCCACAAAGTAGTGATATTTCGCGTATTACATATATTAATAAAAAAAATATTCCTGAAAAAACATTCCTATAGTAATTACCGCATAGTTTGACAAATAAAATTTTCCGCCTCATTCAAGCCACGCGCCAAGTTAAATCCAAGTTAGCTCATGAACATAATAAATTGGTCAAGTGCGAGGCGAGTATGACTAGAGTAAAAATGGTTCCGTACATTGAACTTCTTAATTACTATTTATTAATTAATAAACTCCTACTACCCCTAATTTTTTCATAATTTAAGTTTCAGTAGATTCGGAAATAGGAGGGCGGAAGGGCTTATTTTTCCAGTACATTCGACGATAGCTCTGAAAATATATACCTAAAATTAAAACAATTATATTTTAGAGTTCGAAGTTACGATATTTTTCGAACGATACCCTACACGATATATAAAAAGAATTTTTTACAAGTAACTTAATTAATTCGGCTCATTACCAACATTTTTTTGTTTTCTGAAAATCATTATCAAATATCCTTGGATGGTTCTGCGTCGATAGATACCTCGAGCGCCTGGCAACACTCCCACTGACCGCAGAAAAAGTATTTTGTGTGTAACGAAAACTTGCGTTTTTCTCAAAAACTATTTTACCTAGAAAAATCTCTATAGTTTTCCTGCAAGGTTTAAATACACTTCTACTACCCCTAATTTTTTCATAATTTTTGGTTTTAGTAGATTCGGAAATACAGAAGGGGGGAGGGGTCATATTTTTGCATTGCAATTTTGACGATATATCTGAAAATATAATACCTAAAATTAAAATAAATATATTTTTGAGGTCGATATTACGAGATCTTTCACACGATATACAAATTTAAAAAAAAAAACTTTTTTTTCTTCAAGTAACTTAATTAGCCCTCTAAATTTTTCCTAAACATATTTGTGAATGGCTACTAATCTGAAAATATGCGAGTATAAAGGCTTTATAACTTTTTCAAGTTTGAACTTTCCACGTCCCACAGTTTACGAGAAAAGAGCTGTGATAGACGGAGGGACAGATACAGGAGTGATCGGATAACGATTCTGTTTTTGCTTTTTAAGTACGGAACCCTAAAAATAATAAATAGTGTCTTTATTTGAAATCTCAATTAATGTATATGCCATCATTTAGGCATCATTTAGTATACAGAAAAAAAGATGAAAATGCAGAACTGAGAGTGTGATGAAAGAAAAACAAGAACGAAAAATCATGCGTCAAACATAGATTATGTAAAACTTTCCAACTCTTCCAAAATAATTTTACAAATCATTACCTTTAATAAGGTGAAAGATAATATCTAAGTAAACAATTTAGAATACGCATAATATACTTAAAAACCCAATTTCAGGAATTATTAACACTATTCGGAAAAATTCTTTTGTGCAGCCCTGTATATGATCTATAGACTTGTGTATATGTTACATGAAACGCTAAATTTTAGTTCAGATAGGAAACACGTAGCACAGTTTAAAATTTCCCTTTTGGAATTTCCCTCAATAAACATAAATGTACTCCAGAACTTTTGTACTGCCCTGTATATGATTTATAGAATTTATACACACCAAGTAATTGCAAAAAAAAATTAGTTAAATTTAAAAACGCGTTAAGCAACTGAAAAAGCACTTCCAGTAATTATTGTTAACAGACAGTACCAAATTATTTTGTGTAAATGAACGATAAATGCTATACTCTAAATATTCTATAGTAAGCCTCTTGTAATGCACCTTAGTCAGATAAATAAATTTCAATTTGTTTGAAATATTTAAACATTCTTAAAATAAACCGCAAACGATTTTTCTCCGGAATTCTTTTGAGTGTCCCTGTAAAACAAATTTAAGTGCTATACTCACCATATTCTATAATAAGCCTCTTATAGTGCACCTCATTGATCTATATAAATTTCAATATGCCTGAGATTGTATAACATCATTAAAATAAACCGCAAATAATTTTTCCCCTTAGACCGTAATGTGACGGAATTCTTTTGAGTGTCACTGTAAAAAAACTATAAGTGCTACACACCTCATATTCAATTCCGAACATGCTATAGTAGACTTCAATAACATATATCAACTGCATGACTATACATATATATTTACGGGAGTTAGAGTACGGACAGACAGACAGACAGATGGCAGACAGACATACGGCATACAGACAGACGGCAGACAGACAGATAAACCGAATTCATAAACACTTTTCAACTATGTTGGAAAGTGTTAAAAAAGGGAAGTTGGAAATTAATATATCTTTGGCTATTAACTCCTCGCATGCGGCTAATACGAGATTATCGGTTTTAATAAATTTCAAAACCTACATTATTAATATTTTTCACATAAAATGCTTTTTGGTGGTGTTAGCGGGCAATCTAAAAAAAATATATAATAAACATTTTTATCAGAGCTTTAAAAATAATCGGTTTTCACCTACGTTTTGTAACCCGGGAAGCTCGGGTTGGATCCCTTAGTTTTAATAACATTGATATATTACATTTGTTAATTAATGTAATAATAGATATAATTTAGAGAATTTTCATCGTGAAAAATTAACAATCGCATTGTTTTATATAGCAGGCTCTTCGATATAATTTTGATATATTTTTTATTTACGTATCAGTAGAGGGAAAAAGACAGTTCAGGCCCAGTAAGGAGCAATGAGGTGGTGGAGATGGAGGGAGTGAGTCTTATTTTTGAGGGGGTTTATTTTTGAGGGGGGCTTATTTTTAAGGGGGGCTTATTTTTGAGGGGGGCTTATTTTTGAAGGGGGGGGGCTTAATTTTTTTTTTTTAAATTTTAGAATTGACTTTCAGTTTGAAGGCGAAACGGAGATCAATTTTTTTTTTTTTTTTTTTTTTTTTTTTTTAGAATCAAATTTAAATGTTAGTTTGAAGTCTGGGGGGCTAACATTTTTAAGGGGGTGCTTAAAATTTAGGGGGCTTAATTTTTAAGGAGGGATTAATTTTTTTTTTTAATTAAATTTAAATGTTAGATTGAAGTCTGCTATAGGAGGAGGGTCTAAAAGTGAGGGAGCTTATTTTTGAAGAGGCGGTTAACTTTTTTTAAGGGGGGGCTTATTTTTGAGGGGGGCTTAAATTTTTTTTTTTTTTTTTTTTTTTTTTTTAGAATTGACTTTAAGTTTGAACGCGAAACGTATATTAAACATTTTTTTGGTGTCGCCCTCTATCGGTAGGGAATGCAATAACGGATATTTAAAATAGGTTTTCTTGAAAAGATTTCACTGGGATTTGAACCTGCAAAATAGCTTTTTGACTTGATAATTTGTGGTAGGTTTAACTAATCAAGCCAAGAAGCTACATATGAATGTCGAGATTTTAAGTGTTTAAAGAGAGGTATCGCGGTACCGGAAGTGAAAAGTTTAAGGTTTATTTTATACTGAATTTAAATGAAACCGGAAATTTATCTTTTTCAATATGATTGGATTGAATATTAACATATTTATTTTAAAATGTATAGTGGAAGCAATGGTAAAAAGAAGACATCTTTAGGGGTAATTACTGTTTTTATTGTGTTTGGTGTAGAAAACATAGGAAAGAGGTATAGTTTAAAAAAAAACAAATTCAATTTTATTAATAATTTTCCCAATGCAATACATGTGAACCCACTTTTCGTTTTTTAGCGGGGTTTGACAAATCTAATGCAGAATCTTGTTTAAGGTTTGTTGACAAATATTTATTTTTAATAAGATTTCGCGGAACATTCATTTCGTTTAATGTTTCTAATAATTCTTTCTGTGCCTTGATCGGTTTTCTTTTATTCACAGAAAACAAAAGATTAAATAAATCTGCCAAGTTCGATTCGGGGATAGGTTTTCCTTCGAAACTTACAGTCAAATTTTTATCTTTTCGAAATTTTCTTGGACGTGCCGTGACAAACTGAACTAATGCTTTGATAATTTAGGATAGCTTTATCTGGATATCATGGTGGTTAGATTACGGATATTTGTGTTTGGAATACACATGTGGTACACGTGATTTTTAATTTTGCCTGTTCAGTTTCAATTATATTGTGAAATGAGGGTTTATTTTTGAAAGATAATGTTAACTTTTTGTGATTATCTTGTAACAGACTGCTTTCATTAAAAGTGTATTTTAGAATTGTAAACTACAATTTTGAAATTTTTGCCTGTTTGGAAAAAAAGCACAGGGAAAAAAAATAAAAATATTAAAAAATAATAACAACAACTGTTCAAAAATATAATAACAACTAAACAAATGATCAAAAATAATAAAAAATGTTCAAATAATAATAACAACTGTTCAAAAATAATAAAAACTATTTAAAAAATAATAACAACTGTTAAACGATTGACTTTATACAACCAACATTTAAAAATAAGATAATCGAATCTAGTTTTTTCTAACATGACTTATTTGAAATATTCACTTTTTCTAGTTAGATTTATAACACGTAAGTGATTCGATCAGTAAAATATTATTTATAAAAGCACTAAATACGAGAATAATAAGAATTTTTAACTTACAAACATATGAACTTCTGATACACAAGTGATTCGACCAGTAAAATATTATTTAGAAAAGCATTTTTGACTTACAATTGTACGAACTTCTGATATGTAACCCTTTCTGAATCAATGTGTAAGAATTAACTGACTATTGAACTTATAACAGAGTATGATAAAATAATCACGTGACTTTTTTAAACCAATAAAATGTTATTATTTTTAAACAACGCCCTCTATCATTTTATGAACTTCCAAGAAACGAGTTAATATGATTATATTGTTTCCTGTTACCGCTGTGAAAGGTTGTGTTTTCCGTTTTAAGTTAGTTTACATTTAAGTGATTACGGAACGAGTCATGGATTCTGCTTTGTTAAGTGCTAATGATACGTCTAACGTGAAGAGTGAACCCTCATCACCAGGATTAAATGACCATGACATGGAATTTTTAATACAGCCTAAAGAAGAACCCGTTTCGAATTGTGAAGTGAAACCCACCTCATCAGGATTAAAGAAACAGAAGTTACCCTTTGTGTGTTCTACTTGCGACAAAGCTTTTCCCCGAAAGGTTAACTTAACGTTTCACATGAAGTGTCATCTGGAGAAAATACCTCTTATATGTGTAATCTGTGAAAAAATATTCGCTAGAAAGTATCATTTATTAAATCATATGAAGATTCATTCAAAGACCCCTGTGATTCATAATTGTAATGTATGTGGCGAAGTATTTTCACAAAAGAGTGATTTATTAAAGCATGGAAAGATTCATAACACTTCCAAGCCAAAACAAAAGAAAAGTAGACAGTCAGCCAGTCACTGTAAATGTGACGATTGTTTTGAAACATTTAATAATAGATCTGACTTAGTGAAACATAGAAAAATTCATCTTTCACCTAAAGAACTTAACCCGTCTGATCCACTTTCCTTGGGAAACAGTTCGAAATATGAAATTTCAGACATCACTCAGTTTAGTAAAATATTTAAGTTTTTCGATGTTTTTACTCCTGCTCATTGGAATTTAGGTGAGGAAATGATTGTTGAAGTACAAATGAATAAGAACTATGAGCTTTATGTTCACATACAGAAATACGAAGAATTTGAAAAGAACGGTCGTGAACTTACCCCCACAAATGAAGGCATTACATTATCATGTGCAACATTCGACAAATTTGAATCGAGATTGGATAAATTTAATTTTGTTTCTGAAAAAGATACATTCGTATGTAATAATGACTTACTAATCGCTTATGTAAATAAGGAATCATGCATACTGCAAAAATTATTCAAATCGAAAAAGTTTGGGTTTTGTTTGAAGTCGGATATTTTACTGCTTACAAAAGATCAATATTTGAAACTAGTGAAAAATGGCTTTAAAATTACCAAATGTCTCATTGAGACGCTTTTAACTAAGCTTATTCCTGTTTCGATTTTAGAAAACTTAAACAAATGTAAATGTACCCACCTCACAATAGAAGAGACTTCGAACTATTACTTAAAATGTTTCGATGACGAGTTAAAGTCATCCGTTTCTCGCGTGTTTGATTGCTATCGATGTTCAATCGGAGAACCAATTAATGTGAAACACGAGTGTGATAGTTATAATTTGCGTAGAAAGTATAATTGGTGTGGCGACAGTGCACTGCTAAATTTCAACGTGACTGAATTTGTAGAAAACATATTCAAGAAATGTTCATGTAATTATACTCATTTATTTTTTGAAACTATGAATATGGACTTTTATAATAACCATTTAGACAATGTATTTGTAAATTAACATAGAAATGTATTTATTTAATAAATATTTGTTTTTATATCACATATCTGTTTTTATTTCACATGTCTATTTATTTATTTTTTATTTATGAAATCAATCTTTGAAATCTCTTTTTAAGAAAAATTGATTATTTTTATTTGAATAGGTATTAAACTTATTTATTGATAAGAAAGTTTAATTTTTCTCTCCTTTTAAACAATGACATTGCATGTTTTGATAATTTCCATCCCACAGTTAACATTACAGTATTTAACATAGTTAAGAAAATGTTTAACTTAAACCGTCACTGTATTTATTATAGATAAGTAAACATTTTATCTTTAACCTAAATGATTAACTATAACTGTGACTGCTTTTAATCTAGATAAGTAAATGTTTCCAGGAAACACAATCAGTTTACTGTTGACTTTTATCGAGATTACACCAGTTAGTGGAATGCTGATGAAAAATATTTTATGATATTAATATGCAGAAAAGATCTCACGAAGAAGTACTTTCACCTTCGAAACGTCTATGTTTAGAAAAACCCATGGAAAATTTAAATACCTATGAGAAGGAGTTAAAGGACCCAAGATTAAAACTTTCTAAAATGGGTAATAACTGTGTAACTACTGAGGACTTACAAGATGTGAAACCCGAGATCGCTATGAATTTTTCAAACTTTGCCTATGGGAATGATACAACATCTTTCGAGAATCCCGGTCGAATGCCAAATTCTGCCACGGACTATTTGAATACATTTTTCGAAGACATAAGTTTTGAAAATTTAGATTGTTCTACTACCTTAACGTTTCAAGAACCTACAAATAATATTTTACAGACTACTGTTAAACGCGAGGTCAACGAGCTACAAGCAAGCAACCTTTCGCAAACAAGTGGTGAATTAAAAACCACCATCTCACCTACAAATGACATTAAAAGTGATAAATTATGCAATTCATATGTGTTTCACAAAGAACTAAGTGACTGTTTCTATTTAACTTTGAAGTTGAGAACTAAACAATATTGTATACTTATACGAGAATTTAAACGCAATGTATCTACTAATGAAGAAATCCCGACCAACCGCGTGGTTAATATGGATATTCCTAGCTGGTTTGAGTTTCAATATAAACTCATTGCATTTAATTTAAGATACAAAAGTACGTCCTTTGTTTCTAATAACATGATTTTAGTGTTAAACCAATATTCTACAATGCGAATTAAAAATTTAAAGAATCATTCTTATATTGACTTAAACGAACATCAACTAGAAAAATTAAAAGAAAGTACCTCTCATTTAAATAGTGCACTTTTACAACATATGTATACAAAACTTTTACCATCTCTTATTAAAAAGAAATGTATGGTGAGTAATATATCTACAGAAATAGAACAGGTGTTAAAGTATAAACTTAACACGTTTATCGAGAATAATATGTTATCAATACTTAATCAATTGTATGAATGCCATGCTTGTGCACTACGACATTCGAGCAAAAGCCTTCACTCCTGTTTCACATTTAATAATAGGGAAAAATTTAATCAATTAGGGGAAGCTTTGTTAATGCTCGTAGATTTCGATTATGTAACTTCAACGTTTCTAAACGGAGTTTATAATGTTAGTGAGCACTTTTTATGTAAGATTAATGAACAAACTATTTGTAATGAATTGTTTAAGACCTGAAAATAAAATGTTTTTGATTAAGTTCTGTCTGTTTATTTTTGCAAAGTGTCTATGAGTGAATTTATTAGTTTATAATTTAGTAGAAATTTTAAGTGAAGTGATGTAATTAAAAAAAGTTATTACAAAAAATTAATTGTAATAAAAATATTCACATTAAAAAAAGGTTAAAAAAATTAGAAGTTAATGAAATTAAAACTTATTAAAATTAAAAGTTAACAACAAAAAATAAATAATAAAATAAAATAAAGATTAACAAAAATATAGTTTTAAAATAAAAGTAAACAAAAAAAGTTATAAAGTAAAAGTTAACAAAAAGTTAAAAGTTAATAAAATATTTAAAAAAGCAAAAGAATGTATGTGTTATGAAGAGAGGGGTTTCCTTGTAGAAGTAACTTACAAAATGTATGTGTATGTATTTATTAGTTTTTCATTTAGTAGAACTTTTAAGTGAACAGTTAGAATTTATGTTTTTATATAACTTAACACAAAATAAAATTTTTAACTATTGCAAAAAGATTCAACTATTGAATGGAAATATGCATATTAGTAAAACAATCACAAGTTAATAAAATGAAAGATTTTAAATTTCATACAATTAAACAAATATATATATATATATATATACGAAACACATTACGGATTTAAATATTATAAGAAATGTTTGATTGAAATTTTTAAGACAGATTTAATTCTTGGTTCTGCCATATATAGTTCGAACTTATTTTAGAAGATAGTTTTCAATAGTCTTGTGGTTCGAACTTGACAAAATGAAATCAAGACACAATGAATTGTATGTTATTTTAATCATTATGTCATGACTTCATACTTCTGAAAGTGTATTTAAAGGTTTCTCTAGCTTTATTCAATGTTATTAAGCGTTTGTGAAACCGAAAATTAATGAAAAAACAGATCGCCTTCTACCAATTGCGCTAAGAATGTTTTATTCAATTATTATAAATAATAAAACCTTTTAGAATATTACTTATTTTAAATTCAAAATAATAAAAATTTAAAGTTAACAAAATAAATAATTCCTCTGTTCATTATAAATAAATAAAAGTTTACAAAATAAAAGTTTCAAAATTAAAACTTTATAAAAATTATAAGTTAACAAAAAATTAAATAAAATAAAATTTTAAAATAAAAATTATGAAAAGTAAAGTTTATAAAAATTAAAAGTTTTTAAAATTTTTAAGTTATGTTTAAAAATCTTCAAATTAATCAAAATTGACTTTTAGTTTTATGTTAATGTAAGTTTCAATGTTTTAAATATCGAACTAACTGTTTATCCCCATAATCATTTGTTTACCCATCTTCCAACCAACCAACTGGTTGCCTAGCCAACCATATACTTTGTATCTACACATGCGCAGAAAAAAAACACTAACTTGAGCTTTACTTTAAACCTTTGCTAGATTATATATATTATACAAGTCGAATATCTTCCATACTTAGAAAATTTATAATTTTCAACTATTCGTCCCTATTTATCTTAAAACATTAACAAATAAATATAATTTATATACTTACAAAAACAGGATAACTTAAAAAGGGGTCCATACATTTCAGCTTGCTAAAGTCAAGTGTCTGGTTTATAACAGAATGAGGTTAAACTATCAGTTTACTTCCTTATCACTCACGTGATCAAGACCTTATCAGTTACATGTTCAGGTCGATAACAGCTAAAAACAGCGTGTTGGTCATTTTAACTTCTGACTTCGCATACTGTGGTTCGGTAAGTTTTCTTGTCTAACATTTCTTTCTTTTTAAGAAATAAACTAATCGGAAAAATTTCTTTTCATACCCACTTACTTTTAAATCACAATGTTAAAAGACTAAATTTTATTATCTTAAATTATTCTTTTAAATGTCAAACAAAAGATCTTACAATATATTTGCAAATAAGTTCTTATAAAACGGTTTTAATTAGTTAAAGGATGAACATTGTTATTTTAACTATCTATTATTTTGAAAGCGAAAAAGATTAATTCACATGAAAATTAAATTTACCTTATTTATAAGCTGGGTAAGCAGGGTCTGGCTTTTGTGACGACTTGTAGAGATTTGAAAGATAGTACAAACGTATATCAGTTAATCTCACGTGATATGATGACGTTACTAAGTGACGTCATACACCACAGATTAATCACGTGACTACGCGACCATAACCTTCACATTACTAGTGATGTTTAGATCACGTAGCTAATTGTAATTATCATAAAATATACTTATAAAAATATGTTCATAAATTAATAACTAATTTATTTGCGTATTATTTTGAAAAGCATAGCATTTTAAAATAATAAATTAATTAATTATTAATTTATGAATATATTTTTATAAGTATATTTTATGATAATTACAATTAGCTACGTGATCTAAACATCACTAGTAATGTGAAGGTTATGGTCGCGTAGTCACGTGATTAATCTGTGGTGTATTTCCATTCAATAGTTGAATCTTTTTGCAATAGTTAAAAATTTTATTTTGTGTTAAGTTATATAAAAACATAAATTCTAACTGTTCACTTAAAAGTTCTACTAAATGAAAAACTAATAAATACATACACATACATTTTGTAAGTTACTTCTACAAGGAAACCCCTCTCTTCATAACACATACATTCTTTTGCTTTTTTAAATATTTTATTAACTTTTAACTTTTTGTTAACTTTTACTTTATAACTTTTTTTGTTTACTTTTATTTTAAAACTATATTTTTGTTAATCTTTATTTTATTTTATTATTTATTTTTTGTTGTTAACTTTTAATTTTAATAAGTTTTAATTTCATTAACTTCTAATTTTTTTAACCTTTTTTTTTAATGTGAATATTTTTATTACAATTAATTTTTTGTAATAATTTTTTTTAATTACATCACTTCACTTAAAATTTCTACTAAATTATAAACTAATAAATTCACTCATAGACACTTTGCAAAAATAAACAGACAGAACTTAATCAAAAACATTTTATTTTCAGGTCTTAAACAATTCATTACAAATAGTTTGTTCATTAATCTTACATAAAAAGTGCTCACTAACATTATAAACTCCGTTTAGAAACGTTGAAGTTACATAATCGAAATCTACGAGCATTAACAAAGCTTCCCCTAATTGATTAAATTTTTCCCTATTATTAAATGTGAAACAGGAGTGAAGGCTTTTGCTCGAATGTCGTAGTGCACAAGCATGGCATTCATACAATTGATTAAGTATTGATAACATATTATTCTCGATAAACGTGTTAAGTTTATACTTTAACACCTGTTCTATTTCTGTAGATATATTACTCACCATACATTTCTTTTTAATAAGAGATGGTAAAAGTTTTGTATACATATGTTGTAAAAGTGCACTATTTAAATGAGAGGTACTTTCTTTTAATTTTTCTAGTTGATGTTCGTTTAAGTCAATATAAGAATGATTCTTTAAATTTTTAATTCGCATTGTAGAATATTGGTTTAACACTAAAATCATGTTATTAGAAACAAAGGACGTACTTTTGTATCTTAAATTAAATGCAATGAGTTTATATTGAAACTCAAACCAGCTAGGAATATCCATATTAACCACGCGGTTGGTCGGGATTTCTTCATTAGTAGATACATTGCGTTTAAATTCTCGTATAAGTATACAATATTGTTTAGTTCTCAACTTCAAAGTTAAATAGAAACAGTCACTTAGTTCTTTGTGAAACACATATGAATTGCATAATTTATCACTTTTAATGTCATTTGTAGGTGAGATGGTGGTTTTTAATTCACCACTTGTTTGCGAAAGGTTGCTTGCTTGTAGCTCGTTGACCTCGCGTTTAACAGTAGTCTGTAAAATATTATTTGTAGGTTCTTGAAACGTTAAGGTAGTAGAACAATCTAAATTTTCAAAACTTATGTCTTCGAAAAATGTATTCAAATAGTCCGTGGCAGAATTTGGCATTCGACCGGGATTCTCGAAAGATGTTGTATCATTCCCATAGGCAAAGTTTGAAAAATTCATAGCGATCTCGGGTTTCACATCTTGTAAGTCCTCAGTAGTTACACAGTTATTACCCATTTTAGAAAGTTTTAATCTTGGGTCCTTTAACTCCTTCTCATAGGTATTTAAATTTTCCATGGGTTTTTCTAAACATAGACGTTTCGAAGGTGAAAGTACTTCTTCGTGAGATCTTTTCTGCATATTAATATCATAAAATATTTTTCATCAGCATTCCACTAACTGGTGTAATCTCGATAAAAGTCAACAGTAAACTGATTGTGTTTCCTGGAAACATTTACTTATCTAGATTAAAAGCAGTCACAGTTATAGTTAATCATTTAGGTTAAAGATAAAATGTTTACTTATCTATAATAAATACAGTGACGGTTTAAGTTAAACATTTTCTTAACTATCTTAAATACTGTAATGTTAACTGTGGGATGGAAATTATCAAAACATGCAATGTCATTGTTTAAAAGGAGAGAAAAATTAAACTTTCTTATCAATAAATAAGTTTAATACCTATTCAAATAAAAATAATCAATTTTTCTTAAAAAGAGATTTCAAAGATTGATTTCATAAATAAAAAATAAATAAATAGACATGTGAAATAAAAACAGATATGTGATATAAAAACAAATATTTATTAAATAAATACATTTCTATGTTAATTTACAAATACATTGTCTAAATGGTTATTATAAAAGTCCATATTCATAGTTTCAAAAAATAAATGAGTATAATTACATGAACATTTCTTGAATATGTTTTTTACAAATTCAGTCACGTTGAAATTTAGCAGTGCACTGTCGCCACACCAATTATACTTTCTACGCAAATTATAACTATCACACTCGTGTTTCACATTAATTGGTTCTCCGATTGAACATCGATAGCAATCAAACACGCGAGAAACGGATGACTTTAACTCGTCATCGAAACATTTTAAGTAATAGTTCAAAGTCTCTTCTATTGTGAGGTGGGTACATTTACATTTGTTTAAGTTTTCTAAAATCGAAACAGGAATAAGCTTAGTTAAAAGCGTCTCAATGAGACATTTGGTAATTTTAAAGCCATTTTTCACTAGTTTCAAATATTGATCTTTTGTAAGCAGTAAAATATCCGACTTCAAACAAAACCCAAACTTTTTCGATTTGAATAATTTTTGCAGTATGCATGATTCCTTATTTACATAAGCGATTAGTAAGTCATTATTACATACGAATGTATCTTTTTCAGAAACAAAATTAAATTTATCCAATCTCGATTCAAATTTGTCGAATGTTGCACATGATAATGTAATGCCTTCATTTGTGGGGGTAAGTTCACGACCGTTCTTTTCAAATTCTTCGTATTTCTGTATGTGAACATAAAGCTCATAGTTCTTATTCATTTGTACTTCAACAATCATTTCCTCACCTAAATTCCAATGAGCAGGAGTAAAAACATCGAAAAACTTAAATATTTTACTAAACTGAGTGATGTCTGAAATTTCATATTTCGAACTGTTTCCCAAGGAAAGTGGATCAGACGGGTTAAGTTCTTTAGGTGAAAGATGAATTTTTCTATGTTTCACTAAGTCAGATCTATTATTAAATGTTTCAAAACAATCGTCACATTTACAGTGACTGGCTGACTGTCTACTTTTCTTTTGTTTTGGCTTGGAAGTGTTATGAATCTTTCCATGCTTTAATAAATCACTCTTTTGTGAAAATACTTCGCCACATACATTACAATTATGAATCACAGGGGTCTTTGAATGAATCTTCATATGATTTAATAAATGATACTTTCTAGCGAATATTTTTTCACAGATTACACATATAAGAGGTATTTTCTCCAGATGACACTTCATGTGAAACGTTAAGTTAACCTTTCGGGGAAAAGCTTTGTCGCAAGTAGAACACACAAAGGGTAACTTCTGTTTCTTTAATCCTGATGAGGTGGGTTTCACTTCACAATTCGAAACGGGTTCTTCTTTAGGCTGTATTAAAAATTCCATGTCATGGTCATTTAATCCTGGTGATGAGGGTTCACTCTTCACGTTAGACGTATCATTAGCACTTAACAAAGCAGAATCCATGACTCGTTCCGTAATCACTTAAATGTAAACTAACTTAAAACGGAAAACACAACCTTTCACAGCGGTAACAGGAAACAATATAATCATATTAACTCGTTTCTTGGAAGTTCATAAAATGATAGAGGGCGTTGTTTAAAAATAATAACATTTTATTGGTTTAAAAAAGTCACGTGATTATTTTATCATACTCTGTTATAAGTTCAATAGTCAGTTAATTCTTACACATTGATTCAGAAAGGGTTACATATCAGAAGTTCGTACAATTGTAAGTCAAAAATGCTTTTCTAAATAATATTTTACTGGTCGAATCACTTGTGTATCAGAAGTTCATATGTTTGTAAGTTAAAAATTCTTATTATTCTCGTATTTAGTGCTTTTATAAATAATATTTTACTGATCGAATCACTTACGTGTTATAAATCTAACTAGAAAAAGTGAATATTTCAAATAAGTCATGTTAGAAAAAACTAGATTCGATTATCTTATTTTTAAATGTTGGTTGTATAAAGTCAATCGTTTAACAGTTGTTATTATTTTTTAAATAGTTTTTATTATTTTTGAACAGTTGTTATTATTATTTGAACATTTTTTATTATTTTTGATCATTTGTTTAGTTGTTATTATATTTTTGAACAGTTGTTGTTATTATTTTTTAATATTTTTATTTTTTTTCCCTGTGCTTTTTTTCCAAACAGGCGAAAATTTCAAAATTGTAGTTTACAATTCTAAAATACACTTTTAATGAAAGCAGTCTGTTACAAGATAATCACAAAAAGTTAACATTATCTTTCAAAAATAAACCCTCATTTCACAATATAATTGAAACTGAACAGGCAAAATTAAAAATCACGTGTACCACATGTGTATTCCAAACACAAATATCCGTAATCTAACCACCATGATATCCAGATAAAGCTATCCTAAATTATCAAAGCATTAGTTCAGTTTGTCACGGCACGTCCAAGAAAATTTCGAAAAGATAAAAATTTGACTGTAAGTTTCGAAGGAAAACCTATCCCCGAATCGAACGTGGCAGATTTATTTAATCTTTTGTTTTCTGTGAATAAAAGAAAACCGATCAAGGCACAGAAAGAATTATTAGAAACATTAAACGAAATGAATGTTCCGCGAAATCTTATTAAAAATAAATATTTGTCAACAAACCTTAAACAAGATTCTGCATTAGATTTGTCAAACCCCGCTAAAAAACGAAAAGTGGGTTCACATGTATTGCATTGGGAAAATTATTAATAAAATTGAATTTGTTTTTTTAAACTATACCTCTTTCCTATGTTTTCTACACCAAACACAATAAAAACAGTAATTACCCCTAAAGATGTCTTCTTTTTACCATTGCTTCCACTATACATTTTAAAATAAATATGTTAATATTCAATCCAATCATATTGAAAAAGATAAATTTCCGGTTTCATTTAAATTCAGTATAAAATAAACCTTAAACTTTTCACTTCCGGTACCGCGATACCTCTCTTTAAACACTTAAAATCTCGACATTCATATGTAGCTTCTTGGCTTGATTAGTTAAACCTACCACAAATTATCAAGTCAAAAAGCTATTTTGCAGGTTCAAACCCCAGTGAAATCTTTTCAAGAAAACCTATTTTAAATATCCGTTATTGCATTCCCTACCGATAGAGGGCGAAACCAAAAAAATGTTTAATATACGTTTCGCGTTCAAACTTAAAGTCAATTCTAAAAAAAAAAAAAAAAAAAAAAAAAAAATTAAGCCCCCCTCAAAAATAAGCCCCCCTTAAAAAAAGTTAACCGCCTCTTCAAAAATAAGCTCCCTCACTTTTAGACCCTCCTCCTATAGCAGACTTCAATCTAACATTTAAATTTAATTTAAAAAAAAATTAATCCCTCCTTAAAAATTAAGCCCCCCTAAATTTTAAGCACCCCCTTAAAAATGTTAGCCCCCCAGACTTCAAACTAACATTTAAATTTGATTCTAAAAAAAAAAAAAAAAAAAAAAAAATGATTTCCGTTTCGCCTTCAAACTGAAAGTCAATTCTAAAATTAAAAAAAAAAAAAAAATTAAGCCCCCCCCCCTTCAAAAATAAGCCCCCCTCAAAAATAAGCCCCCTTTAAAAATAAGCCCCCCTCAAAAATAAACCCCCCTCAAAAATAAGACTCACTCCCTCCACCTCCACCACCTCATTGCTCCTTACTGGGCCTGAACTGTCTTTTTCCCTCTACTCGTATCCGATATACATGGTTTGTTACTATGAGCGGGGAAAACAAAACATGTAATTTTTCATGATAACGAAAATTTCCATAAAGAAAAATAATTTTTAATTACGTTAAAATCACTGTTAAATCAATAGGTATATTCTTTAAAAGGTTAAAAAACTATCTCTTCAGTTTTGAAATAGCTAACGATGATTTAAAAAAGGGGGGGGGGCTTAAATCTGAAATCTTTTGTATTTCTTCTTTTTATTTATTATTGTTGATGCTAAATTTTGCACCACTCTTTTCTTCCAAAATTTACTAGCCCTTGATCAAATTCAGAAGAAAAAAGAAAAAAGACTGGGCGATTGGAAGTGACAATGCACTTTGTTGCAATCTCTTCGCACATAGGGCTAATTTAATTTCTGTAGCTGAATCCATTAGATAGAAATGATGCCGCTTTCCAATTTGAAGAAAGCGTTCCTCGTTTGAAATGCCCCCAAACAGTTAATAGAATTTACATGTCACTAGTTGCTACCATGAAGACAATAAAGTTAGGAACTGAGTAACGTTGTAAACAATCCTTTAGACAGGTTTGTCAAGGCAATGTGAACAATTATTGAAAAAGAAAGAAGGGCAATTATTGAGGTGTTAAATTTTCTAGGTTTGTCACTTGTAATAACATCATATTATTTTTTCATTATATATAAGAATTTGAAAATGTTACATTTCGATCTAAAGGGATTGGAATTCCTATCATTGCATCTAAACTCTCATCCGTATGATATAAATATTTTATATAACACTAATCTTAAAGGTATAATAAAGGTAACCTGTGGTAATACCACCAGAGCACAATAGTTCAAAATCTCTAAAACGTGATTTTATATGTCCTGATTAGGTATGGGAATGTTTGGGGAATCATACAATGCAATAGAGGTATATTCTTTGATACAGGCGCCGGGATTTCTTTTTTAATTTGACGCTCGAATGACATTCAAATGATCCAGATAGACGAAAACACGTGTTTTTTTTTTTTTTTTTTTTTTTTTTTTTTTTAAATTATTGCACTATGTTTTTGATATAATTAACTCATTTTAATTCTTTAGAATGGGTTACTGACAAATATATGTTTACACTTAATACGTATATAGTTAACGTATACACATTTTTTTTTTGCAAAATTTAAAATTTTAAAAATTTTAAATAAATAAGCTAACATTTTATTAAAATTGTAACAAAATAATTGTTTTGATAAGGAAAATACTTATTTCACTTATGTTATTAGTAATTCATTAATGTAATATTAATAGAAAAAAATTAAAACATACAATTCTATTTCCAATGAATTCAATTTACACAATATTATATATACAGGGTGCCCACGTATAACCTATGACCGACCTTTATTTTCGCAACCGTTGGTCCTAGATGCATACTTCCAATTACAAAAATGGTTTAAATAAGGTAAAGAATTATTTTTAAAGCGATTTGGGTCAAGAAACACCTTTATTAAAAAATTACCAAATTAAAATTTTTATACGGTCCCCGGGTCCTATAAGTGATATTTAGTAAAAATTTACTGTGACACTAACAAGTAAGACAAAAAAGTCTCATTTCTCTAACATTAAAATTGACCGAGTTATGAAACTTTGAAATGCATGACTTATACCACTTTTTTGCATCTAAAAACAGATGATTTCGGCCATGCATTCAGGGGTCGTATATAAAGTACTTAAACTTATTTCAAGGTATCTGCGCTTTGAAAGAAATCGTACAACTATTACGATTGAGTTAACTTTTATTGGTTAAGCTTCAGATTAGTTAAAATAATTGTATTTTCACGTATGTTTCATTTTGAAAGGATTTGATGCTATGATTTCTTTTTTAAAAAAATTATGTTATTTTCATAAGGTTTTATTTAACTTGCAACGATCGTCTTTCCAGTTTAAAATTTGTAGTCGAACTTTAACTCACTTTCAAATATTCGATCGAAGTTAAATTTTACATACTGACTTAAATCCAATGACAATGTAATATTATTATGATTTTCGACGCTTACCATCTTATACATACTTATATTAGAGGAAAACACAAAAACATTCGGATAGATTAACGTCAACATGTTTAAGAAAGAGTTTTAGATTAGATAACATAAACCTGCGATGATTGTGTTTTTTAACTTTTATAATTACGTTTTATGTATTTTTTACCGCTGAATAAAAAAATTACCTTCACTTTTAACCATCCTTTCAGAATTTTTCACAAATCGTAAATTTCAAGGTTAAAAAGTAGCAAAAAATCTAATACTATAAAATAGATGTAATACTTTTTTATTCAGTTTAATTTTATTTAATTCAATAATTTATTCAAAATTTTGCCTTATACTGGGTTTCTTACAGCTAAGCTCAGGGGTCCGATGAGGTTGGGTGGGGGGGGGGGGGGATCAATTTTAACTTTGGGCTTTTTAACTTTGAAATTTGCGGTTTAAGAAAAATCCTGACATGATGGTTTAAAATGAAGGTCATTTTCGGATTCAGCGCTAAAAAATACATAAGAATCAATTTTCAAAAGCTAAGAAACATGACACAACCCAAAATTTGAAAGGCAGTGTAATCTAACAGCATATTAAAATCTGTATCATTTTATAAAGAATTGAGGCTGTTGTTTTTCATCCTTTTATTTAACAAAAATTCTGTTATTTTTATCCTCTTATATGTTCAGTACAAATTGTATATTTTACATTAATATGTCAGAATGATTATAGATTTCACATTTATGTTGGACTGCAATGTTAATTTTGCTCTCAACTATTTTTTTGATATATCTGACGTTTATTTATATTTCTACTACATTTGTGAATGACCCCTATTTCACAGCAAAAAATATACTCCAACTTTAAACAGCTATTACTCGGTCAATTTTAATATTAGATAAATGGGACTTTTTTTGCCTTACTTGTTAGTGTCACAGTAAATTTTTACTAAATATCACTTATAGGACCGGGGGACCGTATAAAAGTTTAAATTTCGTATTTTTTTTTAATAAATGTTTTCCTTGACCTAAATATCTTTAAAAATAATTCTTTACCTTATTTAAACCATTTTTGTAATTGTAAGTATGCATCTAGGACCAACGGTTGCGAAAATAAAGGTCGGTCAGGTTATACGTGGACACCCTGTATATATATTTTTTGTGCTATCTACCTGTTTCAGAAAATATACAATATTTTATGAATAATATCAGTAACACATAAATTTTATTTTGCAGATGATTTCAAGCCAGTTGCTGAATGTTCAAAACAAGCCAATGAGCGTTATAAGAAATGAAACTTTTCTGCTCGTGAAAAATATTTTAAATAATGACAATGCAAGCAAAATTTATAAATTGATCGAAAAAGGTATGGTAGAAAAAGATATTTTCAAACTACAATTTTACTCTAAGTCATCGTTTTTTTTAAATTTTGTCCGACATTTTGAATTTTCCTTTTTCAGATTTCAGATTTGTAATCAGCAAAATAAAATCTCTAAAATTTACTCACTTTCAAAACGGCCAAAACCAAAATATTATATATTTTTATTTTATTTCATCGATTTTTTTTTTTATTTTGTCCATCATAATCGATCCACCATTTTGATTTTTGATATCAAATTTGTAATCCGTAAGGTAAATAATCCTTAAATACCAACTTTCATACGTATTCGTACAGATTTTCAAATTACGACCACGTTTTTAGCATTTGAAACTACTGTGCAGAGTCGCTAATATGGCCATTGGGCGATTTCAGGGATCAATTGCGAATTTGGAACAGGCATGACACTTTTATGTCACTTAATTTAAATCAGGTTGCGGTTTTAAACTTTTTGAACGTTTGAAATTTGGTCAATATTTTGGAGTGTTTAATTTGATTTTTTGAAATTCTTTTATTTGCATTCGATTAATCTGAAATAGAAATAAATTTCTGTTCATAAAAATAATGTAGTTTTATCTTTATTGCCATTTTTGTTTAAGTGAAATAAAACATGGATTTATTGAGAAAAATAGGAAAGTTGCTTAATTAACTTCAATGGCCACATTTAACTTAACAAGGACGAAAAATCATGCGTCAAGAATAGATTATGAAACAATTTCCAACACATCCAGAAAACTGTAACGAAAATTCACCGTTAAATAAGGTAAAAGAAGATATGTAAGTAAACAGTTTAGAAAACATATACCGCACTGAAAAATACAGTTTTCGAAATTACCTTCCATTGTAAAAAAAATAGTCAAATTATTTTGTGCAGCCGTGTATATGATCTGTAGATTTCGATATATAATACATAGCATGATAAAATTTAGTGCAGTTTGAAAATCCACATTTAGCAATTTTTGCCAATCGATGGAAAGACACTCGAAACCTTTTGTACAGCCCTGTATATTATATAAACACTTTTGTACACACCACATATTAAGCTAAAATTTAAAATAAAAAAACGCATAAGGCAACTTAAAACTCACTTCCAGCACTTACCAACCGTAAACTACAATGTATTTTGTTCTGTGCGTAGCACTGTATATGAATTTACTTATATTAAACAAAATTATATTAGTCTAACCAAATATAGTTCAGAAAGAAAATGCATAACACAATCAAAAACTACCCTTAAGTAATTCACTCCCATAGTCAATATTACGAATTCCCTTGTGTAGCCCTGCATATGATCAACAGAATTTATACGCACCACGTAATATGATAAAATTTAGTTAAACTTAAAAACGCAAACCAAACTTGGAAACGCGCTTATCACACATAGAAAGTAATTATCGCACGTATATTGTAACCGATATTTTTTGTGTGTCTTTGTAAATGAATGATAAACGAAATGGACACTGTACTATTAAGCTAGCAATTTATAGTGCATCTCAGTAATGCATATAATTTTCATTATGTTTGAAATAGTGAAACATCATTAAATTACACTGCAAACGATTTTTCCCCGTTAGAGCAAACAATATCTAACAGAATTATTTTGTTTGACCCTGTAAATGAATGATGAATTCTTTGCACCCCATATGCTACAAAAAGCATGTTTTAATGCGCTTTATAAATTATATCACAATTTCATCATGTTTCAAATGACGTAGCATCATCAAAATGCACTTGAAACTATTATTTCCCATTGACTGTAATGGGACGGAATACTTTTGTCTGTCCCTGTAAAAAACACACGAATTCAAACACTTTTCAACTAGGTTGGAAAGTATTAAAAAAGAGGTGTTTTGCGAAATTCTAAATTTGAAAATGAAAATCAAACGTGAAAAATTATAGATAGCAGATAGCACAAATAACGACGTGTTTTTCATTTTTTAAACTTTACCACAGCCATCTCAATTTTAGTTTGAAATAAGAGTGACCATATTACCCTCAGTTTCCTTATAATGTATGTAATATGTATGTACGCGTGTCAATTTTTAACGTTTCTGATTTTTTTTTCATTCAGATCATTAATTCTCTCAAAGCTGGTAGACGGGAGGTGCTGGGTTCAAACCCCTGTCGCGCTCGTCGACCTAACCGTTCGGAGTTTTCCGTAGTTTTCTTAGAACCTTGCCGTAAATACGGGTTAGGATCCCTTAGAAAGACCATCAAGGGATGGCACTGCCCCTAGGGTCTATATCTCTCGTGTAGATAATCGGCCGTCATAAAATCAACCAACCAACCAGATCATTAATTATGAGAGAATGACTATCACTTAAATTTGAAGAAGACATTCTCAGTTGCATGCATTACTTGTGTACTATACATGTTTAATTACCAAATGAAAGGAATTTTGAAGTTTTTTTAGTGTAATGTAAGTACGGAGGATACGCCATTAAAATATTTCATTTGAGGCATTGCATTTTTATTCACATTCTCCGCGCGTATTTATTTTTATATTCATAAGCATTATTTAATAAAAACAAAAACAAAAACGTAAGCGAATTTGAATAATTACACAGTTCTTTATCTTCTATTTTTCCCTTTTCTTTCATTACTTACTATTTTTTTTTTTTTTTTTTTTTTTTTTTTTTATAAAAGTGCATATTTACTTGTTTGAATGATGTATAGTAAATAGTTGATGGAAACTGCTGACTTTCTAAATATGAGAATTTGTCTTCCTTTTTTTACGCCTGTATTCTTATTTTGAGCTTAAACTACATATAGCTTAAAATGAGATAAACACACAAGAATAATTTCAATTTTATCGATCCGAATTAGTATTACTCCATTATGAATTGTAAGTGACAAAAATATACTATGCAAAGTAAATAGAATCTTGATTTAAAAGAGAACGAGAGGTTTTTCATATAGGCAATTAAAACAATTCTACCATACATTTTTGCTTCTTTTCACAACACCTGTTTATTCAGATATAAGAAAAATTCACGCTATTTGCAGAAGGTTATTCCTGTACCCTATCATCGGCTGAAAAATTTAAAAACACCTTGGGTTAAATATTAGGTTAAAGCGCAGATCTATCAACTGAGAATGTTACCTAGAAAACATGCCTAGGTTACATTCCTAGATTACATACCTAGGTTACATTCCTAGGTTACATTCCTAGATTACATACCTAGGTTACATTCCTAGGTTACATTCCTAGATTACATACCTAGGTTACATTCCTAGGGAATATGCCTAGGATTTGGTTACCTAGGCAACATTGAGTAAAATTTACGTAAATAAGCATGGGTATTGACATGTGTATATGTTACTTTAAAGTCCCTTCTGCTTACAGAAGGTCAACATTTCTTGTAAATTCTAACCTCATCAAATTGAAACGAAGCATCATGTAATTGAATCAAATTTAATGACACCCAATACCTGAAATATGGTCATTGAACGCAACATACATGAAAGAAGTATTCTTAATTGTTGCAATCAAGTTGACATTCAAACATCTGTAATTGTTAAATTGCATGATACATATTTTCCTATAGGAAAGAAAAGACATTTTTTTAAGTAAGTGCATTCTATGCGGGATGTGTAATTATTTGAATTATACATGATTGATCTAAGACACCTAACCCTATCTTACAGAAAGAACTCAACTTCTTCAATTGCGGTCAATGTACTTTATCTACGTAGTAATGAATTCATTGTTTGTGCGGGCCGTACAGGACTTTCATGAGGGTCACATGTGATCTGCTAACCTCGAAAGGAAGTTTTGAAGCCTATAACCAGCAATTGCTGGCAGATGGGGATGTTAGAAACATCCCACATGAGCGCAGTCAACCATCTGCCTAGCAGGAGCAAGTGACGGAAAAACAAGATTACTAAAAAAGAAATAATACGACGCCAATGGCTTCTTGCTTTTATTTCACTGTACTTAAAGGTTAAGGTCATACAGCGGGTGGTGACTTCCGCTGGTATAGTCATTTTAAGAAAATGATCTTGAAATTTTCTACAAATTCCAGATAGTGAAAATAAAAATAACTGGTAGCGTATCGTTTTATGGACCATTAGTAACCATAATTTTGTCGCTTTTAGTAAAATTTAATTGGTAAAAAATGAAAAATTTTAATTATGAAACTACACGTCTGATAACTTCTTACAATTTATGATATTAAAATATAACGTGAACATACATCACTTGATAAACTTTTTATTCAAATTAAAATTTTTCACATTTAAAAATAACTGTCATATTTTTGATAAATATTATAAATGGAAGTAAGCGATGAACGAATCTTATAACTGGTGAAATTTAAGGTTATTTTCAGAGTTTTACTTACAGGAAAACGAGAATTCCAGCCAATTTGTCTTCAACTTCAAAAGCCCCCTTGAAAGCACTCTGTTCTTGGACATGGGAGTATGGACAAATTTATTATGAGTATTTCGATTACAACAAACACACACGTAACATGTACTCCCCCTCTCTCTTGAGCGCGCATGTGCACCTACACAAATTACTGCTATTTGCGATATGAAAGTAAACAAAATTACTTTAACTTATATTCTTTTTCAAAATATCTCGTTTGTATTTCAATATTTTTAAGAGACGCTTTTTGCATTAGACAGCTCAGGTCGAACTCTCCGCATGTCTTTTTTTACCTTTTCGATTTTGTTTACAAGTTTTTTTTTTTTTTTTTTATGAAGATACTTTCACTTTCGGAACCGGTTTCAAATGTGAAAGTATCCCTATATTTAAAAAAAGTGACGATTTTGAAATGTGCCAAACGATGTGGAAATGGACCGATGAAAATCTGCATAGATCTTCTCGGCTTTTTTTTTATTATTTTCTTCTAGAAAATAGGGATTGTTTTGCGATACCGAACGGAATCGCAAAGCGATTACGCTGGGAGTTGCAGAGCGTAGCGAGCAAGGGGGCGGAGCCCCCCTAGTTCTCATTAAAAAAACCTGCAACCAAAATCGAAAAAGTAAAACGACAGTTGTGTAGAGATAGACATCAGCTATCGAATGCAAAAAAAGTCATTTAAAAATATTGAAATACAAACGAGATATTTTTAAAAATGTCTCCCATAGGATTAACATTAACAAGCGGGTGTTTTCCCGTGAGTGAATTAGCCTAATAAATTGTGGATTTCAGGATGTTTAATTCAAGAACATAAAGAAGGATGTGGGAACATAGAAGAACATAAAGAAGGATATACATTCAATCACATAGAATCACATAGAATCATATACATTCAAGAACATAAAGAAGGACTTCACCCGAAAGTTAAGTAATTCAGATCTAAGTGTGCTTGGTAGATTAAAGATCAAAGACGATTACTGAAGAATGCCTACGTGGGGCGTAATGCCCATGTTTACTTCACATCTAGATGAGAACAGTTTATGGAGATGGCATCAGAAGATTCAGAAAAATAAAATTTTCCTGCTGCTAGGATAAAAAATGCTGCTAGAATAAAAGTTTCTAGCAGCAGGCTGGGGTGGAGTGATGCTGATGTAGGAGCAATCTGGATTTGCAATTTGATGCTTTGATTGATGTCAGAATGGTGAGCATAGGGGGGAAGCCCCATCAGAACCATACATTTTTTAATTTTTATTTTTATTAATGTTATTTTGTAAATCTAATACATTATACAAACATCTTATTTTAAATAAGATGCAAACAGTTAGTTTAAAAAGCAAACTTTGCATTCTGAGAATAACCGCGCACGTAAGCCTCAGAATCAAATGTGTTTTTTAGCACGTCATAAAGTGAGTGGACGAAGTTCATTTCCCCGCATAAGGGGTAGTTCACTCACTGTTAAAACTAAAGGTGACAAACCGGTGCCGTTTGAGACCTCGGGGTGAAAAGACGGTACCATTCGAACCCTTGGGTGACATAGAGGCTTGGAAATCTGGTTGGGGTGCCTCACTAGGTGATTGAAGCGAATTAGGGTGCCGTGCACTACGTATTGGTGGAAATATGGCACCCCTCCGGGTGACCGGCACTTTGCGCATGCGCTGTGACTTGTGTCCCTCTCTTTTCGGCGTCGACAAGTGAAATCTACGGCTGTGAGTAAATCGACACATGCAAAGTCCAAATTGGCCATGTTAATTAAAGACTGACCACTGAGCTATAATGGAACAGAGCAATCCAATTTATGCGACCTCAGACACTTAAGTTACTTAAGATATTTTTCGACTATACAGGCTAAATATTTTAGTAGGGATAAAGTGGTGTTTTGTACATATTTTTAGTTTGTTGTGTCAAAAAAAAAAAAACGAAACTGTTAAGGGGTTAAGAGGGCGCGATAACATACGCTCGCTAATGTTAATCCTATGGGAGTAGTTTTGAAAATATCTGGTTTGTATTTCAATATTTTTAAATATATATATATTTGCATTGGACAGCTGAGGTGGATCCGCAAGCAGGTCTTTTTTTACTTTTTTGACTTTGTTTATTTATTTATTTTTTTAATGAGGATATTTTTATGTTCGGGACCGGTTTCGAAAATGAAAGTATCCTCGTATAAAAAAAATCCTGTAACCAAAATCTAAAAAATAAAAAACGATCTGTGTAGATCTCGACCTCAGCTATCCAATGCAAATAAGCCATTTAAAAATATTGATATACAAACGAGAAATGTTTCCCATAGGCTTTTTAGCGAGCGGGTGTTTTTCCGTGAGTGAATCAGCATTTTAAATTGTGGATTTCAGGATGAAAGATTTAAGAACATAAAGAAGAAAGAGCTCCAGAATGGTAAGGAAATAAGATCTTGCTTAATATAAAAACAAACTTTGCGGGCTGAGAATAACAGCGTCTCAGAATCCACATGTTTTTTTTAGCACCCCACAAACTGAGTTGACGAAGTGCATTTCCCCGCGTCAGAGGTAGTTTCCAGAGTCAAATGATGTTGATGACTCGTGGCATTCGCGTTAGTTAGCAAAAGAAAGGAAACCTAAAACAAGTGTTTATTTTTCTTCAATTGCATCATTTCAGATATTTATGTAGTTTTTAGTTATTGTAATACAAAAGATAATAAAAAATAATTAAAGTTTGAATTATAGTGACTATCAATTTATATTTATATATATCCACTGTCAGGTTTTCACTGACAGCTGCGGTTTAGAACTATTGTTATGTGATATTATCTTTTTCTGTGCTTATCTACTGTGTACTGTAAGCTTTAAACTAACGCTCCTTTCCTATCTGGAATCTTAATCCGAGTAGGGGAGTGACCTGAGATGAGTAGAAAGAATGTTTAGTATAGTGGAGGGAGTTTTTCTACTGTCATTCCAAGTTCATAGATAAGACAGACTTCACCTATTATCTAAGAAGACAGATACATCATAAGGGGATTACGTTCTTTCAAGTGGACGAAGCCCGTGCGGAAAGGGGAATCACCCCGTTTACGAATGGTGCTCTCGTGGTGACCGGAGAGAGAGATTAGTTTGAATGCTGTGAGCGGGACGTGTAAGTTGTCCAGGATACACGTGTGGAGGTAGATCTCTTGGAGTGGAGAGATAAGGTGTTGGTAAGATTAATAGTATCTCTGGTAACTCTGAGTTAATTAACGTAGCGTGAGTGAGAGAGGTATAGAGTAGCTTAGCAGTACACAGAACGTATTTTCTGTATTTTATTTAATGTTGAACCGTATCAGCTATATCTGAGTTTGTAAGTGTAAATATTGTCTTGTTATTTGTAAAGATTGTGTAAATAAATTGTTCGTTTAAGTTTAAGTGAAAGAGTTCGTCTTTTATCAATATACCTCTCATAATGTGACCGATATCACGTAGTCATATCGGTGGTGGCAGCATTCTAAAATTACCGGTTATTCTTCAAAGTTGGGTAGACTTAGAGAGAATCCGACAAATGTTGGCAGCGACGGGATAGAATTGCTGAAGACCAGTGCCAGCTAGCCGTGTTACAAAGTGTTTATGCCGGATCGTCCAGCGGAATTGTTTGAGCCCTATCGTCGTAGACCAGTGCCAGCTAGCCGTGTTACAGAGTGTTTATACCGGATCGTCCAGCGGGATTGTTTGTGCCCTATCGTCGTTACAGTGAAGTGAACTACATTGTTTGTGCTCTATCGTCTTTACAGTGAAGTGAACTTATGTGTATTTCATCAAAGTAACTCTAAAGTGCGAAATATTTAAATCATCGTGGATCAACTTGTGAGCACAGAATTGACCCAGCGGATTTAGTATGAGGTAAGGTGTTTTGATCATTTTACTCTACTGACATTCTCGAACCTACTGTTTTTTTGTGTGTGTAATTGATGGTAATTTAAGTTAATGTTGTGGGTAATTTATGATAATTTATGTGCAATATAATAATTGTGCTAAATCAAATGAGATATTAACAACCATTTTACACTATTATTTTAAGAAAAGGAGGTAATATTGTTTACTAGAATTGATTTTCTAAATTTTTTAAACGGATAAGATTAATGATTGAAAATAATGCATTGTGTTAATAGTTGGGAGGAATAATTGAATTTTCTTAAATTTAAATTATTATTAAAGTAATATTTAAATTAAGTGATATTGTTTTAAGTTTGAAATATTGATATTAAATGAGGAAGGCAAATTTGTGTAGAATTTAAATTAAATTGAAATAACCTTCAAAGAAGCATTTAAGGGCAAGGAGAAAAAAAGGAGGGGCTGTGATTGTACCTTTTAATGAGAGAACTAATTTTGGAAATTGAAGTATTTTATTGAGATTAAATTTAGGAATTTATGTGTATTTTATGCAAATTTTTGTTAGGCGGATATCTCTATTTAGTGTTTGGCATCAGTGTTTTTATTCAACTTGCCACGTATCAGTATTATTGTGTAAATTGTATTTTATTATTTAATTGTATAAATTTAAATCTGTATTGCATAGTAATCAAATTGAAATTATTTTACTTTGTTATTGAAAGCAAATTGTGGGGTAACATGGTTTAAGGAAATTTATCAATTATTATTATTTATTTGAAATATGTTAAATAGTATAATATGCGGAGGTAACTTATGAAGGTAGGATTTGAGGAAGTATTAATTTGATATTGTGTTTAAGTGTGGTTGTAGGGAGATAATAATTGTCGGTAGAAGGTATGGATTTCTTACTAAAATTAAAAAGGGTGGATCTACAGACGATATGTGAAGAGTTGAGGATTGAATTCTCGGAAGATGATACCAGGTTTCAGCTTAAGAAAAAGATAGTGGAGAGCCACGAATATGAAGAACGGGATGTTATGGAATTATCTAGCACTATTGTTACGGAACGGTTAGAACAAGAAAAGAGGGAGGAAAAGTTAGAACGAGAAAAAAGGGGGAAAAGTTAGATAGAGAAGAAAGGTCTGAAAAATTAAGATTGGAACAGGAGTTAGAGTTGGAAAGGCTAAAAATTCAAAGTTCGGCAAATAACTCTAATGGGACTATAGAATCTAATCATGAAAGTAGCCTAGAGAAATTGATTAAAAGTGTTAAAACTTTGTCTATCAAAGTTCCAGAAGGGACTGAGGGATGGAATCTGTTTTTTAACAGTTTAGAACGAGCATTCCAAACAAAAAATGTACCGGAAACCCAGCAGGCTGAAATTCTATTACATATGTTAGAAGATAAGGCTGATAATTTGTTAATTTATACTACAAGGGAACAAATTGAGAATTATGAGAAATTAAATGAATTAGTTCTAAGGGAACACGAGCCGACACCGAAGGCGTGTTTGGAAAATTTTGAAAAGGCTAGAAGGAATCAAAATGAAACTCATGTATTATTTGTATCGCGTTTAATAGCAACGTGTGAAAATTACTGTAAGATAAGATGTGCAGATACGTATGAGAAGGTTAATCAGTTAATTGTCACGGATATGTTGTTGAATACTTTAGATGAGGAAACCGCGACGCATATTGGATTAACTCAGCACAATAATTGGTTAGAAGTTTCTAAAATTGCTAAGGAATGTGATAATTTCTTCGATGCTAAACAAAAATCTTATGCGGTAACTTATAAGGGTTATAAAGGTAAATAAAGGTATGTAAATAATGAAGATTCTAGAAGGGAAAAAGATGAGGGATTTGGTAGTAATTGGAGACAAAATGGGAATAATGAAGTTAGTCCATTTTCGGGTAGAAAACCGGAATATAAGGAACCTAACGATGCGACGCCTATTTGTTTTAAATGTGGTTTAAGGGGCATTACCATAGATTTTGTACAAAAGGAAATAATGAAGGAAATAGGCAGGTTAATAAGGGGCAAGAATCAAGGGCTAGTATAAATAATGTCTCGGTGCGAGGAATAAAAGAATTACCAAGGGAGCAATTACGGCAAGAATCGTAGCAAAAGGGGATTAGAGAACTAAAGCTATTGGAGAGAAATTAAATAAACTCGAGAAGATTGAGGTTAGTGTAAATGGGAAAATAGCAAAAGGATTAGTGGATTCGGGTTGCGAATTAAGTGTCGTTCATAAAGATTTAGTATCAGCAGAGAAACTAAGATGGGCTGGTAGCATCTATTTACAAGGGATATTTGGTAGGGCAGTTAAATCGTCTTTAATTCAATTACCTTTAGCTATTCCAAAACGCGGTCAAACTAATGTAATTCATCAGGATGTACTTTGCGCGATAAGTGATAATAGTAAGGAACAGGTAATGTTACATCCTGACGTCGCTAATGAATTGGCAGGATTAAACCACGAGAAATCATTAAGAGAATCGATAGAAAGGGAATGTAAGGAAGGTAGTAGGGATAAATAGAAGGAAGGGGAAAGGATAGGAAATAATAAGAATAACCGTTATGCCATAGAAACAAGGTCAATAAATTTACCAAGTCATGAGAAGGCAAAAGCCGAGGTAGAGAAAAGTAAGGTTGATGAAGTTCCGGAAAGTAGTTCGAATGTATTTCAGAAATCCCAAATGAATTGTAAAGATTTAGAGAAACCCATGTAAAAAAAGTCAGCAAAAAACCTTTAAAAAAAACCTTAAGGAAAACTGAAGGTATTTCGGACAAAAAAACCTGCATCTTCCCTTTAGGCAAAACACCTGTACTTTCCCTTCACTTTTTTGTCCGAAATACCTTCAGTTTTCCTTAAGGCAAAAAACCTATACTTTCCCTTCACTTTTTTGTCCGAAATACCTTCAGTTTTCCTTAAGGCAAAAAACCTATACTTTCCCTTCACTTTTTTGTCCGAAATACCTTCAGTTTTCCTTAAGGCAAAAAAACCTGTACTTTTCCTTCACTTTTTTGTCCGAAATACCTTCAGTTTTCCTTAAGGCAAAAAACCTGTGCTTTCCCTTCACTTTTTTGTCCGAAATACCTTCAGTTTTCCTTTAGGCAAAAAACCTGTACTTTTCATTCACTTTTTTGTCTGTAATGCCTTTACTTTTCCTTTAGACAAAAAAAACTGTACTTTTTATATGCAGAATTTTTTTTTTTTTTTAAATAAGGCAAAAATACTCTTGCAATCATTTGCACGGTCAAGGTTAAAATAAATAGCACATTAGCATACAGTATTATGTTGTTGGTATAGTTGGAAAGAACCTAATTTGTGAACATTTCCAAGTATTTTAAACATTTTAGAAATTTCCTTATATAAAAAATCTTCAAAGGGAGAAGTAGTAATTTTCAAACGTTTCTTTTTTAAAGTTTTAAAATTTAAATTTAACATTTAACCTTAATTTTTAGGTTTTTTTTTCCATTTTGCTAAAGTATTTATGAAAATGTGTCAGCAAAATTTTTGCTAAAATGCAAAAATAGGAAAACAAATTATAAAAGTTAAAACGTTCTAATTCTTATGCAAATGTTTGCAGGGCAATAATTATGTAGTGTTGAATTCAGTGGGTGACCTGGGGGGGGGGGAATCCCCCCTGGAGCATTGAAATGTCCCCGTCGAAATATTTGAGATTTTATACTTTAAATGGTTAAAAAGTGCAATCCCCCCCCCCTTGAAGCCGAGAAATCCTTCCCGGGGAAAGATGTCTGAATTCAACACTGATTATGTAACATCTATTGTAATTTAGATTTCAACTTTTCTCAAAGTACTCACCTCCCCCCCCCCCCACACACACACACTCTAAAAAAAAAACTTCCTTTTTAGCAGAGCAGCAGAGTTGATGGAAAAAATGATTGACTCTGGGATGGTGAAAGTACTAATATTGCCTGTTGGTTCCTACTATTATTCAGATTGCTTCATTGCTGACATTTGTTTTGAAATAGTAATAGTCGCTTTATTAAATTTGCTATTAAATAAAGGAAATTTTACTATTTTTAAAAAGTGGCAGCAATCAATTAATTGGAATTTAAAAAAACGTAACTAGCATCACTGGAACTACTGGTACATTCCTGTTTGACCTTGAAGCATATGATATACTCATCAACCAATTTTTTTTTCTTTCTTTTTTCCCCTGTTTCATTTATTTGGATATGGGTGTAAGCTATGATGATAGGTAGTCAAGACCAGGACCCAGTTACTGCAGTGGCAAACTTCCAGCAATATTTTAGTATAAGTGTCACTTTTTTAAACGCAGGATTTTTTTTATTTTAAATAAGGCAAAAATACTCTTATAAAATGCCTGCGGAACTTTGTCCCTGCATTAATCGGCACTGATCAAGCCTGAAAATATTTTGAACATCCTCCCCCTCTTATCAGATAATCCATGCACACTCACACAAAAACACAACATGCATTAAATTTTTTTAATTTAATTACGTCAAAACTGTGCAACAACTGTACGTGAAATATTTTTGTATGTGTAAATTACAATCAAAAAGTTGAATTTGAAGGTATTAGATAGAAACAACAGTTGAAATCTCATAAATCTCCAAAATTTACTTTGAACAACACACATAAAAATCTATCAGTTGAATCCAAACATATTATGTTGATATGTCGACCAAAATATTTTATGCCAAAAGCCAAATATGGGGGGCAATATCAAATATATATTATACCAAAATATGGGCGAAAGGATGTTTAATTTTGGCTCCATATCTATTCCTGCAGTGCAGACCCCAAAAATAGAAGGCAGAAATTTTACAGTTTAAGTATCATTTGGGGTCTCCAGACTGAAAAATTATGAGGGAACACAAGAAAAATAAAAGTGAAAATTCTACTATTTTGGCATTAATTCTATTCTTACAGCTTCATAAAAAAAGGCAAAAATTTTATATTTTCAACATCATTAATTGTACAATTTTGGGTTCTGCCAGGTGCATAAAGTTAAAAAAGGATGTTGGCACTGCACCGTACCCATATGCTAGAGTCAATATTATTCTAGAGAAAGTGATACTTTTTGACAGGCGAGAATGTAAACAATACAGAAATTGACATGAAAATAAAATTTATCTACACTTCTACACCTAACAAAAGATATGAATCTGCTTAAAGCATAGAAGATTCTCACCCATATACAGAGCAATTCTTTTTAATAATAACTTTGTATACATCAATTACATTTAAAAAAATAAAATAAGTTACTTACCAATGAAATGGTATCCCAACACTAATTATTTATGCAACCATATGCAGCATAACAGCCCTACATTTAAATAATGAAATTACACACTCAAGGGGTTGATCCAGGAAAAATTTCGGGCCTGTTTAGCACGCTTTCACATAATTCTTCTTAATAAAACAGGACCCCTTCACAAACTTTATTATAATAAAAATAGCAACTTCACAAAATTTCCCATAAAAACATACTCTTCATTTTTAAAATATGTAATTAGCAAACAAAACAAGTTCACCTAAAAGGAAAACTTTAGCAAAAGGACCACTTCAGTTGCTAGGGTGATGCTGTTATGTTTCCATGCACACGTGTGGACCCAAAGATGTGATGCATAAAAGACTTTCTGCTAAAGGTGAAAATAAGCACTCGCCCCAGTGGCAGAACTATCTTCAAGTGTCTGCAACGCTAATAATGTTTTCAAAAATAGTCTGCAATACGCAATTTATCATATAAATCTATTCTTGCTGCTGTTGTAGTTGTAGTGCTAATTAATTAAGGCATCAGCATTTATCAGCCTTTCCGAGTAAAAAAAATTTCTGAAATTCACAGCAAATATTCTAAAAGGTTACAGCAGAGGGGTTAGGGGAGAAAATTCCCTCTCGGCAATAATTATTCCTGTTGCAGGTCGGATTAACTCTGCTTTTCATTAGAGTCGATTTCAGGCTGAGTGTAGATCCTTGCAAATTGGGTTCGGATTAACCCAGTTTTTCAAAAGTTAGTTCAGGATATTGTTTCAGATTAAAAACTATGCCTATATTAATAAGCATAGAACTTTATACGTCTGCTGTTTTCTAAAGAAATGCTGCATCCTTTCCGGGACTATTTCACAAAATTCACGTTTTTTTTCGTGAACCTTTGACGAAAATAGCGTTTCTTTTTTCTCCTGTGATCCTTTGACGAAATTCATGTTTTTTTTTTTCGTTTGTTTTGTTTTTTGTGGCTCTTTGACGAAATTTGCATTTTTTCTGTGATTCTTTAACGAAATTAGCAGTTTTTCCCACGATTCTTTGATGAAATTTTGATGAAATTGGCATTTTTTTCTGCAACTATTTGACAAAATTTGCATTTCTCTGTGGCCCTTTGATGAAATTCGCTTTTTTTTCCACGATCCTTCAACGAAACTTTTTTTTTATATTCTTTTGTTGAAAATCAAGTTTTTCCGCAGCCCTTTGACAAAATTTGCGTTTTTATTGCAATCTGTCAACTAAATTAGCCATTTTCCCAGATCCTTTGATAAATTTCAACTTTTTTCTTTTGGCCTTTAGACAAAATTCGCATTTTTTCTGCGATCCTTCGGCGAAAATTGGCGGGTTTTTTTTTTTTAGATACTTTGCTGAAATTTGCCGTTTTTTCGAAATAATTCGACGAAATTTACCTTTTTTTTCGAGATCCTTGGATGAAATTTTCCGTTTTTTCGAGATCCTTCGACAAAATTTTCCGTTTTTTCGAGATCATTCGACAAAATTTTCTGTTTTTTCGAGATCCTTCGACAAAATTTGCCATTTTTTCGTAATCCTTCAACGAAATTAACAGTTTTTTCCACGATCCTTGGACGAAGTTGGCGTTTTCTCCGTAGCCCTTCGGCAAAATTCACAGTTTTCTGCGATCCTTCAACGAAACGCATGTATTTTTGACGGCCTTTTGACGAAATTCACGTTTTTCCACAGCCTTTTGATTAAATTTGCATTTTTTTCGCGACCTGTCAGCGAAATTAGCCATTTTTCGTGATCTTTAAATAAATTTCGCGTTTTTCTCGCAATTCTTCGACGAAGTTTGCCGTTTTTAGTCTGCAGGTGTTCTAAAAAGTCTGCGGCTACCGCCGCATACATTCTGCCACGAGGGCACCTGCCAGTCGCCACTCGTCAATTAAACTTGAAAAACTGGTGATTAAAAATATGAAAAGAACCGGCCAAATGCAGGATTTTCTGATATCCTTACTGTACTCTAAAATTCGTGAATTTTTCGCCCCCGTTTGACAAAATTCATAATTTTTTCGTGCCCGATCGCAGAAATTTATGATTTTTTTTGCTCCTGTTCTTTGAAATTCATGATTTTTCCGTGTCTGATAGAAGAAATTTATGGTTTCTCTACGTCCGATCAACGAAATTCAGGATTTTTTCACGTCCGATCGAAGAAATTTATGGTTTCTCCGCGTCCGATCAACGAAATTCATGATTTTTTCGCGTCCGATCGACGAAATTCAGTATTTTTCTTCATCCGATCGTCGAAATTCGTGATTTTGTTGCAGCCGATCACCGAAATTCCTGATTTTTATGCTCCCGACTGACGGAAATTCATCATTTTTACGCTTCTGACCGACGGAAATTCAGGATTTTTACGCTCACGATTGACGAAGTTTGCAATTTTTTCCGGACTAATTGACGAAATACACAATTTCTGAAGATGTTGGCCACTTTTGGTTCACAGGCCACTCAAAAAAATGACTAGCTTGTTGAGGTCTACAATCATACTTGTTAAACAAAATTCTCAATTTTTACGCACCTTATTGGTGAAATTCGCGATTTTTATATGCCCGATCGGCGAAATTCACAATTTTTCATGCACCTGGTAGGCTAAATTCACGATTTTTACTCGTTCTATCGGCTAAATTTATGATTTTTACACATCCCATCGACGAAATTTGTGATTTTTACCTGCTGATCGGCTAAATTCACAATTTTTACATGCCTGATCAGCTAAATTCATGATTTTTTACGCACCTTATCGGTTAAATTCGTGATTTTTATGCGTCTTATCAGCTAGATTCGCATCTATTATTTTCCGTAATTTGTTTTAACTTTGACAATATAATAATTAACACCTTAATTTATTTTTTAAATGTTTATACATTGCTAAAAGATGGCTGAAAATATGTACTGACAGACACTTCTTCAAAACTGGTCTCTCTTTTAAAAAATTAGATAGATTCAACGTATTTATAAAAAATGCCGAGTCCTCAGTAAAAAAAATATTTCAGAGGATATTTGTATTTACAAAGTTTCGTTCATATTATCTTATTTTAGACTTTTTTTTTTATACTTTAATAGCGATGCAGTTAATTTAAAGTTTGTTATTGGGAATTCAAATAACTCATATTTATTATTTGCATTTTCAATTACTTTTAATCATAAATAATATACCAGGAAGAAAATAATTTTATAAAAATTATGATTTAAAGTAATACTATTTTAAATATTGTCCACTTGAATGATGGTATGTTACATGAAATGTTATTAAAAGCTTTTTCTTCCTCCAGTAGCACATTATATTGGTGTGAGTAGTGCCTTTTCTTTTTCTTTTTTTTTTCTAGATTGAACACTGGGTAAGATAGGGTAAAATAGGCAGGTTTCAAAACTAAATTTATAAAAAACACAAACTGTAATTATTTGCAAAAAGTAAAAACTGTGGGGTAAAATAGTTACAAACCTTTCATTGTTTAAAACCCGCAATATCATTTGAAAAGTTATATATATATGCATATTTCTTTTAATACTATAATTTAATCAATAAAAAGTTTAAATTGATTCTTCAACCCTTTACATTTGACATAAATAACATCTCATGTAACATACCATCGTTCAAGTGAGCAATATTTAAAATAGTATTACTTTAAATCATATTTTTTATAAAATTATTTTTATCTTGGTATATTATTCATAAACTTAGATTAAAAGCAATTGAAAATGCATGTAAAAACCTTGAGAAATCATTAATTGGGTTGACAATTAATATTAACACACATGCGAAGTAGAATACCAAACTCAACCAAAACGATACTTTAAATTCCACTGTAAGGATACAAGGCTCAAATATTAAATTTAATTTTGTAATAAATATGAGTTATATGAATGTATAAAGTTATGAACTTTAAATTAACTCCATCGCTATTAAAGTATAAAAAAAAAGTCTATAATAACATAATATGAACGATACTTTGAACTTACATATCTCCTCCGAAATAATTTTATTTTAGTAAGGCCTCGTGGTATTTTTTATAAATATTTTGAATCTGTCTATTTTTTTAAAAGAGAGTCTAGTTTTATAGAAGTATCTGTCGGTACATATCTTTATCCATCTTATGGCTATGTATAAACATTAAAAAAATTAAGGTGTTAATTATTATATTAACAAAGCTAGCGAATTACAGAATTAACAACAAACGTTACCGCTTAACGCCGGGAGTCAAAACATAAACACGCTCAGCTCAGAGTTGAGTTGAGTTGTAGTGTTTCTTCTACCATTGGAAAATCACTGTGGAGTCGGAACTGCCGTGTCAGTTGCGAAAAAAAAAATCGAATGTTCTAAAGGAAATTTTAAATAAATTAATAAGAATAATACATTTTTCATTTGTTTTTTGAAGTAATTTTCATAAAAACTGGAAGTCACGTCTGTAGTTAATAACCCCAAACTTAAAATAAAATAACTGAGAATTTTTCGCATGGATGGGGGGATTAATTACTATTTCCTGAATTCGGGAAGTGGGGAATTTCCCCCTAAATCCCCATAAAAGTTATTTATTTATTATTTTTTATATTTATGTGTTAAAAACTTATATCAAAGAGGTGGTTCAAAGCAGTGTTGAATTAGGGTAGGGCTGGCCCGCGGGATTCTTGCTCTCCCCCCGGAGGATTTGGAAATTTGCTAAACAAAATTTTCTTTTTTCTTTGAAAGAAATTGTAAAATTTATTGGTTTTTTTTTTGAGTAACTTAAAATAATTAAACACTAAGAGAAAGAGGAACTAAAATTTTTTTGTTAAGGGAGGGCTCACCCCCCCCCCCCCCCCGTGTAAATCCCCCATGGAAGTAAATTTTTAACTCTATTTTCGTTTATATGTTTGTCTTTAAAAGTTATCTTAAGCGGAGGTTCGGGGGAGTGTTGAATTCAGTGCCAGATGGGAAGGGGAGCATCCCCCCTCCCCCGGATTTTAAAATTTAATTAATGTAATTTTCTTTTTCGCTGATTTTGAAAGAGATGGTGAAATTTATTCTTTTCGAGTATGTGTTTAAAAAGTACCTTAAGATTCAGGGAAGTGATGAAGTCAAAAAGAAGCCCCCCCCTCCCCCGCAGATTTTATAATTTTATTGACATAATTTTCTTTTTCTCCAATTTTTAAAGACAGTAAAATTAGCTTTTTTGAGGAACTTAAAATAAATAATTAAGTATTAGGAGAAAGATAAATTATGAATATTCATTTTGTAGTGTGCGGGGGGGGGAGGGGGTGCTCCCCTTAATCAGTCATGGCAGTTAATTTTTTGTCCTGTTTTTCTTTTTACTTTTATGTTCTAAAAAAAACCCTTAAAATAGGGTATTTCAGGGCAGTGTTGATTTCAACCCCCCCCCCCCTTGAATTTTGAAAAATTAATTAAAATTTTAACTAATTTTCTTTTTTAAATTTATTATCTTTTTGAATAACATAAAATAATTAAACACTGAGAGAAAAATGGTATAACCAACAGATTTTTTTTCTTCTGCTCCCCCCCCCCCCCCCCACACCCCTGTATGTGGCCCTGGCCTTTTCCAGTAAAAAGCTATTTGAATATGAGTTAGATACTTAACCATTTAAGCTCTAATAAAACATTTAGAAAAATATTTAAAATTTTCTGCATGAAAAGCAGTTTTTTTTTTCCTTCAAAATACCTGTAGTGATTTTAGGGCAGATTTGTTAAGTCACTGAAGGTAATTTGTAGGACATAAGTTTGCTGAAATAAACCTGTATAAAACCTTTAAAAAAACCTTCATATTTCCTGCATGAAAAGCTGTTCGCGTTTTTCTTCAAAATACCTGTAATGATTTTAAGAAGATCTGCTAAGTCAGTGAAGGTAAATTGAAGGTTATAAGCGTGCTGAAATAATCCTGAATAAAACCTTTAAAAAACCTGTAATATTTCCTGAAGGAAACCTGCAGTTTTCATTTTCCTTCAAAATACCTGTAGAAACCTTCAAAATACCTTCAAAATCATTAAATTTTTAAAGGTTTCTTGCTGATTTTTTTACCTGGGAAGCTTGGGAATTAGCTGAAAAGGATAGAGGGACTTATTATATTGTGAATGGGTTATTGTAACATAAAGAGAAATGAGTAGGAGAAACGGTAGCTCAATTAGTAATACCTAAAATCAGGATGGAGGAAATTCTAAAATTAGCGCATACTTCCTTATATGGAGAACATCACGCGGTTATGAAAATGTTAGAAAGAATCAAATATTCATTTTATTGGGAAGACATGGCGGAGGAAGCTAACACGTTTTGTGAATCATGTGTAGAATGTCGGTTAACGAGGGAAATGAATGGGAGTGATAGGGAGAAAGAGAAAATACATCAACATTCCTATATAATTGAGTTAGTGGACGGGAGTAAGAAACTGGTGTATCAAAATGAAATGAGAAAATTTATGGCTAAAAATAAAGTAGTTGATATTGTCTTTGATAGTGACGGGGAGTTTAAAGACCGTGGGAAAAATCTTTTGTTAGATAGAGAACAACCGGAAAGTAAGGACCTGAAGGGGTTTGAAATAAAAGGGTTAACAAATACTCAGGTTGGAGATATGAAACCAATCTTGAGGAAAAATAAGGAATTATTTATGGGTCCTATACAACTTGTAGAAACGAGAAAAAATCGGATTGATCGTAAACCGGAGAGGGTTAAGATAAAACAAAAAATATACAATGTTCTTATCACGTACAAAGAGGACTTGGACAGGCAAGTGCCTGAATGGTTACAGGAAAATTTAATTAAGACATCAGAGGCCGAAGTTAGCCATTCAAGCGGGTGTACGTCAAAAAGGGATGTACCTATCAGGTTAACTAGGAAGGACTGGAAGGAAAAAGTAGCACCGCCTTCAGCAATGTCAGTTTAATGGCGGCCATTGAAATAATATATTTCTAGTGTAACTTTATTTTTTTGGATTTATAATTGTATTTGCATCTTGTGTTTATGAAAGTGTATTCGCATATTGTGTAATTTTTTTATAGTTATCACATTAGTATATGGTTCATTAGAGATGTCAGTAGGTATTTTTCAGATACCTTGAAATGTGTATGTAATTATAATAATGAAGAAACCTACCAAGGAACCGTTGAACTCAGATATTACATAGTTTTGAGGAAAATTAGCCCCTAAATGTCATATTTTCCGCTAAGGTGTGGGGTGTCAGGCTTTCACTGACAGCTGCGGTTTAGAAATATTCTTATGTGATATTATCTTTTTGTGTGCTTATCTACTGTGTACTGTAAGCTTTAAACTAACGTTCATTTCCTATCTGGAATCTTAATCCGAGTAGGGGAATGACCTGAGATGAGTGGAAAGAATGTTTAGTATAGTGAAGGGAGTTTTTCTATTGTCATTCCAAGTTCATAGATAACTCAGACTTCACCCATTATCTAAGAAGATTGATACATCATAAGGGGATTGCGTTCTTTCAAGTGGACGAAACCCGTGCGGAAAGGGGAATCAGCCCCGTTTACGAATGGTGCTCTCGTGTTGACCGGAGAGAGAGATTAGTTTGAACGCTGTGAGGTTGTCCAGGTTACACGTGTGGAGGTAGATTTTCTTGGAGGGGAGAGATAAGGTGTTGGTGAGATTAATAGTATCCCCGGTAACTCTGAGTTAATTAACGTAGCGTGAGAGAGGTATAGAGTAGCTTAACAGTACACAGAACGTATTTTCTGTATTTTATTTAATGTTGAACCGGATCAGCTATATCTGAGTTTGTAAGTGTAAATATTGTCTTGTTATTTGTAAATATTGTAAAAAAAAATGTTCGTTTAAGTTTAAGTGAAAGACTTCGACTTTTTATCAATATACCTCTTATAACGTGACCAATATCACGTAGTCATATCGGTGGTGGCAGCATACTAAAATTACCGGATTATTCGTCAAAGTTGGGTGGACTTAGAGGGAACCCGACATCCACGTTTAAGTAGAAACATGTTTTTATTTTTTGTTGTTAAATATATCTTCTTTTTATTATTTTCCTTTAACTAAAAAGAATAGTGATGATGCTTAATTTTATATTTATTTTTTATCAATGTAACTTGTACAAAGATCAGTAAAAAAATCTTTGATGTAAATGCTTTCATTTAAAATTTTGAAGTAATATTTAATAGTGCAACGACATGTTTGACACTTAAAATTATAACAATTACCGTGTATTATTATTGTCTCAAATTAAAATAAGCACATTGGAAAAAAGCCAAATTTTCTGAATTGAACTACTGTTTGAATGTTATATATAAGTGATTTTTATGCAAGCTACATTGTTGCAATTAAAATGATATGTTCAGATAAAATGTTATCCATTATCTTTATTTTAAGTATAATAAAAATAATACTCAATAACTAGTATTATTTTAAATAACTAACATTGTGTTGGGTTATTATTCTTTTATGCAAAAACATTTACATCTATGAGTTTGTACAAATTAGATTGATGAAAATTAATATTAGATTAGATATCATCCTTATTACTTTGATTTAAAATATAATAATAAAAACCTAATCCTTTTATAAACGAAAAATAAACATTTTTCTGTGTTACAGCCCTAAAATTTGGGTATGCATTTATTAATTTGAATTCAGTGTTATTTAAAACAGGCATTGACTATGTTTGATTGTTCTCTATATTAGAATAATTAAAACTACAAAAAATATCTAAAAAAAGAAAGTTTTTACGGAACACTGATAACTCATTCAGAAAGCTTTAATAGTACGACTAAAAATTAAATAAAATAAGATAATAAAATAAAGTGAACAACCAGTGAAAAGAACAAGCGAAAAATTGCAATTAGTTTGCGCCACTACCCTGTAATGTTGTCTATCGCGCACAACATACTGGGGAACTGACTTGATGTGATGCATTTACATGATGCCTACGGCAGCTAACCTTCTTCACGGAGTAGAAGTGCTTTATATTGCTTATAATTAAAAGTGTAATAATATCTAATTTTCTCAAATTAAATCGGCAATCAATAGATCGGGTGCATTTTACTTTGTTTGGGAAGATTTTCATTTGAAAATATAAAATCATACTAATTCGAGGATGTACGCTGCTGAAGGCACACGCCATTAGGGTTGTTTTTAAAGATTTTTGTTCAAAAATATAAATTTATTCAACACTCATTTTAGGTATATTTAAGATTATTATCAAGGGGCCGGGATACGCCTATCTTTCGCTTAAAAATATAAAATCAAAACAGAAAGCAGCGGACGTAGCACCCCCAATGTACGCTTCCGAAGGCAATTGGGCCGCCAACTTTAAGTTCGTTTCGATGGATTTTCGTTTAAAAATATAAAATCATTCAACGCTGTGGTTTTATGAATATTTAAGGTTATAACGGCCCGGGCCATGCCGGGCCGGTCACTTAGTAAGTTCATAAAATTAATACTTTTTTTATAATATTGTCACAATAACGTGATTCCAAAGTTACAGAAAAGAGGTCTTAGACTCAATACGAGCGAAGCAAAAAGTCGTCATTAAAGAAAAGAAAAAGAAAAGAAATTAGAGTTATTTAAAAGAAAATGATATATTTTTGATAAAGTATAATTATTCTTTTTCCGAATTATAATTAAATATATATTTACTTTTTACTGATAGAAATAGTATCGTTCCGCCATTCTCAAACTAAGGGAACGAAATCTTCAAAGGACATGATTTTCTAAAATGATGTAATTTAGAATATTTTTTTATTTCTTAGGTACTGAGATTGAAGCCTTAATCTCGGAAAAGCGAAATACTGCAATCCGAGAAAATAAAGTCATGTTTAAACAAAACATTCATTCATAAACAATAGCAGAAAACAATGGGGTTGGGGAGGAGGGGGTTATGTTTTATTCATACCTCGGCTACTTTCTGGCACATTCATGAAGTGATTTTTTTCCTAAATGCATAAATGTTCCTGAAAGAAGATATATTTAAAATCATTATTTTAAACTAAATATACAGTTTTTGAAATTTTCATCGTAATTGTGGGCAATTTTAAAGTCCGAGAGCTGTCTTAGAAAATGACTGTTTTAAGAAAGTGAAACTGGCTTATTTTGCGGGTAGTTTTTATTTTTAGTATAGGTCGTATATTACGCGTATCCTAAAAAACCATGCTATAGGTCTTATTCTTGGGGTGGTTTATTTTCGGACGGAATACGGTGCGTTCTAGTCTCCCAGCTTCTTTATCTTTCCACGCAGAATGATTTGACTTGATTTTCCACTGATTATTGATTAGGTTTACATGGCAATTCATTTATATAAAAATAATCAGAAATAAAGTTACACTTAATAGATCAGTAAGTCTATCAGAAAACGTGTGACACAGACAATTATGTGGTTGACACAATACCTCAATTAGAAATTATGTGAAGGTCTCATCACTTCTAATCTTCATTTTTCGTGATTGAATATCAGTTTGAAAATGTAAATGATTGCTTTGCCGCGTGCCGTCAGAGGACGCACGAGTAAACACCAATGTATATTGTATCAATCCGTTTCAATTGTTATCTCTTGACCTGACAGTTGTCATTTATTCATAAAAAAATTCATATAAAACTGATTATTTACATAAATGAGTTTTATTGTCATAATATACAAAATATGAAAAAAAAAATTCTTGTTTTGCTTTTATAATATTTATTTTGTTTTTGTTATTCACCTAAATTGGTATTCACAAATTAAATGCAATTATTAATCACCAATTAAATGATATCTTTAGTGTAAAAGGCTATATGATTCTTGCACACGTTTTCACAATATTGTTTTAATAAACTTATAATTGTTTTCCAAATTTTGTCTGATTTCCAGTTTTTTTTTCTTTTCTGTTTGTTATTACTTTTTTTTTTTTTTCAAATGAAATTTTCCATATTCCTAATATGAAATGTAATTTTATTTCCTGTCCTTGATTTTAATTATGCAAAAAAGATGTTTTCTCTTTGTCATTTAATTAACTTTCTTGCTGCAAATTTCAACTTAGTAATGGTAGGAGAATAAGCACATTTATAATGTGAACGAAGTAGAGCTTAACAGAGTTATATTTTACAGTCGATTTCAAAATTGTAAATGTTCTTTTTTTTCTATTTTAGTACGAAACACAAAAAGCACAGCCGAGCATTTAAATATAAATAAATCTCAAATTTAAATAACTAATTATTAACTTGTTTTTTGAAAAATATATTTATTCTCCCAAAAATTTTATTGGATCATTTATTAAGTATGTTTCCATTTTTTTTTCCCGTTCAACAACATGCTCACATTCACAAAGTCTTTTTTCTGCGAAATACAGGGAATTTACAGACATATCTATTTGAATGCAAAACGAAAAAATAATCCAACTTCGTATTTCAAATTGCTATAATGGTGATGCTTCTTAGATTATAATCAATCGCTCCTTGCTACCGATCCTTCTGTGCCAGCTATGTCTCGAAAAACCAAATTAATGCTACTTTCTGAAAAAAAAATTTTGCATTAAAAAAAAAAAAATGTTGAAGTTGTAAGTTACTAGATTTATAATGCCTGCACATTTTTACGGTTTAAAATGATTTCGTGAATGCTTCAGAAAGTAGCTAATTCGGATTTACGCACGGCCTTAATATAAAATATCAGAAATATCCAAAGCAAATACAAGATAATAAATAAAAATAAAGTGATATTGTAAGTTTCAATCTAGGGATAAGCAAAATAACTGTATAAAAGCCACTGAATTACTTCCATCTAACAGCTTTTATAAATATTGCCGTTATTGCGACATCGTGATTTCTTTAATTTCATTTTTAAAAGCTCTAGTAAATTAAACTCTATATTTTTTTGCCATTTGTAACAATTTACCATTGCATAGATCTGGGAAAACACTCTTTTTTTCCTTACCTTTTATATATTTAAGTTATCTTAAGCATGCAAATGAAAAATATCCATTTATTCGCTTTTTATAGACTATCATCATTGATCAATCTTAATTGTTTTAACTGTGTCATGATGTTTTCGAAGGAATCTTGTTTCTTTCTTTCTATTTTTTTTAATACGAAACACAACTTTCTAAAGGCATTATTCATAAAGATATATTGCGTAATTGTCGTGTTATGGTGCATACTTTTGATTCTTTTGTATTTTTCTATTTAAAAAAATGGTGTGGAAGAAAGGTATACATATTATGAAAAAATAAATCGCGACTATGTGAGAAAACTATAAAATGCTGGTTGAACATTTAAATTTAAATGATCTAATAATGCTAGAAATGTCATATAAAATACTTCGTTCCTTATTTCTTGAAAACTAAAATATATATTTTTAAAGTAAGCTATGTACAAATTTCATTTAGTTATTCTTTCGGAATCAAAAATTTGTCGTAAGTTACACTGTTAAAAAAGATTACATAAAAATGAGAAAAAAGTACTGATTTTTTACTATTTTCCCGGCTGATAATAGCTCCAAATATTCATTGAGAAACAGTCGTACAATTTTTTTTTCTTTCAGCATGTGTTTTCCATTTACGAAGGCGTTCATGATAAATCACTAACTCAAAAAAAAAATACAAAATAAAACGAGAAATTATATAATCAATCACGTACTAAATACATACAGATATGAATGGCTCGTTTTAAAGCAACTGCAAAAAAGGAAGTTATATTTTCAGACATTACACTGTAAACTGAAATGTCTGAAAATCAGATATTTCAGTGTATGGTTAAAAAAAAGAGACACTTTAAAGTGTCTTAAAATTTTAAGGCATTTGTAAGCGTCTTATTTTTCAGACATTTAAAGTGTCTGAAATAGCGCCATTTTTTTTACCCGGGCGAACAGCTAGTAAAAAAAAATTGCAAAAAAGTAAAGTGTTGCCGTCTATTGAATAATTTTTAATTTCGATTACGGGAGGATAACCTGAGATTCCAATTCTATAAAGGTTGGGCTCGATCTCGGGTACTTTTGGTCAAGAGACCAACGCCATAACCAATTGAGCCATCAAGACATGTGAAGGAGTTTTTTTAATTGAAGCAATGGGATGAGTTGGCAGCGTGTTGATATGTTTATAGAATTGATTCATTTGTTGCTCAGAAAATTGGAAATTTAGGAAAGATTTTGTCAATTTGAGATAGTGGTTAAAATTGTTACAACTCTATTATTTATGTGGGGGGGGGGGATATGAATTATACATATTTTCAATTCAAATAATATAAATTAAATGATTAAAAAAATACGAAATTATAACACCTTGTAATTATATACTTACTTTAATTGCTAAAAGACATAAAATAAAAATATTATAAACAATAAATAAGTTTTTACAGAAAAAAAGGAGCATTATAGCTGATATTAAGTGTAATAAAAAAACACCGCCCTGGCAAGATTATATCAAGAAAGAAGCATCCAAAAAAAAATTTATGAAAGTAAAATTATTTTTCCCCTGCAATCTGATAAGGAAAGGGCACCTGACGTCACTGTTGGTTAAATTACTGTTGGTTTGGGAGAAAAACCTGTTCGTTCTTTACGACTCCTACAGTACACATGAGATGGAGCAATTTGATTGGTCACGTTAAACTGGTATGTGATATGATTGGCCTACGTCGCCATGACGATTCCTGCAATGATAGCTGCGACAAAAATGCAGTGGTAGATTGGTTGATGGAACTGTTTGTTTGTAAACATGCCCTTTCCTTATAGTATCAATCCATTATAAGGGAAACCATAGAGGCTGTAACACGTAAAAATACAACATGTAACGATGCAACTTACCAAATTTGCGTTTAACTTTATAATTTTAACGTGAAACTTTAACGTTATCATTTAACTTACCAAAATTGTGGCTCAAGTTACCCTATGGTTACAAATATGGAAATAAACATCCAAGTAAAAAATAAAAAATAAATAACGTGCATAATGTAAAAAGTACGTGAAAAATTAAATGATAGCGTTACAAATAACTTCATAGATCGTGCAATTATAGAATATTCTTACTATTTGTTTGTTAATGGCTCAGGTTGAGCTGAAATCTGTCAAGTCTCATAAAACTTATTTTACTGTTTATAATATTTTTATTTTACATCTTTAAGCAATTAAAATAAGTATTAAATGCGATTATTAAAAAGATAGGGGTGGGGGGTACTTTTTCCTGCGTAACGCCTATGAGTGCAAATAAATTTAGAAGGACTTTACTCTTTCTGAAAAGCGATTGTTTTCTTACTCATTACATCTAAAATAAATTAGTTAAGAAGGTTCTGAAATTCCCTGCTCAACAGCGCAAAACTTTCTGACACATTTTCTAACTTCTTTTTAAACACAAAGGTATGACTACTGAAGCGATTTAGGATCAAAATGAGTGTTCGATTTCTTTTTCTTATATATATATATATATATATATATATTATTTTTCGAGTTATCAGCAGATTGATTTTTCTGTCTTCTCACTCCGAAAATTCGGTTCGAAACGCCAACTTTGAAAGTATTTTCCGAAAGATATTTTGTATTTATCAAAAAATGGAAAAAACTTACACGATTACATAGTTTCTGAATAAGAAAACCGGCCCTTTTCACGTTTTTTCTGAACAGAAATGAATTTAAAAAATTTGTCAGAAATTTTCTCCTCTGGATACTTGAAGAAGAACAAGCCTTGAATATTGGCGCTATCTGTTATCGATTTTTTTAATCAGTCCCAATTAAAATTAACTTCATTTCTTTTGCCAAAAGTTGATAAAATTGTAAGGGATTGTATAGATGTGTGGATCCTAAAGGTAAATTTAAACACTAAAGAAATATTTAAAATATTCAAAAGGGTAGAATATTTTTAGAAATGAAAAATTGCTATACAGATTACATGCGAAACAAATTGCACACTTTTTAGATAGATTTCGTAAGAAATACAACCTATTACTTCTCCCTTAAGTTGGAATTTCTGAAAAATTTTTGCAGATCTACGCCGATCATGACTCCCAGAACCCAAAACAACCCCCAGTTCAAAACTTTATCTATATCTATCTACCTAATATCTATCTATCTATCTATCTATCTACCTAATATCTATCTATCTATCTATCTATCAATCTATCTACCTAATATCTATCTATCTATCTATCTATCTACCTAATATCTATCTATCTATCTATCTATCTACCTAATATCTATCTATCTATATCACTTTTTTATGGAAAGGATAACTTCAATAATTCTGCACAAATCTCTTCCAAACTCATACATCAAATCAAGGGGCATAAAATCTGGGTCAAGTTCATTAGTGGGCAAAATTGAACCAAGGTGGGGGGGGGGGGTTGAAAACAGAAAAAAAACCATAACTTCTTAATTATGATACGTATCGAATCTCTTTAAAGTTATTATTACTTCTATGAAAAGGTCCGAAAATTTATGTCTGGAAGATTTTTTATATTTAAAATAGCCTCAAGTGGGGGGAAAAATATGGGTTTAAGAAGAAAAAATTCATAACTTCGTCAATTCACAAAATATCAAATCCGCTTAAATTTTTTATAAATCCTCTTAATATTATCTAAAACTTTTATATTGACAAGTTTTTTATAGGACCAACCATTACAGCAAATAATAATAATAATAATAATAATAATAATAATTAAAAAAAAAATCCCTTCCGGCTCCGCCTACAGACACAAGTGAATTTCGAAGTGGGCGGTTCCAACTGCCGCATCATGGTAAAAAGGTCATTTCTTCTGCAATTCTCAATAAACAATAAACAAGGGCCTTACTGTCTGCGTCTTCGAAATCTACCTGTGCCTGTAGCCCGAGCCGTCAGGAATTTTTTTATACACTTTATTCTCTAATATTATATACCTCTGCATTATATCTCTATATAATCTATGATATATACAGATTTTAAAGAGGATTTTTATTAGTCGAATATTGCAGTCAGAGACGCTGGGCCCTACTAAGTGGGCGGTGGCCTGGGCCAGGGCCTCGCCCGGACCTGGGTCTAATCAAAATTTTGTGAATGGAAAAGTATTTTAAACAACATTCATCTGTTCCGAAACATTCTCTGATATTGCTGTCATATACAGTGGAAAGATTGTGTCACAGTCACCACGCATATCACACAATTATAGAAAATTTAGAATTCAGACACTTAAGTGTCTGGATGTCTAAATGTCTTATTTTCAGACATATCGTCGTTATTCAGACATTTTTCTCAGTTCTTTTGTACCCTGGTCACAGTAACACACTTATGTGTCTTAAATTCAGACATCTACGATGTCTGAAATTTCACATTCAGACACTTTAGTGTCTGAATTGCTTTTTCAGACACATATGTGTCCGAATTTAAGACGCCTCTATTTGCAGTGTATGTATGTGTGTACGTATGTCCGCAATTTTCTCAACAATTACTGAACGGATATGAATGCAACTTTTACACAACAATTCCGGTGCACCAGCAAATGTTTTGAGCTAAAAGGAATCATCGTATCATGTACAGTTTTCTCCAGGAACACGTCAAAGATTTTAATATATGATTGTGTACTGCGTTTCAAACCTGTATTAATAAAGGCGTCTTAAATTAAGACGCTTATGTGTCTAAAAACGTAATTCGAACACTTAAGTGTCTGAATATGAATTTTCAGACATTATAGATTTCTGAATTTAAAACACATAAGTGTCTTACTATGATCATGGTATAAATGAACATTGAACTGAGAAAAATGTTTGAATACAGGTGATATGTCTGGAATTAAGACATTAAGATATTCAGACAGTTAATGTCTGAATTTATACAATTGCATACTATGTGTAGTGAGTGTGATACAATTGTATCACTGCCAGCACAATTAGAAAATATTTTCTTATACATGAAAGGTGTATAAAATACTATCCACTAAATTTTATTACTTTATAGAAGAAGTAATTTGTTTTAGCCATAAAATGTGTCAAAATGGTACAAGTCAGCTTACCTAGTCTAGGAAAAAAAAATGCAATTTAAAGTAATTAAAGAATTGCTTTTCAGAAAAATATAAAGTTTTACAAAAATTACTTGCACTCGTCGGCGTACTCAGGCGAATGCAGGGATGAGCTCCCCAACCCCCTAAGATTCATGAGCGCCGGCAAAAAGAAATGTAGGAAGGAGCCATAACAGAGTCCCCGATTTTAAAACAGGTGTGCCTATGGTCCACAGCCTAGTCCACTTTTTTTTAAATGCAGATTATGAACATGAAAAAAGGTAACTGAGAGTTTTTTGTCAGAACGCATTATGCAAGACAATATTTAAACATATCATCCTGAAAAGCAATACAAAAATTTAATTAAAAAATATTAAATATTCAAAAATAGGTTTCTAACAACAATTTTAAAAGTAAAGAACTGAAACCTTTTTTCAATTGTCAGGGGACTCTGCCATCTTGAACCCCTCGCTTAAGATAAATTTGAAGCATTTAAAATGAAACAGAATTAAAGTTATCGACGAAAGATTTAGAGAGCAACCGTGATGAAAGAGCCTTAGATCCTTTTTCTGTTAACGTTTTAATTATTCTATAATCACTTGCTTTTTTTTCTAATATCCAGACATAAAAAAAAAAATCTAATTAATTAAATTTCAAAATCTAGGAAAGGGAAGTGGTCCTCATTGCCTCACTCCCTACTGGCGATTATGATAAAAGAAGGTATCAACTAGACCCCCCCCCCCTTAATAGTGGCGTACTGTGGGATTTTGTGCGTCCGAGGCAAATCAGAATAGTGCGCCTCTTCCTTAGTAACTCTTATAATTTTATGCTATAATTTTTAAGCAACAATTATCTGGCGCCCCTAGAAATTTTTCACCGGGCGATCACCCCTCTAAACCTCCCCCCCCCCGTATATTTTACGTCATTACATCTTAATGATTTTACGTCTTAATGAAAATCTTGCCTGCTTACATGCTTGCAGATTACTATTTTTTAATTCATGGCAATTTATTTATATTAAAATAATCAGAATTAAAGATACACTTAATAGATCAGTAAGTCTATCTGAAAACGTGTGACACAGACAACTATGTGGTTGACACAATACATCGATTGCAAATTATGTGAAGGTTTCATCACTTCTAATCTTCATTTTTCGTGATTGAATATCAGTTTGAAAATGTAAATGATTGCTTTGCCGCGTGCGATCAGAGGACGCACGAGTAAACACCCATGTATATTATATCAATGCGTTTCAACTGTTATCTCTTGACCTGGCAGTTGTCATTTATTCATAAAAAAAATCATATAAAACTGATTATTTACATAAATGAGTTTTATTGTCATAATATACAAAAAATTAAAAAAAATTCCCGTAATGTAACGGAATTCTTTTGACTTGCCCTGTAAAAAAAACTATAAGCGCTACACACTTCATTTTCAATACCGAACATGCCATAGTAAACCTCAATAACATATATGAATTGCATGGCAATTCGAATATATTTACGCGAGTTACAGCACGGACAGACAGACAGACACACACACAAACGCATAAACACTTTTCAACTATGTTGGAAAGTGTTAAAAAGGATCTCCATCCATGTTTTGGCCAGTTGTTCAGTAACCCTGGAATCCCGGATTAGATCCTCTAGTTGTAGATTAAAAGAGTGGATACAAATTCTTATTCCTAAGTGTTTTTTATCTCTTTTAACGGTATATGTTAATGTTAAGTTGTAGTATTATACACACACACACACACACACACACAGGTTGGCAAGACGTGCAAACTCAGGACTTTGTGTGTACACCGCCAATTAAGGACTTCAAAAATAACAGACTTAAAAGTTTATTTTCGGCGAATAACTATTACTTATACTCCATAATATCTGAATCAACTTTGATTTTTGTTAAAATTTCAAAATTTCCCAATATGTATTTTCGCAATGTAAATGGGGACATTGATACACACCTGTATACACAGTGAACTCGATACACACAATGAATTCAGGACTTCATTATTTTACAATCAATTGGGGACATTTACTGTTATGATACACACAATCAACCCCGGACATTCTGAAAAAGTTTTATGCTACTGCATAATTTACACGTTGCTCATTTATGAGTGTAAAAAATATATTTCAACATTTAACCTTTAAATTCATTTTAATATTTTTTATCTTATTTTATGTACATAAGAAAAAAATATTGGAATCCCGAAAATTTTCGACTTCCGGTGTTTATTTTCGGTGAATAACTATTATTTATACTCCATTAAATCTGAATCAACTTTGATTTTTGAGAAAATTTCAAAACTTCACAAAATGTATTTTCGCAATTTAAATGGGGACATTGATACATACCTACATACACAGTGAACTCGATACACACAATCAATTACTTCATTATTTTACAGTCAATTGAGGACATTTACTGTAATGATACACACAATCAACACCGGACATTCTGAAAATTTATAAGTGTAAAAAAATATATTTCAGTATTTAATCATTAAATTCATTAAATTCATTATTTTAATTTTTTTTTTTTTTTTTTTTTTTTTTTTTACCTTTTTTTTATGTACATAAGAAGAAAGTATTGGAATCGCGAAAATTTTCGACTTCCGGTTTTTGACGGATTTATACGTTTTGGGTTATCCTTAACATAATTTAACTATTTTTGGAAAAAACTTCTGTCTGTCTGTTGTAGATCTGTGGGTCTTTGTGTGTGTCTGTGTGTGACAGAAATATTTGCAGCATCGCTAGTGTAAAAATTAATGGACAGAATTTCAGGAAATTTTACATTTAGTTGCACATTAATATAAATTGTAGCTGATTAGATCTTGGTGAATATCGCTGAACAGGTGGCGCTGTTGTTCCACCTTTTTCCAGAATTTTTGGGATAGGCAGATCTCGGCTTCTATAGTATGGAATTGCACAACATTTTGCATACAAGGTACTTTCAATTAAAAAAACCATTGCATCAATTTTTGTGCGCATAAGTTACTAGGGGTGCTGCTATACTGTTCTTTTTTTCTATCATTTTTGCGATAGTCAAATCAAGGCTTGGAATTACATTGCATGGAATTACACAAAAAATAACATACGAAATGCTCATTATAAGAAATGACATTTGTGTTTATATATATCCTTATAATTCTGCACTGGTTTTTCATAATTACTGAGATTCACACATCTCGAGATCTATTTGGAGAAATTACATGAAATTTAATAAACGAATTATTTATCATAAGAAAGTAAGCTCATTCATTTTTTTATGTATGCATCAGATTATGTATACTCAAGAGGTGGTGCTCTCAAATATGTTTTTAAATTAATAACTCAAATATGTTTCTAAATTAATATATTACATTTATATAGAGAAAAATATTGTTATAGCCATAACATAGGTTCTAGATTGAATAAATAATACATCTAATTCTTTAAATTAAGACATAACTGTCATGAATAACATTAAAAAAATGTTTCTAAAAATTATTTTAAAATGAGAAAATATCTACACTTTTGTCATTTAAAAAAAGCATTTTTTTTTAATGACAAAAATATATATTGAAATTAATTTTTTATACTATAATTTTTTTTTCTAATTATACGTGAAAGAAATCTTTTTTTTTTTTCTTTACTTTCGAAGGTCGAAAATTAAAAAAAATGTTACGGACGCATAAGTTTTTGTTTGTTTAGTATTATTTATTAGACTACATAACAAAAATTAACATAACAAAATTAGTTTTTCGGTATCTGTATTTGTAATGCGTTAAACATCAGTAAATGATGACGCTTTGCAATTCGCAAAGTGAGAAAATAACAAATGCGGGTGAGCAACGACGTAATTCACGCAGACAAGCGAAAGCGGTATTCGCACCGGCAACGAAAGACATAATAAACTTTGTCAATCGATGGCCTAATGCAGAATACACGCCGACAAGCGAGGACATATTACACACCGAACAGTAAGAACAAACGAACACCGACAAACAGTGACGTAATACACACCGACAATCGAAGACGTAATACACATCGGCAATCTAGGACGTAATACACGCCGGCAAGCCAGGACATAATACACACCGGAGAGCGAGCACGTAATACATACCGGCAAGCCAGGACGTAAACCACACCGGCAAACGAGGACGAAATACACAAATTTAACTTTTATAAACAATTAATTCTTCAAAAAAAAAAAAAAAAAAACAATAATCTTATGAATAATTAATTTTTTTTCAAATAAAAAACGATATATGAAAATCTTATTTTTGTCCCCTTCCTCAGTTCCAGAGGCGGGGGGGGAAGGATGCAGAATTCGAAAATTTCTGAAATTGGTTTTTAGCTATCCATGTTTGTAATAATTTAAGGGGAGAGTCTTATGAATGTCTACTTTCTTTAAAATACGAAAATATATGTGAAAATCTTGTTTCTGCCACCCCCCCCCCTCTCCCTTTCGAGGAGGGATATTGAAAATTCTAGGAATTGATTTTTAAATATGCCTCCTTGCGATATTTTAAACCAAAAAATATATGAATATCATTTCTTAATTGAAATATAATGAAAAATGTAAAAAGCTGTATTCCCCCCCCCCCCCCCCCACACACACACACCCGCGAATTTTGAAATTTTCAGAAATTAGTTTTTTTGTATTTGTCTACGTAATAATAATATAAGCAAGAAGCTTATGAATTCTATTTTTTTTTTAAATACGAAACGATACATAAAAATCGCGTTTTCGTCTCCAGCCCGTCTTTTGGGGAAATTTTGGGGATATTTTTGAAAATTCCAGAAATTGGTTTTTAGATATTCGTGTTTGAAACACTTTAAAGCTAAAATAATTTAAATTTAAATTTAAATTGTAATACATAGAAATATTAAGAGTAATTTGAAAATTGCGATTCCCCCCCCCCTTTCCTTTGGGGAGGAATTCTGAAATTTCCAAGAATGTATTCCTCCTTGTGATATTGTAAACCAAGAATCTTTACAGCGACAACCCACCATGAACGTGACAAGCCAACAGACATGGTAAATATGTAAATCTATGTACGCTAATGGCACCTGGTGCATGTAAAATCCGTCGTGTGTGCAAAGACCTCCAAGTTACCTGTGAATTATACCTCTGGGGGTGCCTAGTAAGGTGAGGGTCTTGTCACCTGATCAAGGTTCTAAATTACGAGACCTATTAAATCTGTCAATTCAACAAAGTTAAATAGAAACCTTGAACAGGCAAACAAAGATAACGGTAGCAAATCACAAGAGAGCAAGCACAGCAGCGATGTGAACAAATCTATAGTCAGGTGGATCACAGCCATGCTGTGATCAGGCGATTTCCGCCCCGCACCGAGGTACTAACCCGTTAAGCTAGGCTTACATGTTGGGCAGGTAGGGGCCTGGTTAGCGGTATTAAAAAAAAAAAAAAAAAAAAAAAAAAAAAAACCAAGAATCTTATGAATATCTTTTTATAAAATAGAAACAATAGTATTGACCCATTCCCCCCTTGTGGAGGGGCAAATTTTAAAAATTTCAGAAATTAGTTTTTCGGTATTTGTATCTGTAATACGTTAAACATCAGTAAATAATGACGCTTTGCATTTCGCAAAGTGAGAAAATAACAAATACTGGTAAGCAAGGACGTAATTCACGCAGCAAGCGATAACGGTATACGCGCCGGCAACGAAAGACGTAATAAACTTTGTCAATCGATGACCTAATGCAGATTAGCAAGTCAGGGCTTAATACACACCGACAAACGAGGACATACTACACACCAAACAGTAAGAACAAACGAACACCGACAAACAGAGACGTAATACACACCGACAATCGAAGACGTAATACACATCGGCAACCCAGGACGTAATACATACCGGCAAGTCAGGACTAAAACACACCGGCAAGCGAGGACGAAATACACAACTCTATCACAATTTTAACTTTTATGAACAATTAAATTCTTCAAAATAAAGCAAGAATCTTATGAATAATTATATTTCCTTTCAAATAAAAAACGATATATGAAAATCTTATTTTTGTTATTTTCCTCACTTCGGGAAGGGGGGGGGGGATGCAAAATTCTAAAAATCCTGAAATATGTTTTTAACTACCCATGTTTGTGATAATTTAAGGGGAGAGTCTTATGAATGTCTACAATCTTTAAAATACGAAAATATATGTGAAAATCTTGTTTCTCGAATATTGAAAACTCTTGCAATTGATATTTAGGTATTCCTCCTTGCTGTATTTTAAACCAAGAAATTTCTGAATATAATTTCATAATTGAAATATAATGAAAAATGTAAAAAACTGTATCCCTCCCTCGTTGGAGAGCGAATTTTGAGATTTTCAAAAATTTGTTTTTTAATATCTGTCTGCGTAATAATTTACTTATGAATTCGATCTTTTGTTTGAAATACGAAACGATATATGAACATCGGGTTTTTGTCCCCAGTCCCTACTTTGGGGAAAGAAATTTAAAAATTCCAGAAATTGGTTTTTAGATATTCGTGTTCGGAATACTTTAACGCAAAAATAATTGAAATTTCAATTTAAATTGTAATATATAGAAATATTAAGGGTAATATGAAAATTGCGAGTTTGCCCTTTGGGGAGAAATTTTGAAATTTCCAAGAACTGATATTTATGTATTCCTCCTTGTGATATTGTAAATCAAGAATCTTATGAATATCTTTTTATAAAATAGAAACAATAGTATTGACCCACTCCCCCTTTGTGGAGGGCCAAATTTTAAAAATTTCAGAAATTAGTTTTTCCTTATTTGTATCTGTATTACGTTAAACATCAATAAATGATGACGCTTTGCATTTCGAAAAGTGAGAAAATACAAATACAGGTAAGCAAGGACCTAATTCATGCAGCAAGCGAAAACGGTATACGCGCCGGCAACGAAAGACGTGATAAACTTTGTCAATAGATGGCCTAATGCAGATTAACAAGCCAGGGCTTAATACACACCGGCAAGCGAGGACATACTACACACCGAAACAGTAAGAACAAACGAACACCGGCAAACAGAGACGTAATACACACCGACAATCGAAGACGTAATACACATCGGCAACCCAGGACGTAATACATACCGGTAAGTCAGGACTAAAACACACCGGCAAGCGAGGACGAAATACACAACTCTATCACAATTTTAACTTTTATGAACAATTAATTCTTCAAAATAAAGCAAGAATCTTATGAATAATTATATTTCCTTTCAAATAAAAAACGATATATGAAAATCTTATTATTGTCATTTTCCTCACTTCGGGAGGGGGGGGGGGGATGCAAAATTCCAAAAATCCTGAAATATGTTTTTAACTATCCATGTTTGTGATAATTTAAGGCGAGAGTCTTATATATAAAGTAACTTTTTAATCATTTATGAATGTCTACAATCTTTAAAATACGAAAATATATGTGAAAATCTTGTTTCTCTCCCCCCTTCCTTTGAAAGGGGGATATTGAAAATTCTACCCATTGATCTTTAGGTATTCCTCCTTGCTGTATTTTAAACCAAGAAATTTATGAATATAATTTGATAATTGAAATATAATGAAAAATGTAAAAAGCTGTATCCCTCCCTCGTTGGAGTGCGAATTTTGAAATTTTCAAAAATTTGTTTTTTAATATCTGTCTGCGTAATAATTTACTTATGAATTCGATCTTTTGTTTGAAATACGAAACGATACATGAACGTCGCGTTTTTGTCCCCAGCCCCTTTTTTGGGGAAAGAAATTTGAAAATTCCAGAAATTGGTTTTTAGATATTCGTGTTTGGAATACTTTAAAGCAAAAATGATTGAAATTTCAATTTAAATTGTAATATACAGAAGTATTAAGAGTGATTTGAAAATTACGGTTAATAATTACGGTTGAAAATTACGCCCCCCCCCCCAACCCCTCCCTCTCCCTTCGGGGAAGAATTTTGAAACTTCCAAGAATTGATTTTTATGTATTCCTCCCTGTGAAATTGCAAACCATGAATCTTATGAATATCTTTTTATAAAATAGAAACAATAGTATTGGCCCATCCCCCCCCCCCCTTGTGGAGAGGCAAATTTTAAAAATTTTAGAATTGAGTTTTTTGGTAATTGTATCTATAATACGTTAAACATCAGTAAATGATGCCGCTTTGCCTTTCGCAAAGTGAGAAAATAACAAATACTGGTAAGCAAGGCCGTAATTCACGCAGCAAGCGATAACGGTATACGCGCCGGCAACGAAAGACGTGATAAACTTTGTCAATAGATGGCCTAATGCAGATTAACAAGCCAGGGCTTAATACACACCGGCAAGCGAGGACATACTACACACCGAAACAGTAAGAACAAACGAACACCGGCAAACAGAGACGTAATACACACCGACAATCGAAGACGTAATACACATCGGCAATCCAGGACGTAACACATACCGGCAAGTCAGGACTAAAACACACCGGCAAGCGAGGACGAAATACACAACTCTATCACAATTTTAACATTTATGAACAATTCTTCAAAATAAAACAAGTATCTTATGAATAATTATATTTTCATCGATTTTTTGTCCCCTCCCCCACAAAATTTGAAAATTCCTGAAACTGGTTTTTAGCTATCCATGTTTTTAATAATTTAATGCAAGAGTCTCATGAATCTCTATTTTCTTTAAAATACGTAAAGATATGTGACAATCTTGTTTTCTCTCCCCCCCCCCTTCCTTCGGAGGGGGAATATTGAAAATTGTAGGAATTGATTTTTAGGTACTCCTCCTTGCGGTATTTTAAACCAAGAATTTTATGAATATCATTTCTTTATTAAATATAAGGAAAAACGCAAAAAGCTAAATCCCTTTTTGGGAGAAATAAATTCGAAATTTCACAGAAATTGCTTTTTAGATGTTCGTATTTGTAATACTTTAAAGCAAAAATAATTGAAATTTCGATTTAAATTGAAACATTAAGAGCAATTTGAAAATCGCGTTCCCTCTTCCCCACCCCCCCACACCACCACCCCTTTTGGGAGGAATTTCGAAAATTCCAAGGATTGATTTTTAGGTAGTCGTCCTTGTGATATTGTAAACCAAGAATTTTATGAATATCTTTTTATAAATTGAAATATGAAGAAAAATGGGAACAATAGTATTGCACCTTCTCACATGTGAGGGAGGCAGGCGAATTTTAAACATTTCAGAAATTAGTTTTTTGGTATTTGTATATGTAAAACTTTAAACATTAGTAAATAAAGACTCTTTGCAATTCTCAAAGTGAGAAACTAACAAATACATGTAAGAAAGCAGGTACTTAAGCAACAAGCGAAAACGGTAAACGAACTGGCAATCAAAGAAGCAATAAACACCATCAATCGACGGCCTAATGCAGATTAGCTAGCCAGGGCTAATACACACCGTCAAGGGAGGACATATTACACATGAGAATTCAGAACAAATATGCACACCGGCAAACAGAGACGTACACATAAGTAAGCCATGATCCGCTGGCAAGGCCAGGACGTAATACACACCGGAGAGCGAGGACGAAATACACACCGGAGAGCCAGGACGAAATACATATCGGCTAGCAAGGACGTAATGCAGACTCTGTACAATAATTGTAACTTTTATGAAGAATTAATTCTCCAAAATACAGCAAAAATCTTATGAATAATTAAATTTTCTTTCAAAAAAAAAAAAAAAAAAAAAAAAAAAAAGCGGTATATGAATATAGTATTTTTTTTTTTTGTCCCGGCAAAAATTGAAATTTTCTGAAATTGGTTTCAGAAATTTTCATGTCCTCCCTTAACGGTGTGTATTAGCCCTGGCTAGCTAATCTGCATTAGGCCGTCGATTGATGGTGTTTATTGCTTCTTTGATTGCCAGTTCGTTTACCGTTTTCGCTTGTTGCTTAAGTACCTGCTTTCTTACATGTTACAATTTTTAGCTATCCATGTTTGGAATAATTTAAGGCAAGAGTGTCTCACGAATCTCTATTTCCTTTTAAATTCAGAAAGGTATGTGAAAATCTTGCCCCCCCCCCCCTTCCCTTGGAAGAGGAATATTGAAAATTCTAGGAATTGATTTTGAAACTTATTTTCTAGGTATTCCTCCTTACGATATTTTAATCCAAGAATTTTATATCATTCCTTAATTGAAATATAAAGAAAAATGTAAAAAACTGCATCGCCCCACCCCCTCCCTCGTTGGAGTGCGAATTTTGAAATTTCCAGAAATGTGTGTTTTGGTATTTGTCTCCTTAATAATTTTAAGCAAGAAGCTTATGAATCCTATTTTTGTTTGAAATGCGAAACGATACATGAAAATCGCGTTTTCGTCCTCAGTCCCTTTTTGGGGGAAAGAAATTTGAAATTTCCAGAAATTGGTTTTTAGATATTCGTATTTGTAATACTTTAAAGCAAAAATAATTGAAATGTCGATTTAAATTAAAATATTAAAAGTAATTTGAAAATCACGTTTTTGCCCCATTTTTTACAATAATAATAAATTAGAAGAATGATAAAATTCTGATGATATTAATCATTTTTTTTTAAATTAAATATACTCAACATATTATTTTTGAAGATGGTGTGCAGAGATGGCAAGAGGTTGGATGCCCTGGAAGGTCAAAAAATTATTTCACAGCAAAAATGGTACTAATCTTGTAAATATAAGACGTTTTGTCAATTTTTTTCCTATCAAATTCACATTTAAAATTTTATTTTATGTTTACACACTAATGTATGATTTAGAGTTTCGAAATATGTTCCGATGTACTGTTCCTCAGCCACTCAGAAGTTTAAATTATTCGCTAAGTAAATTAAACTTTAATAAAAATAAAATATATTGATTATAAATCGTTGTCTATTTTTCTTATGGAAATTTCATATAACATTTAATGGGATTACAGAAATTTCATTATATAATAATAATAATAATAATATTATATTTGTGGGGACATGGAATTTCAATTTTATTAATTATTATTATTATTATTATTCATGTTAAAAATTTTTTTTCGTTATTATGAATCTAATCACACATAAAAATTATTTTAAGAAACAAAAACAGAAATTTAAATTTTTAAATTGAAAAAATTTAGAATATTTACTATGCATATTTGAATCCTACACTTAGTTTTTTCTTAATTATGTATATATTTTTATAGTAACTTATTCAACAAACTTAAGGATCGTATTTTCTTTAACGTAAATAAATTTAAAGAAAAATAATTGAACCAAAATCTTACATGAAAAAAAAAAAAAAAGAAAAAAGAAAAAAAAAACATTAAATAATGTACACGAATAATGTCATGTTTTTTTAGACAAAAAAGTATTAAAAATATTGCAAATATCTTATCCTTAAATCTCTTATATATGATATATTTTTTTATTTGAAGGAAATTAAACCAATTCCATACTCATTTGATAAAGATTTATCATCTTGAAGAAATCAAAAATCTTAATAATCACGAACGGAGATAAATGAGTTAAAAATTTTATTCAGTTGAAACTTTATTAATTAAATTCATTTTTATTCTTTACGTACATTTACTTAGCAACACACTACTAAATTAATCCATTAAATAACATAAATGTCATTATTTATCTATGGATAACCCTCTAGTTATTGAATACAATCCAAAACTAAAATACTGAAGGATAACTGTCGAAGTAGTTGGGGATATGACACTTTCATTTTGACAGAACATACTTTGAGGATAACAGTTCTTTTAATATAAGATACTCAAACATGTTTTTTTTTGTTTTTTTTTTTTGTAATAGTAAACATCTAAATATCTGGTCCCTGTGTTATGGTAAGAACAAACAATTTAGGATCGTTTCTTCTTTGAAACAACCTTTTATTCAAAGAAAGAGGGAGAGGAGAAAAGCTTTGTTGACTGTTTGCAAACGATTGACAACATATGTTACTTGAATGATGTATGTAAAGAGCGTTCGAACCTTCGAACTGTTTCTCTGGCAGTATTGTGGATACCAGTGTTCTAGAAGGGACGTATTCAAAAGTACAGCCGCTTCGATAATAAAGAAAGCAAACCTCCCAAGAAAAATTACATCTCAACGTTCTTAAATGTTAGTAAACTTGTAATAAATCACAGATTTTTTATAAATTGCTAATTGTTTTTCGCAAAAGAAGAAAAGTGTAACATTCATTTATATTAATGTAGAAACATCTTTTATTCTGAGACGGGCCGCTCAAAATTTTTATCTCATTATTCTGTTTTTCCACTCTGGACGAGGAGAACCCCACCCCCCCTTTTTTTTTTGGTAAATTTATTTCAAAGAGAGGAATTTAACTTTTAGCCCTTCTCCTTAAGTCGATGGTTTACGGTTGGGGGGGGGGGGGGTCTACTTGTAGCGTATGACTGTTCTATATAAAAATGAAAGTGTTTGCAAGAGGTTATAAAAAAAAATTACATATAAGAATACAGGGTCTGGTGAGGTAAAATGAATATAAACTTATTAAATTGATAAATTGGAAAATAATTTGCTATGGCTTATTTTACATCCAAATAACATGATGTAAGTAATCCGAAAAATAAATACATATAATCAAATATGATTTTCTGCAATCGACATACAAACTTGAAAAACCTCATTTTTATACGCATTTTATCGCACCAGACACTACGACTACATGTCAAATATGGATAATGTTTTAGAAATTCAGTATCATTGAATCCTCCTTCATTAGGAATGGCAGCAAAATATGCACAGGTATTTAGGGATGCACAGGGAAATATACGCATTTTATCCTTCTTTCTTTCCATACTTAACTATTCTAATGATTCCAACAAAACTTTGTACAATATTACTTAAATGTCTAGAAAAAATACTGTGCGTGCCCGTAGGAAGTTTTAAATATAGCGGAATACCTAAGGAAAGGGGGGATTTCTTTTTTCTCTATTTTTTCCTTTTTTTCAATTTCAACCAAATTTTGTGTAATTATTACTTATTCACTTAAAAAAATACTCTGGAATTTAGATATAACTGAGAAGGGGGAAGAGAAAAAAAAGAGCACAGTAGAAGAAAAATGTATTTATTTTTCTTTTCTTTTCCGCCTTTTGATTTTCTTTTCTTTAAATCAACTGAAATTTTAAGTTATTAATAGTAAGCATCTCACTTGTAAGTAAGACTTGTATGATTTCATTTTTTTCATCACAAAAAAATACATTTTGTACATTTAAAAATATTAAAGGTTTTTCTAAGCTGTCTGGAAATGATTGTACAAGGCTTAATTTACATCCATTAAAAAAAATAATTACGGCTGTTTTCAAATACACGCTGCATGAAGCAAAACTTTCTAAAGAACTTTTCAAGCCTTTTACGAAAGTGAATGAAATTTGGAGTCATGATGACTTAAATGAAAAAAAAGTCGAATGACATTTTCTATTTTTCTGTCAATATAACATAACTCAAGATTCCTCTGACGGGCTTTCAACCGTGCAATTTTTCATTACTTTTCGCTAAAAATTGGCTCGAATGCTCATTTGGACGCTTTTTCTCAAAAACCACTGTCTTTATAGAAAACGAAAACGTCATTTGATTTTCTATTAAAAAAAAAATATACCTGAAAATTTCATACGTTTAAGTTTTGTTGAAAGTATTTGAATAGGTAAAGCTGTAAAGTAGGATATAAAAATGCCTATATATATTTTTTTAAAATGCTTTCCTCTGACCTCCTCACAGTAAAAATCCAACTATATTTAAACCCCAAGTATTTTTTTAATATTAGTAGTAGTAAGTTACAAATGCACAAAGTTTCCTTCCTCCTACTTCCCACAGTATATTTAAAAAATTAATAAGTAACTAGCTGACCTCCGAGCGGCGTTTCCTGTGCCCGTGATAATAAAAAATTAAAAATACATCAATTTTTTATCATTTTGTATCTTTAACTCTCAATTTTGTATGAAATTATATTTTTTAATGAAAAATTCGTGAAAAAATATTGATATTTAATGATAAAAACGCATATTTTCTTGTTTTTTTTTTTGTTTCTTTTTAACCCAGGGTCGTTTTATAGTTTTAAAATAAAAAGTTATTTCTGTCCGCACTCTTTGAAATCCTTATTGATGATAAATAAAACGATTTTACAGCCCATGTAAAAAAATTTTGAAAAAATATTGTTATCTAGTTGTAAACGAAATGTTTCCTTCTCGCTTTTTCGTTTGTTTATTTGTTTTCACGTCAGCTTCTTTAACATAGCAATAATTATAAGAAAAAAGTTCGAATCTTCCAAACTCTCTGGCATTTTAATCGGTTTAAATATAACTGTGTCCAAGCTCTCTTTAAAATTTCGCGAAAAAATATGCATATGTAGTTGTGAAAACATGAGTATTTTTTTTTTAAAAAAGGTTTAGCTTTCAACCTCAGAGCAAAAATAAATTAGAAGGTCTATGCTTTCAGTGCAATGATACGGCTTCATCCGTTTTCAATCAACCCTTTTCAATCCTCCTAGGCTAAACAGGTGAGGGCTGGTTTAATCAATCATGTTTCCCATTTCTGAGGGTAGAAGCCTTCAAAAAAAAAAAAAAAAAAAAAAAAAAAAAAAAAAAAACGTTGACGCATACGTAAAGAGATGATTTTCATGTTGATTTGACAGAATGCGTTTTTCGCTTGGGTTCAATGTTAGGTACAAGTAAAAAAAAACTTTACCTTCCCCCCCCCCCCCCCCCTCAGCTACATCTAATACAATTTGACCATTCTGTGCTACATGTAATTTTCACACTATTTTTTTTTCTAATTTAATAGATAATGAATGTACAACGTTTCGTAAATTCAGCCAAATAGTTCAGTCTATAAAAATAAAAGAAAGAAAAATAAATAAATTGGGTAGGTGCGCATAGGAATACGCCCAATTTAGGGTTCCATAGCTTCATTATTATTATTATTTTATATGTTAATACTTTATTTATTAGTTATTTTATTTTAATGTAATTCTATAACATTATATCTTTAGTCAAAAATTAAAATTAAAATCCTTGGCGAGTTTCGTGGAAAAAGTTTTTCCTTTTAAAAGTTTGTCTGTAGGATCGTTCAGAAAGTTTTTTGGTTTTATAGCATTGTTTTCTGTGATAAAAAACAAAACAACTTTCCGAACAATCCAATATTGCGAAAATGACGTCATATTTAGAAGAAAAGTAATTTTATTCACTTTGGCTTTTTATTGATGATTAAAATAGAATTGTTTTAAAGAAAAGGTGCTTTTTCACTCATAAAAAACCTATATTTTGCTCTAATTAAATAATAATAACGTAATTTTTCTTTCTTTTTTTAGAACTTATATTAAAACCTTCTATTAAAGTCAAATAGCAGACGATATTGCATTTTTAGTTTATTGAAAAGGTTAAAATAGTGAATCGAAAAATAAATTGGAAAAAGTCGTAAAAATTGAGTGTTTGTTATAATTTTATGGCAACACGTAGATTGTTTACAAATTTATTTATTCTTTTTCGCTTTTAGACTTAACATTAAACATTTAAATTCTCATAACTTTTGGACTAATTAAGATAAAATAACAAATTATAGCTTAAAATAGCTTAAAAGAAAGGTTGGAAGATATGAATAAAATAGTATAATAAGTTGAAGGTTTACTTCCTTAGCTTTTTAATACAAATTACGTTTGTTGGTAATAGGCTAAAATTCTAAAGAAATTGTGACTATATCTTGATAAAAACAATTTTCGCTGAAAGACCTTATTAAATGTCATAACCATGAATTGTTTCAGGTTTTTCGTTTATAAGGTTTAGAAATTAGAGGGGTGTGGGGGACACACACATTTTTTCACGAATATGGGGGCTCATGTCTCGCAAAATACGCTACTGATAATATGATAATATATGTTCTATTGCAAAAATTATTGCATTTTTTAATATCTTTCGAACAATACCATACTCGATCTGATATGCAAAGAAAATTTTTTCAGGTGTATTTTTTTACAGATCTGTTTGGCGGTCAGCATGGCACACCTTCATATGAAATTTCATCGCAATTCATGCAATAACGGATTAGTTACAAGGCTGTGACATACGGACGGACGAAACATGCATGACGAAACATGCATGATACGTACATGACGAAATCATAAGTGTTCCGTTTTTGCCAATTTGGCTCCGGAACCCTAAAAAGAAAGAGGAAATTATAACTTTTTAATCTGTAATGAATCCATTTTTAGGTGCGTTCGTAATTATATAAATACGTAGCACCTATAGTCGTCGTTTGGTCCGTCCGTCTGTCTGTCCGTCCGCATATATCAACGCAAAAACTACCCAACCGAATGGTTTGCAATTTAAAATATATTATCTTTGCAAAATTTTGTCGAGACATTTCAAATTTTATTAAAATCGAATCAAAACTTTAGGAGATATTAATAAAAATATTTATTAAGAAATTTGAATTTTTTTTTTTTTTTAATCGGTGCTTTTTTGTTATATTATTTCGAAGTTTAATCGTCAAGCGACCGAGATACTTATTTTATGACAGAAATTAATCTGCAGACGATATAATTCATTTCACAGAATTAAAAATCAGAAAAGAGCTGAATATTTATGTAACTAGATATTGTACGAACGCACCTCATTTGTCACGTTTGACGTACAATTTCCAACTTGTTTATTACAGAAGTGTCAAAATACAAGAAAAAAGTTCACATTAAAAAGAAAAAAAAATTAAAGTGTTATGTGAAAGGGAAAAAGGTATGATGTGTGAAGAATATGAACTGCACAGACATTATTCTCGTATCTCCTCCTACTCCCTTCTTTTTATCCAGAAATTTTTTTAGCATTTTTGCCACAAGTAACACGTGGGTGAAAGTCAAATCATTGTGCCACGTTGTTTCTATGAGGAATTAAATCTTTTTGGATTTTTGCGTATCTTTCTCAAATTGCAGGTGCCCTTTCTTCCAGGATTTTTTGATAACATCCTTAAGATACATTTTTTTTTTCGGTTATGATTCGTTATGATGGATTTTTACAAAATTAACAAATTTATTGGCACTTATTCATTATTTTGAACAGTCATTGAACTTTTAAAGAACTAAAACACAATGTTGCTCCGAAAATACTTCAACACGTAAATGTAATCTGTCACTAAGTGTTTTCTTTCATTTTTAGGGTTTCGTTCATCTCACGAAACCCTATTACTCCCGCTCTGTTGTCTGTCCGTCACAGAGCCGTTCTCAGAAACTATATAACTTTCAAGCATGAAAATTTGTGTACTTATTGCTAAATACCTACTAATTAGTTCAAAATATTAAAATTCGAAAAAATCGTATTATTTTAATATATTAGAGATAAAAAAAAAAAAAAATCTAACAGTCTTTTCCTATTGAATTTAAACATTTTTCGTTATAACTGTTGCCAGCAAATAAAAATCCACAATAAGATTATTTCTACAATAATTAATTTTCTATTGAAAGATTTCCACGTGAAAAATGAAAATGAAATAAAAAGTTTCACAAATTGAAAAAAAAAAAAGATTAATAGGACGTCATATTGGAAATAAAACGGAAATTTTGAAACATTTCTCAATAATACAAGGAGTATGGGTATGTGTAAATACAGAAAACAGCTTAATATGACGTCATTAGAGAATTAAAAAGAAAATTAATCTGATGTCATAACGGATTTTTCAAAAGTTTGAGAATAAAACAAAGAGAGTATCAGTATGAGTAATAGAGAAATAGTAAATGTATAAGTTTGAGGAACGTATTGAATCATGATGAAAACCCGATTTTTAAATATTGGCATAGTTTAACACTTTGAAGGTTTCTATACAACATGTTTAATTTTTGAAATTGATTTTTTTTTTTTAATATCGCCTTTAGTTCACATGACAGATATTATTATGACTGGGTATAATATCGGGATTCGCCCGCTATCGGACCGGTTCAGATTTTCGAAAAGACGAGAAAAATAGACTGGTAAATTTTTACTTTATAAAAAACATGACTTTTTTTTTCTTTTTAATGAAATTTTTTTGGATTTATTACAGAAAGGATAAAGTGTTTTGAAAGGAATATTAAACGAAACCCTTTGGGCGATCTTTGATTACACTTACCCACTTGTTATTTTATTCCTGCATCCTTTGATCCTTTGCTATGAGATAAAATTTTAAAACGGATATTTCATCGAAGCCTTCCATAAATAAAGAGAAAGACTAGGAATCTCTAGAAAAAAAAAAGGCTCAAGAAAAAATACAAAGCTAAATGATAAAAAACATGTAAAAATGCCTAATCGTCTTCCCTCCTACTTTTCTCTCCATTGATGTAAGCCGAACCATGGGTCGAAAGAAAGCTGAATAGAAGTATCTTCATCCCTTCACTGCATTGAAAATAAAGTATATAATCCGCAAAACAGATTGCTCAGTGATTGTTGAAGCGATGAATTGAAGGAAATGTTATGATTATCGTTGACTACATTTACAAAACATACGTTAGACACATGTTTAAAGCCTGTTCTCAATTGCCCAAATCTGCGCCTTTCGTAACGTATCTTTTCTATAAAAGAAAAAAAGAAAAGAAAAAAAGAAAGAGAAAAAGCAACGCGCAGCAGAAATAAAAATGGTTGTCCAAAGATGCTTTGATATAAAATTTCGGATATAAATTTCTTGGTTATAGAAGTCGACTCCATAACACTCCTTCACTCAACAACTATGATCTTTCTGACACCTTTGCAAACTAATATGCAAATGTCATGTCACTTGCAGGAATGACTATTGAAGTTATTTGAAATTGAATAGTTATTATTATTATTATTATTGCTCATGAGGGGATTGGCTTATTTATTTAAAAAATAAATTATTATTATAGCCCAATGTAACATAAAAGATTGCTTATTGAGGGAAGGACTATATTGAAGCTATTTGAAATCGAATAGGTATTTCTTTTACTCACGAGAGTTCATTTATCTTCACGAGGGGTTCATTAATTTTAAATTAAATTATGAATACAGCCCAATATAATATAAAAAATTGCTGATATAAAAATAAACTGAGACGTCATTTTTTTTCGTTTATACTTTATAATATCAGAGCAGTAACCTCTTCCCCTTCGCTCGCAGAAAAAGAAAAAAAAACTGATAATAGCCTAACAAATATTTATATTACAGACTAAATTCTCAGTTTCGATTCAGAAATTTATTTTTGTGTCTTTTTTTTGTCATGATAATTTTTTTAGATTTAAATTTATTTAAAGCTCACACAATTTATTTATGCTCACTTTTTTAAAGAAACTCAGTTATTATCAGAGTCAGTGCCAATAAGGAAATTGTAACACTTTTTCAGAATTTATTGTTCGTGAAAATCAATCTAACTGCATTGTAGGTAGATTTCGCAAGAATCCCTACCTATTGCAATGTCCCCTATGTTAGAATTTCTGAATCATTTTTGCAGATCTACGCCGATCATGACCCCTAGAACCCAAAACCACCCCCCAGTTCAAAACTTTATCTATAAATATAACTATTTTATGGACATAACTTCCATAATTTTGCACGAATCTCTTCCAGACTGACACATAAAATCAAGGAGTAGAAAGTCTCGGTCAAGCTCTTGGGCAAATTTGGGTGGGAGGGGGTGGAGGGGGGAGGGGGTGGAGAAAGAGGTTTTGCGAAAACAGAAAGAGCTCCGTAACTTCTTAATTATGACACATACCTAATCGGCTAAGTTATTATTACATCTAACAAAAGGGCCAAAAATTTATGTATGACAAATTTTTTATATCATTAAAAATGGTCTCAAAGAGGCCAAAAATTGAGTTTTAAGAAGAACAAAATTCACAACTTCATCAATTCACAAGACATCAAATCCTCTTAAATTCATTTTTTATAAATCTTCTTACTATTATCTACAACTTTTATATTGACAAGTTTTTGATAGCAACAAACTCTACAGCAAAAAAGGGGGTGTTGTAGAAGAAAATACACCACATCTCCGTTAATCGCCACCAAGGCAGTAAAAGAGTATCATTGGAAAGATATAATTTTTTGACAACTCTCAGAGATACTGTATATAGGGTTACATTATTAAAAGCGGCGTGTCTCAATTAAAAAAAAAAAAAATCAGAATTGAATATATAGTGTATATTTAATGAAACAATCATTACACAGTTTAAATGAAGTATAATGGAAAAAAAAGATATTCAAGAGCAATCAGATAAAATTGTTAAACTGAGTTTATCTCTAATTTTGATTAAGTTTCTATTGGTGAAATTAGTACATAACTTCGAAATCTACCTGTGCTTGTTAGGCCTAGCCGGCAGGGATTTTAATTTATTTATTATTTCTAGAAGTAACTTTTGGAAGTGAAACTTTTGTTTTATAATTTAGTTTATTTTTATAATAAAAGCAATTCTGATTACTTTTAAATGCTATCAATTTTAATATAACAAAGATGTTAACGGGCTAAGTTTTTCTTAATGTTGCCAGGTGCATAGGTGTACAGTTGTATGGGCTCATGGGGCTTGAGCCCCACCAATAATTTCCAAGATGGATTCTTTTTTTTATGCGTCTTTTATATTCTTTTTCTGTGGTTACAGAGATAAATGACATTAGGCTTTTGTTGTTGATGTTGTTCTTTTTAAATTCCATTTTTTATATTAAAGTAAAATGTTAAATATTTGAACTCGTATAGTCAAATGGCCATATAAAAGACAGAAGGGAAAAAAAACAAAAACAAGTGGGTAAGTGTGATCGAAGATCGCTCAAAGGGTTTCGTTTAATATTCCTTTCAAAACACTTTATCCTTTCTTTAATAAATCCAAATAAATTTCATTTAGCAACCAAAAAAAAAAAAACCCCTCATGTTTTTCGTTTTTTTACAAAGTAAATATTTACCAGTCTATTTTTTCGTTTTTGTCCGATAACGGGCGAAGCCGGCAATTATATTCTGTCATAATAACATCTGTCACGCGGGCTAAATGCGATATAAAAAAAATAATTTCAAAATTAAACATGTTGTACACCTTCAAAATGTTAAAATATGCGAATATTTCCATAATTGGATTTTTATCGTGATTCAATATGTTTCTCAAACTCATATATTTACTATTCTCTATTACTCATATTGATACTCGCTTTGCATTATTCTCAAACATCTGAAAAATTCGTTAAACTTCGAATTTGAAGTCAGATTTTCTTTTTAATTCTCTGATGACGTGATATTAATCTGCTTTGTGTACATACACATACTCATACTCCTTGTAGTATTGAGAAATCTTTGAAAATGTCAGTTTAATTACCACTATGACGTCAATCATTTTTATTTCATATTAATCTTTTTTTCAATTGATGAAACTTTTAATTTCATTTACATTTTTCACGTGGAAGTCGTCGGATTTGAAAATTAATTATAGTAGAAAGAATTTCATCATGGATGTTTAATTTTTGGCATCTGCTATAACGAAAAATGTTTAAATTTAATAGGAAAATGATGTTGGAATTTTGGTTTTTTATCTCTATGTATTAAAATAATACTAATTTTTCAAATTTTAATATTTTGAGATCTTTATAGCTGATATTCAGCTATATACACAAAGTTCCAACTCTGTAAGTTACATAGTTTCTGAGAATAGCTCTGTGACAGACAGACAACGGAGCGGGAGTAATAGGGTTTCGCGAGATGAACTAAACCCTAAAAAACACAATCCGAAAGGAGATGTTATTCAAAGTCAACTTACGTTGTGATTTTATTATAAACGATTCGAAAATAGCAGCAAGTATATAATTTTTATAAAGAGTACATTAAAATACATTAAAATTTTTACATTGTCGTAACGTTTTATTCAACTTGTGATTTATTAAACTATATATGATTCTGTTTAATTTCTGCGAAAGGGAAATCAAGAACCAGCATTAAGGCTGTTCTCAAATCCAAACTGGCTGCTTTCTGACAAATATTTTAATTCATTTTTGTTCGCAAACTTATCAAATTAAAACTTGCTCTTATTAAGATACTATGTTTTCAAGCTGATTTCTTCGTTTTTCGGTAAAGGCACAAGATCTTTCAGAAAATCTGTCAAAATTAGCTCTTTGAAAAGAATTCCTGGACTAACAGCGCAGGAAAAGAAAATTATCAGAAAAAAAAACTGTTTAATTTCAAATCACATCAATAATCATACCTGTAAGTATAATGATTTTATGTTCAAACATCAGTCAGAAAATTTCTCAGAAAGTTTGTTGAGCAGAGAAAATCTTTCTTTGAAAATTGTCTTAAAATGGTAATCAATCTATATTACACACATATACGTATTTGTCTGGAAAATTGTTACATTCGAGTTAAGCCTCATCAATAATTTTCAAAACTCTGCACCTATGGCCATGTGTCCCGCGTAAATCGGGGCTCCAATTCCTCTTGGACACCACTAATTTCTTACATAATATTTCGCTATCTTTAATTGCTAATAAATCTGCTGTTATATACGGCGAAGAAATGTACTTTAAAATAGTGGTGTCCAAAGCATTTGTAGCCCCGATTTACGCGAGATACCTGACAACACTAGTTTTACTTAATATTTATTAGAAAAATAATTTAAACTATTACCATATGCAAAAAAGTAGAAAAGAAATATAAATATATTTTTTTATATCAGTTTGTGACAATGTCTGGTTATTTTATTTTGTAAAGTAGTTGCTGTGTCGCCTTCGGTGATTTAAATCCATTAATCTCAGTGTCCTTATTTTTCGTTGTTGTTCGATTCGTCGCATTTTAAGTTGTATATCTGAATGCCTATCAAAGAAAAGCTATTATGTTACTTTGTGCAATTTTTTCAGATATATATTCTATATATATAGAGAGAGAGTTATTTATTTATTTATTTTTTTATTTTTTTGCTATTAAAAAAATGAAGCAACGTTCATTACAGTCACATATAAATATGATATAATATAATATTTTTAAATAAATGTTTTTTTCTACTATAATGTTGGCCAAATGAGTAATTACACCATAAAATCTTGTTTTACTTTTTTTATTGATATTTATTTATTATTATTAATATTATTATTTCAGTTTCAATGTGGAACATTATAGTTAAAACAAAGTTAAGAACTGTGAAATAAATTATTTAAAAACATATATGTTTTTCGAATAAAGTAGAAAAGAAAAAGTATACATTTATAAAATTGCAACTATTTGGGGTGTCCAAACTGTGCGGGCTGCATCGAAACTTGGCCATGTAGAAATGCATAATATTTTGAACAATGTTGGAAACTGGCATAAAAAAAAAAAAAAAAAAAAAAAAAAAAAAAAAAAAAAAAGAGCACATTGCTCATTTCTGAAATAATTTTTGTTAGGAAACATGTAATATTTTCGTGATACCTCTTACTGAGAAACTGTAAATCGAATAGTTTATCCATTTTTCTACAAAGGCAGGGGACTTTAAAAAAATTCTGTGAAAATTGACGTTTTTAATCAAATTTCTCTAGGAGTTTTCAGGATTTTTTAAAAATTTCATTTCATATTATGAAAGATAAAGAAACGTATACACTCAGTCAACAATAAATAAATGATCATAAAAAATATGCTATTTTTTCTCATTCTGTTGCACAGAACGGTCGATTAATATTTATACGCTCTCTGTAGGGGCAGGGGCCATCATTGAATAAAAATGGGAAGTTATCTCATTCAAACGCATATTCGCTAGTTTTGAATTATTCTTTTACAGTTTTTTTTCCTTTAGCAGAGGATGCATAATACACATCTGCATTTAAATGCACAGCGAATTTTTTTTTTTTCAAATGTTTGTTTTATTGGTAAAAAGTGATTACAATTATTCTGAGCCCATTATATCTTTAAAGAAAATCTCATAATAGTATATTCTTTCATAGGCTGACTCTCTCTCTCTTCATTGTCTTTTTCTTGACAACAAATCTTAAAATCCATGTCTCATGATGGTAAATCATCCCATCCCACCTCTAACTCCTGTGCCTTACTACAGGTTTTAAAGAATGAACATGAAAACATGATACGACACTTCATTCTTCCCTCTTAAATATTTTGTAGTGTGCTCCTTATTAAATCCCTCCCCTCATTTAATGCATGAAAATGTCACACTTTAAAATATTTCGAAGCGTCTCAATGATATGACAAAAATTTTATGTATTCTACCCAACACTTTAGTATGAATGTGGATAAGCCATTTGTAAATATAGTAAAATTTCATTCAATGTAGAAAATGTTTAAAACTGTTGCAAATCTTGTTAAATTCTAGTCTTTCCCTGCGTAATGATCTCTTTGACAGTTTGACTGATCATTTAGTGACCACAGAAATATACTGAAGTTATCATATTTTTTAATGCGTTGAAAAATATTAAAAATCTCAAATCTACTAAAATTCGTGATTTAAAAAATGGCTTAAACCAAGCCATTTATCTTATTTTAAAGGATATGTATAATCAATATTCAATAATCTGAACTCAACATATTTTAATGCATGTATACAACATATTCCTTCTTTAAACGGAATTTTTTTACTGTTCCGGCGAAATGAAGAAAATACAATTACAATAGTTGGTGTGCAATCCTCAGTTAGTTTAATTCGGGACCGTTTGGAATAAAAGGAACAGCGAAGCGCGAAACTCCGCTAGTTATACTTAAATCGAAATATTATTTTGGTTAAAATTTTACAATTCTTTAGCTGCAATAACTTTTATTACATTTAAAAATTAAAATTTTTATGAAAATCGATGTTATCAGATTTTTAATAGAAAAGTTTGAGACTACTTTTAATTATCACTACATAGTATAAAACAAAGTCGCTTTTTCTGTCCCTATATCCCTATGTACGCTTAAATCTTTAAAACTACGCAACGGATTTTGATGCGGGTTTTTTTAATAGATAGAGTGATTCAAGAGGAAGGTTTATATGTATAATAAAATCCATTAAATAGTGGAGAAATACTGTTATTTTTGAGGTTTTTAATGTGATGTCGTAAATAATTTCATTTTTTCCGCTTATACATTGCAAACGCAGGCTGAACACTACAAGATTTATCAAAATAATGAACTAATTATTGTACACATTAAAAAGGTCTACAGAAAACACAAAGAGATGAAGGTTTTCAAGGTTAACCCGAAGCAAAGTGAGGGAGGGCCGCTAGTTTGTTATAAAATCAACATTAAAAATGTTATTCATTCATATTTAAAGAAAAAAAAAGAATATTCTAAACTTAATTATATATTCTGCAATGGAATACTAAAAGCAAGAGAAATGTTAGTGCATCAACGCATAATAAAATAAATTTATTATATTGTTTAATAATAATAATAATAATAATAATAAAAGAAAAAAAACTGCAATTTAAACTTGGAGTAATGACACATCTGTTCTAATAATTTGTCTAGTATACTTTTCTTATTCATCTCAGCGGAATTTTACCATAGCCATTTACGCGTCGCACCTTTTGACCAGCTTTCGGGGACCTGGCCACATGTCAGCAAGAATCTTAAACAAAGGACTGGGAAGGTGTGCAAATCGCTCTAGATACTAAAAACATCTGTTTAACATCTGCAAAAATTCAGGGATATTTTCAAGTGATAAATAAATACTTGTTCAAAGGGGTTCTCCAATGAAGAAAATGATATTGTGTTGTTTCTTTCTTTCTTTTTTTTTTTTTTTTTTTTTTTTTTTTTTTTACCTTCACAGAAGAAATTCCTTAAATTCCTTTTAAATATTTTTTTTCTTTTAAATTCTTTTAAAGAAGAAAGAAAAAGAAAATAGAAATAATAATCTTATAATTATTTATTTATTTAGAAAATGCATATAAATTTTACTATAATTGCTCATAAAAAAAATAATATTCATTAAATATTCATAGATACCGCTTAAAATGTATGTCACAGTTAGGAAATAATTTTAAAATACAGTAACAAATGTTTTTGATATTTTAACTCAGATTGCATTAAACTAAAGATTATAAAATTCGTTAAATATCTCTTACATCAGTTCTCAAACAAACCATCAATCCTATAGAACAATTCTTTTAAGGTGGTTCTCAAATGACCTGCTCAGCAAAGCGAAACTTTCTGACACATTTTCAGACGCATTTTTCAAGGCAAAGGCATGACATCGACATGCCTGACTATTAAAGCGATTTGGAAGCGAAATAAGTTTCCATTTTTTGAAAAATAAATTACTTCTCGTTATAAGCTATTCGTGTCACGTGGCAACGCATTTTTTTCCAGGCTCGCTTAACAATATACAAATATATGTCTAACATACAAACAGGAAGAAATATCGGCCTGAATAAGAATACATGAATGTTTTATATACATAATAATATTGGAGTTCTCGAGAGTGTGGGCAAAAACGCTTTTTCGGGTGAAAGGAAATGAAGAATTTAAAACTTTATACATTATTTTTAGCAAATGAAAACAGTTTTTTTAATATAGTATCAGAGAATTCTTTCAATCTGTGGAAAAGTAGCATAGTAGAAACTTTTTTACTGGCACAAAATAAAGTCGTATCGCAATAATTCGTGTTACGTGGGAACGCGTATTTTTTTCAGGTTTGCGCAAGCACAGCAATAACTTGGTTCAAAAGGTCGAATTTGACAGCATTTTCTAAAAAATGTTCTGCCTTTAACCCTCTGAGCGTTTTGAAAAAGGGTAAAATTGTAAAGTTGTATTCTCTGTATTTTGTTTTAAATGCTAAAAAAATATGATTCTTTCAGCATTATAAATAGAACTTAATTACAAATATGAATGTAATCCTTGAGAGTATTAATCATTCTTCAATGTTTTGAAAATTCATTAAATCTAAAGAATTGTATTATCTTAAACATTGCATATATTGCAGTGAAACCTGGAGCTTAGTGAATGGAATATTACGTTCCACACGCTTAGAGGGTTAACAAAAACTGGGAAATATTTTCCAATTACATAGTTTCTGAATAATAACACCTGCCAGTTTCATGCGTTTCCGCTCAAACATGAATTAAAAAATATGTCATAAAGTAGCAAGCTTGAATTTGAGAACAGCGTTAAAATATCTCGTTTGCATTTTAATATTTTGAAGCAATATTTTTCTTTGCATTTGATAATTAAGATCAATTTCTATAATCGCCACTTTTTAATTTTTCGATTTTGTTTGCAGGTTTAATTTATGTTGATACTTCCCTTTTGGAACCATGATAGTATAGTAATCTAGGGGCAGAAAAGCTTTAGTCTATTACCCCGAAATGTGAGTTTTATTCTAATTTGGGGAACGATTTAGTTCATTTTCAGGCTCCCTCCTCCACGAATTCAAAATACTTGATACTCCACTGCTGAGTTCGAATCTCATGTGAGAAATGGGTTAAGAAGAAAGAAAGAAAAAAGGAAAATAACTGAATTTGTTTACACATAAAAAAAAAAAAATCTTAAAAATTTTTGAATGCAGAATGACGTTTATTTAATGAAAAGTTAAGCGAAAAGGTGCGTAGAAAAATTACCTGCGAAACACAAATTTTTATAAATGAATTCCTTTTTATTCATAAACACATGGAATCGGCAAGTGCTCTTATTCATTAATTGTGAAACTGAATAGTTTTTTCCATGTTTCGATAAGGAAGGGGGTGTTTAAGAAAATGCTGTCAAAGTGGGCATATTGAATCAAATTTCTGTACGCGACATATATGTAGATAAACAATATTATTTGTAATAGACAAACAAAACTGGGATTATATTTTAAGTCCAATTTATCCCTTTATTTGATTTATTTTCTTTCTTTTATTATTTCAGTATACATTAATATCATTAACATCAAACTTGAACTTAAAATCAATAAAATAATTTTCAATGAGTGTTTAAAATAAATAAATAAATAAATAAAAGAAAGGGGCGAATAAAGAAAATATTATATTCATTTGTTAAGTATCCCAGTAAAATTTTTTATATTAAATAAATATTAACTATATAAAGTTTATATAAATTTGTTTAATAATTTTATCTAAATTTTACATAAAATATTATTTTTTATAAATAAATAAATAAACAGAATTTCTAAGTTTTGCATCTTTATAATCATTATATATATATTTAAAATATTTGTATTGTAAATTTTTTTATGGAGAAGGATACATAACTTGTACCCCACTGAATATTTAATAGCACACCGATTAGCTTTCAATTTCAAACTGGGAATTTTGTTACAGTTTTTGAAGATTTGTACTATGGGAAATTCATTGTTTTAGACCAATTTCAATGTATATTAATATTTCAATGGAACACAAACTAGTTGTGTATTCGATGGAATATGTAATTGATTTATTTAGTACTTTTCTTATATGACACTACTGACACTCGTTTCCCTTAAAAAAAATGTTTGTAAAGTTCGTATTCGCAATCTAATCCTGAAAACAGATTTCGTTGTTGTAACCGCCCCCAGAATCCCACCGCAACTCCAGTTTCAATATTAAACATTCTTGAAACTAATCATAGAAAATTCATAAAAATGGGTAGTTATGCTAATTGAAGGGTGTAGCAATAAGTAATATTTTTATTTATAACTTTATTCTTTGTTTGTGTTTCAAAAAACAGATTAAAAAAATTTAATAAAATACAGAGTTTTTACATTCAATTCATTCTAGTAGATTAGGCATTCAATATTTAAATTAAAGTACATTTTGCAGGTTCAAGAAGTTTTTCTACTGATAATAACCAAATATACACCATTGCGGAAACGGCAAATGAAAATGCAGCATCCCCTTTCACTATACCAGGAATAAAGTGGATAATCCAGTTTTTCTCCAAATGCTTTCCTTAAAATTCTTTAACGAGTAGACTTTCAGGTTCGTGTCAAGTGGGGAGTGGGGGGAACCTGCTTCAGGCTAAAATAAGTTTAAAATTTTATCCAAGAGAGTGACATATGTAAAAATCTTTTTTGTTTTTTGTTTATATGATATTGTAGATGGTTCCATGACTTTCACTTTTTGTTATATTTTTCACAATGAGAATTTTGGATGTATTTCTTAATTAAAAGAATAAAATATTGAAATGGTTAAAAATTAAACAATAAAATGAATAAAACATGAAACACAAATTATTAGTCGCGAATAATTTAAATCCATCTGTGTTGATTTTAACTATGGATTGTCAAATTTAAATTCCTAAATAATTGTGAATGAAATTCACATTTATTCATGAATTTTATTGATGCAGTATTAAACGATCCTTCTATAATGAAAGCAAATGTACTGTATTAAATGTATAGTTAGCTAAATATATAACGGAGTATAAACTATAAACCATTTCTTAATACTGATTCAGTTAAAACCTTACAAAATAATTTAGAGTGTTCAATATTCAATTAGGTACTTTTCATAGTGTAGCAAAATGTCTCACTTTTAGTCTAAAAAAAAAAAAAAAAAAAAAAAAAAAAAAAAAAAAAAAAAAACTTTATGATACATGTATATATATATATATATATATATATACTTTTTGAGAATAAAGCAATCAGACAAACGAAATCATGGCCACATTTAGAGACAATTTAAATGATTAATTTTAACCAGCTCAACCACACAAAATTTCTAGTACATTAATAACCTTGTTTCACATATTAAAAGTAATAGCATTTACATAACAAAAAATAGAAAAGATTTTATACTTTTTTTACACATTTAATAAATCTTCAATTATAGCATATTGCTCGCAGATAACCATCATTTCGTAATTGTCATGTTAAAAAATTCTATTCAAAATGCAAATTTGACGATATTTTACAAAATATTTGTTACTTTAATAACAAAATAAGAAACTAGATTTTTTTTTCAGTGTGGTCCATTATGGGAAAGTAAGAGAAAAATATGCCTGAAGCAAATATTGAGAAAAGATAGTTTTACAATGTAGAGTGCTACTCACTATATCATGCATGTATAGATACAATATTGAATTATAAACTCTCAGTCAATTTTATATCTTTAATTATTTTTCTTTCTTTTTTTCCTTTTTTTAAGTATACATTAATATTATAATCATTAACATTACAATCACATTTATTATCACTCATATCACAAAACACATAAAAAAAAAAAATTCTGAATTATATATTTTTTATTTGTTTATTTTTAAAGATTGGAAACATATATTTTTTAGTCTACCAGACGTGTTCTTTTATCTAGTTGGAAATTACAAACTACGCAAAAACTACCCAACCGAATACTTTGAAATTTAATATATATAATCGTTGCAGAATTTTGTCGAGTCATTTCAAATTTTACGAAAATGGAATCAAAACTTAAAAAGTTATTAATGAAAGTTTTCTTTATTCTGTTAAATCCTACCATACGTAATGTATATAATAAAAGCGCAAGTCATGAGACTGATGAAAACAAATACGGGCAAACCACATCTTTTTTCATATGCCAAGCGGCCATTTTTATTCAAAAAATTTTTTTTCGAATAAAATTACATAAAAGTTACATTTTTAGAAAGCTCGTCCACAAAAATTGTTTGCTTGTGAATGAGTTACATTCAACAATATAGAGATTCTGAGATAACTTCGGTGGAAATTAGGTTAACCGAATATTTCAATCCATTAGAGTAAATAAACAGAGGAGATTCGTTCATTATGAGTCATACAAATATTAAGCCATGGAGGTAATAATTCGCATTTGTAAACGTGGCATACGTAATAATAATAATAAGAAGAAGAAGCATGATCATTTCGCTCCTAGCAGACGACATAATTCATTTCACTAAAATAATGAGGATGATTTTTCTTTTTTTTTTTTTTTTTTTTTTTTTTTTTTCATTGTGAAACTAGTTATAAGACGAACAAACCTCATATTCCTCATAGACGAACAAACCTCATTCAACGTACAATTTCCAACTTTTTTAACTGTTTGAGACGTAAATAAAGTAACGAAAAAGTCATACCTCCCCCCCCCCCCCCCCAATTGTGAAAGAATCCTTTCACCCTATTCCATTCTCTCTTCACTGCGAAAGAAAATATAATTTATACTCACTCGGAGTAAGCAGGAATTTTGGTATTCCCCCTCCTTTCCAAAATAAATTTATAAAAAGAAGTTTTTAATCTATTCCTTTAATTTTTCCGTTGTTCAAATCCATGACACCTTAAATAGTAATAAATACAAATTGCACACTTTTAAATATATAATCTCCTTGTGAATGTGTTAGAAAGATGTGAGTTACCAGTTGCAAGGCAAAAAGAAAATACATGACAATACCCTTATAACTTTTAAATGCATGTTTGATTGGATAAATTTTCAGACGTGATTTTCATGATCCCAGTAAGTCGCGATGTCAAAATTTTATGCATTATGAAGTATACAAGCACAGACGTTTAACAACGGGTTTTCCGGGTTAATAATCTTTCTATTATACAATATAAAACTCTGTTAATAATAAAGCTCAACAACTTATATTTTTTTTTATTTTATCGACTGATTTGGATCTTCCCCCTCCACACAGACAAACTTATGAGGTCCTCTACCAGAGCCACGTATACGTGTCACTTAGATACAGTTCATCTGTTGATCGATTTAAAATATATAGATTTGGGGGCCTCCAAATTTATGAGCCCTAGACAAGTACCTCGTGTGCCCATGCTTTTATATCATATGTTTTTTTTTTGAAAATGACATTAAATATTTATATTTCGATTACTATCGACTCGGAATTCCTTAAAATCTGTAATATTTTCGATAACTTTATTTTGTGCCTGTAAAAAAGTTTCTACTATGCTACTTTTCCACAGATTGAAAGAATTCTCTGATATTATATTAAAAAAACTGTTTTCATTTGCTAAAAATAATGTATAAAGTTTTAAATTCTTCATTTCCTTTCACCCGAAAAAGCGTTTTTGCCCACACTCTCGAGAACTCCAATATTATTATGTATATAAAACATTCATGTATTCTTATTCAGGCCGATATTTCTTCCTGTTTGTATGTTAGACATATATCTGTATATTGTAAAGCGAGCCTGGAAAAAAATGCGTTGCCACGTGACACGAATAGCTTATAACGAGAAGTAATTTATTTTTCAAAAAATGGAAAACTTATTTCGCTTCCAAATCGCTTTAATAGTCAGGCATGTCGATTTCATGCCTTTGCGTTGAAAAATGCGTCTGAAAATGTGTCAGAAAGTTTCGCTTTGCTGAGCAGGTCATTTGAGAACCACCTTAAAAGAATTGTTCTATAGGATTAACATTAGCGACAGCGAGCGAAGGTTTTCGTGTGAGTGAAGTAACCTTTTAATCAAAAAACACTTATTTTAAAACTTGATGGCACTTCTGTGAAGGTGCAGCTGGTTGCTAAAAGATAATAAAAAAATAATTAATAAACAACAAAAAGGAATGTTTCTTCGCCTCACTTATTAAACAGGCCCGTATTGGCTTTATTACTTTCAATAAACTTGTTCATTTTCGTCTTAATTTATTAAAAGCGGCGTGTCTCAAAAAAAAAAAAAAATAAATAAATAAATAAATAAATAAATAAAATAAAATAAATAAATAAATAAATAAATAAATAAATAAAAATAAATAAAAAAATAAAAAAATAAAAAAATCAGAAATTAATATATAGTGAATGGCTCATTTAATGAAACAATCATTACACAGTTTAAATGAAGTATAATGGGGGGGGGGGGAATTCTTCAAGAGCAATCAGATAATTGTTAAACTGGATTTATCTCTAATTTTGATTTAATTTCTATTGGTGAAATTAGTATATAACTTCGAAATCTACCTGTGAATGATAGGTCTAGCCGGCAGGGATTTTAATTTATTTATTCTTTCTAGAAGTAACTTTTGGAAGTGAAACTTTTGTTTTATAATTTCGTTTATTTTTATAATAAAAACAATTTTGATTACTTTTAAAGGCTAACAATTTTAATATAACCAAGATCTTTACGGGCTAAGTTTTTCTTAGTGTTGCCAGGTGCATTGGAATAGAGTTGTATGGGGTCATGGGGCTTGACACCCACCAATAATTTCAAAGATGGATTATTTTTGTATGCGTCTTTTATATTCTTTTTCTGTTGTTACAGAGATAAACGACATTAGATTTTTGTTGTTGTTGTTGTTCTCTTTAAGTTATATATATATTTTTTATATTAAAGTAAAATATTAAACGTTTGAATTCGTATAGTCAAATGGCCATATAAAAGACAGAAGGGAAAAAAAAAACATAATCCGAAAGGAGATGTTATTCAAAGTCAACTTACGTTGTGATTTCATTATAAACGATTAGCAAATAGCAGCCAGTATATACTTTTTATAAACAGAACTATACATTAAAAATTTTACATTGTCATAACGTTTTATTCAACTTGTGATTTATTTGACGATATATAATTCTGTTTAATTTCTTTTTAAAAGGAAATTAAGAACCAACATTAAGGCTGTTCTCAAATCCAAATTGGCTACTTTCTGTCAAATATTTTAATTCATTTTTGTTCGCAAACTTATGAAATTAAAACTTGCTCTTATTAAGATACTATGTTATCCAGCTGGTTTCTTCGTTTTTTTGGTAAAGGCACACGATCTTTCAGAAAATCTGTCAAAATTGGCTCTCTGAAAAGAATACCTGAACTGATAGCGCAAAAAAGGAAAAATATCGAAAAAAAAAACTGTTTACTTTCAAATCACGTCAATAATCATAACCTGTAAGTATAATGATTTTATGTTCAAACATCAGTCAGAAAATTTCTTAGAAAGTTTGTTGAGCAGAGAAAAATATTTCTTTGAGAACTGTCTTAAATTGGTAATCAATCTATATTACACACATATACGTATTTGTGTGGAAAATAGTTACATTTGAGTTCAGCCCCATCAATAATTTTCAAAACTCTGCACCTATGGCCATGTGTCCCGCGTAAATCGGGGCTCCAATTCCTCTGGACAGCACTAATTTCTTACATAATATTTCGCTATCTTTAATTGCTGATAAATCTGCTGTTATATAAAGCGAAGAAATTTACTTTAAAATACTGGTGTCCAAAGTATTTGGAGCCCCGATTTACTTGAGACACCTGACGACACTAGTTTTGCTTAGTATTTATTAGAAAAATAATTTAAACTATTACCATATGCAAAAAAGTAGAAAAGAAATATAAATATATTTTTTTATATCAATTTGTGACAATGTCTGGTTGAAAACCAGACATTACCATTGTAAGTTTATTTTGTAAAGTAGTTGCTGTGCTGCCTTCCACGATTTAAATCCATTAATCTCAGAGTCCTTATTTTTTGTTGTTGTTCAATTCGTCGCATTTTAAATTATATATCTGAATGTCTATCAAAGAAAAGCTATTATGATACTTTGTGCAATTTTTTCAGATATATATTCTATATATTTTTCTATTTTTCTTTATTTTTTTTATAAATTTTTTGCTATTAAAAAATGAGGCAACGTTCATTACAGTTATTCTAACATATATGTATATATAATATTTTTAAATAAATGTTTTTTTCTACTATGATGTTGGCAAAATGATTAATTACACCATCAAAATCTTGTTTGACTTTTTTATTGTTATTTATTATTATTATTATTATTATTATTATTATTATTATTATTATTATTATTATTATTTCTGTTTCAATACGGAACATTATAGTTATGCCAAATTTAACAGCTGTGAAATGAAGTATTTTAAAATATACATGTTTTTCGAATAAAAGAGAAAAGAAAAAGTAAACAATAATAAAATTGCAACTATTTGGGACATCCAAACTTTGCGGGCTGCCTCGAAACTTGGCCATGTAGAAATGCATAATATTTTGAACAACGTTAGAAACTGGCATAAATAAAAAAGAGTACATTGCTCATTTCTGAAATAATTTTTGTTCGGAAACATGTAATATTTTCGTGATATCTTTTACTCAGAAACTCTAAATCGAATAGTTTATCCATTTTTCTACAAAGGCAGGGGTCTTTTAAAAAAATGCTGCGAAAATTGACGTTTTGAATCAAATTTCTGTAGGAGTTTTCAAATTTTTTTTAAAATTTCATTTCATATTATGAAAGATAAAGAAAAGTATACACTCAGTCAAGCAATAAATAAATGATAATAAAAAAATCCTTTTTTTTTTTCTCATTCTGTTGCACAGAATGGTCGATTAATATTTATACGCTGTATGTAGGGGCAGGGGCCAACATTCAATAAAAATGTGAAATTATCTCTTTCAAACGCATACTCGCTAGTTTTGAATTATTCTTTTGCTTTTTTTTTTCCCTTTAGCAGAGGATGAATAATACACTTCTGCATTTAAATGCACAACGAGTCACGAAAATGTCACAATTTAAAATATTTCGAAGCGTCTCAATGATATGACAAAAATTTCACGTATTCTACCCAACACTTTAGTATGTCTGTGGATAAGCCATTTGTAAATATAATAAAATTTCCTACAATCTGGAAAACGTTTAAAACTGTTGGAAATCTTGTTAAGTTCTAGTCTACCTTATCTCCCTGCTTAATGATCGCTTTGACAGCTTGACTGATCATTTAGTGACCGCAGTAAGAAAACGGATCCTTTGAGCTCACCTTTCCTGCTTTTTCGAAGAATTTTTCAGTAGAAACTATTTTGGTTTTATCGGAAGCTCCAGAAACAAGAAATTGGGACTGGGACCAATATTAGTTCGAATATGCAGCTATTCTGATTTTAAATAAAGAATTTAAATAGGATTAACGTCAACTTGAGATAAATTATTTCCTTTATGTATTTTCATTTATTTCAGCTGTTTCCAAACAGAAACTTTAATATCTATAAGTTTCGATTCATTATCCATTATCTTCAAAGTCGTCTTCTTTTTCAAAAGTCTCATTTTCAGATTGTTATTTAAAATATTAATTTTATCATTCTTAAAATTTTAATTGAAATGAAAATTTAAAATTTTTAAATCTGGTACTCTAAATCATCCGAATCACTTTCTATATCAAATTCTGTATTAAATTGTATTTAAAAGATTCCAATATAATATTATTTGCAGAAGATCTTCAAAAATCCCTATTAAAAATAAGGTTTTATTTTATTTTATTTTATTTACATTTAATATGGCAATAGCAATCCACAAGTTACAGAAATCGATAAAGAAGGAAAAGACAGTAATATTAGAAAATATAAAATAACAAAATTCCACAATCAAATAAACCATTAAAATTGTTGAAAGCAACATAAAGAACTTTATTAGCTTTTAACCAAAAAATAAAAAATAAAATAATAATAAAATGCATTATTTAGATAATGGTTTGCTACAGAGTAAGGTAAAATAAGATCATTTCTTTCGTTCTTTTAATACGACTCTCTTCAAAATAATTATCACTCTTTCTATATCATTGAAATATTTTTTTTTTCATTATTGCAATTAAAATATCCCTAATTTTTCAGACAATCTTAAGTTAAAATATGTAAGCTTGTTTTTAATGATAATCTGTGTAAAATTTATCTAAAATATACACTGCAGCTTAATTTTTTTGAATAAACTAAATCATTGCCCCTCCCTTCTTTTTTCCTTGTTTACCTAAAAACTATTCATAGATGAATATTTACTCAATATATGCGTGTACAAATTTTGAAGCTAATCGATTAATAATATCTCTGAATAAACCTGTTTAAGTAAAATTAAAAGGGACAAGTGTCCCCCCCCCCCTTACACTATACCGAGGAATCCGAAATTTAATTCGGAAGTCTCATTATCGAATTTATGCGTATACAAAATTGGAAGCTAATCGGTTAGTTATATTGAGAAATAAACGTGTTTAAGCAAAATTAAGATGAAGCCCCCCCCCCCCCTCCTCACCTTCTTTTCACTTATTTTCCCTATAAACTATTCAGTAAAGAATCTTTACTCAATATATACGTGCACAACATTTGTAGGTAATCTGTTAATAATATCAATGAATAAACGTGTTTAAGTAAAATTAAAAGGGCAAATTTCCCCCATTGCATTATACCGTGGGACCCCAAAATTTAATTCTGGAAGCATCTTTATCGAATCAGATCTTTATCAATGCAGAGACAAAATTGAAAGCTAATCGGTAAATAATGTTGAGAAATAAACGTGTTTAAGCAAAAGGGGCCGTTCAAGTATTACGTAAGCATATTTTTAGTCATTTTGTACCCCCTCCCCCCCCCTTGTAAGAAAATATAAGCAAATGCTAGACCCCCCCCCCCCTTTGCTTACGTGAGATTTTATGACAGTTTATACATCAAGACTTCTTGACAGATAAAAAGTTACCAATAAATTACATTATTAATCATACAAATTTATATAAATAGGCATATAGGGATTGTGATATCAAAAAATACAAAAGGGTTTTAATATATTGTTGTTTATTGCATTAAACAAACCATTGTTTAAACCACCAAATTCATTGTTTAATGCTTACGTAAGAACTGTCGTGACCCCCCCCTCCCCCTTGTCAGAGAAAATAAGCAGACTCTGGACCCCCCCCTCCCCCTTTGCTGCTTACGTAATACTTGAACGGCCCCAAATTAAGAGGAAGGACCCCCCCCCCCCTCCCCATTCTTTCCACCTAGTTTCTATAAAAACTATCCATGAAACATACTATATCGTGGGGCCCGAAATTTAATTCTGGAAACATCATTATCGAATTTATAGGTACACAAAATTGGAAGCTAATCAATTTAGTTATCTTGAGGAATAAACGTGTTTAAGGGCAAAATTAAGAGGAAGGACCCCCCCCCCCCCTTCCCCTCCCCTCCTCCTTCTTTTCACCTAGTTTTCATAAAAACTATCCAAATAATTATAAATAACTTATCATTAAATTAAATTAACCATTTTACGTTGCGATTACTCTTTGCAAAAAATCAAAAAATAATAAATTAAAAAAAGGAAAGAAATCGACGTAGCCCCAAACTATGTGTGTTCTAAAAACTACTTGAGAAAATACGTGCAAAAAAAGGCACAAATTACTATAAAATACTCGAACGTAGTAAATAGTATTTTCCTCCCCTCGTTTCGAAACCTGTTTAACAGCTTTCCTTCATAAATCTGATAACATGTAATTTTACTGTACAAATGGGGACCTACCATTTTCGACCATACACACTCGTCTCTGCGATACACATTTGTGCTAGGAACTTTTCTCTAAAATACCCGCAAATGAGGACCTACAAAAAAATTGCCCCTGTTAATGTCTTTATACTAAAAATGCATCACTTAACAATAAAAACGCAAAATAAAAATTTTTTCTAACCCAGGACGTCCTGGGTTGAGTGTGCGTCCTGGGTTTGAAGGTGTGTATACATATAGAAGTCCCCGATTCCCACCCTTTGCCAACACACATATATATATATATATATATGTGTGTGTGTATATATATATATATATATATATATATATATATATATATATATAGTATACAGAAGGCCGTTCGCACTTTACGGAAATGATTTTCAGATTTAATTTCTCCGTATAAATAACATAATCTTCGCAACGACTTTACTCTACTGTATAGCCCTGGATCGAAATTTTTATCATAGCCGATTTTTCTCTTAGTACAATTATATCAATTTTTTCCCACACCTCTTGGAAAACTTTCCAAAGTCTTCCAATGTGTTGTGGATAGTGCTTTCTAACGAACGCTTTAACAAACACATAGGTGGTGATACATAAAAATGTATCATAACACTGGATGAAACATGGCTTTAAAGTGAGTGTATCAAAGGAAGAACAATTTTCTATCAATTAATAGAAAAAAAGAAAGAAATGTGTTTGCGAATGTAAAGAAATATTTATAAAATAATTCATGATTGCTTCTGGATTTTGTTATGAAATTAAATTAAAGGCAAAAAATGCAGTACAACTGTGATTTCACTTTATTATCAGTAAAATATTTTAGAACCCATTTTCGAAGAAGAAATTCCAGCTGTATATGAAAAAGACATTTATTGAGCTTCATATGAACTGTCTCCCAGCCATTCTCCCATTATTCAACTGACGCGTATTTAGCAAAGAAAGAATTCCAAATAAATTATGTATCAATTGAAGAAATGCTTGTAAAATCACCTGACGCACCCTCACCCCCCCCCCCCCCTCAATGGCTTTTTCTACATTTGGATTGTTTAAATGAATTCGCGAACATTGAAAGGACTTTGGAAAGTTTTTATTAGATGTATCAGAGAAAACTGACATGACTGTAACAAGAAAATACTATTATATCATAGAAAGTTTGAGCCAATAGCCAAAGTCAAGGCTGTCCAACAAAGTCAAATTGTTGCAAAGAATATGTCATTTATGCGTAGAAATTAAATTTGAAAATCGTTTCCATAAAGTGCGAACGACCTTCGGTATTTGTTTTTGTTTCAATCCAGACAAAGTGCAGCAAAATTATACATGGTTCCCATATGGCTTTAACATTTTTCGAAGTTTCATTGTTAACTTGTTGGTTGATCAGCATTAAAAATATTTCTTCGTTTAAGGAATATTATTATTATTATTATTTTACTTTTTACATCCAGTTTGCACTTTCAAATAAATTTTCTATTTCATATTTTAAGGTTAAATCCAGAATCATGAAATAAAATTGGAAGATTTCTGAAATTTTGCTCATAAAACTTTCCTATTTTGGAGCTTAAAATACCATTCTAATATGCACATTATTTAATACTGCTTACTATTTACTCCGTGAGAAAAGTGTAATGAAACAAAACTGTAGTAGAAAAAACATTCAAAAATTACGATGGGAAACTGAAAACTAATACTTTCTAAATAGATGTTCCCTTTACCCGAAAATTACTATTCTTTCTGTTTAAGAACTAAAGATTTTACATGGGATAGAGTAAGTATGATTTTTTGTTATTATACCTTTTTTTTTCTTTTTTTTTTTTTTTTCTACGGATGGTTTACTACAATTCAAGGTGATACTTTCATTTTTTTTTACCCCGCTAATGACTATCAAGGTACTGTTTGTTTTGTGCTGTTGTGAAAGTGTAGAAAGCTAGCCGGAAATGCTGCAAGAATTGGAGAAATGATTGCAGGAAATGGAAATTTTTGATGTGTTATGATTGATATTATTGTGCAATAAATTGTATGTTTCATGGGTGTTTGGTGCAAGGTTTTACAGAACACTGTCTGCTTTAAACTGGATACCTATGTAGTTTTCAAATTTAATGCTATATTTGATACGGAGATAGGGTGACGCTCTTGCTTGTATTTTAGTAGCGTATTACACCTTTCATGTTACTTTTTTATTTGTTTGCTTAAGTGGTCTAATAAGGCTGAAAGAAATTCTGGGTTACTTTACAGGAAATAAGATAAAGAATACTGCTGCTTGCTTCTTTAGACTTTCGAGTTTTTATGGAATTATAGTAGGAAATGCTTACAATAAGATATATAAAAAAATAAGGCATTCATTTATTTCAAATAAAAATTAAATGCATTACATTAACTGTAATTAACAATCCAAGACAGCGCATTTACTTTTATAATCTGAAGTTAATTAACAAAATTTTATAGTAAACTAGCAAGCTACGCACGCTGCGCTGGTCGGTTTCTACAAATGAACCTTGAATCAAACGAAATATATCGTTTAATTTGAACTTGTATTTGAAAGCAATCTGTATGTTTACCTGGAATGTTCTTCCACATTACTGAAAAATGACGTCATTGCGCTATTATATTTTCTAATGTCCAGTCAAAATTTTAGCTGTTAAGGACCAACTCTTTTATTTGGTCATTTACAGTTAGGGTTTGCTAAAGAATGATAAAACTATATGCAATATACTAAAACCATCACTAAAAATTATCGAACTAACAATGCAAACAAATTAACTAACAAAATCCATTCAGTAGAAGTTTTTATAAAGGCTATTCTTTGATAATCGGGTTCATCTGATTATAGAACTTTTCCACATAATTCTAAAACTAACAGAGCGATATGAAATATACTAAAACCATCCTTACAAATTATCTACTTAACAATGCAAGTCGCAAAAAATACACCCAGTAAAAACTTTCAAAAAGGCTAATCTTTCGGAATCGGGTTCACCTGACTATATAACCTTCACGCATAACTGTTTGACTAAGCAACGTATAGAACATTATGTAGTACACTATAACCATTCCAGAAATAGCATCTAACTAACTAACAATACAATTCTCATCAAAATCCGTCCAGTAGAACTTTTTCAGAAGGCTAATCTTTCATAATCGGAATAAAATATTGAAAAGGTTAATATTTGATTTAAAAAAAGGGTCACTCGATTTTCGAATTTCCTCCTATTATTCTAGAACTAAGCAACGTAGAATGATATGTTATATAATAAAACTTTCCCTAGAAAATTATCTAACAGTGTAGGTTCCATAGAAATCCATTCGGCAAAATCTTTTAAAAAGGCTAATCTTTCATAATCGGATTGATCTGATTATATAGAACTTCCCATAATAATTCTATAACTAAGCTACATAAAGCGATATGTTATACAATAAATCCTTCCCTGAAAAATTATCTTACAGTTTAGGTTCTACGAAAATACATTCAGCAGAACTCTAGTTATAAGCAGCCGGAATGAAATTTCATAGATTTTAAGTAAATAGAAGTATATTGCCATTAATATAGTTTGCATTTGAAGAAAAAGAAGGTACTTTTCGATTAGCCGGGCACCAGTGGTATATGTACATATATAAATATATATGTATATACATATATATATATATGTATATATGTTACCGTGAAAGACCGAAATTGGAGAATGCCGACTTTCACCGGTGAATGTCAACAAACACCAAATACGTCGGTGAAAGATCGAATATTTCATTACATTCCTGTACATTCGGACCCTCACCGGTGTATGTAGACAATCACAGATATGCTCTGATGGAGGTTGAAAAGAGAGGAGCTTTAAATTGTTTGAATTGTTTGAATCACATAATTTAGTAAGTTTTTTATTACTATTATTTTATTTTCTCATTTAGAACGTACTGTATAATTAAGTAAGTTTTTAACTTCTATTATTTTCCTTTCTGATTTTGAATGTACTGTGTGTTTTAAGTTCTTAGTCATTCCTCTCAGAAAGAGAGGCGAAAAATTTATCGCGACTGAATTACGGAGAAAAAAATATAAATCTCGGACATGTTCAACATTCACCATTAGTGCATGGTGAATGTCTACATTTACCGGTGTAAGTCAGAAATAAGGGTATTTAGCAAATATTTCGGACATACACCAGGCAACTATGTGTTTGTTGACATTCACCGGTGAAAGTCGACATTCTCCAGGTTTCGGTGTTTCACCGTAACATATACATATATATAAGTATATATTCATACGTATAAGTGTATATATATGTTATGTATATATGTATTTGTGTATATATATCTGTATTATATATGTGTGTGCATATATACACGTATATATCTATCACTGGCGCCTGGCTAACCGAAAAGTACCAAAAAAAATACTGCAAAAACGTTGTCGCACACTTGAAGAAACACCTTTTGGCTTAAAATCTCTCATCAAAACTGTTTTTCTTTTTTTTTCTTTCTTTTTTTTTAAATAAAATTAGTAACAATTTTTTCTTTTATTTTTCCAGATGTATAGCCATTTCAATTCTTTCTGCAACAAAAAAAGCAGCTTTTGGCTTAAAATCAAGTTGTTTGGGGTCAAAAGTAAAATCAAAATCGCCAAAAACAAAAGATACATCGCCAAATGTTGTTTCAATAGCAATCTTGCCCTTTGAATAATTTTTTAAGCATTACAAACATTCCCAATCATGTTTAAATTAAATATATTCGTTTTATAATATTATCTAATCATCAAAACTCTTTTTCTTTTTTTTCTTTTCTTTCTCTTTCTTCTTTCTTTCTTTCTTTTTTTTTAAAAATAAAATTAGCAACAGTTTCAAATTAGCAATAGTCTTTTAATTTCTTTCTGCAACAATAATGGTCGCCAAAAAATTAGCAATGGTAACCTTTTCAGCCAAAATAACAGAACTTTCTATCATAATTCTGTAACTAATATATGGAGAACAATATATTATATACTAAAACCTTCCCTGAAAAATTATCTATCGAACAACGCAAGTTCCATCAAAATCCATTCAGCGGAACTTGAGTTATAAAGGAACGGAACGAAATTTTCGTTTGTGTTATATATATATAAGTAGATGAAACATAATTGAATGGGAATACTTAAATGTCGTTCAAACTTTTTGTTCTCATGGGTATATCGTCAAAAGTCAAATTTGTCACATAAACAAATGCTCTGAGGTACAGTATTTTCATCGGTAATAACAGTAATGAAAAACCCATAAAAGAAAATTTGTTTTAGTTTCAATTTATTTTACACAATCTGGAAATCAAAAAGTAGATAATATATGCCATTAAATCATTTTACTTATGCATAGCAATGGTTCAAATACTGCAATGCCATGTTAATGTCATTTAATTATTATTTAAATAATGATTAATATAATATGTAGCAAATAGTTTTTGAAACGATTTGTGATATCTATAAATAGTTATTAAAAATATCGTTTCCAATTTGACACATTATGAACAGAAAAGCAATGAATAAATACTGATGTGACAAAAATAAAATGAAATGAAAGGAGAAAAAGCAAATTTAAAGAAATCTGCTGGCAACATGAAAGTATAAATCGCATGTAAATCTGTAGAATATATAGACATCACGTCTAATGTCTAACGCGAACATTTTATTTATACTTTTTCCCTTTCTTCTTGTGAATAAAATTCAGCACAAAATAAGAAAAGAATTATAAAAAGAAATAAAAGCGTATTCAAAGAATTCTTTTAACAATTTCCAACATGTAAATTGCATGTAAATTTGCAGAAAATATCCTAAGTTATAAGTTATATTTCTTCAAATATTTTCGTCTGCTTTTTTTTTTTTTTTTTTTTTTTTTTTTTATGAAGGCTTGTGATCTACTGTTAGTCATATTATATTTATCTGCCGGAGCTTTTCCTTTATTTTTTTCAGTTTAATAGAAATATGATATTGAACGTGTACAATAATTCCAATTATATTTCGAACTTCGCAGCGCAGCCTTGTTATTTTCAGAATTTGCTATTTCGGGAGTACACCATCTCATTTTGGGTGCGTCGTACCATTTCCTATCTGTTTCTGCATGATGCCATTCATTGCATCCCCTGTACAATTTTTCGAGTGCGCCGTGGTATTTTTTAAATACTCTTTAATACCATGTTTTAATAATAAATCCTATAATGAACTTTGGTTATAACGAGGACAAAGTGATCCCAACATTTGCTCGTTAACAGCGTTCACGCAATAAGCAAATTTAAGAAAATATGTAAAAGTTCATATGTAAGAAAATATGTAATATTTCAGTTAACATATAAATTTTGTAGAATGAGTATTCATAGAAAGAGTTTTACACTTCTGAAGTAGCATAACTAAATTAAATTAGTAATGCCAACTTTATATTTATTTTAATGAATTTTTAATTCCGAATTTATGAATAAGAAATTTATATAAAAGTCATGGGGGAAAAAAATCTGACTTACCTTTTATTTATTCATTTTAATAAATTTTTAAGGGGAATTATTTTTCCTTAAGTTTTTTATTTTCTTTTTCTCATCACATTCACGCCTTTTTTTTTTCTTTTTTTTTTCCAACTTAATTTAGTGAAAAGAAAACCATATTATTATTTGTTTGTTTTGTTGAAAATAAGTTAAATCATTTAAGAGGAATTTATATTGCATTAATGATAATCAATTCAATATTTTTAACGCTATTACATTAAAGATGTTCTTTAAACACCTGTAATAAACACATTTTATTTATTTAGTAAAAATGAGGAAAATCAATAATTTATTTGTGTGTTTGCAAGTTTTTTGCTTGTTACTTTCCAAAATGTTCTCGTTGCAACCAAGTTTTCTTATATGTATTTTTATAGTAGGCCGGCCAACCATTTTAACTATTTTATCTTGCTCGTTAAAACCGGAATCACGTAATATCCGAGTTCGCTATAACAAAGTTCGAACTATATTTAAAATTTGATTCTTGCTTAGATACTGTTAATGTCAACAAAAGGACGTCTTGCTGAGGAAAGAATTATATTATTTGGAGAACTTCTAGAAACGTTTGGTCTGTAGTTTGACTAGGTTTAAAACTCATTTTCTGTTCGAAACATTTAGAAACTTTAGAATTAAGTTACAGTAACTTAAATTGTATCAAACTAAATCAGGGACCAGTTTATTAATTTGGGGGCCCAAAGCAAATTTTCTTTTAGGCTAAGCTAGAAGCATTTATCGATATATATATATATATATACATTTTTCTTATTAGGTCTATTTTATGTTTTGGGGATCTGAGAGTGGGGCCTGCGACTTGTGCCCTGAATTCCCACCGAGAAATCAGGCCCTGAATTAAACCACAACGACTATATCACGACAACTAAAAAATTACACTCAAAGAGATAAATGTGGAAAAGCAACAGAAATTTCAAGATCTGAATTATAACGAGTAAATTGACAATAAGCATTGGAGAAAAAGCAAAAAGTTAAGCCTTTATATATGTGTGTGTGTGTGTGTGTGTGTGTGTTATTGTACTTTCAACCACTTTAAAATATAAAACACACAAAATAGTCGAACTTCTTTCCTCTCAAATTAAAAAAGTAATGAAGAAGAAGAATGTTACAAACTTTGCGGTAAAACAATTTTAAACGGAAGAGGAAAAAATCCCGTAAAAACCATTTGACCTTTTCTTTAGAAAACCACAGAATTAAAACAAATCAAGTGTAATTCATTAAACGAAGGGGAAAAAAATAACAGGTTTAGAAAATCAAAGCATTTTTTTCCGCAACATTTCTTAAGAAAGATTTTATTTGCTTAAACTTAATACTTTAATTTAGATTTAATACTTCTAAATGTATTAATTTCAAGATGGGCACAATAGTGTAACTAGCGGCAATAAGGCATCCTATAATTATGTTAATGGGAATCGGTTTACATTATCATCAAAACTTTATTAGTCAGATAATTTGAAGTAAATCGATATTAATTAACAGAATCATTCTCTTTCTAAGTTAAAGTTTTAGTATGTGTTGGTTCTTCGCTTCTTCTAATTTTGTTTTATTTTTATGGCTTCCGAGCTCATTATAAGTAATGGAAGTAGAAATTAAACCTATTATTTCAAGAACATAAATAAACAGTACATTAAAGAACTGCTTATTAATCAATACAATTTTGAAGGCGTTTAATTACTTACTAATTTCTGTTTTTTTTTCTTTTTTAGATATTTTTGCTTATTAAATATTTTGTTAACATAACATTTTTTTTCAAGATTTTGATAATTTTTTTAAAGTGATCCTTTAATATAAAACAGCATGCATCCCAAACAATGTATTTCAGATTCTATCAACAATTTTGAAGGCGTTTAATTACCTACTCATTTCTGTTTATTTATTTTTTATTTTTTATTTTATTTTATTTTATTTTATTTTGGCTAAATAAATAATTTGCTATTTCTTTCAGAATCTGAAATACATTCTTTGAGATGCATGTTGTTTTAGATTACTTTAAAAAATTATCAAAAGCTTGCAAAAACGTGTTATATTGAAAATTTCATTAGCCAAAAATTGTAGCCAAAAACTTTTTTTTCTCTTACATTAATAAAAGTGGATGTTTTTAGCTAACTCTGAAGTACTGATTATATATGTATGCAAAACATTTGTCTGGTGCGTTTTTTTTTTTTTTTTTTATAACTTGGGGTGTCAATAACTTTTACAAATTAAATATAATTTTCAATCATTTTGATAACAATCAATCCCATAATTGGTTTTGGTTTGGCAACTTATTAGTTAAGAATAAAAAGTATATTAAAAAATGGCAGCTGCTCTGATCTTCACTCTCATCACAAAAGATGATATAGAGGGGTATTTAGAGCTTTAAATTACTTTTAGAATCTTGAATGAGACGGCAAAAATATAATACGGGGGTCAGCTGACAACTTGTTTTTACTTCCAAAAAACTTTTTTTATATAAAGCATGTTCAGTGAAATGTTAAACAGTGCTTAAAAATAGCTTATTGAAAAAGGTATATATGCCCTTATTAAGCATTTTCTGTAAATGACAAAATGCAAACCTCTTGACATTGACGTGAGTTTAATCTGCAATAGAATATTGTATAGAATATTGCCTTAGCAGTAGATAATAATATTGTAATAGAATATTGCCTTCGTATAAATGGGTTTTAAATTTTTTAATCTTACTTTTATACGATTAGAAACGAGATGCAAACTTTTGAGAATGGATAAGTTTACGGCCATTGTTTTGAAATAGAGCAGTTATATATATATATATATATATTAACAATTTCTGGTATGATTGTTCACAGAAAAAAATAAAACCCAATTTGGGTCGAAAGATTCTTAGGTATGTGCCCAAATTGGATCATGCCTGTTTTGGTCTCCACTGTGTATCTATTTTGGGCACTGTTAAATACCCATTTTCAAAAGAAAAAGGCATGGCCTAATTTGGGCAAATACCTAAGAATCTTTCGACCCAAATTGTGCTTTATTTTTTTCTGTGTTGAAGAAAACAAATAATCTACAACTTTATTTATTGAAAACTGAATTTCATTTTGATTAGTAGACGTAACAAAAAAATTGTCTCAAGTATCATATTTTGAAAATTTACTATAGTGAGTTATATTCGGAAGTTGGAAAAAAAAATATTCATTAGTAAAAATATCTATATATCACTTTTTGCTGTATATAATATTAAGATATAAAAAAGTATTTATTTTTTTATCTTGAATTTTACTGTATTATATGGTAAATTTAAATTTCTGTAAGATTTTCAGTTACTGAAAGGAAGTAATAGTAAGTTAGAGATTTTTTTTTTTCAAAATCCCGAGATCAGTTCCTAGATTTCTGCTAAGCAAGTTCTATATCCTGTGATTTTATCCTGATATAATTTCCATCGAGCACCTTCTAATTTTTTCTCTTGCTCAACGAAATTTTATAAAGTATATTGATACGTTCAAAAATAATTAAAATGATTTTGTTGTCTTTGTTAATTGCAAAAATTTTAATCGCATTAAACAAAAGCATTAAACCATTTGTTTTGTATATTCATATTTTTTTTTATATTCATTAAAATATTTTAACAGACAGATTGTTTTAATAGAAATTATAGTAAAATAGGGAGAAGAAAAATAACTAGAAACAGAATTGTTTAAATATTAACAATATAAAATATTTTCATAGGTGTATTATGCACAGAAAAATAATATTCATAGTTTAAATAACACATAAGTCTATTTGTTTTTTTTTCCACGCCTGCACACTTCTGTGCCTTTGCTTTTCATAAAATACTTCTTTTCTAAAGCATATAAAGCATTTGAAAATAGATGCTATTTAATTTCCACCATGGTGCGGCTTAATCATTGTATCAGTGTCAATGAAACTATGAATTGTAGAATCCATTAGACACGGCTTAGTGCATTCTTTTGAAATGTATGACCTGGTTGATCGTTACACCACGAAAGCGTTTTCTGAAGCTGATATTTGTTGTTATTCACAGCTCCACATAGTGCTTATAGTACAATTAAATAGATAAATTTTATGTGGATCGGGTTCATTTTATTCCTTAAATATGTTACAATAAGTAGCATATATTTCGGTGTGCAAAATGTAACGGGTAACAACTAAAAATCTCCACTAAATTTTTATAAGCTATTTGGAAAAGGTCTAACATTAGATTTAATATATTTGCACCTTAATTTCTGTCTAACATGTATGAACTAAAAAATGTCTGCAAACATTCATGTAAACAAATAAAAATGGCGTCGAAAAAGATATGTTGCGTATAGGCGTGATGAACAGAACCATGAAACAAATTTTTAAAATGCAAAATCGCATTGCGCAATTCATTTTGTTACTGAAGGTGTACAAAAATGAACTATTTATGCACGAATTAAGTTTGGAACAATTAAAAAAAAAAAACAGATTATGGGAGAACAGCAAGTATTATCACTAAAACATGAATTGAAACTAAACAAACTTTCTCAGGAATAGGATAACATAATAATAATAAAAGGCTGCGATTTTTTTTATATTATCGTCTTTTATTTTATTATTATTATTATTATTAACATCAACATTTCTCTTTCAGATTTACCAGAACCGTTATAAAATAAAATTTTTCGCCTTTCGCACTCAGATATTCCCTTTCACCGCGGAATCATTTAGTAAAAGTGAATATCACTATCAAAACCCAAAACACTATACTTCTCTGTTAATAACACTTTTACAAAATTCCAATGTATGCGGATTCTGAATTGATATGTAATACGCAAATTTTCTCAGATAGTCTTATCATTTCTTAACAGATTTCTTGTTCAGTTTATAGATAAATGAGTAAATTCTCTTAAAATTTATGTTTATTTTTAAAGTTGTAACGAATAGTAACAGAAAGTTTTTTAATATCAATTTTAAAGATACGAAAAGAAAATTGCATATTATTTCTTCTTCTTCATTAATTCAAGAATTTTCAATGGTCTTATAATTTCTTAATGCACTGCAAGTCTATATGAGGCTAATAGTGAAATCATAAAATCGCATAAAAAGGTCTATCTAATATAGTGTATTATTTTCAGGATGTCGTACACAAATTTAATCTCATTCATTGACAGCTGATACTTTAAGAGTTGTTTTCTAGTAATAAGCAGATATAAAATAAATGTCTGTTGAAAAAACATAATGTTATAATTTATGCGAGCAGGCTTCTTTTTAAAAATATAAATAAATTGTTTGCAACTCAATACATTATTTACGTAGTAATTACCATCCTAATAACATGTTCAATACTGCTCACTAACATCATAGAGGACTTAAAATGATATGAGTATGCACACATTAGTAAAAAATTATAATTTACATTAAAAGACTAACCTTTGTCTCAAATTAAGCAGATTTTTCCTCAGTAATGTTTGCCCCACCAGTGGCTGAGAGGTTCTGCTCTCGAAGCTGGTAGACGGGAGGTGCTGGGTTCGATCCCAATCGCGCCCGTCGGCCTAATCGTTCGGAGTTTCCGTGGTTTTCTTCGAGCCGTGGATTTATCCATGCGTAAATACGGGTTAGGTTCCCTTAGAAAGACCCCCACGAAGGGCACTCCCCCCGGGCCTATATCCCTAGTGTAGATAATTGGCCGTCATTAATCAACCCAACCCAACCCTCAGTAATGTTCTTCCTTAATATATAAATATAGATTAAAAAAATTGTGTAATAAATGTATTTAGGATTTGTTCATTAAAACTTATTTATTAAATCGACCGTTATAGAACTTTCTGTAAAATATTTACAACATCGCTTAGATTAATTATTAAATAATATTTTACTTCGAAATATCGTCATTCTTTTAAAATAATTAAACTAAACTTATTGTGATTTTATGTGTAACTGACGGAATTTTTTTTTTACTAATGAGTTACCAAAACGCACATTTCAACAACATAAAAGCTATCTATGTGTAAATGATTGAGAAAATACCCATTTTTAGAATTATTTTGTAAAATTGGCTGTTCTATCTAAACACGATTATGCAAAGTATTTTACGTGGAACCTAGAATCATCTGTCATTATTAGATGCATCAAATAAAATTTATTTAAAATTAACTTGAATGAAACTTTAAAGTCTCTTAGATGCATAAAGGGATATTTGCAATTATTAATAAAACATGAAAAATAATTTGTATCACTATACCAATTTTTTATTTTTATGAATATTTGCGCAAAATAAACTTAAACTCGTGTAAAATAATAATAGTAACATAAAAAAATTAGAGACTCAAATGTCTTAAACTTGTAAAGAAGCAAATACTAACATTATTTTTAGTTTTGTATTACACAAAACGTCTTGTGATTTATTAAAATTATGCAATCAATTCACTTTTCAATTAACGTAATCTACCTAACTTTAAAAAAATATTTTTTTTTTCAAAATTTTGTAAAATTATACCCTTACGTTATTTTAGACATTCTTTTCTTATTCTAAACACAAATATAGCAAGTAAATATTTTTGAAGCACACAAGGAAAATATTTTATTCACTAAAAGGAAAAAAAAAGAAATTAAAAATTCAATCACACGACTTTTTATCTATAAATTTTGAAGATGCACACTTTGTACCTAATTTTTTTTTCTGGTTATAAAAATCCTCTTTCATGCATGCTCTACACCAGGGCTGTCCAACCTGGCGCCCGCTATTCACCAGAAAATTCTTACAGAAACATTTTGCTTATATATTCGGAGATTGAATAAGGCAAATATTTCTATAAGAATTTTCTGGAGAATAGCGGGTGCCAGGTTAGACAGCCCTGCTCTACACTACAGTGTAAAAGAATTCCTTAAAAATACGAAAACTGTACACTGTTAAAAATCTGCAGCAAACTGTCCGGTCATTTGACGTTTTTAAAGATAACGGTTACTTGATCTTATTATGAAACATATCTTACCATAATATTGACCATATTAGGGTCAGAAAACAGGTAAATTATGGTTATGTAACTGTTTTTTATAAAAACGATCGAATGACTAGACTGTTTGCTGCAAATTGTTAACAGTGTACCAGAACTTAGTTTGTCTGTACAGTTTCAGTATTTTTCAGAGGAAAGTGACTATGTTAGGAAGTAACAAATATGGACATAACGATGCTTAAAATCTAGTTAAATTGCCATTTTCAATAAAGAAGCAATTTGCATATCTTTACAGGAATTTCACAGTTTATTATTGAACTAATGTTTCAGACAATAAAAATTATCGTTTAAAAAATATTCTTTTATCAAATTTTTGTTTAAACTTATGCTTGTGTTATTAAATAAATAGAAAATTTATTCAAACCTATTAGAACATATTGCATTACGAATCTGTGTGTATAAACAAAGCCAACTAAATAGTCATCCCAAATCAATAAACTAATGTGTAAAAACATCGAAACATTAGCATACTTACCAAGCATTCTTTTATGGACGATAATCCACAATTTTTCATTTGTTCGTGTTCAAAAATTTTGAGATAGTCTTCATATTTACCGGAGAAACGCTTGTTCACTATTTACTTTCGTTTGTCATCTTCCGGAGAATCATCTGTTGATCAGACGACTGAAACAATAGTCTCCTGATACGAAGCTTTCTACCTACTGGAATGAAGAAAGTGATGAAGACGACTTATTGCTTTCTTAATTAGGCCACTGAACCAACTACTTCTACGACCATCAAGCCTCATCAAGCAGGAGATCCGTTAAACTAGCATTTGGAGTGGTAATTACTAGCAGATATCAGGACATTATTACTTTTACAGCCCAGGAGTCCATATTATTGCCACCTCTGCTAATAGCTTCTCATATCTTATCCCAATAGGTGATCTGTTCATGAGAAGCTTCAAATGAGTTCAACTTGCTCTTGCCGGCCTTCTGGTATAGGAAGCTCAAAATATAACCCCTGTTTAGCTTGGAAACCCCTATACGAAGACCCCCTTAAAATTTATTACTTTGCGCTCAGAGGTCTCGAAAAAAACATCAATCTTTCTGCCAGCTTAACAGATTCACCTTTTCATAGTCAAACCGCCAAAAGGGAGCTCAGAGGTGCAGGCATTGAAGCACGCGCTCTTTTTGAAACCAGATGTATTTACCTATGACATCGCTTTCAAAGAATATATAAAGCTAGCCTTATCGACAACAGATCAGGATAATTTTGATAACAAAACTTTCCGGACACGAGTAGAGTAGAGATAAAAATCAGGGAGGAATTAGTGATTTTAAATTAAACTTTATGAGAAAGGCTATTAATTTTTCGGCGATTTATTAAATAAAAATTTTAATAGAAGAAACCACTAAAGATAAAAATACATCTTTTTATATAAATAGGCAATATCAAGAATTAATCAGATAAAATAAAGCAACAACATTAAATTTCAAGAAGAGTTAACATACTTTTCTGGATAAATCATTTCATATCAAATTTATTTCTCTTGTATTTAGACAAAATGACTAAAAAATAAAATATCATTATTAAAGTCGTTCCAAATTGCAATCTCAGTGAACTTTTCATGATAATAATTTTTAAAATAATCCCTCTTATAGGAAAAATGCTATGTGTTTGTGACTTTTTGAAGCTATATAATGAAAATATAATTTCGGATGGTGATACATTAATCAATTTACTAATGTGACATTTGAAAGTTAATTTTAACGATGAGTTTCCATTTCATTTATCAAATTAGAAAGAGAAATGTATTTTTGATAAATAATGAGACTTATATTTAACTAAAATTTTGAGTTAAAAAGATTAGGATTTTAATCTAAAAATTTTCAAAATAACTGCCTTCATGTTAAATTATTCAGTGACTTATGTAACGTAGCAATGAGTTCATTACAAGGCAAAGATTACTGTCGGAAATAGTGGTATCAAATTCTTAGATTCGCGTAAATTATGTTCATTAATAGGAATCAGTTTAAAAAAGCGTTTATTTTAACAGTGATTGATGCGTTCTTTGTACAATTGATGCGGCTTTGTGATGTAAAATTTAAAATTTCTCCATCCATAATATTTTCTTCATTTATTGATACAATGAGATTGTGGTACGGTATTTCGACATATCTTATGAATTTTCAATAAAACATCCTTAAGTTTGATTTTTTTTCCCTAATCGTAAAAGGTTTAATATTATATGTTATAAATATCAATGGGAGAGTGGGATAAATGATCAACGCTCAGATGCACGCGGGATCGTAGGCAGTCTGACTAAAAACTTTGCACTCTATTTACTACCTTTATTTGCTTTAAAAATTCTGCAAGTTTGGTAAGACAGTATAGTGAATTTTTTTTATAATAGATCAATCCTACATGCAACTTTACATTTTTTTTTCTCAAGTAAAGCTGGAAAAAGCTATTATCCGCTTAAAACATATATTCCAAGAATTCTAAATATTGTAATCGGTACCCGGAAAGTTTATTTTCACAATGTCCCGAAAACATTGATCTTAACCCCTTCACGACAAACGTCACGTTTACGTGCCGTGTAAACTGTTTAGAATCCTTAATTTTGACTACCAATATTTCAGAATAGTAATTGTACCTTTTTTCAATCATAGAATTTCTGCTAATAAATAACGCAAAGAGTACTATATACGGAAATAGTGCTGCTGAGAAATTACATAATATCTATGGAACAAGTGTCGCGAAGGGGTTAATTCTGTACATTTGAATTAGAATTTGCCAAAACATCATACTAATAATAGAAATCAAAATGGCCTTGGTAGGATCAAGGAATTACATGAGTAAATTGCGCGTCGAATTTTGAGTCATAACTGATCTTCTTCTAGAGTATTACACACCCAACTATGAGTATTGTCACCTCATCTGACGAAGACGACAGCAAAAGAATTCCTGAATTTTTCGAAAATATAATATTTCATATTTTTTCCGCTCTTTTACAAATCATTCGGGACACCAGGAAAGTTTTAAAGTAAGATCCATAGAGGAAATAATGTCACAGATGATAGCTAATGTAATTTAGATAGCTGCAGGAAAATTTTACTTCATATGGGCGGAGACCCTCAAGGTATAAGGATGTCTTCTAGCACATGGATGCAAATGATAATTGCCTTTTGATCACTGTGGGCGTCATGTTGTTTTAAGGTATCTTCGCATTATGTTTCGGCTTCAGATTTATTTTTCTCAATCTCGTGTTCCTTCAACCATGCTGCTAACCCACCATTTACAATTTGGGTGGCAATTGTTTTGATGTAAGTTCTGTTGGGAAAGAAATTGAGACTATAGTTGTTCCATTCACAATAACGTAGTTTTTCCAAAATAACAACAAAAAACGTTTCGTTTCAATTTTCTTTATTTTTTTAAAGAATGCGAAAATAAAAATCAAGATAATCTTATTGTAGGAATCGTATTGATGTTAAATACGTGAGAACGCAAGAGAAGGCTGTTTCATTCAATAAAGTGAATGATTTCAGAACAGGGTACTGGGGACTTTTAGCTTATGGTATTTATTTTTTTGTGAAAGGATGAAATTTTCTAAATGAAAATAATCCATATCATTACACGGGGTGGTCCGTTTCGTCTAAAATAACTGGTGAACCAAGTTGGCTATGGTCATGAATGAGGTGTTTGTACGTTAAAATGGGTATGCACTACACAATTGTGTATATTGTAGCGCCCCTAGCGCTAAATTCTGCAATTGGTAATTGTACCTCTAATCCCTAAACTGTAATTCAAAAACTGTAGGAGATACAATCAAAATTTCAATAACAATGTTGTAGAGCATCATCGATTTACTTAGTAAAGACGTTGTACACATGGATACGATAAATAGTTACCTGTACAGGCCAAAGTATCTGACACTGACGCGGCACATTTTGTTTATGAAAAAAGGAACTGTCTTCGAAAGCGAAATGCGAATTTCTTTAAACGTATGCACATGTAATACTATAAAATGAAAATGCGCCCATACGCAAATATCAAGCGAAAATTATCACGTAGGATAAGCAAGGAAAAAACATACCGTCTGTTACTTTTGTATTTAAAATAAATAGACGCAGGCCGATGTAGTATTTGAAGCGGTAGCGCAAAACATCAGTAACCCTTTCTCATTAAAATCAAAATAAGAAATTATTATATTGAAAAAGTATTTAACATAAGAGGAATCTTGATTAAATGTGGCCCACAACAAAAATTGGGTTATTGAAGCTTATAATAAGAAGAATAATTATAGGAATTGTACATTAAGTATGGCACTGATCTCTGGGCAAATAATTAATGAGAGAGTTTGATAAATACAAGGTGTCCATAATTAAACGACCCTGCTTTAAAGTTGTTCACAGACGAAACTATTGGTCAGAAAGTAGTGAAATTTTTTGAAGGGCAAATAAAAAAATGGGAATTTGTTTAAGCGAAAAAAAAATTAGTTCAAAAATTCGTCGCCGGAGGGCATTTTTTAATGAATTACACATTTCGCATACATTTGCGATAGGTTACAAATTTTACTACAGCAAAACATGTTGAACAAAACTTTTTTTCGCGACATGTTTTTTGCATTTCCCAGAACACACTGCGATCAACTGTGGAACAGTGGAACATGCTATCGTACGATCCCAGATGGTAGCTGAAAATGATGGCCGTCATGTGGAACAGGTTTTGTTGCAATAAAATATGTAAGCTATCGTAGATGTATGCTAAATATGTAATTCAATAAAAACACCATCTGGTGGCGAAATTTTGAACTAAAATTTTTACAAATTCCCATTCTTTCATTATGTCCTTCACAAAATTTCACAACTTTCTAACCAATAGTTTCGCCTGTAGACGACTGTAAAGTAGGGTTGTTTAATTATGGACACCCTGTATTATCTTTCGAGAGAGTTTAGTTCTCTTCTGACATTCCGACACGCACACTGCAAGCAGAGGAGTCTTAAATTCAGATACATATATGACTGAAAAAGAAATTCAGATACTTAAGTGTTTGAATGTGAAATTTCAGACATCATAGATGCCAAAATTTAAGACTTATAAGTGTCTTACAATGATCATGGTATAAATGAGCTGAGAAAAATGTCTGAATAATAGTGATATGTCTGAAATTAAAACATTTAGATATTCAGTCACTTAAGTGTCTGAATGCGATACAACTGTATCATATGTGTGATGACTGTATATACAATTGCATTGCAATATGTTTGCCATTATCATTAGAAAATCTTTTCGAATGGATGAATGATGTTTAAAATACTTTTCAATCCAATAAGATTGGCATTACTTTTTAAAAGAAGTAATTTGATTAGACCAAGAACATTTGACAAAATTGTATAAGTCTGCTTTCTAAGTTATGGGACTAAGCTATTTTTGCCGAAAAAGTAATTAAATAATTGCTTTTCGAAAACCAAGTTTTTCAAAACATACTTGCAGTCATGGGCGTACGCAGGGGGGGGGGGGGAGGGTCAAGGAAGGACCGCTCCCCTAAATACTAAGAGATACCAGTGCCGGCAGAAAGAAATGTAGAGAGGGACAAGAATTTGAACACTTATTTTTCCAAAAGTAGCCAAATGGGGACCTCGATTATTTTCCTCATAAAAACTAAATTGGATGATATTTTCTTTTACATTTTGATTTCACTTTTATAAAACTCAATTATTTTAATTTAAAACGAAACCAATAAGTGGCAGCATCGATGTTTATTTTCCCATAAAATAAATGTTATTTTCATATGAGTTTTCAAATCGTCTTCAAGACAGTGAAGCCAAGAAGATAGGCATTATATAACTTAAATACTTTACAATACAAATTTTTGAGGATGTGTAGTGAGATTAGTCACTTATTTAAAACTCTTAATTTTTGCAATGTGTGATTTTAGGCTATCGATAATTAAATTAATATTTTTGGGAGATAGAAATTTGTGACTTATATTTGTGAACCTAAATTACCAGCCCCTAAAGTTTCAATTTGAGAAAAATGTTTTTATCTGTCATCTATGAAGTCATTTTGTTTGTGCCAAAGCAATGAATGAGTATATGTATTATTATTGTAACTTCGGGTCTCAAGAGGTTATGGATGAAAGCCAACTCCCCCCCCCCCCCCCCCCCAAATCAACGGAATGTGTTTTTTATGGCTCAAAAAATTAGTTTGTTAAATTTGAATATCCAGGGATCGCTTTTTCATTTAACAAAATTATTGATAACAATCGAATTGAAAATAAGCATAATTCATATCAGTAGTAAGATAGTGGGGGTTCAACGGCCACAGGCTCAGCCGCAACTGAGCAACCAGGGAGCAACGCTCTAATGTCCAGACGATAAACCATCTTTTTTCGCAATAATTTTTTCATATCATTTTTCTAACAGGTCTGATATTTTGTTAGGAAGGTTCGTGTGTACGCGTATGTTTAAAAATCATATATGTCTTATATTTATTATAAATAGTTCTATGTGTGTGTGTGTATATGTGTGTGTGTGTGTGTGTGTGTGTGTGTATATGTGTGTGTGTGTATGTGGGTATGTATGTGTGTGTGTGTGTGTGCGACAAATAGTTCTATGTGTGTGTATGTATGACTGTCTGTCTGTTTAAAACTATGTTTATATGTAGTTGCGTATGTTTATGCATAAAGTTTATGATAATTTAAAATATATATAACTTAATTTTATGTTAAAAAAAAAAAGATTTAAAAATTGAAACTTAATTTAAAAAAAATAAATAAAAAATAAAAAGGTAAATTTAAAAAAATAATAAGAAAAAAATAAATAAAATAAAATTTTTAGAAAAAGATTAAAAATATATATATATATCAAAGTTTAAAAAATAAAAATAGTAAAGTTTAAAAAAAAAATAAAACATCTTAAGAAAAAGTTAAGAAAAAAAAAAGAAGTAACAAAAGTTTTAAGAAATTCACAAGTTAACAAAAATGTAATAAATCTTTCACTATTATTACTTTAACGTATTTCATAACTTATAAAAATATTGTACTAACCTTTTGACACACGGTTAACGCTTTAGATTGATTGAAAAAGCATTTTGTAATATTTTTCAGCTAGGTAACCGGTTTTTATAACATGGTAAACCGTTTTGAAAAGTGTAAACGTCATAAGACTATGTGTGTGTATGTGCAGAGGTAAAACTATATATCTATATCATTCATAAACTAGAAAAAAATTGGAAAAAATATTAAAAACATGTAAAAATATAATGTATAATAATAATAAAAAAAAACCTTTAGAAAAAGTTTTGCATTACTTTAAAAAAAAAATTTATTTTATTAAAAATTTTATCTTAACAAAAAAAAAAAAGTTTCACTATAGTTAAAAAAAGTTTTCACTCATTTTCGATTTAACTACAACAAAAGTTTGTGTATAAAGATAACGTTTCACTAGTAAGGTTTAAAAAAAATACTCAATAATAAAATCAACAATTTTTATTATAACAAAATAATTTACAGAAAGGTATTTACAGATCAAAATATACATCACGATTTTGCGTTAGCAATACAAATCAACATTTTCTTCTTTATTACAAACGGTATTAATGTCATAATGGCCATATGCTAAACTGCTTATTCCATCATCCAATAAGTAACGCTTGTCGTCAAAGGGACTTAAGCTAATTTTATTTTGAGTTAATGTATATAGGCGATGGTCATCTTGGGCAATTCTTACCTGTTTCTCCATACTTGTTTTTTGTTGTTGGAGGCACTCCAAGTAGTCTTCATGTTTAATTTTCTGCCGAACAATCTGCGTAGATACGCCTTTTGCACGCTTCTTTTCATCTTTAACAGATTTTAGAGAATACATTTTTGATTTCAGTCCGACAAACTCAAGGGCTAATTCACCATTAAGTTCATCCTTAAACTTTCCGAGCGTCTTCTTATTATCCTCAGAGAATAGACGATGGGATTTCGGGTATTCAGAAAAGTCAAACAACTCACGATGCTGCTCCAGATCCTTATAAATATTATTGGTTTGAATATGATACGTTAGGGAATCTGTATCCGTAAAGAGTAAAACTGCACGATCTTTGTATGTTTTCTTTATAAAATTGTAATGGAAATCATACATACAAAGTTTAGATAGTTCGAGTATAGAAAATCCAACATAGATGGGTCGGTTCATATGTATGCTAGTTTTTAATCTCTCAACAGCAGTCAAGTCTTCATCGTAAGTTTTAAACGATTTAAAAGTAGGCGATGCTACTAATTTTTTGGCTCTTTTTTCACCGTTACAAAGCACAATATTTCTTCTTTTTCGTAGATTTTCCATGGTTTTACCAAAAACAGAATTGTTCATTAACTTAAAAAAGTCTTTCTCAAAAGAAGATTTTGCTTCTTTCCTTTTTTCGGTGTTGAAATTAATATATTTCTGCAACCATGGTCCCTGTTTAAATTTTAAAGCTTTATGCACAGCTGTAATTTTTAAACCAAGTTCTAAATAAAATTTGAGATTACGATAATGGGTTATATAATTTCGTTTATTATTTAAATTTGGTATAAGTTTAGGAGTTCCGACGAATTTTCTATTGTTGAGTAAGCTTCTTGCATGAGAAGATAGCATCTGATCCTCTACAGTTACTCTCTCAGGGGCGACAGGGTATTCATTATGCAAAGGATGTAAATGTTTCGGGTATTCCAAGTCTACCTCGAAAAGATACCCAATTTCGGAACTATCAGATAAAGATAGAACCCACTCTTCTGTCATATGACTTGTTTCACACCATTCAAAACCGCCGTAGGGTAAAAATTGGCTCATAGCCCACCCGTATAAGTTATTGGCATCCCAATACATAATGTAGCTGGGTGCCTCATTTTTCTTATAATCGGGCGTACCAGGGATGTTTGCTCGGGCATATCTTTTACTTATCATGCTAATGCCGCCTCTTATTCCATTTTCAACCATAAGCAACATATCTATATCACTGAGTAACTCTAAAGGTGTATCAGACATCTTCAAACAAGCCTGCCATGCTAGCCCAGGTGCTGTAAACAGGTGAGCAGGGTCAATTTCATAATACTGCTGACATAATTTCCTAAAGTTTTGAAACACGTCAGCAAGTAGTAGAACATCTGTCTTCACATAAAGGTTGTGATAATCACCAAGAGTCTTGATATCAAATGTTTTCCATACATTCTGGGCGTGTTGGTATTCCTTTTCACTTATAGGCTCATTGGTTAAACTATTAAAAAAGGCAGAAGGCGGAGGAAGCTGCTTCTCAGTAAATTTTTCAAAGCAAGTAAAATAATCATAGGGGTAAACCCCTTTCCGTATAAGTAAAGATAAATTATTATTTCGGGGGAAATTTTCTTCAAGAATAGTGAATTGATCAGGTTGAAGGTTTTTAACAAGTTTTTCCAATGACGTAGGCAAAAATTGGAAAGAGTCTATAAACACCATCTGAATATAAGATGTAGGCTTTCTGATTTTAAAGGTGATATAGTTTTCCATAGAAGTAGCAATAACATCGATTTCATGATCTTTGAATTTTCCAAGCTTTGTCATAATATGATGGCCATCGTAGTTTTTCAAGTTATGGAATATAACAGGAATTGTTTTACACTGCTTATAGTTCAAGTTGCATTCCACATGTGCAGCTCCTCTGTATGCACCTGACAGGTGATCATGGTCACGTGTACGTTTCTCATCTAAAGTTTTCTTACAAATATGACAAAACTCTGCTTCTCGAAATGCCTTTTCTTCCTTGGGAGAAAGCTTCATAGGTTTAACATTTAGTAACTTTTGACCTAAAATTTCCTTCTCTTGCATCATTCGGTTTAAAAAATGATCAACACAGTTTCTACCCCGATATACCTGTGCTTTCTTCACACACGTTCCATCGGGGCCAATAACCACATAGGCATAACCACATGGCAAGTGATAGGTTGTTTTCTCGGTATAGGATGCTTTAGAAGAGGGAGGGGCTGATGAAATAGGTATAAGTAGACTCTCAAAATCCGCATAAATCGTATAGGCAACAGGATGTTGTAAACGAATACCTGTAAACTTTAATATATTATCATTTTCACTAGGCATCTTTATAGCTTGTGCAACATGTTGAGAACAATATTCATTATGCTTATCCAATAGATCTTGTCTTGAAAATCGATGTAAACATCGATAACAATAATAGCCAGCGGCTCTATGTTTGGTAAGATCACCTAAAAGTCTTGAAAAACTTCTTATCAAACAATAGTGTTGTTTTTCACCGTCACCAACCAATAACAAATTAATCACGTCTTGATCTTTCTTTTCAGATATATACAGGGGACAAACTTCGTCCTCTTCATAACCAAACACATTCACCCGTAAATTGTTGAGTTGTTCAATAACAGGTATCTTCTGAAGAGGTACAGGGCATTCTACATTACCTAATTTAATATCATGTTCAAAAGGTCGATAATGTGAAACACGTTCAGGTTTTTTTGTATAATCCAAGTTCAGTTTAAAAGCCAAAAGACACCATACTAAACATTTGTTATCTTCGTTTTTTATATTCAGCAAGGCTTTTTTATCATCGAGTTTTTTAGACAAAGGAATATAGGAACTCGCAGCGAGGGGATGATATTTAGCAATCTTGAGTTCTAAATGAAGAATTTTTCTAAGTTTCCAGCCAGAACCTCTTTGTACAAATTCTTCAAAGGATTTAATAATCTTCGAAAATCCTTCCTCAATATGTTGTGAAATAGTATCTTCTATAAGTTCGGTCATACACGAACATCGAAAATAACATTGAATTTCTTCAAACTCCTCATTATCAGTTAGACGTTCAAGTGCTATTTTTTCTACCATATACCATTTAATTGCATCTTTTTCATGAAAATCACTTATTAAACGTTCTTGTATTTCAGTTTGTACATGGCTATGAAATACCTCTAAATCATTTTCCACACGTTCATCAGGATGCAAAATCACTGTTTTAAACACATTAAGCGCATCAGAATACTTTGTGTTTTTCGACTTTGCATTAGATAAGCTCATTTTACGCTTTACACTCACAAGAGGTGTGCGGGGGTGTTGAGTGCGTACATGTTGTCTCAGTTCAAATTTTCTTCCAAACACTTTATCGCAATCAATACAAGGAAATGTTGAATTCCGATGTGATTGCAAATGATGCTTCAAATTACCCTTGCGTGTAAAAACTTGATCACATTCATCACACATAAATGTAGACTGTCCATAGGCATTATGGATTTTTAGGTGTCTTAACAAGTCCGATTTCCTTCTAAAACACTTTCCACAAGTTTCACAGGAAAACGACTTTTCATTAAGATGAACCTTAGCATGTTGATTTAAATTAGAATATGTTGCAAAGACTTTGTCACAAGTGAGACAAACATGCTTTTTTTCCACATTCGTAGGAGTCACAGTCTTTAAAGAAACATCCTCTTCAACTTGCTGATTAAAATTGAAAGAACTTTGAGATATAGTATCTTTTTCTGTAAGAACTTCAGAGAATCCATCATGCTGTAACAATCTAACACTATCATGTGTTTTTAAATGTCTTCGTAAGTTTGATCTTCGTCCAAAAGGCTTCTGACAAATATTGCAAGTATATAATTTCTCCCCAGAATGAATTTTCATATGTTGGTTCAGATTAGAAGTGTTCGAAAAATCTTTACCGCAGGTAAAACAGCTAAACATCTTCTTAGCAGATACAGAATCTCCCACAATCCGGGTTTCATCAATAGGCATATCAACATCCATAATAAAAATCAATAAAAAAACTTTAACTCTTAAAAGCAAACAACAATCTTCTGAAACGATTCGCACGGATAAAAAGCGGGAGCAATTTAAAACACGTTTAACCACTAGCGATAGGAATCATCAAATGATGAAAATCCTAATTTTCCCCCGTCTATTTATACCGACCCGAAGGAAAAGTTGAGTTGTAGTATTGCTTGATATGATTGTTATCAAAACGCGTCATACGATTTCGGGGCCTGTAAGTTTCTTTCCCCTCTTTATAATATAGCATAATTAAACAGATAAACCCGAATGTATACAAATTTAAATTCGTAAATTATATTATTTCACAAAATATAAAAAATCCTACAAAATAAAAATAGAATTTAGCACTTACCCCAAAAACACATCCACTTTAGTTGTTAGTCTTCACTTAACTAATTTTTCTTCCTTATCTTTAGTAGGGGGCGCTGCCATCGCCGCGAGAGGCACTGCCCGTCCTCCGGTGTGTGACGTCATTTCCGGTTTGAGATAAGAATAAACCTTAAATACACGTGCTTAGTCATTCTTCCCTCGGTCTTACTCGCTAGTAGTTGTCAGTTTCTTGCTTAGACGTGTTGGGTGACGTCATTACGTGTTTGCGATAAGAACAAGGTCACCCCTTATCAACAGGTAAACAGCTGCAGTGACGTCATAGGTGTTATGACATAGCTGATAACGGTAAGATTAGCTGATAAAAATTTGTACTAATCATCTATTTCTCTTCAAGTCATTGCATGAGACGGGTGAGCTCCAACAGCTGTACATAAGGTAAGAGTAATTTATATATTATAATAGGATTTTAAATTAATTTAGTAGATGTTACAATTTGATATTTAAAAAATTTCATGTTAAACGATATGATTATATGTTGTTCATCATACTAAATCCACAAATTTTAATTCGAAAGAAATATTATTAAAATTATAATCTAAAATAAATTAGCGAAAATGCATAACAAATCTCAACAAAAAGAAGCTAATTATAAAAGGAAATGTACAAAGTTTATAAATTTACACATGTGTTAAACGCGTTTACAAACCTTATCATAGGCAAAAGTCTAATTCCACCAGACTATTTGTTATAAGTTTAACTATAAGTCAACATGTTAGATATTTGTGAAAAGGAATCTTATGATTTTTAATTTTCCAAGTTCAGTTTCAATCATATTGTAAAAGGATAATTCAAACTTTGAGATTATCTATAGTAAAATACTTAAATTAAAATGTATTTTTGATAGTTTAATATTTATAAACTACAACTTTGACTACTTTTTAAAATGTTTGCCTGATAGAAAACTGTGATAACATGTCTATGTTTGAATTTTTCTGATAACATGCCAATGCCTGAATTTTTCTGACAACTTGTCTGTGTTTGAATTTTTCTGATAACATGTCTGTGCTTGAATTTTTTGCTAACATGTCTGTGTTTAAATTTTTCTTATAACATGTCTATGTTTAATTTTTCTCTTCTTTTGAAATGTATAAACTTTTACTATACGTGTCTTTCGATTTCATTGAAGAAAAAAGTGATCGATCAACTTTATCAAACCATTTTAATGTTAATATTTTTAAACGAATACGATAATCAGATAAAAATATATGTAGCTAATTCATATTATTCCACTAAACATTGCAAAACAAAAAAATTTAAAAAAATTTTTATACTTCAGCATTCAAAAATTGCCAATATGCACATCCTAATACTAAAAAACAATCCTTATCTTGGAGTATTTCCTGTAACAAAATCTAAAAATTTCATATCAACAAGACCCAAGTTAAAAACTTTACCTCTGAACCTAATACCAATTTTTAATCTCAGAATGATAAAACTCAGAATTTTTTAGAAAGTTACTTCTAAAACATCTCATAGATGGCGCTGTTGAAAAAATCAACTCAAAGTTGTTTAAAAAACATTAATAAAATAAATCTAACTTTAAACTATCATCAAACTCCCCAAAAATCACTTCCAATTATAAATATTCTAAAATAATTAAAACTTATAAAATCGCTCATAGGGGGCGCTGCTGCGAAAAAATCATTTCGAAACTTGTTTAAAATACATTAAAAAACTAAATCTAACTTTAATCTATCATCAAACTCCAGAAAAATCGCTTTCAATTAGAAATATTTTAAAATAATTAAAACTTCTAAAACCGTTCATAGGGGGCGCTGCTGCGAAAAAATCATTTCGAAACTTGTTTAAAATACATAAAAGAAAAAATCTCACTTCAAACTATCATCAAACTCCAGAAAAATCACTTACAATTAGAAATATTTGAAAATAATTAAAACTTCTAAAACCGTTCATAGGGGGCGCTGCTGTAAAAAAAATCATTTCGAAACTTAAAAAAATAATTCATTACTTGATTAAAACATTTTCATAAAAAAATTTCATCGAAATATCAATAAACAAACAGTAGTAGGAGAATGTTCGTTTCAGTCCAGCAGGCTAAGCGCTAAGTGGTGGAGGTGGGTACCGGAAGTGAGCCTGCTGAGCTACACACTCATTCTCCTACTACTGTTTGTTTATTGATATTTCGATGAAATTTTTTTATGAAAATGTTTTAATCAAGTAATGAATTATTTTTTTAAGTTTCGAAATGATTTTTTTTACAGCAGCGCCCCCTATGAACGGTTTTAGAAGTTTTAATTATTTTCAAATATTTCTAATTGTAAGTGATTTTTCTGGAGTTTGATGATAGTTTGAAGTGAGATTTTTTCTTTTATGTATTTTAAACAAGTTTCGAAATGATTTTTTCGCAGCAGCGCCCCCTATGAACGGTTTTAGAAGTTTTAATTATTTTAAAATATTTCTAATTGAAAGCGATTTTTCTGGAGTTTGATGATAGATTAAAGTTAGATTTAGTTTTTTAATGTATTTTAAACAAGTTTCGAAATGATTTTTTCGCAGCAGCGCCCCCTATGAGCGATTTTATAAGTTTTAATTATTTTAGAATATTTATAATTGGAAGTGATTTTTGGGGAGTTTGATGATAGTTTAAAGTTAGATTTATTTTATTAATGTTTTTTAAACAACTTTGAGTTGATTTTTTCAACAGCGCCATCTATGAGATGTTTTAGAAGTAACTTTCTAAAAAATTCTGAGTTTTATCATTCTGAGATTAAAAATTGGTATTAGGTTCAGAGGTAAAGTTTTTAACTTGGGTCTTGTTGATATGAAATTTTTAGATTTTGTTACAGGAAATACTCCAAGATAAGGATTGTTTTTTAGTATTAGGATGTGCATATTGGCAATTTTTGAATGCTGAAGTATAAAAATTTTTTTAAATTTTTTTGTTTTGCAATGTTTAGTGGAATAATATGAATTAGCTACATATATTTTTATCTGATTATCGTATTCGTTTAAAAATATTAACATTAAAATGGTTTGATAAAGTTGATCGATCACTTTTTTCTTCAATGAAATCGAAAGACACGTATAGTAAAAGTTTATACATTTCAAAAGAAGAGAAAAATTAAACATAGACATGTTATAAGAAAAATTTAAACACAGACATGTTAGCAAAAAATTCAAGCACAGACATGTTATCAGAAAAATTCAAACACAGACAAGTTGTCAGAAAAATTCAGGCATTGGCATGTTATCAGAAAAATTCAAACATAGACATGTTATCACAGTTTTCTATCAGGCAAACATTTTAAAAAGTAGTCAAAGTTGTAGTTTATAAATATTAAACTATCAAAAATACATTTTAATTTAAGTATTTTACTATAGATAATCTCAAAGTTTGAATTATCCTTTTACAATATGATTGAAACTGAACTTGGAAAATTAAAAATCATAAGATTCCTTTTCACAAATATCTAACATGTTGACTTATAGTTAAACTTATAACAAATAGTCTGGTGGAATTAGACTTTTGCCTATGATAAGGTTTGTAAACGCGTTTAACACATGTGTAAATTTATAAACTTTGTACATTTCCTTTTATAATTAGCTTCTTTTTGTTGAGATTTGTTATGCATTTTCGCTAATTTATTTTAGATTATAATTTTAATAATATTTCTTTCGAATTAAAATTTGTGGATTTAGTATGATGAACAACATATAATCATATCGTTTAACATGAAATTTTTTAAATATCAAATTGTAACATCTACTAAATTAATTTAAAATCCTATTATAATATATAAATTACTCTTACCTTATGTACAGCTGTTGGAGCTCACCCGTCTCATGCAATGACTTGAAGAGAAATAGATGATTAGTACAAATTTTTATCAGCTAATCTTACCGTTATCAGCTATGTCATAACACCTATGACGTCACTGCAGCTGTTTACCTGTTGATAAGGGGTGACCTTGTTCTTATCGCAAACACGTAATGACGTCACCCAACACGTCTAAGCAAGAAACTGACAACTACTAGCGAGTAAGACCGAGGGAAGAATGACTAAGCACGTGTATTTAAGGTTTATTCTTATCTCAAACCGGAAATGACGTCACACACCGGAGGACGGGCAGTGCCTCTCGCGGCGATGGCAGCGCCCCCTACTAAAGATAAGGAAGAAAAATTAGTTAAGTGAAGACTAACAACTAAAGTGGATGTGTTTTTGGGGTAAGTGCTAAATTCTATTTTTATTTTGTAGGATTTTTTATATTTTGTGAAATAATATAATTTACGAATTTAAATTTGTATACATTCGGGTTTATCTGTTTAATTATGCTATATTATAAAGAGGGGAAAGAAACTTACAGGCCCCGAAATCGTATGACGCGTTTTGATAACAATCATATCAAGCAATACTACAACTCAACTTTTCCTTCGGGTCGGTATAAATAGACGGGGGAAAATTAGGATTTTCATCATTTGATGATTCCTATCGCTAGTGGTTAAACGTGTTTTAAATTGCTCCCGCTTTTTATCCGTGCGAATCGTTTCAGAAGATTGTTGTTTGCTTTTAAGAGTTAAAGTTTTTTTATTGATTTTTATTATGGATGTTGATATGCCTATTGATGAAACCCGGATTGTGGGAGATTCTGTATCTGCTAAGAAGATGTTTAGCTGTTTTACCTGCGGTAAAGATTTTTCGAACACTTCTAATCTGAACCAACATATGAAAATTCATTCTGGGGAGAAATTATATACTTGCAATATTTGTCAGAAGCCTTTTGGACGAAGATCAAACTTACGAAGACATTTAAAAACACATGATAGTGTTAGATTGTTACAGCATGATGGATTCTCTGAAGTTCTTACAGAAAAAGATACTATATCTCAAAGTTCTTTCAATTTTAATCAGCAAGTTGAAGAGGATGTTTCTTTAAAGACTGTGACTCCTACGAATGTGGAAAAAAAGCATGTTTGTCTCACTTGTGACAAAGTCTTTGCAACATATTCTAATTTAAATCAACATGCTAAGGTTCATCTTAATGAAAAGTCGTTTTCCTGTGAAATTTGTGGAAAGTGTTTTAGAAGGAAATCGGACTTGTTAAGACACCTGAAAATCCATAATGCCTATGGACAGTCTACATTTATGTGTGATGAATGTGATCAAGTTTTTACACGCAAGGGTAATTTGAAGCATCATTTGCAATCACATCGGAATTCAACATTTCCTTGTATTGATTGCGATAAAGTGTTTGGAAGAAAATTTGAACTGAGACAACATGTACGCACTCAACACCCCCGCACACCTCTTGTGAGTGTAAAGCGTAAAATGAGCTTATCTAATGCAAAGTCGAAAAACACAAAGTATTCTGATGCGCTTAATGTGTTTAAAACAGTGATTTTGCATCCTGATGAACGTGTGGAAAATGATTTAGAGGTATTTCATAGCCATGTACAAACTGAAATACAAGAACGTTTAATAAGTGATTTTCATGAAAAAGGTGCAATTAAATGGTATATGGTAGAAAAAATAGCACTTGAACGTCTAACTGATAATGAGGAGTTTGAAGAAATTCAATGTTATTTTCGATGTTCGTGTATGACCGAACTTATAGAAGATACTATTTCACAACATATTGAGGAAGGATTTTCGAAGATTATTAAATCCTTTGAAGAATTTGTACAAAGAGGTTCTGGCTGGAAACTTAGAAAAATTCTTCATTTAGAACTCAAGATTGCTAAATATCATCCCCTCGCTGCGAGTTCCTATATTCCTTTGTCTAAAAAACTCGATGATAAAAAAGCCTTGCTGAATATAAAAAACGAAGATAACAAATGTTTAGTATGGTGTCTTTTGGCTTTTAAACTGAACTTGGATTATACAAAAAAACCTGAACGTGTTTCACATTATCGACCTTTTGAACATGATATTGTAAAGAATTTGAGCTTCGACATCCAGCTGCACTATGTGTCATTCTAGCATTTCCTGTGAGTGCACTTAACTGCATACCTTCCCTCCCTATTTTTGCCTTGAAGACTAGCTGACGCCGAATTCTATTGTACTGTGAGCTGAAAGTTCGGACAGTGATGAAGTGGTAAGGCGTTACCCAAAAAGGGGTCTTATGCTTTGATCCTTGCCGAGTTCGTGGGGAAGAGTTCATCTGCGAAAGAAGCGATCTCTGCACACGATTTTTAGGTTTGCGCCCGAAACTTTGCCCTTTGTCTTAGAACGTCCAATGACGGACTTAGTGAAAACGAAACAGAGGGATCTCAAGGCTGCTAAGAGGCTGGAGAGTTTCGAGGGGCCCGCCTCGACAAAGCCCCCGCCCCCAGAAGAAGTCCTCCTGCGAGAATGAAAAAGTGAGAGAGGACAGTTTTTGGAGAGATCGAAAAGGAGAGTGTTGACTCTCTGGAGAAGGGAAAAGGAAACGTGAGTTTCGAACTCAGCGTGGTGTAAGCGCTAGTGAGGTCCGACCTCGAGAATTGATACAGCAGGTATCCGGTGAAAATCCCAGCGAAGTGAAAAAGCACACCAAGTGCGAGAGTGAGAGTTCTTAGACTCAGAATTAACGAGTATTAGTAGATCTTCCGAAGAGAAGGAACGGACGAGCCTTGGTCCGAATGAACTTTGTTTTGTAGTCACGACTGTCTGTAATGTTTAGAGACTTTTGTTTGTTTCAGTTACACTTGGAGTCAAGAGGTCATTAATTTATAAGCGATTGACTCACGAAAAATAATTAAATGCTGTAATTAACTTTCTTGTACATATTTTCATTAGAATTAATATTGGTATGCAATAAATTCTATTTTCTAATTTATACGAGAAATTCTCTGTGCCAGCGATCCGATCTCGCTACCACTCACCATCATTTATCGGGTCGGTATAGAGGAGTTACTACAACTGGTGGCTTGCGGTGATGGATTAATTAGCAAAAATTAATGACATTCTCTAAAGACAAAGAGTGGACTCTGAAATTTAAATCATCAAAGTGCTCCAAGAAAGAGTCTCCTTGTGACTTGTGACCTGAGTCTCCTTAGACGCCCCTGTGGATCATCACAGCATCAGAAAGAAAAATCTACCAAGAATTCTGGAGAGTGTTCCCCCATCAGAAAGAGAAATCTATCAAGAATTCTGGAGAGTGTTCCCCCATCCGGAAGAGTCCCCATCCGAAAAGTGTGACAGAGAACCCCGTCTGTGCTCCCGAGAATCTCTGAAGTCTGTGCTTTTGACGCCCTGAAAGACTCTTAGTAATGAAGGTAAGCTCTTTTTATATTCAGAGTGGCTTTAAGTGTTAATAGTGTTTATATAGGTGTTGTAGGCTTTAAAAAAAAGTTGTATGTTTATTTTTGTGAGAGTAAATTTTTGAGAAATTTTTCCGGTAGAAAAAAAAAAAAAGCATTATGAGATACTTCCGAGATTACTGTAACTTATTTAATAGACAAATTTTGTAGTTAAAATTAAATTATTGTTGAATTAATTTAATGCAAACTGAGAGTTGTGCAGTGTTACAAAATTTTAGCTGAATCTATAAATGAGAGTTCATTGAAAAAAAAAGTATTGAACGCATTTCATATTTTACGATAACAGAGTTGATTTTATATGTTTTTTGTGAATTATTCTAAATTTTTTTAAGAGTGGATGCAGAGATTAAGACCACCATTGATTTAAAAAAATAAAAAAATAAAGGAATTGAATGAGACTTTTGCAATTTAAAATATTTTTACTGTGCTTTTTGAAATTGAAATTGTTGTTTTGTGTAAAATTGATCCCATATGTATTTTATAACCAAATACCAAGGTGAATGTAGACGTTAGGATAGAGTTGCTTATGTTTATATGTTGCATATTTCCTATATTATTGCTAAGCGTACTTTTTTTATGAGCGTATATTTTGGTAATATTTTGAGCACTTGGTAGGATTTGATTTAATCTTATTGTATTGTTTTATATTTGTGGGAAAGATAATTTCTAATTTTATACTTTAAAAATGTCGGAGCTTAAATATTTTAGGAAAGCTGATTTGCAAACGTTAGCTTACGAATTTGAGGTCATTTTAGAGGAAAATGATACTGTACCGAAAATTATAAAAAAAATAGAGTCGTCAGAGGGATTTGAGAAAGAGCTAGCTTTAGCACAAATTAAACTTATAGAAAAAGATAGGGAAAATAAAGTGGAGCGGGAACATGAGTTAGCTAGGTTAAAAGCGACGCAAGAGTCAGATGACCGGAGTACCGCATCTAGTAGCATCTCAGTTAGAACGAGTAATTTACCCCTAAAAACAATTATGCATCGCTTTGATGAAAAGAATTCGGATATTTCGTTGTTTTTGAATTTATTCGAGAGACAGGCAAAAAAATGTAATCTAAATTCGGATGAGTTGGTGACGAATTTACTATCATTATTACCTGTGGGAATGGCCGAGTTAATTTTAAGAGAACCCGAAGACAAAATTGATGATTTTCAATATGTGAAAGAAAAACTGTTAGAACGCTATCGTTTGAATGCAGAGACATACCGACAAAAATTTAGTCAACATCCACGAAATCCTAATTCAGTTTGGAAGGATCTGATTTTTGAACTTAATAGTTTTTTAGAAGGTTGGCTGTCATGCTTACAAGTTTCGGATTTTGAGGGTTTGAAAAATTTGCTTGTCACGGACCAAATCAAACGGAGAGCGTCTCCAGAAATGCGCGAACATTTTATAGATAACTGGGCGGAGATTAAAGATCCCGAAAAGTTAGTGAGGCTTTTAGATGCGTACGAGGCAATCAAGCGCCCCTCTAAAAAGACGTGGAATCCGAAACTCCCTTTAGAGAAGAATTTTGAAAGACCCAGGACTTTTGAAAATGGGCGAAACGGTAACAGAAATCCGGAGACTAACTTTAACTGGAGAGATCGCGATGATCATAAAGAAAGGGAAAGAGTTTACGAAAAAAGGCGAGAAGTCAAGTGTTACGCGTGTTTTCAAAGCGGTCACTACAGAGTAGATTGTCCGGAAATTAAAAAGAGAGATGTTGCGCGGGTCGGTCACTTAATAAGTAAACCGACACTTGAAAAAACCTTCTCCCCTTATTTGAGTAAAGTGTTAGTGAATGGAATTCAGACAACTGCTTTAACTGACACTGGGAGTGAAATTGACATCATCGCATACGACTTAGTCAGTCAAGATAAATTGAATGGAGATCACGTTTGGATTAAGACTCCGCTGGACAGTAAATTATACTGTCTACCCATAGCAGAGGTCACTTTAGAAATTGAAGGCGTGGGGGTTATTGAAACGAAAGCGGGAGTTAACAATAAAGATTCAGATATGTTTTACTATTTGTTGGGTAATCACACTCAAAAATTGTTAGAACAGGCGAAGAAAAAACCCGAATTGATGAATGCAGTTTTGACACGAGCTCAAACGAGAGAAAAGGGTGGCCCAGCTCCGAATCCGGTAAATAAACAAATTATGATTTCCGAGGGGGAAAAAGAAATTTCTAGCGGAAATGTTGAAGCGGAAACTTTGATTTCCGAGGAAGGAAAAGAAGAGGATATTTCTAGCGGGAATGTTGAAACGGAAACTTTGAATTCAGTAAAAGAAAGAGAAGGGGGAATTTTTCGCGAGTGCAGTGAAGCGGAAGCGTTGAATTCAAAACTAGAGGGTGAAAATCTAGAAAGCCCTACTGAACTTGTCAGTGTAGATAAGGGATTATCGCCTTTGCCGATATGTGAGGAATCTTCGATCTTAGCAAACATTGAAAGAGGGGTTAGTAAAATGGAAATTGACAGGTATCCATCTCTCGAAGAGATTAGAGGGAAAGGGGAAATTGAAGAAACGCATTGTAATGCGGGAAATTCTTTGATAGTGGCAAAAGCCAGAGAAAATCGCGTGAGTGGGAGGAAGCAGGTGCTTGTCCCATTGCCTTATCAGGTAGATATTTTTGGCGCGTGCCTAGAAAAAGTGTCATTACACTTAGGGAAAGGGAAAGTTAGAGGAAATGTGTCAGAATACTTGGACCTTGGGAAAAGATTGATAAGCGATTTAACTACCGCATTTCTAAAAAGGTTCGGTGTTAAATTGAAAAATCCGAGAGTGTGTCGCACAATAAGCGATAGTATTGCATGTTGGCATCGAAAAGTTAGAAAGCTTTTGAAAGCGTTAGTATTTGGAGAATGGATAAGAGAAACGGAGGAAAATAAATTCGTGAAGGGATGTGTGTTTAATCTCACGAACAGGTTAAAAAGAGGTCGAGTTTTAGCCGTTGAAAATGTGTCAGAAAAACGAGAAAAGAGGAAATTTTGGTTTGACAGAAAGGCGGTAAAACGGAAGCTTAATGTGAAAGATGAGGTTTTAGTTTTAACTACCAGAAAGCCAATTAAAATGTCAGATAGTCGGGTAGGGCCGGGAAGAAATGACTCAATAATTACGGAAACGAATTATATTGTGAATGTTCCTGGGAGGCGACAGAAATCCCAGATTTCTCACTTGAGTTTAGTAAAGCCTTACAGAAAACGGGTGGAGTTAGCAGATATCTTAACGCGGGAAATAAACGCACCTGAGGAATTCTGTTTACCGTATCTAGATGATATGGCGATTTTTTCAGATAGTTGGGTGGACCATATGCGTCATCTAGAAATAGTATTAAAAAGGGTGAATGACGCGAAACTAAAAATCAAATTGGCGAAATGCAAGTTCGCTCAGAAAACCGTAAAATATCTTGGGCATATTGTAGGTGAGGGTAGATGGAGGCCAGCTGAGGCGAAAGTAAGGGCAATTAAGGAATTACCGGTTCCGAAATCGAAAACTGAAATTCGTAGATGTTTGGGAATGGCTGGATATTATTCCCGGTACATAAAAGATTATGCAGTGATTGTAGAACCATTAACGAGGGCGCTTAAAGGGAAAAATAAAAAAGAAAAGATTGCATGGAGCGACGAAATGGGAAAAGCCTTTGAGACTTTGAAAATGAAGCTTACTGAAGAACCGGTGCTTTACGCTCCTAATTTTCAGAAAGAATTCATAGTACAAACTGATGCTAGTGACTTAGGTATTGGCGTGGTTTTGGCTCAAAGAGAGGGATCGGAAGAGCACCCCATAATATATTTAAGTCGAAAATTTACTGATAGTGAGAAAAGTTTCTGCGCCACTGAAAGAGAGTGTGCAGGGATTATTTTTGCGATAAAAAAGTTAAGGCATTATATTGATGGACAAAACTTTTCTATCGAAACCGATCACAATCCTTTGGTGTTTCTAAAAAGAAATTCTGGAAATAATCCCAGATTATTAAGGTGGTCCTTAGCTCTGCAACCTTATAATTATGCCATTTCTCATCGCGCAGGCAAAGACATTCCGCATGTTGATTGTCTGAGTCGAGTTTAAGGAGATTTCTTGATAAACTTTTGTATATAATTATTTTAAGATTTTTTATTTTTTATTTCACTGTGTTTTATTTCATTCTATGTTCATGATTTCTTATCAGAGCGCGAAAAAAAAAAAAAGGAAGGTAGTATTATCTTATTCATGTATGTTTTATTTCTTGCCACTCTGATGTAATTTGAGCTTGCAATTCTTTATCCGACTCTTAGAGATTCTTAGTGTTTCACCCTTAAGAATCGTTTGAGGAGGAGGTGCTGTAAAGAATTTGAGCTTCGACATCCAGCTGCACTATGTGTCATTCTAGCATTTCCTGTGAGTGCACTTAACTGCATACCTTCCCTCCCTATTTTTGCCTTGAAGACTAGCTGACGCCGAATTCTATTGTACTGTGAGCTGAAAGTTCGGACAGTGATGAAGTGGTAAGGCGTTACCCAAAAAGGGGTCTTATGCTTTGATCCTTGCCGAGTTCGTGGGGAAGAGTTCATCTGCGAAAGAAGCGATCTCTGCACACGATTTTTAGGTTTGCGCCCGAAACTTTGCCCTTTGTCTTAGAACGTCCAATGACGGACTTAGTGAAAACGAAACAGAGGGATCTCAAGGCTGCTAAGAGGCTGGAGAGTTTCGAGGGGCCCGCCTCGACAAAGCCCCCGCCCCCAGAAGAAGTCCTCCTGCGAGAATGAAAAAGTGAGAGAGGACAGTTTTTGGAGAGATCGAAAAGGAGAGTGTTGACTCTCTGGAGAAGGGAAAAGGAAACGTGAGTTTCGAACTCAGCGTGGTGTAAGCGCTAGTGAGGTCCGACCTCGAGAATTGATACAGCAGGTATCCGGTGAAAATCCCAGCGAAGTGAAAAAGCACACCAAGTGCGAGAGTGAGAGTTCTTAGACTCAGAATTAACGAGTATTAGTAGATCTTCCGAAGAGAAGGAACGGACGAGCCTTGGTCCGAATGAACTTTGTTTTGTAGTCACGACTGTCTGTAATGTTTAGAGACTTTTGTTTGTTTCAGTTACACTTGGAGTCAAGAGGTCATTAATTTATAAGCGATTGACTCACGAAAAATAATTAAATGCTGTAATTAACTTTCTTGTACATATTTTCATTAGAATTAATATTGGTATGCAATAAATTCTATTTTCTAATTTATACGAGAAATTCTCTGTGCCAGCGATCCGATCTCGCTACCACTCACCATCATTTATCGGGTCGGTATAGAGGAGTTACTACAATATTAAATTAGGTAATGTAGAATGCCCTGTACCTCTTCAGAAGATACCTGTTATTGAACAACTCAACAATTTACGGGTGAATGTGTTTGGTTATGAAGAGGACGAAGTTTGTCCCCTGTATATATCTGAAAAGAAAGATCAAGACGTGATTAATTTGTTATTGGTTGGTGACGGTGAAAAACAACACTATTGTTTGATAAGAAGTTTTTCAAGACTTTTAGGTGATCTTACCAAACATAGAGCCGCTGGCTATTATTGTTATCGATGTTTACATCGATTTTCAAGACAAGATCTATTGGATAAGCATAATGAATATTGTTCTCAACATGTTGCACAAGCTATAAAGATGCCTAGTGAAAATGATAATATATTAAAGTTTACAGGTATTCGTTTACAACATCCTGTTGCCTATACGATTTATGCGGATTTTGAGAGTCTACTTATACCTATTTCATCAGCCCCTCCCTCTTCTAAAGCATCCTATACCGAGAAAACAACCTATCACTTGCCATGTGGTTATGCCTATGTGGTTATTGGCCCCGATGGAACGTGTGTGAAGAAAGCACAGGTATATCGGGGTAGAAACTGTGTTGATCATTTTTTAAACCGAATGATGCAAGAGAAGGAAATTTTAGGTCAAAAGTTACTAAATGTTAAACCTATGAAGCTTTCTCCCAAGGAAGAAAAGGCATTTCGAGAAGCAGAGTTTTGTCATATTTGTAAGAAAACTTTAGATGAGAAACGTACACGTGACCATGATCACCTGTCAGGTGCATACAGAGGAGCTGCACATGTGGAATGCAACTTGAACTATAAGCAGTGTAAAACAATTCCTGTTATATTCCATAACTTGAAAAACTACGATGGCCATCATATTATGACAAAGCTTGGAAAATTCAAAGATCATGAAATCGATGTTATTGCTACTTCTATGGAAAACTATATCACCTTTAAAATCAGAAAGCCTACATCTTATATTCAGATGGTGTTTATAGACTCTTTCCAATTTTTGCCTACGTCATTGGAAAAACTTGTTAAAAACCTTCAACCTGATCAATTCACTATTCTTGAAGAAAATTTCCCCCGAAATAATAATTTATCTTTACTTATACGGAAAGGGGTTTACCCCTATGATTATTTTACTTGCTTTGAAAAATTTACTGAGAAGCAGCTTCCTCCGCCTTCTGCCTTTTTTAATAGTTTAACCAATGAGCCTATAAGTGAAAAGGAATACCAACACGCCCAGAATGTATGGAAAACATTTGATATCAAGACTCTTGGTGATTATCACAACCTTTATGTGAAGACAGATGTTCTACTACTTGCTGACGTGTTTCAAAACTTTAGGAAATTATGTCAGCAGTATTATGAAATTGACCCTGCTCACCTGTTTACAGCACCTGGGCTAGCATGGCAGGCTTGTTTGAAGATGTCTGATACACCTTTAGAGTTACTCAGTGATATAGATATGTTGCTTATGGTTGAAAATGGAATAAGAGGCGGCATTAGCATGATAAGTAAAAGATATGCCCGAGCAAACATCCCTGGTACGCCCGATTATAAGAAAAATGAGGCACCCAGCTACATTATGTATTGGGATGCCAATAACTTATACGGGTGGGCTATGAGCCAATTTTTACCCTACGGCGGTTTTGAATGGTGTGAAACAAGTCATATGACAGAAGAGTGGGTTCTATCTTTATCTGATAGTTCCGAAATTGGGTATCTTTTCGAGGTAGACTTGGAATACCCGAAACATTTACATCCTTTGCATAATGAATACCCTGTCGCCCCTGAGAGAGTAACTGTAGAGGATCAGATGCTATCTTCTCATGCAAGAAGCTTACTCAACAATAGAAAATTCGTCGGAACTCCTAAACTTATACCAAATTTAAATAATAAACGAAATTATATAACCCATTATCGTAATCTCAAATTTTATTTAGAACTTGGTTTAAAAATTACAGCTGTGCATAAAGCTTTAAAATTTAAACAGGGACCATGGTTGCAGAAATATATTAATTTCAACACCGAAAAAAGGAAAGAAGCAAAATCTTCTTTTGAGAAAGACTTTTTTAAGTTAATGAACAATTCTGTTTTTGGTAAAACCATGGAAAATCTACGAAAAAGAAGAAATATTGTGCTTTGTAACGGTGAAAAAAGAGCCAAAAAATTAGTAGCATCGCCTACTTTTAAATCGTTTAAAACTTACGATGAAGACTTGACTGCTGTTGAGAGATTAAAAACTAGCATACATATGAACCGACCCATCTATGTTGGATTTTCTATACTCGAACTATCTAAACTTTGTATGTATGATTTCCATTACAATTTTATAAAGAAAACATACAAAGATCGTGCAGTTTTACTCTTTACGGATACAGATTCCCTAACGTATCATATTCAAACCAATAATATTTATAAGGATCTGGAGCAGCATCGTGAGTTGTTTGACTTTTCTGAATACCCGAAATCCCATCGTCTATTCTCTGAGGATAATAAGAAGACGCTCGGAAAGTTTAAGGATGAACTTAATGGTGAATTAGCCCTTGAGTTTGTCGGACTGAAATCAAAAATGTATTCTCTAAAATCTGTTAAAGATGAAAAGAAGCGTGCAAAAGGCGTATCTACGCAGATTGTTCGGCAGAAAATTAAACATGAAGACTACTTGGAGTGCCTCCAACAACAAAAAACAAGTATGGAGAAACAGGTAAGAATTGCCCAAGATGACCATCGCCTATATACATTAACTCAAAATAAAATTAGCTTAAGTCCCTTTGACGACAAGCGTTACTTATTGGATGATGGAATAAGCAGTTTAGCATATGGCCATTATGACATTAATACCGTTTGTAATAAAGAAGAAAATGTTGATTTGTATTGCTAACGCAAAATCGTGATGTATATTTTGATCTGTAAATACCTTTCTGTAAATTATTTTGTTATAATAAAAATTGTTGATTTTATTATTGAGTACTTTTTTTAAACCTTACTAGTGAAACGTTATCTTTATACACAAACTTTTGTTGTAGTTAAATCGAAAATGAGTGAAAACTTTTTTTAACTATAGTGAAACTTTTTTTTTTTTGTTAAGATAAAATTTTTAATAAAATAAATTTTTTTTTTAAAGTAATGCAAAACTTTTTCTAAAGGTTTTTTTTTATTATTATTATACATTATATTTTTACATGTTTTTAATATTTTTTCCAATTTTTTTCTAGTTTATGAATGATATAGATATATAGTTTTACCTCTGCACATACACACACATAGTCTTATGACGTTTACACTTTTCAAAACGGTTTACCATGTTATAAAAACCGGTTACCTAGCTGAAAAATATTACAAAATGCTTTTTCAATCAATCTAAAGCGTTAACCGTGTGTCAAAAGGTTAGTACAATATTTTTATAAGTTATGAAATACGTTAAAGTAATAATAGTGAAAGATTTATTACATTTTTGTTAACTTGTGAATTTCTTAAAACTTTTGTTACTTCTTTTTTTTTTTCTTAACTTTTTCTTAAGATGTTTTATTTTTTTTTTAAACTTTACTATTTTTATTTTTTAAACTTTGATATATATATATATTTTTAATCTTTTTCTAAAAATTTTATTTTATTTATTTTTTTCTTATTATTTTTTTAAATTTACCTTTTTATTTTTTATTTATTTTTTTTTAAATTAAGTTTCAATTTTTAAATCTTTTTTTTTTTAACATAAAATTAAGTTATATATATTTTAAATTATCATAAACTTTATGCATAAACATACGCAACTACATATAAACATAGTTTTAAACAGACAGACAGTCATACATACACACACATAGAACTATTTGTCGCACACACACACACACACATACATACCCACATACACACACACACATATACACACACACACACACACACACACATATACACACACACACATAGAACTATTTATAATAAATATAAGACATATATGATTTTTAAACATACGCGTACACACGAACCTTCCTAACAAAATATCAGACCTGTTAGAAAAATGATATGAAAAAATTATTGCGAAAAAAGATGGTTTATCGTCTGGACATTAGAGCGTTGCTCCCTGGTTGCTCAGTTGCGGCTGAGCCTGTGGCCGTTGAACCCCCACTATCTTACTACTCATATCTGCTTCCCTCACATAGATAATAATGTTGTATAATCTTAACCACCATCTCAGACTGACGAAATCTATGCAAAATCCGTAGAAAATATGCTTTTCTTACTAAATAGATGATGCTTTACAACTTTGTCTCTGAAATTTTTTCGTAGCTCCTATAATTTTCGAGATATGATCTCTAATTTCGGAAATTACTGCTAAGGGACGCTGCCATGTATTTCATTGTGTAACGCATAGCCATTTTAATACATCTATAGACGCGACATACAAACATGGTTGTAGCTATCTCAATCACCAGTTATTTGAGGCAAAACGGACTCGAGGAATCACCTTGTATATATTATTATAAACACAGGAATAATTAACAACAAAGTTCAAAAAGAAAAGAAAAGAAAAGAAAGAGGAAGAGGAAGTCACTCAAATAGTTGGCATAATGATAAGTTGCCTCATATTTAGAACGTGTTTCTAGTTATGTCTATCCTTAAATTTTGAAATTTTTATTTTGAAATATCTTCAGAAATTACAATTGATTTTTTGTTTGTTTGTTTTTTGTTTTTTTTTGTACTCTTTTCAACTTGACTGCCTTGCGATGCCAATTAGTCCCCATGCAATTTCCTACTCTTGTAATTTCTTTATCAAACGGAAAGATTCATATAAAAATAATAATGTATATAAGTGATTAACTTACTGATTTATTCAACTGACAAACAGTCATGTAAAAATACTATTTTTTTTTAAATAAAACTTCATTTTTTTTAAAGTTATAATAATATCTGTGGACGAAATGGCCCCAAGACGCCAGTTGCGTATTGAAATTACACGATGCCAGTCGCAGGTTAAAAAGATATTTTTGTTGAAACTTCTATATCCTCAAATTTTATCTAATTCAGAATTTTACATAAATAGTTTCTCGTATATTAAATCAAACAAATTCTTAATTGCATGCAAGATATTCTTTAAAATTCTTAGAAGTTTGGTCTTATTGAAAGGGTGTTGAGTTCGATTGACTACTCCAGCATTCTATGCTTGTAGTGCCTCATAGAATGGAATCCACTCGTAAGTTTTGCGTATTCTTTATTGTAGATCCGCGTGAGCAAAAGTATGACCAAAAACCTCTAAGTAATCAAAAACTTCAAATATGTGTTTAAAAATTATACATTTGTATTCATTTGTATAAGTTTCTGGGAGAAAGCAATTTAAACAAGCAAATACAGCTCATGAAATTTCAAACTATTTTTACAGTTCTTCTCTGCTAATTGCATACCGTTGATGATGTTTTTCATTATATATATATATGTGTGTGTGTGTGTGTGTGTGTGTGTGTGTGTGTGTGTCTGTGTGTGTGTGTCTGTGTGTGTGTGTAATGTATTTTGGTTTAAATCGGACCGATTGCTGTTACGTTTCCATGCTAGGGTTTTCTGACATGAATTATACATTATCAGAAAATTTCTCAGTCAGGCAATTAGATCAATGCCTATATGACTCATCATAAGTTCCTGAGACAATGGTCTGTGATTCTCTACAAGTTTAGATGTAAAGATGTCAATGATTCAAATACATTCTTTTTCTAAATTTTTGATCATCCAACCACTCCTGTTCACCACCTACTCCCCTGATAGTACCCAATTCCTAATATAAAAATAATAATAAAAAGAATTTAAAGCATAACATAACATTTTTATTTTCTAAACTTTGTTTTAAAAAAATCTGTTTAAAGCGCGGGCAGCTTTTACCATAGTTCTAAACTCAGCACACAACAAGTATTATAGCAGTTCGATAAGTATTTCAATTACTAAATGGCATATTGTATTTTATGTGTTAAGACATGTAAATCCGATCGCAGGAAAATTGACTTATTGTTAAATTATGAAGTATTACACACTTTTTTACATACTTTACAAGTACGTTATATATATATACCAAGAGAACCACATATTTTAAGCTTGAAAAGAAATGATAACCCAACCATCACCAACCTTTTCATTCATGAATAGTTTATTTATTGCTAATGAATGAAGTTCACCATGATTGTCGCGCCTCTCAGCACAAGGCCAAATGGCTGTATTTCACAACCCAGCAGATATATAGTAGAACAAGTTAGAGCTATATATAACACAGCCAAAAAAAGCCACATGTGCTTGAATTCAAGAGCGAATGGGGTTGACTATTGTTTCCTTCTGTTCCTAAACCATTCCTTCAATATTTCCCTATATATTTTTTCAATTCTGACTTTATTCTTTGTATTGGGGGTAAGGGGGCAAACTTTATGCGACCATCATTAATCTTCATCGGCCGCCTGGGGCGCTTGGCAGGCATTGTGGACGCTGACAACGTCCCTGCTGAGAACTCCGAGGGGATTTTCAATGGTTCTACTGAACCCAGGAAGGGTGGTACGGAAGTCTTACCACTCAACACAACTTAGTAGTTTTCAGGAAGCTTTATATCTTGTTTTGAGAATGATTTTAGGAATGAATTTTGATACTTTTTTATATGATAAGGATATGTTGCAGTTTATCTCAAGTATGACATTCGTCAAAGGAAAACTGGAGTATATTAAACTAGTCGTTGGGGGCCACCGTAATACTTACCCATCATGGATATGCATAATGTAAAATATTAAAATAAAAATGTGTAAACTACTTATAAAATGCATTGCAATTCAAATAAAATCGTGGCTTGATGACGTCACAAACTTTAAAGGCTCGATTACTGAATTACTTGAAAGAGGTTTTTCCTTATAACTCCAAAAATAATAATCCTATTAACTAGCGGTTTATTGCATCTGATTAAGCGTCAAATTTCCAATTAAAATATATCTTTGAAGTGAAATTTGGATGAAATACAGGGTCATGAAAAATCGAAGAGTGTGGAAAATAGGATTCCAAATATCTCGGCAACTAATTATCCGATCGATTTCATGCTTTATTCAAAATTTATGTTTTTTTTATTGTCTTCTATATTTATTTCTTAAAATAAACAATTTCGAAAAATTTTATATACCTTTCATCAGAACGAATATTTCGAGAGTCCGAAAAAAATTGTTCCGGTTAATCGACGTTATTGAAATGAAATAGGCTTCTTCCCATTATTACATACTAAGTACATACCAAATTGCAAGTCTCTATCTCAATTTTTTCGGGAGATAGAGCGTTTACAGACACACAGACGGACGGCAAAATTTTTTTTCTAAAAATATGTTTTTCGGAATCTCCAGTGTCTGAAACGTGTAAATCCGTCAAAAAAAAATTTTCGATTTTCAAAACGATTACAAGACTTACCCTATACTACGTATGATGGGTAAGTAAAAAAGTGATAGTAAAAGTGAAGCTAAGCCATTTCGGAAAAAATGTCAGATATAAAAAAAGATCTACCATATTATTTTCTGATAAATATTATGGCTCATAAAAGGTATAACTTGATAATAATATATGAGGATATTTTTGCTTGCATAAGAAAATTAGTTTTAAAATTGTTAATGGAATGCAAATGAAAAACTTGAATCACCATATTTGTGCAAAAATCATAATAAATAAATGTGGCTTATTGTTTAAGATGGCGTTTTTTTTTCTAATTTATATATCCACCTGGCGACCATGAAAGTTTTTTCCAATAAAAATGTTATACAAGTATTCAAAAAGTACAAAACCGACAAACAGAAGAGATTAACAAATTATGAAACATTAATCACAATATAGCTAATTATTTCCTGGCATTCGTCAAAAATTTATCCAATTTGGAATATATTTAGAAGTTTTTTTAAAAGCTAAAAAAAAAAAAAAAAAAAAAAAAAAAATTTTAATTACAAATCTATTCAATTTCATATCAAATGATAATAAAAATTCGCAATTTCTACTTTTTACCTGATAAAAATTTTGTCAGTAACTATATTTTAGTTATTTTTATAACGTTTTCTTAATTTGTAATAACTTATAAATTTTACAGTACAATGAAAAATGCATTTGTAGAAATGTTTTGCGATTGTTTGATACAATAAATTAAAAGTCTAACATTCAGCAGAAAAACCTTTGCATATGCTGCTATTTTTGCTAAAGATTGTTTTTTGTATTTAAAAACATAATTGCATCTTTTTACAATGTCTAAGATTTAAAATTCAAAAACTAAACCTAAGAAAGGTGCTTGAGGCTGCTTTACTGACTCATTTATAAACGTAAAAGCATGCAAACATGATTATTGAAATAATTTGTAAAAATTGAGTTTTTTTTTTTTTTTTTTTTTAATTATTGAAATAATTGAAAGTCTTTTTTTTTTCTAATTTTTCGATAATGAATCGCATCTTGAGTTATAATCGATTATTTTCACATAAATAATTTTTTTAATTTCCAGCACTGCCGCGTCCAGAAATTCGGTTCAAAACGCAAACTTTAACAGCATTTTATAGAAGATATTCTGCCTTTATCGAAAAATGGAAGAAACAGTCCGACTACAAAGTTTCTGAATAAGAGCACCTATACCTGTTTCATGCGTTTGCAAATGAAAATGAATTAAAAAATGTGTAAAAAAGGAGCCAGTTTGGATTTGAGAACAGTCATATGCTGATTTATTTGTTGTGAAGATTTTTTATTTTTCGCAAAAGAGAAATACAGAAAGGAAAAATAAGCAACTTTTATTTAATTTATATATATATATATATATATATATATATATATATATATATATATATTTTATAGTTCAAAATTAAATTAAATTGCATTTAAAATAATAAAATTTGTTTTAGACATTCAGCTTTTTTATTTATTTATTTTTTATGGTAAATTTTTAAAATCTTTACGCTTCTCCTAATATATTCTCTTTCTCTTTCTTCCTACTTTGAGATTTCATATATGTCCAAGAATTCAACGTACACCAAGTAGAGCAAAAATAATTCTGATTCACTCCAATTTTAAAAATGGAAGTTTTTTTTGCATCAAATTTCTGTGTTTATCATTTTATACACTCCAGTTATAGGGAAAACTTTTGAGGGACCTTATATCAGGATTCCCATGGATGCTTTTCATTTAATACCACAATTTCTGAAGAGTAATATTCGTCTATTATCTGTCATTAAATGACAAAAGTTTTACGATTACATAAAGCGAATATTCATATTTAGAAATGATGATATTCAGAAGTAAGCACACGTGGTATCCCTGGTTTACATATTTATTTTTATACGAACTTAAAAAAAAAAACACTTATATTTCTTTATTTCATTCGATTTGTCAATTCTCATTTACCTAAAATACGCATTAGCTCTGCTCTATCTTTGAAAGAAAAGTATATTACAATTTTTACTACACGTTTCGTTTCCACACATATTTTCGAACGAATGACCTTCACTTCGGCTCCTATAAATTTATCTGGTTGTTGAAGTACAAGAAGCGAAACTGTCCAAGGGATTTCTAGTGACAAAAATGACTGATGGATCACAGTCGGGATCTTCATTCAAAATCAATTTGTTTCCTGTCGGAATATGTGGGAGACCTTCTGCTTCACGTATCGTTGACTTAAATCAAGAGGTTTTCCATCGTTTTAGATTTTATAAAGCAAGAAATGAAATAAAAGCAATGGAATTATTACACTTTATAAGTGTGAAGCAGCATTCTTAAAAAAAAACATGTCTAGGTGAATGCACACAATGAAAAATCTACTTAAAATAATGGTAAATAAAACAATGCTGACTTGTTAGTTAAATGTTACTAAAAATATTATATTACACACTATCTATCACATTTATTTTTTAAACTAATATAAAGAACATTTTATGTCCGTGAGAGTCGTTATTTTATAATTATCGTAACTTTATATTATCAGTATAGCATGAAAAAATAACATTTTGAAAAGTAAATTATTTGTAGTTTGATTATTGAAATATTTTAACTTTTAAAATCTAATAATTTTAACTCTAAAAATTATTAAATCAAAGCTGTAACGCTCGAACTATACTCACTCCATCGTATTTTCTCTCCTTTTCTTTTTTTTTTTCTTTCAAAAGAATTGACAAGCTGAGTAATTTAGACGTTACCAGAAGAGTAGAATGTTTACAGAGTTATTGTCGACAAGACATCTGAGCTAAGCCGTAACATTAAATTAAATGAGTTATTTTGTACATAGTAACATGTAAATACGTTGTAAATATTAAATTTATTAGTCTATGAAGAAGTTATCAAGTTTTATTTGTAACTAAAATAGTTTCCACCCCGGATTCAAAATAATATGTTACAAAGCAATAATTTCAGTTTCACATTCCAGTGATCTTTAAAACTGGTGTAAGTTATAGGAAAAAGTAAATTTTTTCCAGCCTTTAGAACTAAAGACTTAGGTAAAAGTTCATCCTTTAACTAAGCATAATACAGTCAATATACTTTAGCAAAATATGCTTTACAGTTTAATGCTTTTGCTTCTAGTTATATTTTAATGCTTTTTTTTTTATTTTTTAACACAGTTTTAATCTTTATATAGATGGATGAATTTTAGCCTAATTGTTTTGAAATAACTTTTATATATTTTTTTAACCCTGTAGAATAAACGATAGTTAAAAGAATTTAGTCTGAAAAGAATATTTTATAACATTAGACCCAATAACTTATGTGGTAAATTGTTGTGTTATTGACGCTGATCAATCATTTAACAATGTTTGTTTATGTAAACAAATTTTATCTAAATATTTTAAATTAAAATAGAAAAAAGGCGTATCAGTTTTTTGAAAAACATATCATCGTATATTAAGAATTATGCAAGTATATTTATCCGCTGAAATAAGAAATTGAATTGTTCAAGTGCATATTGACTATATTTATTTTCTTAACTTAATCAAAATGAATATAATATAACAAATCAGAACACCCTGTAATTATATACTTCATTTTGATTGCTAAAAGGTGTAAAATAAAAAGATTATAAACAGTAAAATAGGTTTTATTAGACTGTTGACAATTGTTTCAGCTCAATCCGAGCTATTATCAAAACAAACAAAAATATGCTAATTCATTAGAATACTTTTGTTTGTTTTGATAATGGCTCAGATTGAGCTGAAACATGTCAACAGTCTGATAAAACCTATGTTACTGTTTATAATCTTTTTATTTTAAACCTTTTAGCAATTAAAAAGAAGTATTTAATCAAAATGATTGATAATAAAAACATGTTAGTTCAAATATTCAAACTGAGTGAAAAAGTGTCAAAGGTAGGAGTTGAACCCAGAACCTCTGGTGTAATTTGTCAACAGATTGAAATCTGAGCTATCCTGGACAATTCCGGTTGGCACATTTCATTCAAAAAACCTTTTTGGCAATGCTATGTAGTCTGTCATATGAAATAGCCCCAACAGAAAAATCCACAAGCAAATATAATTGGGTATCCAACAATATAATTGTGTATCGATCGTTTATTGGAGTTTCTTTACTTGCGAGTGCCTTTTTCTATTGAGCTGTCTCATATAACAGACCCGATGTTATTATCAAAGGGTTGCCTGAGTGTCCAACTCATATATTTTGAATAATTCTCGCAGGAATGAAATCAAAGCTGGATAAGATTTTGCTTCCAGTTATATTTTAATTCTTTATTTTATGAGAGTTTTCATCTCTAACTAGATGGATACATTTTCGACTAATTGTTTTAAATAAATCTTTTATGCATTCTTTCACAATGTACGATGCAATATAGTTACACGAAATTAGTCTGGTAAAAAAATATATTTTTATTACATTAGACTGAATTACTTAATACTTAGGGAAGAGTGGGATGGATTTTTTTACTTTTTTTTAATTGTTCTCACTGTCAGTTTAAACTAAATCAAACAAAAGCCTATTCATACCCATATTTGCAATTCATTTTTAGAATATTTTATTTACTTATTTATGATTAAGTTTTATGATCATTAAAAAAAAAATAAATTCCCAATTTTTCACGTGTGCCTCCACGGAGATGTAGTTGTGAATATGCTTGGGGCACATGTAAACAAAGCATAAAAAGCCTTTTCTAAGATAACAGTGTATATTTACATTTCAATACGCAATAACAAATGAGAAATAATAAAACTTCGTCAAGTATTTATATTTAAGTATATACTTACCTGATGTACGAAAACATTTTTAAATTAAAGAAAAATCATCCACCCTGCTGGGATACGCAAGACCCAAACTCTTTCAAATCGTCTTATTCTAAGCAGATTTTTTAATTTTGTTTCAATATCTGTTTTTTTTAAATGGAAGTCTCTTTCTAGATGTATTTTCAAATTTTCTGAATATTATTTTTAACTTTTCATGAAACATTTTATACATTCAAATCCAGCAAATTATCTTTCGCCTATGACGTTAGGTATGGTCTTGGTCATTTAATATATTTAGCATGATTATAAGCCATTTATTTTACGTTTTTGTAAGTGAGTTCAGATTGCATTTTAGAAATCCTTTTGAGATATTTTTCTAGAAGTATTTCCTATTGATTAGTGATCACTTACCATGCTGCATATACTTACTATCGAATGTATTTTCTAATATAGAATTGAGGCTATTACTTCATTTTGCTCATTATTCATCCTGTGTTCGCCAAACCAAACGTTTATGTTGCAGTTCGAGCAATTGTCAACGTTCATATCTGCCCCAAATATTTTGTTCACAAGTGCCATATAAATTAATTTAATCTTAACTTGCAAAAGTAAAATATTTTAACTGAAATAACAAGACATAACCTATCAAATTCTTACCTCATTAAGGCTGTTCTCAAATCCAAACTGCCTACTTTCTGACAATTTTTTTAACTAATTTATGTTCTCAAATGCATGAAATTATCAGGTTCTCGTATTCAGAATCTATTTAAACGAACAGTTTTTCAGTTTTTTGGGAATGGCAAAAGATTTTTTAGAAAGAGAGAGATAGAGAGAGAGAGCTGTTAAAATTGACGTTTTGAACCGAATTTTTAAACGCGAAAGCGCTGGAAAGGGAAAAAAAACTGCTGTCCTAAGACAATAAATGCTTATAACTCAAGATGTAATTGATTTATCAAAAAATGAAAAAACTATTCGATTACAAATTACTAATAATCATGCATAATCATGTCTGCAACTTGTCATGATTTAAAAATGAGTCTGAAAATGTGTCAGAAAATTTCGTGTTGTTGAGTGGGGGGGGGGGATATTTTTTACCGCCTTAATGCTTTCACTCTTTGAAATAGTGATGTTTAACAAATGGGATTTTTTTTTTTTTTTTTTTTTTTTTTTGTTGTTGTTAGCTTGGGTAGTTTTGGTTATAACACATCTTCTAAAACAAATAAATTGCAAAACAAAATGGCTGATTACAAGTCTGACCAACAGATGATTTGTTACTATTAACAACTGACAATTTTTGGAAGATTTTAATCTGAAATTAATTAGAAACAATGCACGTTGTTCACATATATTCCATGTTTATATGTTCCATTTCCCCTATATGATCATTTACTGTATTATTAATCTTGATCAATAAATTACTAATTTTCACCGAACAAGCGTAAATTTACTATAATATAATTTATTGGATTTAACAAAAAGATGTAATGATGACATTTTCATTTCACAAAGTCTATTAATATTTGATATATGTAAAAAATTCTTGCTGTCAGCGCAGCTAAAATTCCCTTTCCCGTTGGTACTGTCGTCTATAAATGAGAACGAAGTATCATATTTTATCTTTTCTAAATCCAAACTCTATTGTTGTAACTGATGACACCTGAATTGAATAAATTTTATTTATTATTGTTGCTGAGGGAAGAGTGTGTTAGAGATTAAGTATCAAATTACGTCTCTTACAATGTTTCTTTCACCAGCCACAGTCGGTCGCAATATTCCATTTATCTGAAGAATAGAGCCACAGTTACTGTTATCCATAAATGTACACATAAAATTTATTCTTTCCCGGATATCTTTACCTGCTACAAGCTGTCTACCGAATACAAAGAGTATGTTACCCGCTGCGTCACTGCTTCTGAAGAGAAGTTTAATAACCACCCGCAGGGTTTACCTGCCTCCGTTTAACAGAGGAAGAAAAACTGTTTTAGAGTAAAGAAACAAATACTGGAATTTTAGCTAAGACTGATTTTGGCTTTTAATGTCTTATAAATAGAAAAGGAAAGTTGTGCTAATTCATATTAAAAAGCACTTATAATTTGCTAAATAAAACGTAAAGCACTTGATAGCACGTGGCATGTAATCATTAAATGCATTCTAAAAGGGATTTTAACAACAGCAACAATTATAATAAAGATTATTATTGTTTATAACGTTTTAATTTAAATCATACAAACTTTTTATTGTTTTCATTGTAAAGCTCTAAAAATACACCCCCCCCCCCGTCTCTTACTAACTTTGCGGCAAAGAATCGTAAAAAAAATGCAACTGATACCAATCGATTAGTAACAACATCTACTAATTAATGCGGTATTTAAGGGATCGTCTACATATAGAAATTGTAACAAACTTTCAATTTTTCTATACTAACACCTTATTTTCACATAATATTTAAAAATTCTTTGGTAAATTGTAATTTTACCTTCGGATACCAAACGGGATGTCGTTGGGTCAAGTAGCTTAGGAATTGTGTCGATTTAAAGTTTATGAACTTCAAAAGTTAAATTCATTTATAATCGTTGTAAAACAGAATACAATGCAGGTAGTATTTTAAGCATAACTCGGAAGCATAAGCGGAATAAGTATGACATTAATTAAGTATAGATTAAGTATAACATTAATTCGTTCTTTGGTTGACTTTTTGGTGATTAGAAATTGTTGGGTATTCTCATTTTTATTTTTGTATTATTTCCGACTGTACATTATGATGCTCACTAATGTTCCTTCCTATTATCGCGTTACTGGGAAATATTTTTGTCAAAAGTAACCTTTTGATTATCGTATCCTATTCTAGACCAAGCACTATATGTAAAACTTAAACAGTCAATTCGCATATTTATACAGTTGTATTATTCTTCTTATTCATTTTTCTGGTAACTTCTATCTGTTTACCCCTCTTTCTGAATAAATTGATGCAGTACAGCTGTAAATGAGTTAATAAAAAAAAATGGATGCAACTATAACTAACTGGTAAGCATTTACAGCTATATGAAAGTATTTTCGCTATTTTGCACCAAGTAAGAACGTAATACATGCCAAATACGCTATACGACGTATATGCTGTTATTGTATTATACACTGCTCAAAACAATTAAAGGATATTGCAGTTTTAGGTGGATTTTGTATCTGGGAAACTTTTTAGCTGATTGATACATGGTCGACAGACATAGTAGGTTATATGAGAATAAATTACACATGTTTGGCAGAAAAAAATGCATTTTATTGCGCATTTGTGTACAAAAGGAAAAAAACACAATTTGTGCATATGAGAAAAAAAGAATAAGAAAAGGTGTTTTCTTCAAAGAAAATCATTTTCAGTAGGGGGTATGGTTTCCACGGGCGGCCAGCAACGTTGAGCACCTTTGAGGCATGGACTCAATGAGGCTATTAATGACGAGTTGGGGTATTCTGCCCCACTCTTCCAGAAGAGCTCTTTCCAGTTCTTGGAGAGTTTGTGGGGGTTGTTGGCGGCCAGAAACTCGTCTTCCTAGAGCGTCCCAAACGTGCTCGATTGGATTCATGTCTGGAGAACACGCTGGCCATTCGATTCGAACGATTCCTTCCTCGAAAAGGAAATCCTCCACCAGGTTTGCACGATGTGGCCTGCAGTTATCGTCCATTAAAATGAAGTTATCTCCGATTGCTGCAGCGTAAGGGACTACAATAGGTCTGAGGATCTCATCCCTATATCGGCGATCAGTCAGAGCTCCATCTCGAATGATGTAGAGGTCAGTGCGCCCGTCAATGGAGCTGCCACCATACACCAACACTCCTCCACCGCCAAATCTGACACCTTCGTGCACGAACGCAGGATTATTCCTACTGCCACGGTCCCTCCAGATAAAAATACGCCTATTATCCGGATGCACAGAAAAACGGGACTCGTCAGAAAACAGAATATTGCTCCATTCATTTCTCCTCCAGTTGACATGCTCGGTTGCCCACTCCCTGCGGTCGCGACGATGCCTTGATGTTAATCTAACACATACCATCGGTCGGCGAGCATACAGACCTACAGCATGGAGCCGGTTTCGGACAGTCTGAGTTGAAATCGTGGTGCCTGTAGCCGAGCGAAGGTGTTGTTGGAGAAGAGTAGCGTTCATGTTTCGGTGTTTCCGAGCTGTTAACGCTAAATACCGATCTTCATTGGGCGTTGTTGCCCGTCTACGACCTTGCCCTGGTCTTCGGCCTGCACATCCACTCTCCAAAAAACGGTTCCAGATCCTGGAAATGACACTTTGTGACACTCCAATGGCTTGTGCTACTTCGGCTTGAGTTTGGCCCCCTTCTAACCTACCAACAATTCTCCAAGTTTCTGAATCTGTCAAATGACTTCGCTGAGACATCGTACTCATCGAAACAATGCAATCACTGAATGCCGATCATCTTTGTCTTCATTCTCTTTTATCCAGTTGAAAGTCAAATTTCATTCGCTGCCGCTGAAGCGACGTTTTTGATGTCGAACTCAAAATTTGCATACTCCACAGTTTGAAAACCAGAAAAATTTGCATTTGTGATTCTCTTCTTCTATTTTCGGCAAAAAAAATTTCGTTTATATCTTTATTTTATATAAAACTTCAAATATCCTTTAATTGTTTTGAGCAGTGTACATTCCCTTTAAAACAAGACATTATATTGCGTATTTTGTCTTAACGTTAGTTTAACTTAACATCTTATTTAAACTAAACTAAATTTAAAAAAAAAAAAAAAAAAAAAAAAAAACCCTCCACTAAGTCTCCCGTCCCTCATTTTCGAAAATGGGGAATCTTTAATATTCCTTGCAATGGTTGTCATCTTTCTTGCATAGGTCAAACTAAAAGAAATCTTGAAACCCGCTTAAAAGAATACTCCCTCATTATGTCACTAACATGGAAATTTCCAAATCTTCTATTGCTAAGCATTCTTCGGATTTCGGCCATAGTTTTGATTTCAAAATGCTAAAATTATCTTTAATGCAAATAGCCCCTCTGAATTGGACTTTCTTGAAAATTTAGCTATTTATCTTAATTGCGAGGTTATGTGTTAACTTTTATGTTTGTTTATATTTTGTATATTTAATACCCTTTTACTTTCATTTTTTATGCATTTTAATTATTATTATTATTATTATTTAAATTTTCTTCATCATTTTCCTTATGTGGCATTCTAGGTAATTCTCTTCTGTGATTGGTTGATACCTTCTTCTTTCCTATTGGCTGTTCTCTTAACTTCTCACTCTTTCCCTTCCATTTCCTTTCAGTCTTGTTCCTGCCTTCAAAGTGGTTGCACATCTTCTCTGCGCCTGACGAAAAAAGAAAAGTTCTTTCGAAAGGCCTAGCACATTCCTTATTTTTATGCTGTTATTAAGAAGTTTTTTTATGCTTTTATAGTATCACATCCAGTTTATTCAATACTTTAATGCAAACAAAGTTAAAATGGAATGTCCGAAAAAATAAATGTTATTGGCTATAATGATTTGCTTATATTGTTTCAAACAATAGAACAAAATATTCTTTTTACTGTATTTTTTTTTAGAATTCTTTTTAACAGAGCAGAAAGGATTACAAAAGTTTAAATGTAATCTCGTAAACTTCTAGTTACCCACGATTCCGATTTTTTTTTTCTTTTGTAATCTGCAGAAACCCTAGACGAAGAACCAATTTAAAACCTTTGAAAATAATAAGCCTTTATAATTTATGAAAACATTTTTCAAATTAAAGGGCGCATTTGCTAAATGCAGTTTTTAGTAGAAACCTTATGAAGTAGATTTTACTATTGTGGTATCGCGGTCGCATATATGTAATTAAACTTATCATATCGTATTAAACGAAAAAGTTTTATTTCAAAACAACAATTGAAAAGATGACATGATGATGAAATTTTAGATGATATTTACAAGACATTTTTGTACAATCTCAAGAACACCCTAAGACGAGGTCCAACTCACTAGAACTCAAAATCCAGACTGTCTCTTCAATGGCGGCAAACACTCTCCTCTTCACTGCATAATCTCTTGATCTTCTTTGATTGACGCTCCCTTCTTTCTCACAATTCCACTTTCAGAGTACATCCAAATTCATTTCTTTGGCCTTGCTATTCATACAAATAACTTCCTGGCACATTTTAAACTCCTTCAGATGATCTTGTTATAGATAAATTTCACACACATTTAGCAAGACTATTCAAGGTATGAAAGATTTTCATTTTTACTTGAAATGAACTGAGAATTTCCTTTCTCCAGGATAATCCTTTTTCAATAGGTGTCAATCAAGAACTATTTATATTATTGTGGAATTATTTTAATCCCATCAGAAAGAATCAAGTTGATGGTCACTAATCCATCACACTATCTATGACATACAATATCATTTAACAAACCAGTTAAAATGGCATGAAGCAAACCACTAAATATTTAAAGCGAAAATAGGACCACAATCATCTGCCTTTTTTTAGATACCATTAATTTTATCAATAAATAATAATTATTTTTTTAATAGCACAAAACATTAAAAAAATGTTTTAAAATGATGTATTCTCATTTTCAACGTTTTTAAAACCTAGTGTACTACCAAGGTTAGACAAGACTTTTGAATAAAAGGAGCATATAACAATTTTAAAGGCTTTTATCAACTTTCAGGTCTGATTTCCCTTTTAATCAATGACTATATTTATTTTTTGTAATACTACAGCGTAGCGGATTGATACAATGTTTGGATTAGTCAGAAGCTGAATTTTAAAGGTATAATATTTACCACTCTGTAAGGCGACAATGGAATGAAAAAAAAAAAAAAAAATTAAAGTGTCAACAAATGAATGATACCCTAGCATTCCAAATTACAAAGAAAGTATGTTTTAGGTAACCTCACAAGAAGTAATACAAAATGATGGATAAAATAAGAAATGAGAAACATGTTAGCTGTCATGACTATTGCCCCATCACTGCAGGGGTCGATATTTTTTCTGCATGAGACCAACATGCTCCTGCAATCCATCACTTCAGATAAATCTATAAAAACTGACCTTATGAACAAAACAAAATAAGTAGTAGCCACCCGGTCTCTGTAGTTTAGATGATCTTCAATATCGATTTAAGTCAATTGTTTTCTCTTCTGATCTTGTTAGAGATTGGAGCAGATTATTGTGATGTCGACAAGTGTTTCACTACGGGTAAGCAACCACCTATCTTTTATTTTTCTTTCACGAACACAAAAGCGATCTTTTTTCTCCATTTTTTCAATCCTTCGGCATCTAATTGATCATCCCTTTATTTTTATTTTTTTTGGAATTGCTGCCTTTGTCGTGATCGGTTATATAAAGCACACCCGTGAGATTTCAATAAACAATAATTCGTCAGTTTGCAACAATGTAGCCTTTTTTAAACAGCTTGAATAACAAAAAGTGTTTTGTTTTATATACATGTACTTACATGAAGATGTTTTTTGATAGGTGATAAAAGGAAACTAAACGAAAAGCAGCTTCTTTTGGAAAATAACAAATTAATATTCTTTAAGGAGTGTTTGTTTTAATTTATAGGTTAAAGATGATGCAAAGAATAAAAAGTAAGATGTGCAATAAAACACTCAAAGCTTGATATACAAATTATGTTACGTTTCGAATAATTGTCATTGTTTATTTCTATATTCATAGAATAGGACAGATAATTATATATAATGTGATAAAATATAAGAAATTTGACAATGAACATTGGAACATATGTAAAGGTTTATTACTGGAAATGTAATATAAACAATAATTCGTCAGTTTGCTACAATGTAGCTTTTTATAATAGCTTGACTAACATGAAGCGCTTTATTTTATATGCTACTACATGAAGATGGTTATAAATAGGTAATAAAATGAAACTTACCGAAACAATGAGGATGAAAGGATTAATAAAAATAGTCATTTTATGAAAAATAGAGCACAAATGTGTTTTAAAGAATGTGGAACTTCATTTATAAATTAAAAATTGTGCAAGGGGGGAGGGGAAGTAAGATATGCAAAATCTAAACACATTTTCTCATGCAAATTATTTTACAATTTAAGTATTATCATTTTTTTTTATGAATATTCAGAATTTTACTATTAGATATAGTGTAATATCGTAACAATGATGTCACTGTGACTGTGCTTGCTATGCAGGAGGTGGAACTAAAAGATTTTCCGGACCATAACAGCATGCCTGGTATACGGTACTGTAGCCATCGGAGACCCGGGACACAGTTTCGTTTTTTAATAGATTTAAGTTTATTATACGGGCCCAGGGGACCGCCGGGCGGGTCAGCTAGTGTTAAATAAAACTCAAAATGCATCCTCCTACTTTAACTTAACACCCGCAAAAAATTTTCCAAGTTTTAAGAAAAAAATCTTTCGAAAAAATCTTGAAAAATCTTCTATTTCCTCTTATAAGATAAGGACCCTGGATAAGAAATCCCAACGTCAACCTTCATCGCAATGTTCTTATCTCCTCCTCCACCACACTGCACCTTCCACGGCTCCACAGCTGGCATAGAACGTCCCTTTTCTACCTACTCATATGTTTGGTTAACACAATTGCAATCAAACCTGAGTACGCAAGAATAAAATGTTACGTAATTAAATATAACGTCAAATTTCAGAATTCTAATTGCCATTGTGAAGAATAAAGTACTGTATAGTTCTTATATTATACTATATTATCAAATTGTATATGTTTGAATGCTGTAGCAATAGTTATTTAGTTTTATTAGTCGAAAAGTGTTGATAATAAAGATGTTTAGGTCATTTCTTTACTAGGGCACTTTAAAAAAATAATACTTTGCATATTCCAATTATTTTAAGCTTTTAGAATGCTTCAAATTCAACTTAGGTGTAAACGGAATGTTTATTCATTAAAAACTTGTCTGATTACAATCTGTAGAGGCATGATTACCTTGCTTATTCCCAGCTTTAAGGTATTTTAAATTTAATAGACCGACTACAACTTAAAAACTTTTACCGAATCATGAATAACTGAAACAGCGGATATTAAATTCGCAGATACGGAAGGCTTGATACAGTTGTAGAGCATCATTTATACGTTTTCTCAGTTATGCACATCGAAAAATTCTCCTAGTGCGTTATTCAGCGAAATTCAATCGTTTGTTTGTTTTGTCTCCCCCCCAAAAAAATGTTTTAAAGCGGTTCCTTACTGTGTGTATGTATGTGTGTGTATAGGCGCACGCGCGCACCCATCCTTTATGTTAACAAAGGACATGTTATTAAATTCTGTGTGCGACGCTGGTTCAATATACAAATTATTTCGTAATTCGAGTGATTATTGTATTTTTCCTTTATGTTCAGAATGTTATACTGTTAATTAGATATGATGTGATAAAAAATGCGAAAATTAAAACTGAATGACTATTGGAACAAATGTTAAGAATTATCAATGTCAATATAAAAACGTCTCTGAAAACTACGTAATCATTGAAAAATGTTTCACTGTTATTAATTAAAATGCATGCTTTCTTCTGAAAATTAAAATCATTTTCATGTGCGAAAGTTTTGAGAGTCTTTGGACACAAGGAAAAATCTGTTGTTGCGAGAATTATTTTTTAAGATTCTTTGCATATTAAACATTACAACTCTTTCCTTTTTCATAAATTATTAATGCATGAGGAGATATTCAGAATTTATTGTTGAATTATTGGTTGTTTTTATTGCCATGGCTGGAAAATTTGCCAGTGAGAAACAGTACAGTCAAATGAAGTGAATGCTCTTGGTACACCACCTAATCTAGTAATTACAATTTACACAGAAAATAAAACTAAATGTAACAGTGGATAGTTACAAATAAGTGCAAAATGAATTGCTGTTGCTTTTATATTCTACGTATCGGACATAGGTTCATAAAACAGGATTCGTACGGTTTTGACTCTCGAGTACCAATATTTCAAAAATTATCTTCAAATTATTTAATCGGAAATTTATGTCATTACAAAAACAAATATTACTTTTTGAAAATAATGGTATAAATCTTAAAAATATATGTTGGCACTGTGAGAAATTCACTATATCCCACTTTTGCAGCCCAAATCCAAGCATAGTAGAATCACATGTAATATAGATTTTCCTCTGATTTTCAACAAACTCCTCTAATCTACCGGTGAATATCAAAACTTTCGTTTCATTATCACTAATCTTCCATCTTGAAGGTTTTGAGACAGCAGTAATAATAAAAGGACTCAGGGCGAAGCGTTTCATCTCACCGATCGACCCCACAAGGTGTGGGCAGACCCAAAGCGAAGTGTGACCCGTGTGACCCGTGAGAAACCTTCCTTCTCCAATAATAGCGGACTTTGCTAGTGGTCTCAACTTCCAAAGTTTCTACTGGCTAGAAGAACCTCCATTGTTCTAGACCAGGGGTTCTCAAACTATGGTACGCGTACCAGTACTGGTACGCGAAGCTCTGGCTAATGGTACACAGAAATGCAATACTGGTACGTGGTATAAAATACAAAATTCAGTATATTATTATGGAATCAAAAACGGCTTGTCTTTATTAACTCGAAAATTTTCAAAAAAATTTCGAATGGTTTTTTCCAAAACCAAAACACTGCATTTTGAAATTGTATGCATTATTAAAATTTAATGATTATACTACTTTTTACTCGAATGTTATTATAAAGCAGTCAATCTAAGTACCAATTTAGTAATGTAATTTTTAAATACAATAAAACCTGCTATGACAGAAACACAGAATATCGGAGACATATTTCGTTTTAGACAGGTTCTTTTTTACAGGTTATTCTATATTAGCTTTACGCTTGTTAGTACTTGATGGTACACGGAAGTATGCACTTCGATTTAGTGGTACGTCTGTCTAAAAGTTTGTGAACCCCTGTTCTAGACGATAATCAAGAGAGATATAGAAAGAAAAGGGAGTACAGAGTTAGTGATCGAGATAGGTTGCAGGTAAGCTGAACCTAAGGAGACATATAACTCAGGGTGAATACTTACGGGTGATTGTTAGAATGAGATTGTTACAAGACAGCCTTGTGTGCTAAGTGTTGACAGTTTCCAGTTTAGTTAGGACGGCGAAGATACTTATTCCCGTCCCCTTTTCAAGAGATTATCGATCTTAGACAATTTTTAGGAAGGGGCTTGTTAGCGAGATTTCACTTCTCCCGTGCCCATTTTAAAGTGGACTTTGCATCTGTTTTGCGTTGTAAAAGACGGACTTTGAGAATTACCGGACTATTCTGCAATTGATTCATGATATATTACTTTATTGGTGTGCAATCTCATTAATCCAGAAATATGTTTGTTTATTATTTGGCGTACTGAATTTAATAAATTCTTTTTTTATATATGAGAGCGGTTCAATGTGAAGGCCATTGCTACCGCTTCATAATTAACATCTGGACCCATCACAGAGAATCCTGCCAAGCGAACTAAACTTTATTTAAACACAATCTACTGGTTAAACACGATCAATTCAAATTTAAAGTACTTTTTCTGTTAAATTTTAATGAGGAAACGACAGGAATAAAAATATAATAAACTTCATTGTTTACATTTCTCTTCCTTCTTTTCATAACTTCTGAATAAAGCAACTTCCACCATTTGAATTATTGCAGAAATTTTACTAAAATTTAATAATAAGTATTATCTCGGAAATTAATTTAAATTTCAAAATTTAAAGATCCCTCGAACCTTTTAAAGCCTTCAAACTGTACAAATAACTGGTGCACGTTTCAGTTTGCAATTCACTGTATTCTCGTAGGAGTATACGTGAAAACATATAGTCATATTTTAATAATATAGTTTTGTTAGGTGAGTCACTCTCTGTGCTTTGCAGAATAAAAAAAAGTACTTATATATATATATATATATATATACTGAAAACACCTTCAGATATTTAAGAAACATAAAGCAATTTTCAAAATAACGCAACGAGTTAGAGAAACATTTCTTTTCTCGCCTGTATAAATGAATCTTTACAAATCTAATTTTGCACGCACCAGCGTTCTATCATCATTTGAAAGCAATATGCGAATAATGTATTTAAGATGTTTGGAATGGTTTGATTGTGAATAGTTAGAACTCAGCAAGGATTTTTTTTTTTTTTTTTTTTTTTTATGAGAGTATGAGAGCCATACTTTTATTACCATCAACTTCTTTTAAACAAGATTGCTGTTATACTTAATATATACTAAAAAAGTATTTTCGAGTCAAAAATCCACGCGTTTTGAGTTTTCATGATCTTACTGCAGAAAAGTACAATACAACTTTAATAATATGTGTTTGTTTTTGTTTCTTCTTGTTTTCGAAATCGTAATGTTTTATTAAAATTATTTTTTATTTACTCCGGTTTTTTTTCCTTTCCTTTCTGAAAATTTCTCTTGTGGATCTCCCGGATTTATTAATTTTGAATAAGTTATACAAGAACTCCTCTCAAAACAGCTTTGTGGATAATACACACTATCTGTTTTAAGACTGATATCGCAGTCCTGTTGATGTGTTGTAAAAGTTTAAGCAAGTTTTTAATTATTTAATTAATTAATCAAAAAAACCTATGTGACTAATGGCATTAATGGCTATATGAAGGGGCGTGCACTCCTTAGAATTTTACAGAGGTACAGCACCACTAATTCAGATTAGAAATTTTTTATTTAATATTTAAATTGCATAATTTGTATTCGCTATATTTAATAGCAGAATTTGTGGTGCTTTTCTGCGATTAAATATGGCGAAAATTTCTGTACGTACCCTGATAGATTAATCGTATTTATTTAATTATATATTCCCGTACTAAACCTTTTAATTATTCAATTTATTTTTTCTAACTTATATATATATGTGTGTGTGTAAATTTAACAGATGAAAAATGGTATGCTTTATTTAAAAATATTTAATGTGGATTGCGAATTTTTACAATTACATCTGCTTAAATTAAAATTGAAATCGTCAACACACGATTGGTTTAAAAATATATAAATAAATAAATAAATAAATAAAATATCTTGCTCTAAATCTTTGCAATACTTATATGATGTACATTATTTAAATTTTTGTTATTTTCTGGTATTTACTCGTAGCTGTTTGATAACAGTCAAACTAAAATCTTCATTCAAGAAAACACAGTATAGCTAACTCCAAAACATAGTTCTAATAAGAAACTGTATCGTTATCAACTAACAGCCCAAACATGGATTCGCAGCTTTCTTAATCAAGGTGATCACAGTTGGAATTTATCCCTAATAAAGTTACTGATACTAAATAATTTTATAATTACATCTGTTTAAATTAAAATTGAAAACCTCAACACACGATTGCTTTAAAAAAATAAAAAAATAAATAAATAAAGTATCTTGCTCTAAATCTTTGCAATACTTATATGAACTAATGTACATTATTTTATATTTTGTTATTTTCAGTTATTTACTCGTGGCTGTTTGGTAACCGTAAATAACTAGAATCTAGTCAATAACTAGTCAACAACTAGAATAACTAGTCAAACTAGAATCTTCATTCAACAAAACACAGTATAGTTACTCCAAAACATAGTTCTAATAAGAAACTGTATCGTGTTAGCAACTAATTGCCCAAACATGGATTCTCAGCTTTCTGAACAACTCAAGGTGATCACCGTTGGAATTTATCCCTAATAAAGTTCCTGATACTAAATGATTATTCCACGTCTTTCACCAGTAAAATCAGTAATACTTTATTTTAAAATAAATTATGACTGATCGAATACAAGCTATTACTATAACAAATCCATATATTTACGCAAACATTTAAACTAGTCGTTGGTGGGGGGGGGGGGAGGGGGGGGCACCATAATACTTACCCATCATGGATATGCATAATATAAAATATGAAAATAAAACATGTGTAAACTACTTATAAAATGCCGTGCAATTCGAACAAAATCGTGACGTGATGACGTCATAAACGTTAAATGCTCTATAACTCCAAAACTAATAATCATATTAACTAACAATTTACTGCGTTGGATTAAGCATCTCATTTCCAATTAAAATATATCTTTGAATTGAAATTTGAATGAAATACAAGGTCATGAAAAATCGAAGAGTGTTGCAAATATAATTACAAATATCTCGGCAACTAATTATCCGATCGACTTCATTTTTTATGAAAAATTTGTGTTTTTTTTTTTTTTTTTCAATTATTGTCTTTTATATTTGCTCCTTAAAATAAACAATTTCGAAAAAATTTATATACCTTTTATCAGAACGAATATTTGAGAGTCTGAAAAAAATAGTTCCGGATAATCGAAGTTACTGAAATTCAATACGATTCTTCCCATTATTACATACTAAATACATACCAAATTTCAAGTCTCTATCTCAAATTATTCGGGAGATAGAGCGTTTACAGACACACATACAGACAAACGGACAGCAAATTTTTTTTCTTCTAAAAACATGTTTTTCGGAATCTCCAGTGTCTGAAACGTGTAAATCCGTCATTTTTTTTTTTTTTTTCAAAATGATTACAAGACTTACCCTATAATACGTATAATGGGTAATTAAAAAAAAAGTGAAACGAGAAAAAAAAAATCCTATTGGCTCCTATGCAATCGCGTGAAATAAGCATAATTTTCGTTTGTATTTCTTTTTGTTATTTACTCATAAATTTTTGACAGCATTCAAATTAATATCGTTATTCCAGGAAATGCACTAGTTTCACTAAAGCATATGGATCTACAAAGAAAAAAGGTTCATGTTACTATACATAACAGTCCAAACACTGGCTTTTGGCTTACCCAACCATTTCAAGCTGAACACTGTCAGAATTGACCCATACTAAACCTTTCTAATACTAAATAATTATTCCAAGCATTTGACCAGAAACTCATTCTTCTCTTTTACAACATGGGCAGAAAATGATTTTAAATAGTAAACAATATATATATATATATATATATATATATATATATATATATATAAACATGATTGATCGGATACAAATCATTACCATATTTCATTTTTTTTTATCCATGCATTAAAAACAGACAAAAAAAAATGTTTTTTGAGAGAAAAATATTGCTCTAATTCTTTACGATACTTATGAAGTGAGCATTAGTTTCATTTGTGTTATTTTCGGTTATTTACGCGTGACTTTTTGACAGCATTCAAACTAGTATCCTAATTCCAGGAAATACACTAAGTTACTCCAAAACATGGTTCTAATAAGAAACTGTATCGTGTTATCTACTAATAGGCCAAACACGGGTTCTCAGCTTTCTTAACCGCTTCCAGCTGATCACCGTCGGAATTTTTTGCGGGTGCTTTTCAGGAATTTTGGGTGAGACCAAGTGATGGATTAGTTGAAGAGGAAAAAAACAAACAAACATGTAAGCAGACTTACAGCAAACAAGGAAACCTTCCAGTAGAATCTAAAAACAGAAGATACGGTAGAGAAGGAGAGTTCTCCGAGGTGGATCTTGTGGGGGAAAAAAATCAAATTAACAAAAGATGTTGGCAGAGAATTTTTTAGATAAGCATATAAATTAAGTTTCACAGTTATTTTTTCCCCTTAAAAATAATGTAGATTAAGATTTTTTTTTTTTAAATCCATAAAATAACTCACGTTGTATATTAATGTTTTCTTTGATTCAAAAGTTATTGTCTGAGAAATTATGGGTAAGTAAAAAAAATGATGGTTTAAAAATGTAATCAAACAAGTCAAATTGCTTTTATTTTTTAATTTGCTGGTGTATTCTATCTTACAATCATTAATGAAATGACTCTCAAGTTGAAATGAGTTACCAAACGGTGTTAAACGGTATTAGCTCAAGCCTTTGCCATTTATTCTGCTTGAAGTACTATTACATAGGTACCGAATAATCTTGTTCAGTATCATTTAATATATTTACAATTTAAAACGTAAGCATTAATTTTTAGCAAAATAAGTATATTGAACAACAATATTAAACCTAGACAAATGAGTACACTTGAGGAAAAATAAATGCCTTGAGACTTATTATTTAAATAAAATCATTAGCAATATTACACAACTTTAAACTGAAAAATAGATTTCCAGCACACGCATATTTATTCTATTTATTTTACCCCTAAGTTTTAATGTCCGTCAAGATGTCGGTTTGAGATTTTGGAAAAATTCTTTACAATAATATAGCATTGTTGCCAATGCAAGAGAAGCGTGAAAAGTTTTGAACTTCAGCTGGAAGGAACGTACAGCTAGAAGACACATAACAGCTGGAAGGAGCGTACAGCTATTGGCACATTAGATTTTCTCTGCATATTAATCTCTTATATCACTGCTCTTACGCATTCGATGCTTTAATTTACATACAGTCTTCTTATAGATTGATTTTCGATGTTTTGCGTCACACCACTGTACAATCTTCATAATGACCCAATCATTGAAGTTAAAGTGATTACCTCTAAGTTAATTTTTCAATATAGAGGAAAATGAAAGTCCGATTGAAAATAATATAGATGGGGGAGTGCCATGGACCTACTAAAGACTAAAACAGCTTGTGCAGCATGGATTGGTAAAAATATGAAAACTTAAAAAAAAAAAAATAATAAAAAAAGAAAGGGAAAAAGAAAAAAAAAACGTTTTGCATAAAATTGCTCTTTTTCAAGCGCCAAAGGATGTCCCCGCATGGGGTTTAGTCGCATTTGTAAGTTGCTAGACTCCTGCTAATCCAACCGGCAGGAACAGAAAGATCCGACTGCGCAAAGACACGATGGCCTGATTTTCGACCCGAGGGTCTGACTTTGGCCTGATCGTCGCCGCGTTAATCGGCGAGCCTCCATCCTGGTCCCTTGTAGTCAGCTACCAGTCGGGGAGAAGTCAATATCCCCTCCTATGGAGAGATACGGACCATAACATCGGGGTCGGACGACCCGCCATGGACACGAACCTCGCATTGATCAAGCAGGGTGACTCCCTTTCCGGACCTACCCTGAGGACGGCACGCAACTACTCAAGCTGCAGAGGGAGTCGCAAAGGATGAGCAAGACCGCGCGTGTACGCCCGCATGCTGCTGTCTATGCTCTGACGCCTGTCAGTACCAAGGGACGCGTCATGCACTGACCAAGCGTTACAACAGAACCACTGTGGTCCGTGCTCTTGAGAGTCCGATCTCGCTTCCATCTTCGCCCGAGATAAATTGTGGAAGTGGTTCTATCACATTAGCTATCTGTTGCCCAGAGTCACCAACCCTACCTGGAAATGGATAGGTCGAGCAGCTGGGATTGGGCTAAGGAGTTCTTTCCGCCACCTAGTGGAGTTATGCTTCCGTGTGATAGGCTTAGTCCCCTTGCCGTCGAGAACCACACGTCTGTCCGGCACCTCCGGCTCATCAGACACCCCTTTTCCCGGCCACCAGTTGGGGGTTGTAATTCGTCCACTTACCTGCCCCCGTCGGGTCGACGCTACTACGCGCAATGCTAGACTTCCGGTCATCTCCCCACTTAAGGAGCCTATTCGGAACCACCCGGAGGGGCGACTGGTATCAAAATGTTATAAATAAATGTCAGGTTGTAAGGAAAAGTAAGAACAACGCTACACGTAAATATTTAATCTTCAGTTTGCAAGAATACCCACGTATAGCAAAAGGAAAATAATGTATTATTTCATATGAAAGACAGGCTGCGGCCAAAGTTTATCTTCCACTTCTCAATATAATGTATTTAATGTAAAAAAGTGAAGATACACACACACGTGTGAAAACCAAGGAAAAGATGTTGTAAAAATTAAACACAATAAAGTTAAAATGCAAATATGAATAACTTTGAATATCTTATGGATTCGTCAGAGGAGCTTCAAAAGAATAATTCATAGTAAAGATATGTTATTTCGCCAAATATTGTCAGTATTAGGCCTAAAAATGACAATATTAAGTTCCTTATAACATATTAAAAAACTAAACATCTGAAAACAATAAGATATCCAAAAAATAAATTATGATCCAAATGTAATTGATAAAAACTGAATAATAATAGACACAACTCACCAGTAAAATAAAGAGTGGAAGTGATTAATTAAGATTTAAACATATTATCCAGTTGCTAGTCCATAGCTCATCACAAGAAAATGTTGAGGTATTGGTAAAACAGAGAAGAGTAATAATAAAAAAAGGAAGTAGCTGGTGCAGCCATCTAGCGTTAAAATAAAAAGAGGAAATGCTGGAGCCGCCATCTATCTTTAAAGCAAGAAGTATTTAGCTTAAGATAAATTACAGACAATGTAACAATTAATGTTAATCTAAATATAAATAGATATGAAGATTAAAGGGGGAATACTATGGTAGTAAACAATAATTAAAATGAGAAAATATGTATTTAATAATATTTAAAAATATGGAAAAAAAATGTGGGTAATGACATAAAATTGAGTAGATAAGGAAGCTAATATTAATTAATATATCTTACTTATAATAAAATCCGAAGGCAAGAAACTGTCTGTAACGCTTCCCGTCGCGACCACTCTGGTCTGCGAATCAACCATAGTTAAACGCCATGTTAGGCTTAATGAAAAATCTATGCTACATCTGATTCTGCTGTTAAAATATTTGTAAAAGCATATTAAAGCTTTTAAATATTTAAATTTTTTTTAAAACCTTCAAAAACTATTTCATATAAAACATGTATATCAACATTTCTGTAAAAAAAAAATTCTGTAAGCGCTTTTTTTTTTCAGAAGTAGCGGTGATTTATTTCGTAGGGAGGATTTGAGATTGATTCAGTATATTGGCGCCATCTGTTGGCGGATTTTGAAATTTGCTTCCATCGTAAATACCTAGACCAACATATGATCCTAAATCCTAATCCTAGGATCGTATGTTGGTCTAGGTAAATGCAGTACAGGATTCATTATCCGGAATCCTCGGGACCAAAAAGGCTTTCCGAGTTTTTGAATTTTCCGGATTTTGGGTCCTCCCGAAGTTCACGATTATTTGACAAAATTCGTGTTTTTTTTTCGTGATTCGTTGACAAAATTTGCATTTTTTTTCTACTATTCTTTGACAAAATTTGCTTTTTTCTTCTACCGTCCTTTGACGAAATTTTTTTTCGTAGTCCTTTGAAGAAATTTGCGTTTTCTTTTTACGATCATTTGAAGAAATTTGCATTTTTCTGCGATTCGTTGAGGAAATTTGCGTTTTTTGCTATTCTTTGACGAAATTTGCCTTTTATTCACGATCCTTTGACAAAATTCGAGTTTTTTTCTGAGATTCTTTGACGAAATTAGCGGGTTTTTTTTCAATCCTTTGACGAAATTTCACTTTTTTCGCGATCCCTTAACGAAATCAGAAATTTTTTCGCAGTGCTTTGAAGAAATTTGTGTCTTGTTTTCGCGACCCTTTGAAGAAATTCATGTTTTTCCGCGATTATTTGACGAAATTCGCGTTTTTTTTTTTTTTTTTTTTTTTTTTTTTTTTTTTTTTGCGATCCTTTAACCAATTTTTTTTTTTTGCGATCCTTTAACCAATTTTTTTTTTTTTTTTTTTTTTTTTTTTTTTTTTGTGATTCCTTGATGAAATTTTACATTTTTTCGGAGTCCTTGGAAGAAATTTGCGTTTTCTTCGCAAGCCTTTGACGGAAATCGCGCTTTTCTGCGATTTATTAACAAAAGTAGCTGTTTTTTTTTTTTTTTTTTTTTTTTTTTTCAATCCTGACACAAAATTTGCGTTTTTTTTCGATCCTTTGACGAAATTCACGTTGTTTCCACAATCATTTGAAGAAATTGTCTATGTTTTCTGCGAACGATAGATATAATTGATTATTTTCGGCGACGATCTTTCAAAATTCGAGATATTTATGTTCGAATTTTTGGACTGTTGACAAAAATTTTCGAAACCGAATGCCTTAAATTTTTAGGAAAACTTGAACCGAATCATCCCTGATGAAATAAATATCTAACTATTTATTTTGTTCCTAACGAATCGTAATATAAATAAATTTTAAAATAAAATTTGAGAGAAAAATTATTTGTTTTTAATTTTGAAAAGGGGAGGGGGGTGTTCACTCGCAACCGAAGTAACACTATTTTAGTGATTACACATTGAAACACAATGGACTGAAAAAAAATAGAAATCTGTAAAATTTTCGAAAAATTTCAGAAAATCTAAAATTTTAGTAAAAATTTACAAATTAAAAAATTTTTCGAATTTTTCCTTCCGGATTTTGGATTTCCGGATAATGGGTCATATACTGTAAAATGATTCTTTCTTATCAAACGTAATTAAAATATAAGGAACACATAAGTTTTTTGTTGGGGCGTGGGGACTAATTTTATTAATTTTTTTTTAGAAAGTTTTTATAATTTTTTCAGCAATTCACGCCCACCCTGCATAATGTTGTTTTCCGATTTTATACTTTTTATACATATTTAATGCCTATACTGGTAAGATTAGATGAATATTTAATGTTTGATCCATGAAGACATAAAAGAAAGGGGATAATTATATGACAAAGCTATATGATTTAATTTTAATAAATTTGCCTCATAAGATGGATGGAACATAAACGTTTAATACGATTACAGTCATTTAGAAGAATATTTCTGTTAACTGAAATATATAGACAGGAATTAAATATAGTAAAATTAATAGCATTAAATGAAAATTCATCACGTTTATCATAAATATTGAATGTTAGAGTATAATTAGATAGCATAATAATATTAACGTCCAGAAAATTAATTGTAGAATTATTTAAGTAAGTAGTGCTGAGTTCAAGATTAGAAGGATACGCTATATGAAGAAATATAGATTGATTACCATTAAGATAAATAATTATTATGTCATCTATATATCTATAGACCAATAAATTGTTATTAATAGACTTTTTTTCATAGAAATAGAGATATAAATCTGATAACATGCTGGAACTAGCTGCGCCTTTTGGTGTGCTCTGAATCTGAATAAAAATGGCATTATTTTGGAAATTTTAAATAAGGAAAAGTAAAAACTTTGTTTTTAAAAAACTATTGTAAAAACTTTGTTAAGTTTTGAAGTAATCAGTATCAATATTGTATGGCATTTGTAATGATGGGAATTTTTCAATAAATAGTGAATTAATAGTAGATTGTAAATCTTCCAAACGATAGGTTCTTGAAGTCACATGTAATGATATCGTTAACGTTAGTTAATGCCTTGATTTTATATCCTAATTAAGAACTGATATAATAAATTATTTATTAAAATTAGACACACGTTAATTGTTACATAATTTAATTATAAATATAACATAGTTAATTCATTAATTATTTGGAATAAATAAATATAAGTTTAAGATGTGAAATATTTATTATTATTTGTATATCAATTACACAGGACAATTATTAATATTAGTAATTTAAAATAAATTGGTTGATTAATTTCGTATAACATTGAATTTAAATTAGAATTAAAATGTATTATTAATATTTGAAAATTTTATTAAACTACTTTATTATCATTATATTAAAACTATATATTTATATGAATTCGATAATGGATGGCAGCAGTAAATTGTTTATCGTAATGCACACACTTTTTGCAATATATTTGTGTAACAGTTCAACAGTCTTAAAACTTTATATATTATATTCTTATATTCTTTTTCGAAGAGGGGAAGTCTGAAAAATTAAATATTAACAAAATTATATTAGGTCTTTTTTGTATTTTATTTAATTTTAATTAGTAACAATTTATTGGTGATTAAATTTAAATTCAGTAACAAGATAACTCTTTGCACTATATCTTAATTGTAACCGTAATAATTAAACATATTTTCTGTTCAATTCGTTTCTTATCTGTAACTGTTGTATAACTGTTGTATTCATCTTTCTGTTCTTCTCAAATTGTTTGAAATACTGTCTCAAATGATCCATATATTTTTATTCACAGAAACACATACATGACTTCGACAATTACATAAATCTTCTTGATGAGGACAAGATAGATACAAGCAAATAACATCACTGAAGAATCACAGCCCGGACCTCCACAATGAGTGTGCAATAGAGGGAGTTAAACCCGTCGACCTGACTCCTATACGATTATTGGGTATTTTTCTTATAATTTTCCATATGTTTTTAATTGATTTTCTAATTCAATATTTTTTTCTCCCTTGTATATTAATTTTTACTTACATTCCATGCATTATATCGGCAAGAATAGACAAACTCGGCAAATTGGCTTTGTCTATTTTATGAAATAGTGCATTTTTTTGCGACATGTGGATATACTTGCCGACTGAATGTAACCTGTCGCTATGTTTTTCATTTTCCCATCATCATATGATATCTTTCTACCATTTCTGTTCCAATTTATTATTTAAAATTTATTTTGCCATATTTGTTCCAGATTTAATCTTATTTATTTTATTTATTTTTATTATCACCTACCTTTAAAATATGTTTATGCTTCTTCATATATTGAGATTTTCTGGTAGGTTTTATTTATTAAGATGCTTTGTATATATATATATATATATATATTTACAATATGAATAATATTATTATATATCATATATAATTAGAAATTTTATCATTTTTGTTATACGAACTCCCCCGCCCCCCCCCTCCCAAAGATTCGTATATGTATATATAAATAATTCAGGTTTTATTAGTCGTAGTGGTAAAAATGTAATCTGTCATTTATTTTTTACTTTCGTAAGGGGGGATTTTAATTCTTAATAAATTTCAAAAATAAAAATTAACCAGCATGACTTTGTGAAAAAAAGATTAAAAACATTTTTTTATTTTTTTATTTATCACCATCTTTTCTGAATAGAAGATTCGTTTTTACAAATCTGATACCCCAAAGATGAAACACACCTGCGGGCTGTTGGTAATTGTTTTCTTTGTTATTGCCAGATTAAATCTAGTTCTTCTAAAATATATACAGAGCAATTAAGGGTGTGGTTAACACTCCCATTGGAACATAAAGTTAATCGAAAACATTAAGATGTAATTTTAGCTTGTAAATTAATAAATACAATAAAATATCTGTATGCCAAAGAATAATTCTAATATGAAAATTCTTTAAACCCGAAGGTAAAAAAAACATTTGGATAAAATTATCACAGACTGTAACTGTATTCTCAAACATATTGAGATTTGTATTAATTTATTTCAATAAAGAATGCTTTGTTTCTGATTTTAAATGGGCTGCAAGGAATGGATATTTGAATTCAATTTATCTCTCTTTTTCTCTCTCTCTCTCTCTCTCTCTCTCTCTCTCCCTCTCCCCCCCTCTCTCCCTCCCTCTCTCTCTCCCTCCCCCCTCTCTCCCTCTCTCTCTCTCTCGCTCTCTCTCTCTCTCTCTCTCTCTCTCTCTCTCTCTTTTAAGTCTATTTTCATTCTTTTTTTTATTTTCCTTGCTATAGAAATATATTCGCGAAAATACAGAGGTTTATTATAATCAGATATTGAGAAAACAAATGTGGTTCTATGTGGAATACATTACATTTTAAACAAACATAAGAAATGTAAATATTTCCTTCCATGAAAATGTTAATTCTAAACATATTCAGACATACGATCACAGTCAGTAAAGTGCAAAATGTTTCAAAAATATGTACGCATGTTTTTTTTTTTTTTTTTTAAATAAATAATTTTGTTTGGTATATTATTCACAAAGGGAATGCACCTAATGGCTCAAGAATCATGGCACTTTACCAGTGAGAGTTCCTATTATTAAAAGTCAAGATCATGTCAAATGCGATAAACGTAAAAATAAATATCGCTGAATTTCAGTCTGTAGTCTTTATCTTCATATGCAATAGCTTGCACTTGCACTCACCAGTCTGATTCAGATCTGCTTCGCAATATTGTTATAGCCTTTATATTTTCAAAATTGTTAACGTTTAACTGGTGTGAAAGAAGTTGTCGCATAGCTACTGTGAACGATCTCTGAGACCGCTTGATCGGGATATGAATAAAAGGATCAATTAACTCATAGGCTACTGTTTCTGTACTAAACTTTATGTACAAGGTTATTTTAATTAAAATTCGCCTATTCGGAAGTCTCTATCGATAGTACAAGGGCTCCAAACGAAACAAAATTACACTAGTATCTATAGTCAATCTAATAATTACAAGTTAAAATATGAAAATTGAACAAAAATTCGGCGGTCTGTGAAACCGATAAAAGCAGTTAGGTTAAAATACTTATGATGATATAGTACCAAATATTATTACCGAAAAGTACTAAAAGGATATATTATCTCATTAATTAATAAAATATTTATTGTTGATTTAATATTTTATACAGTTACATTTTTTATTGAATGATGATTTTACGGAAATGCTCTATAAAAATATTATGACGCGAGCTTGAGGGGAAAGAAAATTCATTTTAATCTGCCAGTGCCTCCTTTAAATTTAAAAAGAAGAAATTAATTTAACAGAACGCACTTACTTTTCAAAACTAAATTTATAAATAAAATTCTTAGCTCAAAATGTTGTAATAACATTGGAAATTTACAAAAAATGAAAAGAATGATTACATCCTGGTTGATTTTTTTTTTTTTTTTTTTTTTTTTTTTTTTTTTTGTATCCTTAATGGAACGATTAAAAAGAAGTACTTCGGGTACTTTTCGTGAGATAATAAACAAGGAAAATATACCGTGTGAGGATTGAGGAAAAATCTTCTAAAATATAATTTTGTTGGTATTATAAATAAGAAGTAATGCAATGGTTGTCTGGTTTCAATGTAGGGTCTGACTATGTTGTTTTTGTGCCCCTGTAATTTGGTTAATTGATTGGTTTGGGAGAGCTAGAATCATTTTTCACATACGAAGGATTCAAACTGCGCACTTTTTATAGGACATAGGCAGCACCTACAAACAAGATTAAAAGACTCCACAGAATTAGCTTTTCACTATTATTCAATTTCATGTCAAAATAATAATGATTATGAAGATAATTGTACTTTTTAAATTGTAAACATTGTTCTTATTTAATATTAAAGTTTCCTTTTTATTTCTGTTCATGAAATTATAGAAAAGTATATTTTAGTAATTCATGAAAAAGTGAAATATTTATGAAAGAGGAGCTAATTACCCCATTTTAATATTTAAAAGTTATTTATAGAAAAAAAAAAACAAGAAGGAGGATTGTCTTTAATGTTATAACAAGATTTTACTGAACTGGAAATAAAATTTTCTGGAATTTAAATTTCCAAATGTTCTCAAAAATCTGATTGCTTGGAATTCTTAAAATAGTTTATAAAAAGAGATTAGACGAAAGAATGCACTCAGAAATTCAGTGACAAATGTACTAAATTTGAGTTCCACAAAGTAGAAGTGTAGACTTCACTACATAGTAAGTCAATTTCATAATTCTATTAAATGTCATTTTAATAAAATTTATTGTTCCCAAGAATTTTCTTGCCCAGTATACACGCCCCATGTTCCCGTGCGATTGTTGGGCGTTTTTTCCACATGTTCAATTACAGCACAGTAATTACAAATTAAGTTACAATCAGAAACGTTTTATAGAATAAATATAGCATATCCATTTTTGAAAGAGGAAATTTAATTTATAATTCGGCAATTTTTAATCGCATTTTAAGTAACTCCAGGTTTAACTCAAGAAACATTGAAAATACTTGGGAACAGCAAAAATTCTGGTTTTGTTCTTTCGGAATATACATCTTAGAATGAAATTTTAAAACAGAAAATTTTATGAATCTACTTTATAAAATTTTTCAAATGTCACTTTATGCGCAGAAGATCAAATTAACCAATTTTTCAATTCATTTTATTAAACGTGAATTTGGTGCTTATTTTATAATGCTCAAGAAAATGAAATATTTAAAATTGTTAAGAGTAATAAATAAACAAATATTTTCTTTTGGATAAAATTCTTTGTTTGAAAGGAGAATTTTCCAACTTCTAGAAAATTCGTTAAAGGACAAAAATGTGAAGTTTTCAATTCCTTGAATAACCTCCAAATTTAAAATTTTAGCAAACAACAAAAATATAATTTTCTATGCCTTGAAGTATTTTCATTTTTAAAATTTTAAATGCATTTCCATTAAAATATTTATCAATGTTTTTATATCGTTTGCTTATCAGTATTTTTATAAAATAAATAAGAAATGATAACAAAAGACATAAAATGCAAGAAAGAGGTTCGCCAACATATTGAAAGGCAAGGGTGATATTTTAAACCAAAGACGCTTTATGCTAAACAATAGTCTGCTCATAATATTTAAAATAAAAGATGCTCCAAAAATTGTAAAGAAAATATACAATTCCAGTCTTTGAATGAATTTTTAAAACATAAAAGTTAAATTAAAAATTTTTCGAAGCTGAACTCAGCCCAATATTCTAAAAGATAATGATCCAATAGAAGAAATACAATAAAACAAAGAAAAAAGGCCTTTCAAACACCATACCATAGTAGTTGTGAACATAAAGTTGGTAGTTCTTCGAAAACATAGCTTTTTGGAATGTTTTCAATCGAAGCCTCCCTTGTTTGAGGTCGCTACAAGCATTAGGCGTGCCGAGCATTACACTGTCCGTTAGTCACCTATCAAGTTTGTAAAGGATGTTTAAATTTTTTGAATCTGCCAACATGGTAGGATTTTACAAATCGGGGTCTCTTTTGTTGCGTTTGACGAGATCACAAAGAAGAAAAAGGAATTTTAATATGTTTCTTTGGGGTTTTGTTTTTTACGCAAGGTAGATTTCAGTTATGTTGTAAAGAAGGGGAAAATACTACTCCAATTCAAGATTTCGAATTCTTTAATTGAAATTTTATGCTGGCCTCTCGCATAAAATTTAAGTAGTAAGTAATTGCTTTCTTCGCTTTCTGTACAAAAGAATTACTCCTAGTAGCATTCTACTATGAAATTAGCAAAACGATAAATTTATAATTGCATATAAAAGCATGCTTACACACTGTAAAAAAAAAAAAAAAAAAAAAAAAAAAAAAAAAAAAAAAAAGTGTAATTGTACACTAAAAATAGTGGCAGCTACTTTGCACCAAAAGTGATGTAATGGAAATATTCTGGCGCAATAAAACCCCATCAGTAACTTTTGATGTAGTGAAATGTCAAGAATTATTTTTGGTGTTCCATCACCACTTTTGGTGCAAATTAGCTGCTACCATTTTTGGTGTATAGTTACACTACTCTTTTTCAGTGATTCAAAGTATAGAGTTTAGATACAAGAATTATAGGAAATAAGTACATAGATGACACAGCTTTCCTGAAAAGTGCCGAATGAAGAAATTTTTTCAACAAATTTCACATAACACTGACGATGTACAATCTTCCCAAGTTTCAATTCGTTAAAATTGAAATTAATGAAAATAATAAATTCATTTAGAAATGTTGTAGTATTTTCTAATTTGTATCCAATTGTAGAATAATTCTATCTGAGCTTGAAAACATATATGTATGCATGCATATATAAAATCATTATACAAATAGATAAAAATTAGAAAATACCATAAAATTTCTAAAAGGAATTCCTTTTTTCTTCATTAATTTCAATTTAATTTCAATTTTAATGAATAGAAGTTGATATTGTCCATCGTCAATGTTATGAAAAATTAGGTGAAAAGGGAAAAAAAAAAGTTTTTCCTCATTTTGGCATTTTTCAGGAAAATCAACTGAACTATGGGGTTTGTTCCTATATTCTTATACCTAAGTACTATATTTTGTAGATAAAGTCTAATTTTTGTACCATTTTTATCTATAAATATATTCATGTATTTGCACACAGAATCCCCCCCCCCCCCTTCTCCTTCCGCATAATCTTCGCAGACCCTAATACTTTACTTAGAAAAAAAATTGGACAAATGGAAAAAAACGCATGCTAAAAAATCACCTACTTTTGAAACACTTTCGTGCAACAAAAAGAAAAGATTCGAAAATTTTACACATGAAGAATATAAGATTTTGTTATCGAAATGGGATTTCACATTAACCTAACAGCATATGGCCTGATGATTTTTATTTAATAATTTTATCTAAAGTCAAGTTTCAATTTGGTTATATGTATCGAAAGAGTGATATTCTATCTTAGGACTATTTCTATTCCAATTAGATTACAACAACTTCGCTTAAAGTGAAAAATCAGTTATTATCGTGTATACTTGCGAATATTTTGCACAATCCTTTGTTTCTAAAACGGATCTAAATCTGATTATAATCTATTGATTAAAAAAGAAAAGTTCTTTTTTTTTTAAATAGTAATCACTTTCTTTGTTGCGTTATAACAGTTTCAAGAGTTCGTAGATAGATTTCGAAACATGCCAAAATAATACTTTTTAGTTTTCAAGAGCAATCTGGTAATAAAAATAAGTTATAAAAATTATTTTAACATAGCGAGCCGATATAAAAACATTTAGTGCAATTTAATATTTTATGCTTTTATGCTTTTAAGGTATGAAAATTCTTTAGCACAGCTTATGAGATGTATTTCCTAGATTCGTGGCCACAAAAACCCTTACCCATTAAATTGTTTTTGTTAAAAGGATGTTCTTACTTATGCTAATATAAAATAAGTTCATTATTTCATTTAAGTTCATAATTTCATTCACAGTAAATCCTCCTTCATCTGCCCAATTACTGTTTTTTTTTTAGCAAAACACTGCCATTAAAATAAAATTTTTGGTATAAACAAATCTACAATAATGTATCACCGATCACATTACTATCAGTTACCATAATACCAGCACATAGTCGCGCAACAGCTTAAAAAAGTAGCATACTTGAAAAAAGTGAAGAATTTTTTCGTCATAATTGAACTGACATGCTTGAAAATTAAAATCATGAGGACAGATACGTACACAACCTAGTAATAATTATACAGTAAAACCTGTCAAAATGTAAAAGAAGCTTTCCTTAAACTGAAAAAAAATGTTATGGTCCCCGTAAATATAATACAATACAATTACGGGATATTAACTTTTACATTTTACAAATATTTCATTTTACAAATATTATAATTACAGTATTACATTTAGAAATAATACATATACTAATTTTAAAAATAAAATTTCATTATTTCTGCTTGTAACATAATGACACGCACAAACAGAAAAATATATTTATTAAGAATAAATTTATGATGTTTAAAAAAATGCTTTAGTGAAATGCGCATTACTGAGAATATCCGTAAATGTGGAAAAAATCATCGCTGTAGATAATGTATATATAAAAATAGGGATATATTTTATCTTTATTTAATATAACTACCTTCATTATATCAGTAATTAAAAATATACATACAATACATGAAATTCGACGCAACATTTACATATCGTCGCTACCATGTCGAACTATCGAATTTGAAAAAATGCATTTTTCATTACTTTTAAAAATGAGCGGATTGACACCACTAAATTTTAATAGGGTTTCAGGGTGGCAACATCACCAGGTTTGCCAGTTTGGTCTCCTTTTCCATTCAGAAATTTCTAATCCATACCAGAAATTTAAAATAGAAATCTTTGGTTTATATAATGACAGCATATTTCGTGGTTACTTAAAGTAAAAATTTTTCTCTCAAAATTTCCGGTATGAATTCGAAATCTGTGAACAAAAAGGGAAGCCAAACTGGTAACCTTGTTCATCACAGAAATTTTATTAGTATTTTTATTAGGCGAACAATTCTAATAAAATTTAGTGGTGACAATCGGCCCATTTTTAAAAGTAATGAAAAATACATTTTTTCATATTCGATAGTTTGACATGGTAGCGACGATATCACAGATTACAATAAGGTGAGATTTCGAAAACAAATAAACTCTCGATGCCACTTGATAGTTTCGAAAATATCTCCAAAATTGTGTTCACATACAGGAAAACGCCAATGGTATAAAGATACTCAAGTATTGGCAAAAAATGGTAAATTTACACCACTTAAAATGTAATCATCACTTGATTCGGTATTAAGACGAGATTACATGTTTGTTCATTCAATTTTGGTATGTTTCATTACCGAATTTGGAGCGAAATTACCCTACACAGTTTTTACAATGTAGTTTAACAAATTTAGATTTTCTTTTCAATTGAATATTTCTTAAACACACTTTTAAAAAATTTAGAAAATATCCTTTTATTTTTTTTTTCTTTGCCTGAACTTTTTTCTCAATTCAAAATGAATTTCAAACAAAAGATTTCATTAAACCATAGTATCATTAAAATACATCATTAAAATCATCGTGGTGTGAATTTATAAACAAAAATGATTTTACAAGTATGATAAATTATTACATTATGATATTTATTTACAGTAAAAAATACCGAATATTCCACAAAGTCAAAACATTATTCAATTTGCATAATATATATTAGATTTTAAATTTATAGATTATATAATAATTACAGTAATATATGTATTGATAATCTTATTTAAAAAAATAAATTTATAATGAAAATATTATATAATAAATATTGCATGCTAGAATAAAAAAAAATATTTCGAAGCATTATCTAAACATTTTCCTAAGCACGAATTTGAAAAAAAAAAAAATATATTTTTTATATACTATAAAAGTCATTTGAAATATAATTACAAAATTTAGCTGCAAAAGAAGTAAGGGAATAGGGTTAAAGGTGTGTATATATATATATATATATATATATATATATATATCAGGGATCTGTTTAGGAAAAAACTGGGTCCTGTAAAGGACACTTCACAAAATTTTTCATTTTAAAATGGACCCTTCACAAAATTATTTTCCCTAAAACAGGACCCTTCACAAAATTCTTTGTCCTAAAAATAGGTTTTTCACAAAATTTTTCCATCTTTAAACCAAACATTTCACAAATTAATCATTTAAAAGTAAAATCTGACCTGTCACTTTTACATATATAAAGAAAATATATGTATTTTATATCCATATATCTTCTTAAAAATGCATAAACAAGAACCTGAATATAACGACCATTTCAAATTCACAAAATTATGGTTAGATTTTTCACAAATATAAAAAGCTGTTCACAATTTCACAAAAACAGGACCCTGTGAAAAAAGTCCGGACAGACCTCTGTATATATATATATATATATATATATATATATATTTAGACTTTCGAAGAATATCAAACCGAGAAGTAAATTGTTAAATTACAGTATCAAAACGATCGTTTCGAATGTGAACATCAGAAGAAGTAACCTAATTTTCTCCTGAAACTCAAAATTCTCAATTCTTAAAGTTTCTGATTATCAGTTCGTCTCGAAGCAACAGGGACTGAAAAATCAGATTGTCCCAGCAATTGTTTTTTGTCACTTTTAACTCCCCGAAGTAAAAATTGCTATTTCTTCAAAGCACGAGAAAGGAAATCGGTTTTAACTTATCGTCTGAGAGATTCTCATACTAATAGCTTAAATTCAGACGTACGCACAATTATACAGGGTGCAGAATAAGAGTGAATATTTATTAAACAAACATTTATTACAATAATGGAATAAAGAAGCAATGCAGCAATTCTGAATATGAACTTTCCGTACTTTTTCGTACGCAGTCAAGAGTTTGAATCATGTAGTAAAAAACTATTGACCAATTGCCAAACACAAAAAAAAAGGTTGTTACCTTTATCACGCTTTGTATAAATGAATACGTGTATCTGTAATTTTTTATAGGTTGAAAGTATATGACGTTTCAGATGCCGTATGTGGAATAACAATAATGATAATAATAACTTGATATGACATCTGCCTGTTTCGTTCAACAAAATATAAAAATTTTATCATCTTAAAAATATTTTAAATTTAAATTGAGATAATTAAAAAAAAAATCAATACTTTAGCGTTCGACGTCTTAGCTTATGGCGAAAACCTAATTTTGAAAAATAAATTAGGTAATGTGTAATCGCCTGCTTAAATTTTAATATATTAGGTTCACAATTGGATTTCACGATCGGATAGAATAACCGAAGCGTCAGCGTAAGCAATTGTACCAGAAAGCTAAATTTTATTTTATCATCTTATAAAACTTATTTCTGCAAGCAGGTTGCATAATTGATTATTGCAGTTACTTTTTTTTTTCTTTTTAAGTCTTCTACTACCTAACATTCCCCTAATCTATAAATGTAATCATCCGAGATGTATAATACTAATTCAAACTGACGAAAATTCGGTTCCAAATTAACGTGTTTTAATTTAATATAATCTGATTAATTAAGAACAACTGTATTTATTATTTTCTGTATACGTAATAATAAAATACATATTTCTTGAATAAATGCATGTTTCACAACAATAAATAAAAAGTGTTCGTTAAGCTTGTAATCAATCATCAATTCAGATAAAGTCCAGCTCTTATCAAAGTCTGTGTTCACAACACGAAAAACTCCGCTCAAAAATGGGAGGGAGAAAGGAAATCTACTCGCTTGCTGCTTCCCTTCCCTTCCCTTCCCTTCACACAAAGTTTCTCAAAGTAAAGATGCACTTGTAAATGGATGGGAATGCTTATTCTCGTCGGTCTAACGAAACAGGAACTGTTTCTCACTCAGTAGACAAGGCTGATATACCTCAACATCAAAACATTAGCCAGAGAAAGGCTTTTCTAACGGGGATCTAATATAATCGCTCGAAGATTTCAACAGGAGTCACTATGATCTTGACTTCACAGAGTTAAAATATCCAAAGAGGGCTAAGAATTAAAAGTAACACATTCTTTCACATTACTTTTTTTTATTAACATTTCGCTTGCTTATTGCATAACAAAGAGCGTTGACTAAAAAATAAACGTCAAAGCACTATTCAAAGCGACCGCAATCTTTGCTTCAACTGCAGATGCGCGAGTCAACTAACCCGAGCCCAAAACCAAAGTTAGTGTCCGTCAACTCCACTCTCAACCAGGAGAAATGGGATCTAAAAACGAAACTCGAGCTGACTAAAACTGAACCTGTGTTTTGAGCTCACGTTAGTCGACACGCGCATGTGCAGTTGAAACAAAGATGGTGGTCGCACACATTTTCTATAACGCACATCGTCGCTATATTTGTAGCTATGGTCGTTTTGCCACTACCACCTTTTTGACCAGCAATAACTATTAACATATTCCATTTTATAGCACATTATTTTCGCTTTGAATAGTGCTTTGACGTTTATTTGGTAACCAACTCTATTTGTGATGTAATAAGCAAGCGAAATATAAATTTTAAATAATAATAACATGAAAGAATGTGTTTCTTTTAATTCTTAGCCCTTTTTGAATATTTTAACTCTGTGAAGTCAAGATTATAGTGATTTTTGACAAAGTTTTCAAGGCGTAAGATATCTACTCTGAATTTTAGGTATTTGGTAGCGTCATCTACCGAATGCGAAAACAAGTGTTCTTACACCTCAAATATTGTATGTATGATTCAAATATATATATTTTTTTTTTCTTGTAAAGAATAATTAAAAAGAAAAGCAGTTTTTATTACATTTCAGATTTACTCCTACACTTCATGTTTGTTTAAAGCATAAAATCATAGAAGACGGAATTTTCTGCTAAAATATCGCTTATGTTTATCCGTTTGTAATAGATAAATAATTTTAACTAATATATACTTGTTAGTTGAAAATAATTATTTTTGTTTGAAAGAAACACTTTTCAGTGGATTTCTTGAAAAATTTCGCATTTCACTAGAATTTTTTTAATCAGCTTCTAAAATTATTATACAAGGAATTAAAATAAAAATATATTATAATAATCTGCACATGGAAAAAAAAAAAAAAAATCCTTCTTACGTCTCGTATAAGGGATAAAGGCAAGCATGCAGTTCTATCCAAGATAATTTAATTGAATCTGCATTCAATTATTTTAGTTAAATAAAACATATATATATATATTAGAAATAAATATATGTAAATGTCTTTTTATGTAATACTCTTGCAAAATAAATAAATCTAGATCGTTATTTGCTTTTATTCCACTTATTACTGTTAGCCTGGTCATAAAATTGTTTATTAAACTTAGATAATATATATATATATATATATATGTGTGTGTGTGTGTGTGTGTGTGTATTTTCTTTAATCAAGTAACTTTTTTTAAAATTTTTACTGTAACGAAAAATTTGGTAAAAATGTACGTCTTATGACTGTGATAGTATTTCTAAACTATCAAATCAAAATGTTAATTCGAAATTTATTTGTAATTTATTTGTAATTTTATTTATCTAAAAATAAACACCACAAGTATGCTCTTTCAATACTCTGTTTTGTTTCGTTTTTGAAAACTGGTTCAAAGGAGGACAGAACTCATGAAGGCGATTGCTACGTCATGTCATCCCTTTGACCTATCAGATACACACATTTCAACCTTCCGTTGACTAACCCAGAGTCGAATAACCGTGGCTCTGAAGTTAACGAAGAATTCGTAATATCAACAGGCAGTTAGATTTGCTAACCTTGGTTTACTCAACTGGGAGTTAAACGGTGAGTTGAACGTTTGTGGAGAATTGACCGGTTAGTCAACTCGAGTTTCGTTTTTAGATGCTATTTCTCCTGGTTGAGTTAGCGGATAATTGGATTTCAGGGTCAACCGAGAGTTAAGACCTAACTCGCGAGTTGAAGTTGACTGAGACTTACCGGGCAAGCTGAACTAACTATCTGCCCTTCTAAGGGTTTCTGCTTTCACATATAACTTCTGTTTTCCGCCTGTAAACAAGTTTCTTCATTCTTCGGCCACAGTTATCAGTGTCCGGGATATTCTGGTGATGGGAATGAACTTCTCTCTCTTTCCATACTACCTGGTGCCCAGAATCAGGGTTATGCGGAGTGATTGTGTGAGCAGGTATATGGCATAATGACAGAATTCTGCTTCACATATTTGAAAAAGGTACAGTGATATTGCACAGGCGTTCTCCAGGGTTATATCCATCTTCCCATGATACAGTTAGTCCAGAATTTCTGTTCATGGATAACAATGCCCGCCCACATAAGACAACTGAAGTGTTCCTCACACTAGAGTCCATTTTTTCAGAATAGGCGGTTAACCTTGAGAACCACCTTGACCGGTTGCAATAGAAATGACCCAGTACAATGACGGAGTACAATAGAAACGGTCTAAGGGAACTGGGAGGTCAATGAAGGATAACCGCCTCCGTTCGTGAAAACGCGTATAGCAGGAGACGATATTGAGCGTATAATATTCTTTGCTTATTATTCGGACATAAATCCTGGGATGCAATCGGTAGACGTATTGCTAAAGATAGAACTCTCCTTAACCATGCAGGAACTGCAAATCGCCCCGTATAACAAATGGGACAGAATTCTCCAAGCCCTCCTCAACTGGTTAGTGATCAGCATGCACAAATAATGCAGCATGTGTAATCAGTGTCGGAGAAGGTCATAATACTCCATACTCACCCATTCATATGTGTTTCTTTTTTTGGGTAGATGGAGCATTTTTCGTAACTGTTGAAAAATGCTGTAAAAAGCATATTTTGATCCTTTGCGCATCTTGCTTTGCTATGTGATAATATATGTATCATTTTGAATAATAAAGATACACCAGGACCACTATTAAATATGTACTAAGTCTCATTTCTTTAAACGATTTCTATCATTAGTTATAACGAAAACTGTCTCTGTTCCTTAGCAATTGTCAAGCAGTGTAAATATACTAACTCAATATTACAGCAATTCAATTTAGACTTAGATCTTTTTATTTACAAAATTTCAGCTGATTATAACAAACCTATTGATTATTTTTGGGAATGGAAATATAATGTTTTAGGTAACTTACTTTTAGAACTAAAAAATAGTCTGTTCGTTTTCAGTGACAGAAAATTACAAAGTTTCATAAAATTAAAAGTATCATAACTTGAATTTTGGTCGTAGATGAATGGGATTTTTACTGTTTTACTTGTTGCATAGAGAAAAGTTTTCTAAATATAACTTATAGGATAGAAAGGTCGCATAAAAATTTAAAAAGTGTAACATTTTTAAAATTATTGGTAGAACTATTTCATCCCCATAATCTTAATTCCTATCTTATTTTGAACACTTATACAATTTACACCGCCTATCTCCCAACAGCTAAGAACTTTTTAGTTGAAAATAATTATTTTTGTTTGAAAGAAACATTTTTCAGAGGATTTCTTGAAAAATTTCGCATTTCACTGGAATTTTTTCAAACAGCTTCTAAAATTATTATACAAGGAATTAAAATAAAAATATATTATAATAATCTACACATGAAAAAAAAAAAAAAAAAAGAAAATCCTTCTTACGTCTCGTATAAGGGATAAAGGCAAGCATGCAGTTCTATCCAAGATAATTTAACTGAATCTGCAATCAATTATTTTAGATAAATAAAACATATATATATATATATATATATATTAGAAATAAATATATGTAAATGTCTTTTTATATAGTTTTTTATATAGAGTGTCTCATACTTTTTGGGACACCGTGTATATGTGAAAAGTATTTGATTCTTTGAAACTTAAAAACAGATAAATAATATTTTAGGAATTCCAGTCCTTTGGTATTAAAAACTCCTAACGAAGTTATTTCTTTATTTTTTACGAGAAAAAACACAGTTTCATTCAAACTTCGTAACTATAAAACATTTTTTGCAATGCGAAGATAACCCCAGAATTTACTCTGTCTCTTCTCGTAATGGGTCACAGAAAAGATTTCATTTAAAGATTTTAAAAATTTTATTTTACTCTTTCTTTGAAGACGCATATCTTTCCTGTTGCTCCCTGAGAAAAAGAACATAAAAACTTTTATATTTCTTTTATCTTCTGTATTTCTAAGGTGCAAAAGATGAGATTCTTTTTTTTTTCTTGTTTTCGTTTCGGAAAATATAGGTATCGCTCACTGCGCCTATATATATATATATCGATATAAAAAAAGAGACAACAATGTACATGTGTTATTTTTTTAAAAGAAAGAATGAAAGGGGGAACAGTGAAAAGTAAGTTTTAAAATCAATTCTGTATAAATGGGATCGAAAGAAAAAATTGAAGACAAGTTTTATACATCTGTGGGTTTGTAGAAATTTTATTACAGTTGTTTGTTTCAGATTTTGCGAGGTGAAAACATGTTTTTAAATGAATGCAGTAACTTTATGCGATAAAATAGTGGAATTAGATAACTGGACGAGGATTTTATAATTTTACTTTACTTCTTTTCTTTTTCACTTTTATACAATAAACGACTTTTCATTTCAGATTTTTCTGTGACTTTTCTTTGAAAGAAAATGTGAGCCATATTTTAAAATTCATGTTTCTATCAGCGATAAGCAAACATTAAACAGGTCGACGATAAAATTTCATTTAAGGTGTGATATATAATGTGTTTTAGCTTGCTTGCAGTACAGTCTCATAAATTTTTATGTAGTAGATATATGTTATAATTTCAATTCTGATTTTGAAGCCAGGAATCTGATTATACCGCTTTGTACTTAAGAAGGTTTCAATTAAATTAATTCTGTTTTTGAGCACTTTTGTTTCAAATGTGATTTTTTTTTTTTTTTTTTAAGAATACAGACCTTTAGATATATATTTAACAATATTTCTTTTATAACTACATAACGATTTTGTTCATAGTTGGTAATATTGTCACATTATGCAGTCTTTCAAACTACATTGCAATTATTTCATTGTTATGTTTAATGTATTAAAAGAAAAATAGGATTTTAAGAAACACATTGTGATTTACATTAGTATTTTGATGGAATAAGGTTTAAATTTAAGATCCTTTAAAGATTAATCTGTACAAATTTATTATTGAGCTGTATGCTTTACAATAGTTGTAGTTACCTTGGATACAAATAGTGTAATAGAATGATTATGGTAACTGCATTCAACTACATGCAGCGACTACTGCATTTTGTAGTTACTATTTATACAATAAAACATTGGCTTAAAATAAGCCTTAACGTCCTGATCTGAATCAAAATCACTGATTTTTTTCTTTCTCTGAATTTACAGTTTAATTTTTAGGCGTTGAAAACTTCCCCGTTAAATCCTATCAGTTTTAGGGGTCCGTGGTTTGGTACCTTTAAACTGGTTTCCTGATTAGATTCCATTTGGAGCCCAGGATTTCATTCTCTCACGTCTGGGATGGCTCCCTCCGCTGCTGCCTCTGCAGCCATCGTGGGCTTCGTCAATCTGTCCCTTTTTTGTATTCCTTCTGGCTGAACCAGACTTTGGGACGTTTGCCCTTTACTATTTTGGCATGCCGCTGTTTCGGTTTACTGTGAGAACGCTGGGAAGTCCATGCTTCGATTTCTAAACGAATTAATAGAATGGGGTTATGTCTTCACAATGTAAACTCGACTTCTGTTAGAATGGAACACTGTGTATTTTTGATTGAATAAGTGGTTTTGTGTTTCTGACGTCCTTTCAAAATGTTGAGCATTTAGCCTGAATCACTTTGTATAACGCAAAGATATGAAGTTACATAATGAGTATTGAGTATAGCTTGTATTTTTATTTTATTTTTTTTTTTTTCTTCAAATATTATACATGAAAATCATTATGACACGTTCAGGATCCTACCTACGCAACGAAACATTTCAATGCGTGAATTGCTATTTTAGTTGTCGGGAAACTGCTTTATGGGACCATTGTCTACATGTTTGATTATGCATGTTATGATTATGCAGTACTGTGATAACATGTTTACACAGTACTTTGTCAAATTAAACTGATTTACATTAATTTACGTAATGTATTTGAAATGCAAAAATCATTTCTTTGAGCGTAAACATTGTAATTAGAGTAAGTTAATGTATAGTTTATGCCCACATGTTCTTTACCTATCATATATTCTAATACGAGCAAATCTTGTGTGTGGTTATATACAGGGTGTTTCAGTTAAACGCTTCAGAACTTCTAAGAGGGGTAGGGTACATCCTGACAACTCGAAATCATATAGCAATGTGGGGTCGGAAATGTTTTCCTTAACCCTTTCCGGCGCAGAGAATTTCCATTGCTTAACTATTGAAATTAATGAATGACACCAGAATTTGAAAACGAACTTTCTTGTAAACATGAAAAAGCTATATTTCGCGCAACTAATAACCGTATTTTTTTTAACAAAAATTCTGGTATCAGTGAGGGTTTTGGGAATTAAAATTAAGTGGTTTCATAAACATACTTAATTTTAATTCCAACTGAAACACCATGTATATATATATATATAACCATTAATGAAACATTACCGAAACACCAAAAGAAACTATGAAATTATGATTTAGTAAGTAATAATTTATTGACAACAAAAGTGTTCCCCAATACTCTGAATATAGATATCAAATACTTATTTAAAAGAAGAAGAAATTAAATTATATGCAGGGTGTTTTTTTTTAAAACTGACGCTATTCAGAGCCGCCTGTAGCTCGTTCTAATAACTGGATTGATACAAAATTTTGTGAATGGACTAAGAAAACCATGGGAAAAAAGATTTTAAAAAAAAATTAGTTCCAATCACCACCGATAGGGGGAAATGTGGGGCTGTGGTAATTACTGAGAATTAGCATAAAATACGGGCAATAAATGAAAATGCAAATTTTTACTTACGCAAGCGACAGTAGCGCCAATATTTTAAGTTATAAATGCATGCGAAAAACACCGAGAAAAAATTTCAGCTCAAATTGAAAATGAATCTCATGTTACCGCAGCGCGCGTTACTTGTGAAGTTCTATTATTGTAACCAGTGCAATGCACCAGCCGCTCTTCGTTTACTTAGAACACGCCATAAACTGCGCAAAGGACCTTTATCCGTTAATGTATTGAAAGCAATGATTCTGAAATTCGAAGAAACAGGCTCGCTAGCAGTTCGGTCAGGCAGAGACGTAAACCGGTGGCAGAAAAGTGATAATGGATGTTTCAACTGCAATCAACGAAAGGGAAAGTGTAAATGATGCATAAAATATGGCATTTTATCCAAATTATTAATTTTGTCTGTTTCTGATGGGTTTTTTTCAATGTACAGCGCCACATTTCCCCCTATCGGCGGTGATTGGAACTAATATTTTTTTTTTTTTTTAATCTTTTTTCCCATGGGTTTCTTAGTCCATTCACAAAATTTTGTATCAATCCAGTTATTAGAACGAGCTACAGGCGGCTCTGAATAGCGTCAGTTTAAAAAAAAAACACCCTGTATATATATATATATATATATATATATGCAAATTTTATCTTAAAAATGGCCTTAACGATTTTGACGAAATTTTGTATCCTACCGTTTTGGGGCACCAGAAAACCATTGGGCTAGGTCACATGTTCGAGAAAATTCGATTAGTGGGTCATCATGGGTCAAGGTCAAGCTAACTGTATCTAAAAAACGGTTGAAACGATTTTGACTAAATTTTGTATCCTACCATTTTCGGGCACGAGAATACTATTGGACTGGGTTACATGTTCAAGGGATTTCGATTAGTGGGTCATTTTTGGGTCAACGCGGGTCAAGTTAATTTTATCTAAAAGATGGCTCTAACGATTTTGATAAAATTTTGTATCCTACGAGTTTCGGGCCTGAGAAAATCATTGGACTAGGTCACATGTAAGAGAAAATCCGATTAGTGGGTCATTTTTGGGTCACTGTGGGTCAAGCTAATTTTAGCTAAAAGACGGCTCAGACTATTTAGACTAAATTTTGCATCCTACAGTTCTAGGGAACAAGACGACTATTGGGCTAGGTCACATGTTCTAGAAATTTCGATTAGGGTCATTTTGGTCATGGGTCATTATGGGTCAAGCTATTTTTATCTTAAAAACGGCTCAGACTACTTGAACTAAATTTTGTATCTTACGGCTTTTGGGCACCGGAAAAATCATTGGGCTAGGTCACATGCTCGAGAAAATCCGATTAGTGGGTCATTTTTGGGTCACTGTGGGCAAAGTTAATTTTATCTAAATAAACGGCTCAGACTATTTTGACTAAATTTTATATTCTACGGGTTTCGGACACGAGAAGACAATTGGGCTTGGTCACATGTTCGAGAAAATTTGATTAGTGGGTCATTTTGGTCATGGGTCATGATATTTGAACCCAAAGCTAATTTTGACCGGTCTTTCCTGCTCGTACAATAAAAATTGATATGATGGTTATTATTGTTTAATTTCTATTATATAAATGCAATTAAATAACGTAAATTTACTTAGAATGCTACCATACAACTCATATTATTTTTTAAGATAAAACAAAACAAAAACTGGCAAGTGCATAGAATAAAGAAATATTTAACCAGCTATTTAAAAAAAAAACTTTCATTCAAAATAATTTTCATAAAACTTAATACTATTGGCAGTAACAGAGACTAAAAATGTCGGGATAATTTCTGGTTTAATTTCATACAGTACAATTCATAAATACATTTTTAATAACTTATGCGATATACCGTTATACATATACCGTTCAGTTAAATGACGGTATATATACTGGTCACAAAGTTGCCAGTACCGTAATTTTTGACCAAATTTTTTTACAGTGCAGTATTACAACCCTGTATTTTTCATTGAATAAGTGGATTGCGACCATGATTTACTACGCAAGAATTTATTGTAACGACGCATATTATCATCCTTGAAAGTTCTGACCATAAGTTCAGATATTACACTGTATATATTTTTCGTTCATACTAACTTGTTCGACTATTATTACTATATTCAAAATCGTTTGCTGTTGTAACAGTTCAAAGTTTAACACATGGATGTCACTCATGCCATGATTATCGTAGAAGAGGAATATGATCCATCTCAATCTTTTTTGCACATATTAACATGTTAAACGCATAGTGACATTCATGTTAAAAGCTTCACACTCTCATATTCTAGCTGAAAAAATATATATCACTTGAATAAATAAAATTTATTTTATAATATGCGGCTGTCTAACAGGTGTGCGTTTGCTGCATATTAAATACCACAAAAATTTTAATAATTTATTCAGATTCGTTGAACTGTAATTAAAATCGTATCCGTTCTGCTTTTGCCACAATGGGCAATCGATCACATGTTCGTGAGATGACGTCAGGTTTTGCAGCTGCCCCTGAGAAAAATTCCCTTTGGCCCCTGAGCATTATTTGCGGTAAATTCTATATTGTACGAACAATATTATTAATCCAAGACAGATGGAACGAAGACCGTAAATTGTTTTACGTAACAACTTTCAAGAAAAAATGGCAGTCAATTAAAATCCGATATCGGTACAGAGGATTACGAGGATGAAAGCATATTTATGTGAGGAAATTGTTTTCTTTGCAATCCTTCAAAGAATAATAAAGTTTACTACAGTAGCCTCACATTATGCCACGCCTCTTTATATCGCTCAGTGAAGGAGCTATTTTCCCGTATCATCGGGTGAGAAAAAAAACTATAATAAATTTTCTGCGCGTTTTATGCCATTATATATGTAGAAGAAAAGAATGAAGGAGTATTAATTTTATAAAGAAAATTGTAATATGCGTATAAACAAAATTCCGAACACAAATATAAAAGTACAGCTGTGTAAAAGTATAGGTCGCAGGAGGCAAACAAAAAATATTTACTTATTATTTACTTTAGATTTACTTTCGTTATATCACACAATATTTTTCATCTTCGAGATATACGCGATGTAAAGGGTGTCTATTGTAATCATTAAAAAAAATTTGGAGCTGAATTTAATTAAAATAATAAATTAAATTTAAATAAAATTAAAGCTCTCTCTCTCTCTCTGTGTGTGTGCAGGATGTCTCCTCATAACCATTGAAAATTACTTAATTCCTAAACCGTTTGTTTTAGAGATAAACTTCCAATCGCAGAAATGTTTCAGATGCTATTCTTATCATTATAGCATCAATTTAAATCAAAACATTTTTTTTTTAAAGTTACAAAATTTAATACGGTCACTGGTTTCTATAAGTTGTATTTAGAAACACTTTCTCCAAGCTCTGACAATTAAACAAAAATTACACTTCTATGCCGTCAAATACATGTCCAATTATGATAATTTGAATTTTATGAATTTTCAGCGTTTTCCAGTACTAAAACTGTTTATCAGTTTTTATTGCCAGAAAAAGCTGAAAATTTTGAAACGTGAAATATCATAACTCGGTATGCTTAAATCGTCAAAATTGTATGTATTATTTTTCTTTAGCTTTACTTCTTAGTATGCATGGATAATGTTTTCTCAAAATTTTTATATCGTATTATCATCCTTGAAAGTTCTGACCATAAATTCAGATATACACTGTGTATATTTTTCGTTCATTCCAACTTGTACGACTATTTTTACTATTCAATCTCGTTGGCAGTTGCACCCAAGAAACTGTTTAAAAATTAAAATTTTTCAACTTTTATAAAAATAACTATTTTGATGTAAATGCATTTTGATATATGATAGAAAATAACATTTGAAAAATTTTTGCATTTGGATGTTTACCTCTAAAGATAACGCTATATAGGAATTATCAATTGGTCACCGACAAGATGGGACACCCTGTGTGTGTATATATCAATTGTACTCACCTAGTTGATTTTGTACCACTGCTGCTATATTATTCCCACTCGAGATCTCTCTATGTTTTGCTCTCTAATATTATATATTATCGTCCTTAATTTTTACCTGGGCTTTAATTACACTAGTCACAGTTTCTTGTTTTTGAACTTTCATTCTCCTGTGTTAATTTTTTTTTTCATTTTATTTTCCATTTTATTTACACATGGTGGTTTCGTTTTAATTTCATTTGATTCAACTAAGAAACGTATTCCAAATAAGTAGAAATACTAATGCTTGATTAACTAGTGATTCATATAAACGGCAATTACTGTTTTTTTTTTAGCTCTGAGAAAGGTTTTAACTCAAAGTCCTCCCTCCTTCTTTCCCCCTCCTGCTACTAGCATATAATATTTATGCATAATATGCATTATATTCAAATCTAGTCAATGATACGAATAGTATTATATTAAAAGAAGGGCAATTAAAATATGTGACAATAATTTTAAATAAATTCCTTTAAAATAATGTTCTCCAACTTTAGAAAGAGTCTCTTCAAGATGCATGAAACACAGTCGTATTATTATTTTAAATACAACATTCATCTATCAGGCATCATGTTGACTATTATTTCTGATTAACTATACTTAAATCGTGCGAGATGCAGACACTTTAGATATTAAATAATAATGATAATAATATTAATAAAATTAATAATAATTATAATAGTACTAATAGTAGTAACATTAATAATCGTGATAATAATAATAATGGATGATGCAATGATATTAAATGTATTTCAACGGCAATATTTTTTCCCTCTTTTATAAAGTTCATTTTGCTTTGTTTTCATTAACTATAAACAAACAGAAAATCTATCGAGGTCTTATTATTCTATTTGATGAAAAGAGCAATTTATCATACTGTCATATGTCAGCTGAACTATGTTGACAAGTTGTGTTTAATTATAATCTGAATAAAATTCGTATAATCTCCAGTTCATCTGTCTTTTCTTTATTCTCTTTTAGAGTTGAAATTATTCAGATTGCATATATTAGTTCTGATTGATGTCACTAAAGTGTGGCAGGTGGCACATCGTATTTGATCTGTGTAACTTTGTGTCAATTAATACCTTCTCGCATCTCTTTGCTATTCATTCATAAATCTTTTATTTGCATGATGCAAAAGAGAATGCTTTCCTATTTATTGAAGATGAATGATTCGGAATAACAACGCTTTAAATGGATTTTTAGTTTAAGAAAAATTATAATTTTTTAAAATATTTATATTTATAGTCTGAATTTAAAATATAAATATTCTCAATGGTTTGGTGAAATAGATCAAGATGAATAGTTAGATTTAAGTGAATGAATTATATAAAGAAGTATTATTAAATAATTAAGTGTTCATCATTAAATAAGGGGTGGGCAAACCATTCTTTAGTGTTTTAAAAATTAATTGAAAAAATAATGTATTGTGGAATATATTTTGTACAATAAGTTAAAAACGGATGTGATATTTTTTTCGAATGTTTTGAACTTTTGTGAGTATTTTTATTTCTTCTTTTACATAAAAAATACAAAATAACAACGGGAAAAACATATTATATATATGTATATTATTTACTTCTTTTAGTTTCCTCACATTTCAAATATTATTTGTTATGTCAATATGTTTTTTTTCTTTCTTTTGATTCTATTTTATCATCATGCATAATAGATGGCAGCACTAACATTATTATTTAACTTGTCTACATTTTCAGCTTTTACTTATAATTTTCTGCGATAGATGGCAGCACTATATAATTTATCACTTTTCTCAGCAATGTTTGCGCATAGATAATGCAGCCATTTTGAGTTGATGTCTGGCTGATTGTCAAGTACTTACAATCCCTTTCCATCTACAGTCAAATTTGTCTTTTTTGGTAAGTCTTGAACATTATTTTATGATCTAATTACTATTTAAGTTGAATAATCGTTTATTTATCTAATTTCAATTTCAGTTGCATATTTATTTGTTTATTTTGTTATTTGAACCTCATGTCGGTTATTAATATTCTTGTTTCATTTATATATGTTATTAGGGGCTTAATATTGTCGATTTTAGGCATACTGCTGACAATATTTGATGAAATAACATATATTTACTATGAATATTCTTATAAAGCCCTTCTGAAGATTCTATAAGATATACATAGTTTTCCAATTTTGCTTTTCCAATTTTTGATTTTTCATCCTTTTAAATATATTATATAAAGAGATTTATATTTAAATGATAAATAATTAATAAAGTTATTAATAAAAGTTATTATTAAAAATAAATATATATTATTAAATAAATTATTATCTATACTAATAAAAGAAAGTTTCGCTCTGTTTGTCTGTCTGCAATGGCTAGGACAATCTAGCGCACCTGGAAGTCTGAAAATTTAGGTGTGGATAGTCCAAGGTCTCTCCTGATGCACCTGAGACTCAGAATTTTAATATTTTAATTATTTACAGATATATTAATTAAAATCCACATAGAGATCTCATCAAAAATACGCTTTTTTATCTTCGGTTGGTTGGTTGTATTAAATCTCCGCAGAAGTCATTAAATAAATCATGGGAGGGATCATTGCAATTGCGAGTCGAGTGTTTAAAATCTATGAATTATATGACATGTAGACATTCAACATAATTATTAACCATTGCCAAATGCTAGAAACGTAATTTTAAAGGATTTTATCGACTTAATACGTTCCCTGCCACCGACGCGCTGGCGCGTCCGACTGGCACCTCTTCGTATACGGGAGACGCTCTGGAGCGTCGATCGACTATGATATGAGTTATATGCTCTGTTTTTAGTGTGGCTTTGGAAGTTGAATGTAGAGGTTGTTTATAGACCGGGAGGCGGCAGCACAGACAACCACCTCATCGAGTTCACTGCTGAAATTCAAGAATTAGGTAAAACTCGATTCACATATTAAAACGCAATCGGTCTGCCAAGTCATATCTTGGTGGAAAACACGTGAAAACCCGATTTTAGCGGTTGACTCGTAGGTTTACCATTGTGTTTTCCTGCACCCAGTTCTCCATGTTTTCATACTTTTGGGTGCAGGAAAACACAATGGTAAACCTACGAGTCAACCGCTAAAATCGGGTTTTCACGTGTTTGCCACCAAGATATGACTTGGCAGACCGATTGCGTTTTAATATGTGAATCGAGTTTTACCTAATTCTGGAATTTCAGCCGTGAACTCGATGAGGTGGTTGTCTGTGCTGCCGCCTCCCGGTCTATTAGGCACGTTAGCGAAGCATTATTTTTTATTTTTACGTGCTTGGTTTTAAAATTTTTTGTTTGAAATTTTTTATGTGCGTTTTTAAAAATGGCGGACAGTACAAGTATGGCAGGACCGTAAACAGCACAAGGAAAGAAAATTAAATAAAAAATTGACTGAGGCCGAAATATTATAATTATTAGTGACCTTTCCGATTATAAGAGTACAGACGATGACTTATGGTTGGAAATCTTCGAGCGCTTCGGAAGGAGACTGCTGTGAAGTATACCATAAGTGATGATGTAGTTATGCAGTATTACTCCTATAAAATGACATTTCGTTTACAACAAGTTTATAATTTTTGTACTCATTTCATGCTTTTTTTACTATAACGATTATGTGTTAAATATTCCTATATTATTATTACTACAAAAATGACATTTTGTTTACAACAAGTTTATAATTTTTGTACTATTTTCATGCTTTTTTTACTGTATCGATTATGTGTTATATATACTTTGCTACATTATGTGATATTTAGAGTTTATAATAATTTTGCATTATTATGATTGATTATTATTTTCTTGTATTATTTTGCTTCAACATCTTGAAATAGTAGTAATAATTCAACAATGCCAATATCTGTATATTGTGCTTATTATTTGTAAATAATTTCTCTATTGTTTCATAAATGATACTTCATAAACGTTTTATTTCTTTTAAGCTGTGATTTTATGCAATATGTCGGTAATTTCTTAGAATATTGATCAGACGCGCTGGAGCGTCAGTGGCACTCACGAAGATAGGTTGAGTCTGTGTGTCACTGAAGCTAACAGAGCGTCGAAAAAAAAAATACCGCACTAAACATGAAAATAATATGTTTTTTTTCATTTTTCTGGTTTTACTAGTAAAATATAAGGAACATTTTAACCATTAAAACACTGTTTTGTAATCTGACTTCTGAGGATGGAAATATCATTTTTAGGGGCAGCGAATGTGTTAATCAATGATAATTAGCTGGGTTTAAGGGTTTTTTTACATGCCATATATTTAGTATGATAGAAATTATTAATACAGAAAACTTTATTTAACATATTATTTGTTATATTTACGGGGATGGGGAGGGATGGGGATAAATGACTTTTTATTAAATATCATATTTATTTTACTTGACCGCGCGTCACCTGGCAGCGGCTTTTTCATTAATTGACACTCCTTATTAATAAATCCAAATCTACTCTACTCTGATTTCAACAGAACTAATTACATTTAACAAATTTAACATTTTTAGCATCACCCGTAGCGTTTAATTGCCGTTTTATATAGAAAGAACCGCTATTTTAGAATAACAGTTTTCGTAAAAAATAGATTTATGTTCCTAATAAAAGTACACCGCCCGTATTCCGTTGATGCATACCAACTGTCAAAGTTAATGATTTGTTGTTGAGCATTTGACCACGCGCCTCCTCGCGGACAACCCCCTCAAGGTTTTTTCTCTGACTGTGATTTATTTACATAACTCAGCTAATAATGTTCCGAACTTCTCCAAACCAGTTCCATTTTTCTAAATTATCAAAAAAATTACCCCTTCAGGGTGTTTTTCTAGAAAGCAGTTACCAAGTATTTCCGCATAATAGTCTATGCCTATTTTCAAATTAAGTTTCTAACTTAACCAAATTAATAAATCTTTAAAGATGCATTAGTGGTTCTCCAAATTTATTATTTGCTGAAAGGCACCTGACCATCCGCTCCCCTCCCGGTCCCTCCCTCAAGGCTTTTTGTCTAACTGTGCTCTGTTCTCATATTTCAGCCACTAATTCTCCGATTTCAGCGCAACTGATTCCAAACATCATATTTAACTTAATAATCAACCTCTATAACATTAGAATAAATTTATGAGTAGCGGGTACCACTATTTCCGAATAACAGTCTAAGACAAATTTCTAATTAAATTCCCAGCTTAACCAAACGAACGAATTTTTAAAGATGCGTAGTGGTCCTCCTAATTAGTTGTTTACTGAAGGGCACTTCAGCATCCGCTCCCCTCCCCCCCCCCCCCCCCGCGGCAACTCCTTCATGGTTTTTTTCTCTAACTATGCCCCGTTTTAATAAATCGGCAACTATCATTCCGATTTCAACGCAAGTGATTCCAAACATGATTATTAACTTAATAGTCACCCTTTATAACATTAAAGTAAATTTATGAGTAGCAGTTACCACTATTTCCGAATAACAGTTTAAGCCAAATTTGTAATTGATTCCTAGCTTAACCAAACGAACGAATTTTTAAAGATGCCTAGTGGTCCTCCTAATTAGTCATTTTCTGAAGAACACTAGAATATCCCTCCCCCCGATACCCTACTCAAGGTTATTCTCTCTAACTGTGCCTTATTTCAATAACTCGGCTAATAATGTTCCCATCTTCTCCAAACCAGCTCAATTTTGTAGCACGCCTACTATAAGGTGCCGTAAGCAGCGGGAACCTGTGTCAGATGTTTGTTCGGAAAGAGGTTTGTTTAGAACAGAATTCTCCCCTGGTGGTGGAAGATGGAAATAAAAGATTTTCCGGAGCGCATGCCCGGTATACGGTGCTGAAGCCATCGGAGACCCGGGCCAGAGTTTCGTTTTTAAGAGATTTAAGTTTATAACACGGTCCCGAGCAACACCGGGCGGGTCAGTTTGTTAAAAATAAAATAGAAAAAATTTAAAAAGAGATGAAAATTTAAATGATAAATTATTAATAAAGTAACAATTTAAGGGGTAAAAATATATAGTCATGTATGAGGAGTCATTATGTAAAATGTAGAATGATAAATGATTGTGTTAAATGCATGTAATCCACTTTGTAATTTTTTTTAGCAGTCCCTATCTTTACCCTCCGTAATGGCATTTCGATTATATATTTTTTTGGAGGAGAAATTTTCTTTCTTTCTTTATTTTTTTTTTATATGTTTTTATATTTTTTTCAGCAATTCACGCCCACCCGCCATAATATTGTTTACCAATTTTATGCGTTTTATACATGTCAAATGCCCATACTGGTGGAGTTTAGATAAATAGTTAATGTTTTATCCATGAAAAAATAAAAGAAAGTGTATAATTATATGACAACGTTGTATGCTTTAATTTTAATAAATTCAGCCTTATAAAATGAGAGGAACATAAACGTTTACAGTGATTTAGAAAAATAGAATAATATTTGTGTAATCTGACATATGTAGACAGGAATTAAATTTGGTAAAATTAATAACATTACATGAAAAATCATTACGTTTATCATAAATACTGAATTTTATAACATGATTAGATAGAATAGTAATATTAACGTCCATAAAGTTAATTGTAGAATTATTTAAATAGGTAGTGCTAAGTTCTAGATTAGAAAGATACGCTACAGGAAGAGATATAGATTCATTATCATTAAGAGAAAAAATAAATATGTCATCTATATATCTATGGAGAAATATGTATATATATTTATTAATAAAATTTCTTTCATAGAAATAAATAGAAATAATAGATAAAATACTATAACTAGCTACGTCTTGTGGGATGCCATGAATCTGAATAAAAATAGCATTATATATATATATATATATATATATACACAGGGTGTTTCACAAAGGACCCCTAACTTTAAAAATCAATAACCCGGAAACGGAGATAGATAGAATCATGAAAGCAGTGGTATGTTTATTTTAAAAAATCGTAAGAATCTTATACGTAAATCTCAAAATTAATTAAAAACAGCACCGTTAAATGGCTTGAAACACCCAACCGGGACACCAACCGTAAAAGGTATAGGATACAATGCGATAGATGGCGCTGAGAGCGTTAAGAATCCTTCTAAAGAGAGTTCAGAAGCATAGAAAGACTAGCCGTCGAAGATTTCCTCATTGAAATCTGACCGCTATTTTCGTATAGTGAAAATAATTCGCATCGGCCGCGTTGCCTGTCTGTTGAATTTTTTTTTTAATCTCACGAATTGATCTTCCATCTGGGCCTTTTACGACTTGAAATCGCGTTTGAAAACTTCTCCTTGTTGCAGTAGGACTCTGATTTAATCGGTGGTACTCCAACACAATAAACACACGTTCCTCCACGGTATACACCACTTCAGGAATTATTTTTACTATACGCTAATAGCGGCCAGATTTCAATGGCGAAATCTTCGACGACTAGTCTTTCTATGCTTCTGAACTCTCTTTAGAAGGATTCTTAACGATCTCAGCGCCATCTGTCGGTGCTATTTTTAACTAAATTTTGAGATTTACGTATAAGAATCTTATGATTTTTTTAATAAACATACAACTGGTTTCATGTTTATATCTATCACAGTTTCCGGGTTATTGATTTTTACAGTTAGGGGTCCTTTGTGAAACACCCTGTATATATATATATATATATATTTATTTATTTATTTAATTATAACATCTTTGAATTTCAAAAAACATTAATCAAGTTCTAGTAACATTATAATTAAATCTCCAAAGAGATAATTAATAATAAAGTGTGTTTTCTATTTTGCCTGTTTCCTGCAACCAGAAAAAAAAATTCAACTGAGTTGTATTTTACTAGTGAGAAATTTTATCTTTTCTATTTGTATAATTTAAAAATATTAAAACAAACATTTCTTTGGAAATACTAAATACATTTGTTTGAGGCGTGATTATTTGTATACTATAGTAATTTAAGAGTAATAGCTTACAGCTTTTTTATTATTTATTTAAAACTATAATATGATTTTAGCCTGTACTTGGCTATATATAAAGAAAATAAAAGCACTTTATCCCCCCCCCCCCTTCTCAGAAATATTTTTCATAATATTCTTTTTTGAAATAATAATTTTTATTTTCACTACAATTAAAGTTTGTGTATCTAATAATCGTTAAAAAGAATTTTTTTAAATGTATAATTTTCAACTCTGTAAGGCAAAAAAAATTCTATATTTTGCCTACTGAGCACATTTGTGAAGTAAATAAATAGGAAAGCAATATAAAAATGTATTATGCAATATGCGTAAGGAAAAATTTATTTTTAAATTCTTGCAAATGAAATTGCAAAGATATTTTAGAAGTATATGCCTTTTTTTGCGAATTCTGTACATAGTATTTCTTTATTCTTTCTTTGATGCAGTTGATAACGGATTTTAATTTTCAACATATTCCTAAATTTTTGAATATTATTACTGCCATTGTGAAGGATTTCAAATATTTGTCTTACCTCAAAATTAAACTGCAACATTGAAATGAACTTATATTTGTATGCAAAAATGGATTGTGGAGATGAGTTTTACAAAGCTCTCTTTTTTTTTTTTTTTTTTTTACTTTATAACAATATTTCGTTGAATTACCAAGATTTACCGTTTTATATTTTTATTCTTCCTTAGAAGCAAAAGTGTATAAAATGGCTATTAGTGTTATGAAATTCGGAGGTGTTTAATCATCAATGCATAATGTATATTTATTTACTGATTTATTTGCTTATTTTTTCTGTCCATATGACCAGCTTTGCGTTAGTATCTGAATTTTGTTTTTAAAGCATAGATAAACCATTTTAATTTTAAAATTATTTTTTAATGTGAGAATAATTTAGTTTCAATAATACTGAACGTTCCAAACATTCTTGTTTAAGTTCAACAAACAAAAAATAAAAACAATAAGACATTTATCTTCAACATTTGGACCCTCCCCCCCCCGACATTAAAAGATATACTGATTTATTTAATTTTTTTTCTCAGTCCATATGACCAGCTTTACGTTAGTACCTGAATTTAAAAAAAAAGTATAGATAAACCATTTTAATTTTAAAATTATGTTTTAATGTGAGAATAATTTAGTTTCAATAATAATGAACGTTCCAAACATTCTTGTTTAAGTTCAACAAACAAAATATAAAAAAAATAAGACATTTATCGTCAACATTTGGACCCGACATTAAACGATTTACTGATTTATTTATTTTTTTCTTAGTCCATATGACCAGCTTTACGTTAGCACCAGATTTTTTTTTTTTTTTTTTTAAGTATAGATAAACAATTTTAATTTTAAAATTATTTCTTAATGTGAGAATAATTTAGTTTCAATAATACTGAACGTTCCAAACATTGTTGTTTAAGTTCAACAAACAAAAAAATAAAAACAATAAGACATTTATCTTCAACATTTGTTGGGTTGGGTTGGTTGGGTTGATTATTGACGGCCAATTATCGACACTTGGGATATACTCAACATTTGGACCCGACATTAAAAGATTTACTGATTTATTTAATTTTTTTTTCTCAGTCCATATGACCAGCTTTACGTTAGTATCTGAATTTTTTTTTTAAAGTATAGATAAACCCTTTTAATTTTAAAATTATTTTTTAATGTGAGAATAATTTAGTTTCAATAATACTGAACGCTCCAAACATTCTTGTTTAAGTTCAACAAACAAAAAATAAAAACAATAAGACATTTATCTTCAACATTTGGACCCGACATTAAAAGATTTACTGATTTATTTACTTTTTTTTTTTCTTAGTCCATATAACCAGCTTTACGTTAGTATATGATTTTTTTTTTTTTTTTTTTTAAGTATAGATAAACCATTTTAATTTAAAAATTATTTTTGTAATGTGAGAATAATTTAGTTTCAATAATACTTTCCAAACATTCTTGTTTAAATTCAACAAACAAAAAAAATAAAAACAATAAGACATTTATCTTCAACATTTGGACCCGACATTAAAAGATTTCTTTAAACAAGAGAGCAATAAGTAACCAGTGTGTTGACACTGAACTGTCAAAAGTTGACTTCATTAAAACAACTATTTAACTCTTCTTTTCTCTTTGATGTAACTTGTTCTAAAGTTGTCATTTAATGCCGGATAACGGGTTGGGTTATTACGAGCCGCCGACGCGACGTGCGGCGTTTTAAATAAAGGGGGTTGTTCCGAAGTAAAAGGGGTGGATGTTTTATAGTCGTATGTGCTCCCTGTACTCCTACTAAATGAAAGAGTTGTTGTCCATCCGCTCTGCATCTGCTCGACCCCAGAATGCTAAAACAGCTCTTAAAACAATTGCTGCTTTAGAGAAACACGCCATGTTACGCATTCAAGTGCGGAAACACAACACACCCATTGCCAGCGCTCCCATACAAGGAAACGGGCCGCTTGGGAAAAGGGAAAAAAAGCGCAAAAAAGTGTTTAGAGAGATGCACGCTACACTGTTACATTGGTTTTACTAATAGATGCGCGTTAAGCCCAGATCGCGAATGATATGCGTCTTTTTTGCTTGCGACAAACGTTATGCGGGACCTCTATGATTTGAATCGTTCTGCATGCAACGGTCAAAGCACTGTCACCAACATGAGCTTCAGATAAAGAAGGGTATTGGCGAATTAATGTAGCTGCTCTTTGGATAAAAGCATAACCCTACATGTTTAGCCCAGGTAATATATATTTTTAACACTTTTCAAATTCTAAAATACTCTTTCATTTAACATGGTTAAAAACCAGATTTTAGTTTAGTGCCTTAAATTGTCATTTTAGTTATTTTCCTTAGATTTTGAGGCGAATTAAGGGATCAACAACAGTTGAAAAATCCTTGGAATAGCTGATATTGACGTATATATATATTTTTTTTTCGGAAACTATTAAAGCGATTTCAATAATTGTTTTAACATTCTTGTATTATAACTTGCTGTATTTTGATCATTTTGTTTTTCTGAGAAATCATTATCTTTTTAGTAACGTTAATTTTGTCACGATTTTATTTGAGGAATGACGAAACTATAGCATTTTTTATTTATATTTTTTCTTCGGAGCGGGCAATTTATTATTTTGCTACTGCCAAAACCATTTAAAAAAAAAAAAAATCACTTCAGTAGTTTCAGAGAAAAAGTACTTTGATATCAGTTGTATTTCGTACGATTTCGCACGTGTTGCTTCGACTTTAAATACTTAAAAAAAAAAAAAAAAAAAAAAAAAAAACTAACAAAAATATTGCTATAAAATTCAAGATGAGTCATGAGCCTTTATTTTTTATTTCTTTATATTATAATACAGTGCTAAGATGAATCATTTTGAAAAATTTTGTATATTCATTTTTTTTAACATTCTGCTTTAAATTTTACACACGTACAAAAAAAAGATTGCTTTATATTTTTAACCAAATATTTCGTCCAAATTTCTTTTATATTTTAACAGTCATGAAAAAAAAAAAAAATAATTATCTTACCCAATCAAGACCTTACTCATAAAAACACAACGGGGGGGAAATATTTTGTATATAGTTTAAAATAAAATGTTAAGAGCAAGAACTATTTTTAAGTTATATGAGAAATTTGCAGAGAATTAATTTGATTATTATTATTATTCAAAGATTAAAGGTGGTTGATATTAAGAATTTTAAGGTTATGAATATTTTATAATCAATGGTAGTTTCACTTGTGCTGCAAATAATTATTTTTTTCCGATTTTAACATTCTTTTTAACACTTCTACGTGTATTTTGGTCAATTATAGAAGGTCGATAACAAAATGCACTGTTTACGCCGAGTCACTCTTATCGTTTTGGTCTTATTGTGTTTTTCTCTATAGAGGATTTAAGTCATGTATGTCATAAGTGTGTTGTATAGGTTAGAGCCTGCAAACTTCAGCTTTTCAAAAATGAAACACTCAAAGTGATGTTTTCATGATTTGCAAAACTAGAGGCGCGAGAATTGGTAAAAAATAAATTCTCTCTTTTAAATTTTGATCCTGAAAATTTTCATAAACCGTAAAATTCCGAATTTTCAACGTTTAAGTCAGTAAGTAAGTATTGTGTATTTAGATTTATGAGAAAGATATATTTTATGTAAAAAGAAAATAGATTTGTAGAAAGTAAACACACTGATTATTCTTGTATGTCATAAAGATGTCATTTTCATGTTTGGAATATATTTTTATTCTTTGGTTAGGATTTTTTTAATGAAGTTCTTTTTGAAAAACAAAAATTCTATATCTTTTTCAACACTAAGCATGTTTACAGAAATATATAGATATATTTCTAAATTATTATTATTTTTAATTACTTATTATCATTCTATTTCATTTTCATTTTTATTTAAATAAATATTTTTATTATTTGTTTTAATTATTTTATTTTTATTTAATTATTTGTTAATTTATATGTATGTAAACTTTTACCATAAATAACTGTTATGTGCAAAATTAAAAAACTTCTTCTATACTAAGTGATGATACATGAACGACAACTCAGTCATCACGAAAGATTCTTCTTTATCAGTGCTTCTGATAAAAAGTACAGATAATCTTTCTCGCGAAGTATTGAAATTCCGCGTGTAGTGTCATACACATAGACAAAATAGTAGAAAGAAAATTTAGAATCTTCTTTATTTCCTTTTTCTTTCTTTTAATTTATGAATCCTTTTGTAAAATTTTATAAAATCTTTCCTATATTAATTTAACGATTTTGGGGGGGGGGGGGGGGAAATAGCGCTCAAAGACGCGAAATTTTTCGGCATATTCCCGGAGTCCTTTTTATATGTAAAGTAGAAGATTGAAGTTTGCAAACCCGACTAGAAGTGATTTGTAATCTAATAGATATTTTTATTTTTTGATAAATGTGTTTTCATCTTGTGTTACAATCAATTGTTGTCACATGGCGGTTTTTTTTCCGAAATTCTGCGTCACGAAAATATTTGAAGGAATTTTTTTAACGATTATTCGGCTTTGTCGCAAAAATGTACAGTGCTATTATACGATATCTTAGTTTCGGAATAAGAACATTTGCAAAATTTTAGTGCATTTCAGAATAAAAATGTTTTGTCAATGTGTCATAAATTTCTGATTGAATTAGATAATAGCCTTAAATCTCTCAAATTTGATTCAGATATCAGTAAAGTGTAAAAAATGTTTCTTGATCAGCAACAAGCTTTATGCGGTAATGTAGTAGTACACAATCTTTTCCGGTTATCCACGATTACCCACGAGCGTTCGTTTTTCTTCAAAAAACCAAAACGCAAATATTTATTTCCTGCTCATAATTTTCGGAAACGTTTCCGAATAGTTTTTACAGTGTATTAATAAGTTTTCTCAACCTGGCATCAACACAAAATATCAATTTTTTGGGTGCTTTAACTCTCAAGAAAACATTTTCAATTGCGTAACAGATTGTATGCATGCAACAGTAACAAAATAATGTTCATGTTAAGCTGTTAATTTGGTATGTTTGTTGAACATAAAAATGCTTACTTGAGAATTGATAGCATGCGAAAAGCCAATATTTCGTGTTATACTGGGTGAAGGAAAGTAGTTTAATGCACTGTAAAAGTATTGGAAGCGTTTCCGAAAATTAATGACAGCAAAAGAATCTTTTGTTTCACAGAAATGCTTCTTATATATCGGGATTCTCTTATTTTCAGAAGTTTCTGAGGATAAAGGAACGCTCTCCGGAATCGTGGATGACTCAGAAGAGATTATATTATAGTTTCGTCAACCTTTTCGCCGTTTCAAGAAACTTTTATTCGTTTTTTTTTACAATGCAAATGTAGCGATAACGGAAACAACATAATTTTAAGTACAACTTATTGTAAGATCATATAACAATTGATTTCTACACTAAAACTGAAGGAATATTAGATTTGTGATCCATATTCCTTGTAGCAAATCATGACATTCGGGACATTTTTTCATGAGTCCGATTAGTAAGTGCTGATTAGTCTTTTTTTTTTTTTTTTTTTTTTTTTTTTCAGAATCATTTTCTGATATGGCAAAAACATTTGCAAAAATTAAATGTAATCTCAAAATTTGCCTAGAGTAACCTCCCATTCTGAAGGTTTTCTCATATCTCCAGAAACCATGAAAAGAACCATTTCTAATATTGAGAAACATGTTGATTTCTGAAACTTCAGGAAATTTTTCAGAAATAAAGTCGTTTTTATAGCTTCCTGTACATTTCGTAAATGCAATGATGTAGTTGTTGAGGTGTTATGAATATTCTTCGAAAAATATATTCTTTTTTCCCCCGCCTTCATATAAATGATTAAAACAATACATATGTTTTAACTTGTATTTGTATTTTACTCCGCTAAAGGATCAACAGCTTGAGAATCTTCAAGTAAATTCTGAATTCCTTATATTAATTCATATATATTAGAAATACTATAGTTTGGATAGTGTAAATAATCTACGTATGACGGTATCCCATAAACAAAATGTTGTTCTTAGAAACACAAATGGAATTAAATGCGATCAAGAAGTCATTAAAAATCTATCGATAATGTATTAAAGTGACCAAAAATGTAGCAGAAAGAGATATTTTTTAATATGTTGTAATCAGCTAGTATTTTTATTCTTATTTATTAAACAGAAACTCTTAACGGTAGTTTAAGCTTTAAGAAATTAAAAATGGATTCCTTAAGACTTTTTTTTTAAATCGTTAAAAAATAGATATATATATTTTTTTTCATTTTTACTCTTACTTTTGCATCAGAAAATACAGATTTATTATTACTGTATCAAACAAAATTAAATTTATGGGACGTTTTTTATGGAGTTAAAAATATATCCTTTATAATTATTTTAAAATCTGTAATGTATATATTTTATTTTTACTATTACGTTTATTACAGTCAAAATAATCGTAATCACCGTATTAAGAAATATATATATATTTAAATAGAAATTCATACTGCTATGAAAAAAAAAAATCCTTTCTTTTATGGTCTCTGAATCAGTTAAATTTAACTGCAATTGATTTGTGTATTTGTTACGGTTTTCTATGAAACTTAATTTTGATTTGTGAGAGGTATAGGGTTTATTATTTTTTATAATGCAAATTTTTTTTTCTATGAATATGATTGATAATATGCAAATAATCACCAGAATGCCTTAAGCTGAATGAAAATGAGATAAGAGCTACATATATTATATTTTATTTTCAAATATTTTAGTTACATTAATTTGATATGTTTTTACATATGTAAAACAAAACTCGATGTTATACATTATATTTAGATGTAGAATCTAAACATTTAGTATGTCCTAAATTTTCCTTTCCTTATATGTAAGCAAGAGGAATTGTAACAGAAGATACATTTTAAAAGTTTAAATTACTTTTAAAATGTTTACAATCTTAATAAAGTGAGCTCCAGTGTATTTATGATTAATATGAGGACAAATAATGTTTTGACTTAAGAAATTTATTAAAGTAATTTTGAAGTAAATTTTAGTAAACTCGTTAATAAATTACTATAAGCTTATTAAAATCCAACTAATCAATTTCTTAAGTCAAAATATTATTTGTCCACATAAAGGAAATTTGTCTAAAAGAAAAAAAATCCCATAAATACACTGAAGCTCACTTCATTAAGGTTGTAAACATTTAAAAAGTAAGTTAAATTTTTAAAATGTATCTTCCATTACAATTCCTCTTGCTTACATATAAGAAAAGAAAAGGAAAGCTTAGGACATATTAAATGTTTAGATTCTAAATGTCATGTATAACATTGAATTTTGTTTTACATTTGTAAAAACAGATTATCAAATTAATGTAACTAAAATATTATCATATTTATATATAATAATAAATTACATTATATTATTATTATTATATAAATAATTATATCATATATCATATATATTAATATATAATATTATTTATATATTATTATTATTATAATTATAATATATATTAATATTATTATATAAATTATATAATATTAAATATAACCCATATATATATATATATATATATATATATATATATATAATATTATTTATATATTAATATATATAATATATATATAAACTTAATGTAAATGAAACCAATATATTATATATATATATATATATATATATATATGGAAATGGGATAATTTTCTATCTCATGACATTATGTAGCACGGGTAATTTAAAACTTTTAACCTCTTCGCCGTAAATGAAATTAACTTTAGGTAGCATGTATCCATCAGTGGATACATGAGAGCGAAGCAGTTAAGCGTTAAAGTATTTATTTTCCGTCTCTAAAAAACACAACTTTGTATCGCAATTAGAAAATACAACCCTTTCTTGATGCATGAAAATTTCATATATTGCGATCCAAGGAAATGAATATTTTCTTTTAATTTACGTATAGATGTGAAACAAATTTTATTATTTTTTGCTAGATGATAGATTTATTCTTTTCAAGGTATGGTACCACGAAAATTAATTTAAAACTATAATTTCTCCCCTGTTTACGAACTAAACACTTTCTTCCTTTTATTTACTTATGAATGAAGCGCAGATTTAAGTTTATTAATTGATAGATTATAGAATTATCCATTACAAAATGCTTCAAAAATTTAGAATAAAACTATAACAATGTTTATCGAAAAATGCACAACATTTATAGTAAATTAAACAAACGGCACTATTTGGAACTTGAAATGGGATACCTGAAGATTTTATGCATGAGTGCACGAAAATTGTTTCACCATTCTGGCTTATTTTACTTTAAAAACAGCGTTTTTTGTTTGTTTTTTTTCAATGAAAGGATAACTTTTTTGTATGCTTAGCCAGCATTTTTTTTTAATTTAAATTTATCTTTACTTCACATAGCACATTTTCCAAGAAAGGATTAAAACATGCGACAAAATGGGTGGTTTACCCCACGGCGGGCGCTTCAGCTGATATGAATCAGCGTTTCAAAATTAACAAGCATATCCATTTTGCGCTTTTTTATTTATCTGGACCGCTTCTCTTTCAGCACCACCAATCACTTTCCCCTTTTATCAGTTGCAAGGGGTTGCGGGGGATCCTGTACCACTTTCACCACAAAAATGCAGACTCTTGTCTCTGCTTTAGACACAAACACTTTCCCCAATGATTGATCGGTTACACGGAATGTATCTAATCGAGTTTAGGAAAAAGGACTGCTGCCACGGACTACCGTTTGCTTGGACGGCTTTGGATAACCGGAGTTTTCATTCAATCTAACATATCAGTTCTTCAGTTTTAGACTTCCTAAAACGAGTATACTATGAATTTAACCCTTTGATAACTAAAATTATTTCCGAAAATAAAAATACAACATTTATTGCAATAAAAGCAAGTTTAATTTTAATATAGACACTTCAATTAAAATAGACATAAAACATTAAAAACATTAAAAATAAATGTAGACTTTTCTTGCGAAAACTCCATCCCTTTTCAATACAGTTTACATGCAATCACTAAAGATGATAAAAAAAAAAAAACTTACTCGTGTGAAACCTGCACCAAAACAACTATTGCAGTTAAATTTAAAGTTAACATTTTAGAAGAACAGAATATTCATCTGGAATATTTCCAGCTTCATTAATTGGATTAGTTTCTGAATTCGTGTGCCAGGATTCAAGGAAAATTCGACTTCTGTAGACAATACAATTCCGTTCAACAATCGTGGTTTTCGAAAAGTCAGGTAAATGGTCCGTTTCTATTGCATGTGAAATGAATTTCGAGTTTTGGTTCTTAGATTTGAATGAATGTTTATGCTCTCTGATTCATGTTTTTAGGGTGTGACTAGTTTCACCAATATATATACTGCGCCATAGTTTTTACATGGGATTCTGTAAACAAGATCTTTCGGTACTTCAAACGGATATAGCTGTACTTGAATTTACACAGAAGATTTCGCAACTGTGTCTGTGAGAAAAAAGCTGTTAGAATAATGAATGACTTGAGGAGTGCTGAGATTTTTTCTGAAAGGCTTCTTTATAAGGGATGGATACTTAAGATTTATTCACCTGACGTTGGTATGGAGGAAGGGTCATAGTCATGAACACAGATCTTATGTTTATAACCATAGTAGTCGAATGCTTCAGCTCAGAAAAAAACTCGTTTAATCCATCGGCGAGGGTAGCCATTTCTCTGTAGATCTGCGGAAATTCACTATTTCTCTTATAAATAATTCTTCAGTACTGCAATACTTTAAGGCTCTGGTTGCTAAGGTTTTAATTACTGCGATTTTAAATGATGTAGGGCATTCTGATGCATAATTTAGAAATATGTAGGTTTACGGTAAACAGAGGTTTTGATGTGTTGAATATCGGTATCTTCCGTTCACTCTATATAGACATCCAGAAATGGTAAACAGAAATAAGATTCAAATTCGATTGTGTATTATATGGAGGGACAGACAGAGTTAGCAATTTCTATAATTTTAGGAAGATCTTCATCTTTTGCAACCAGGCAAACATCATCAACATATCTTCTCCATAGTTTTATATCATGCCCCGTTTTATGAATGATTTCATTTACAATGTATTGCATCACGAGTTCGGCTATTGTCATTGAGAGGAATGAAACCATTGCAGTTCCCTTTATCTACCTGAAGAAGGTATTAAAAATGAAGCAATTTGAGAACATACAGAAATTTATCAATTCAATGGTGGATCCCTTATCCATTCCATATTAGTTGTAGGTTCTAGTTGTGGCCAAATTTCGCTAATAACATTACTTCAATTCATTTTGAATTCACATGCAAAGAGGGAATACGTCTAAGGATGCCATAATATGACCCTGGGGGAACACGAATGTTCTAAGATCCTCAAGAAATCTATATGACGAATTTAAACTGTAGGGTGAAATAGAAATGGACGGTTTTAGAAGTTCTGCAAGGCATTTTGATAACTTCTATAATGGAGATCGTGTAAAATCTATGATTTTTCTTAATGGACATCCGGATTTGTGTATTTTTTGGTAAGCCGTAGAATCTTGTGATGGAGCCAGTATAACATCTTAAATCTTCAGCCGTATACACGTTATGTGGATAATTATTTTGCCTTGCATGATTTGTCTCAACATCATATTAAAGCTGTACTTAATTTATTGAATTCAATTGTTCCATGCATCCAGTCTGCCTTTGAAACTGAAAGTCAGCAATGTCTCGATGTCTTGTTAATTCGACATGATTCTGAGTTTCTGATGACTGTCAATCAAGTAGAATCTGAGGTATTATGCAGACGAGAAGGAGATGAGTTTTTCGACATTGAGAGGCAGACATGTTTTTGTGTGCTGAGTAGACGGATCTTCGTTTTGGTGATAAGAAAGCAAGGGTTCCTTGGATGTACGGAGAATGTCTTGTAATATTATCATAAATTTGTGTATCATATTTTTGCAATTGTTATTTATTTAATAAAACTTTTCCGTTCAATACGCACTGATATGATTTAATTATATGTATGTGACCACGATACCACAGGAGCAATGGATCAAGATTCTTCTGAACTAGCATTTTTCAGAAGTCGCAAATTGAAATATTTCACATTACAGTATCGAATAGGATGAATAAACTATTTGTCACTCATTCGTTTATCCATAAAGACCAAACGAATGAAATCGTGATTAATTTTTGCTAAGCATTGTTATTTAATTATATTTCAAGGGTTACATGAAGAAGGCATATATAACAGGTGATTGCTTGTGAAATTAAGAATTTAACATTAAACTATAAAAACGAGATCAATCTTTTTCTATAAAACATAAAAACTATTTAACGTTCATAAGATACAAAATCCACTGGAATAGAAGATTTAAGTTAAATAAGACTTACCCCTTCGTTCCATAAATAATCATCTTCATAATATTCATTTATTTTAATCCTAGAAATGGCAGAGTCAAATTTAATTATTATTTTTTTTCATATAAAGGCGTCGTAGACATCCACAGAAATCAGTGTTTTGATTGGCTGTTGAGTATAGTACCAAATCTAAGTTTAACTAAACGTAATTTCTAAGGTTATACCATGAAGTAGTGTTTTCGAAATTTAAGAAGTAGTATATTTTGGTACTTGCCATTATTTTACTCCATATGTTGGTTCAACGTTGAGCGGAAAATTTTAAAAGTAAGTTGGAAATCAGTTTTTTCGATTACTATTATTTTGATTATTTCTATCATTTACTGGTACTTGCGTTATCTCATTGCTCAGAAATGTTGGGTCGAATCTTGTATCTAATACTAGAATGACAAAAATTAGATTTTTCTTATCATTACAATTGTTTTTAAATTTGAATTAAAAAATACATTGTTAGTGCTTATCTTTGTCTGAAAATTTATGTGTATGCCAAATTGGAAGTTTCTAGGCATGAGATTCAGAGTAATTTTAGTGAACATTTAATTGTAGGATTTTTTCTTCTATTTGACCCATTTGAAATTCGAACTTTTTAAATAGAACTCTTTGGTAAAATAACCTGTATGTCCAATTTCATTCTGCAAGTGTTTAAAAAAATCTTAATTTTAGAATGCTTTTCACACTTGTTTTAAACGTTTGTAACCCTTTATGTTAGTAGTACCAAGACAAAAAATTAGACTAATTTTAAGCAGACACTGTGAATATTTATAATTATACTTTATCTTCTGTTATAAAAAATAAATTTTTGAAATCCGCTTAGTAGTTTCAGAGTAATTATGATTTTAGAAGTTCTTATGCTCCTTTTACGCTCTTAAATTTTGAATTTTTTAGAAGCAGTTCTTTGTGAACATTTATGTCTTAAAAGTAATCATCATGTCAAATTGAATGTTTTTAGCCCCGTAAGTTTAAAAGAAATCTTAATTTTAGAACATTTTCGCTTAAGTGTCCTCCTTCGAAGAAGTTGTGCTTGCCGATATAAAAATTAACCTTATGTTTGAGCAGAGACTGTCATTTTCCAGAAAAACTGTTTCAAATAGGTCCGGTGGTGTAGAGATTATACCTTTCACAAACAAACGTTTCTTCTTTATAATATTAGTATTGAATACAGAAGTGACCTTAATGTTCTGCAATTGTTTGTTAAAATAAGGAAAAATATATACGAATCAAGATTTTGACTCATGAATCATTATTAGTATGTTTGGAGATGTATAAAATACCCAGTACTTGCTACCTCTGCATATTGATAAAAATACGGGTGGGAAAAGTGGTAAAAATAATTAATTTCAAACGATTTGAAAATGTATTTGAGTTTTATCGTATGTGATTCATAATATGAGTCATCATACAAAAGGTTTTTCAAAAGGTTTTTGACATAGTTACACTCACGTTTTATTAAAACGCTGATAAAAAACTGGAGTTAATTAAAAATTAATAAAAAAGTTCATCTGAAAATAGTAAGTCTAGTATTTCTAAATTTCAATTTCTGACTGCCGGATGTTGTTCTGATTGTTTTCTTCCAACGTGCTGATTCTATTCCTTTATATAACAAAGAAATAATAACCAAATTTTAATATTGCTTGCAGCTCTTACAACTTAGACGTGTTTCTGGAGAAAGAAAATTAAAAATATTTTCTTTGACTATATATTTCGTTATTTGAATTTTATTATTCTTATTTTGTCGAAGTATAAAGGTAATATTATTCGTGCTAACCGGTTTGTTTTCAATGTTTTCGATTAAATGCGCGATATCATTTTTAATATATTTCTATTATTTTTTTATTTTTATGTAATGGCAAATTTTTTCATTTGTAATATAATACTAGCTTATGTTATTATACGAGGGTCAGTCGGAAAATAAGTTTCCCCTGGCGACTGTGGACAGAGGTGTGTATGAAAGACAAAAAATGTAATGAGACATTAAAGATAAAACATAACTTTATTTTTCTACATAAGTACCAAGTACATTGAGACATTTGTCATACCGTTTTATAAGCTTCAAAAAACCCTCCCGAAAAAAATCAGGGCTTTGCATACTGACGAAGCGTTGAACGGATATGGGCAAAAGACGACACAGCAGATGAACGAGAACGTGCAAGCAGATGGCGCTGTTGACACCGATACACTATTGGGTAGAGGTCGACCACGATCAAGCAGATGGCGCTGTTGACACCGATACACCATTGGGTAGAGGTCGACCACGATCAAGCAGATGACGCTGTTGACTGCAACAGCGCCATCTGCTTGATCGCGGTCGACCTGTACCCAATGGTGTATCGGTGTCTTGCACGTTCGCGTTCATCTGCTGTGTCGTCTTTCGCCCATAGCCGTTCAAAGCTTCGTCCGTTTGCAAAGCCCTGATTTTTTCCTGGAGGGCTTTTTGAAGCTTATAAAGCGGTATGACAAATGTCTCAATGTACTTGATACTTATGTGGAAAAATAAAGTTATGTTTTATCTTTAATGTCTCATTACATTTTTTTGTCTTTCATACACACCTCTGTCCACAGTCACCAGGGGAACTTATTTTCCGACTGACCCTCGTAATATCAAAAACATTTTTAATTTACTGAAATGAAAATTTGCTGTGACAGCGACAAATGTGGCTTTACTGTTATTTTTCAGAATCATTATAATTACTTTTAGCGATGTTGAATGGAATTTTTATATTTATTTTTTAAGTGTAATTTCTTTTTTATTTCAAAAGTTTTTTTGCGCAAGCTTTCTTTTATGAAACCATGATTGTTATTTTTTATTACAAGAATTGTAAATGGAATAAAAAATAAAGACATTCAAAAATATTTTCACCGACGAAATTATAATAAAAGCTTTTAGAATTGAATATCCTTTCAAAAAATATGTTCCAAGAAAGAATCATTTTATTATTTGTGATGTCGATCAGGCCCTTATTATCGCATAGGCAAATCGGGACTTTGCCCAGGGGCCCCAAAACCATATATTAATTTATAAAATATTGACTTTTTTCCCCCCAATTCCAACTCTGAAAATTTTCTAATACAAAATAAAAATTTCATCTTTAAAAGTTTATACTAAACTAAAACAAATTTCATTTTGAACTCAAAGAGCTCAGTGCTTTCGCAAATAGCTAACCTCAACCACTCAGTAGCAAAGCACCGCTCCGGTTTAGCTGCAAGCACAGAGCATAGTACAAAATAGCTATATGCTTTATTAACAAAATTGCCATATTTCTAGATTTATTGAAAAATCACTTTCTACCTGTGATGTAGAATCTATTTGATTTGATATTATGTTGTGTGTAGTACAACTTAAAAATATGTAAAAAAAATAAATAAATAAAGTAACTTGATTAACTCCTATTTACATGTTAGAGTATTTGACACTTTCCCATAAGTTGAAGTTATTAAATTTATCTTAAAATAATACTATAACAAGTTGCTAAAGTTATATAAAAGAGTTTTGTTCTGTACTAAGAAAAAAAAAGAGTATTTTTATTAATTTAAAATTGTACGGAGCTAAGAATTTTCTTCTATTGAAAATCCAAGGTGAGAAAATATTGTTTATGCATTACACATATGACTGACCATCAGTTTGATGAGAATAATGTTGCAGCGATTTGAAAGGGCCAACTAATTTATCTTTTCCCAGGGCCCCAATTAGTCATGAACGGGGCCTAATGTCAATAACCATTTTCTATGTACAAACAAAACAGACAATGAATGATTCATCATACAAAAGGTTTTTGACATTAGTTACACTCACATTTTATTAAAACACGTTGCTTGATTAAAAAAAAATCGCAGTTAATTAAAAAACAACGAAAAAGTGTATCTGAAAACAGTCTGAAATAATACAGTGGAAAAGCTTTCGCATGGGTCCACTGGTATAGAAGTAACTTGAACAAAAATGTCTATTTATGAGAATTAAGTATAATTTATGAAATTTCCCAAGATAAATAATTTGCATGCGAACACTAAAAAGTTGTGCTGTTTTCAATTATTAAGAAATAACTATACATTAAAAAAATAACATATTAAGAAATATATACCTTCAATATATTAAGAAATATATATGAAATCTAATTACTCACTTGTCATATCGGATACTCATAATACATATACCTCAAACAATCATGTCCAATCTATAAAAATAACAAGACGAAATCAGTTAGCTCTTTCTCAAACCACAGTTTTTAATATAATTTATATTTAGTACATGACATTAATTATAATTTGATAATATAATGCATAGTAATGCATTATTCAAAGTTCAAAAGCATAAATTAGTATTAGTACAAAGAAGAATTTTTTTCATAAAGATTTCAAATATGTAATATCATATATCCAGTTTAATTAAAATACTTCACCGATATCAACGTTTCATTGGAAATATAGGTGCAATGTTATTATAATATTTTAAGAATGCAAAATGTCCCAAACGAAAGTACATATTTCCGAGAGAAATAATGCAAAAATTTTTCAGCAAAATGTGCAAAAAAGAAAATAGTTCCCGAAACCACGGACAGACGGCGTGTAACGTATTTGTACACAATATGTAACATTAACTGCATCATTTAGCTATCTAATGAATACAAAACTTATTTGATATGACGGCAATCATTGTCTGCTGTTAGCCGAAAACATTTTTTCTGATGACAGAATCACCAGCCGTAATTTTCCTACGGCTTGGCCTTCAGAATCCAAAGACTCGAATTAGATGTGTCCGTGGTCCGTAGCCTAAAGCTTGTGATTTTTTTCCTTTTGAAGGAGCGCTAAGATGCCGTCTCTGAGCTTAATATTGTCAGTTTTAGGCCGCATGCCGACAATATTCGAAGAAATAACATATTTACTATGAAGTTTGGTTATGAAGCTCCTCTGAAGAATTATCCACATTCTTAGTTTCTTCATTTTATATTTTCACTTTTCTATGTTTATTTTTATTAGCTCACAGGCTATCAAAGCCTGAGAGCTTATGTGCCCGCCCGTTCTGTATGTATGTATGTATGTATGTATGTACGTATGTACGTACGTAACGCGATAACTCTTTACAGAAATAACCGTTTTTCTTCCAATTTTGTTTATAGGTTCCTTGTGATAAGGCGCTTCCCTGATTAGTTTTGGGGATTGATTGTTTAACTATAAAGGGGGGGACGGGGGGGGGGCTAACCCCCCTTAATTAAGATAAATGGTTTTTTCATGCAGAATTGTCCAATTTTCTTCAAATTTTGTATATAGGTTCATTGTGATAAGGTTCTTTCCTGATTAGTTTTGGGGGTTCATAGGTTAAGTATAAAGGGGCTAACGGGGGGGGGGGAATCCTCCCCCTTAATTTAGATAAATGAATTTTTCATGCAGAGTTATCCGATTTTCTTCCAATTTTGTTTATAGGTTCCTTGTGATAAGGCGCTTCCCTGATTAGTTTTGGGGATTGATTGGTTAACTATAAAGGGGGGGGGAACGGGGGGCTAACCCCCCTTAATTTGGATAAATGGTTTTTTCATGCAGAATTGTCCAATTTTCTTCAAATTTTGTATATAGGTTCATTGTGATAAGGTTCTTTCCTGATTAGTTTTGGGGTTCATAGGTTAAGTATAAAGGGGGTAACGGGGGGGGTTAATCCTCCCCCCTTATTTTAGATAAATTATTTTTTTCATGCAGAGTTATCCGATTTTCTTCAAATTTTGTATATAGGTTCATTATGTGATAAGGCGCTTCTCTGATTACTTTTATGGGTTCATTGGTTAATTATAAGAAGGAGAAACGGGGGATGGTTCCCCCCTCTTAATATATTGTCGATTTCTTCATTTTTCGAGGGCTTATTTCAAATTCTTTGAAATAAGAATATAATTTACAGTTAGTGTGAATAGCCTGTGAGCTCAATGCCGTCAGTTTAACTGGGCAGTTTTCTTTTATTTATTTATTTACTGCATTCTCTTTTCCAGTTTTTTTTTACACATATGATGTTATTTTAACTATGTATACATATATGCCCTTCCCCCGTTCAAGATAATTTTTGAATACATGAACGTAAATTACACAGGATTAAAACGTGTATTGAAATCCCTTCAGTTAATTCCCGAGAAAATGAATGATACATCAATGTCGACTGCTTTACATGTGATTTTGAGACTGTTGTCGCCCCTAAAATATGATGCAAATTGCATTATAAAAAATATGCTTGAACAGAAAAATATCTTCATTTCGGCCAGTAATACGTATCTTTATTCAAGACTTTAATTTATAAATAAATATGTCTTCTCTTCCAGAAATTCGTTAAATATTTATTCAGCATTTGTATTTAGATTTGAAATCCGCTATATCTGTCTGTCAGGATGAGTATAGCGGATCACCAAGGAATTAAACGATATTTCAAAGATAATTACAATTTAATGGAGAATATTCCACGCGTCGTTCATGCTGTAATTATCAGAGAAAACTTACCCATTCTCTGTTAAAAGAAAATAATTCCTGAATTGTGAAGAGGAACCATTCTATTATCGATGAGCAGAAAGAAGACTTTTTTACTTGAAGAAACTTGACGAAAAATCATGTTTCTTTCTTTTTTCTTACTTTTTTTTTTTTTTAATATTTAATTATTTGAAATTTCTTGGAATGAAAAAGTACAATTTTTTTCCAAGAGATAAAGAAAATTTAGTTATTTAAATTTCAAAATCTAGGGAAGTGCAATGGCCCTATCCTGTCCCCCGCTATGCCGGCACCCATGTATTGTAATTTTTATTTTATTTTTTATATTATAGCAA